>CM040394.1:104845917-105445917 GCA_022702515.1 Ilyophis sp. 1 JC-2022
TGTCGAATAAATACAGATAAGTCTTTTGAAGGTCATTTATCACCAGCAAAGGTTTGACACATTCAATCATCAGAACACGCCAGAAACGGTCACAGACAAACATTAATAAATACCAACAGCTACTTGAGACAGCCCATGTTTCTCTCAGAACTGCCATCTTGCCACATGCACAAGCAGTGTTGCTCCAGGTCGTGGAGAAAATAAGCTAGATCTGAGCAGCATGCTGGAGTCACACTGTGCACAGCAAAAATGCCAGTGTAAATATAACACCACTGGTGTACATTTAACACCCCAGGGTGTTAAATGTACACCACCATTTTTGCCATGTGAAAAGGGGAGAAGATGGGAACTCCACTCACGTCTGTGGCCATCAGCTCCTCAGTGTCGTTGATACTGAGCACCGTGATCTCCCCCTGGCTGATGAAAGGATAGTCGTACGGATTGGTGGTGAGCAACGTCATCTCTGAGGGAAAATAAATGATCATTAGTACACGGCCAAATATAATTCAAGTCTTGTTAAAAAAAATTTTTTTTAATCAAACAGTGCTGGAGGAAACTATTCACAATGTTATGTGTTTACAGTGTAACTAATCGTAATGGTGAAGAATTGCAAGTGAATAAAAGTTTCTATTTTTACATTTTGATTACTTTAAATAAACCATGAGAAGCTCCATTAAGAAGTCGTTCATTATTGACAAAAGAAACAAACTGTAACAGTCCCTTGGTGCACTGACTAATCAGGCCTGGCCTCTTATTACTGCGTGGTGCACGAACCAATCAGCTCTGGCTTCTTATTGGACAGGATCTGATAGAAGATGTGATAACTCCTCTCTGCTAGCAATTGAAACGTCACTCTGGACTTTTCAAGAAGATCTGTGGGAGAGAGACATCAGAGGTCACACTCCTGCTCCCGCGAAATCGACAGAATACTAAAATAAAAGCATTTATTTGAAAATTACGATTTGAAAAAACAAACTCACAAGTCTCAATGTCAGCAGAAGCTAGTTTCCCTTTTGTTCCAAAGTGGATCCGGATGAATTTTCCCTGGGGTGATTTTTTAATGAATTTTTTCACCTTGTTTGAGTAAGCCTTTATTATCATGCAATGCCATAACACATTTATTTTCTGTATGTCTCCAAAAAAATACGCATAAAGTTTGAGGCAGCTCAGAAAGTTCTCATGTCAGGTTTTTCAACAGTTCCAACGGGTCAAATATACTCACAAAGCGGGATGAGTTGTCGTTCCTCACGGTTTTGGCATTACCGAAAGCCTCCAGCAGGGGGTTGGCCTGAATGATTTGATCTTCCAGGGTTCCCTAAAGGAGTGAAACAAACAATAACATCTTTGTCCAGATTGGGCTATTAAGGACAACAGGAGAAAACATGAGGGGAACTCAGAGATGGAAATGAGATATTTCTCTATAAAATAATTCCCTATATTTTCTTTAAATGTGAAATGTTCAGTTGTATTTTTAGGCCCACGTCATTCTTCCAACACCTTTCATCAGCAGTTGCGTAAGTTGAGATACTACAGGTCTTGAGACAGGGTGTGTACCACTAAGTCTGTTTAAGTGTGGTGTTATTTCAGTCAGTGGAACTTAGTGGTGAATAATATCCTCAGATACGTAAATCCATGACATTTAGATATTTAACAGACGCATTAATTCAAAGCGTCTGACGCAGCTAACATTCTTTATTCATACAATTCAGCCATACAATCCATTTATACAGCTGGATATTTCCTGAAGCAATTCAGGTTAAGTACATTGTTCAAGGGTAAACAGCAGTGCCCCCATTGGTAATGCAATGTCAGATCCTTACATTTCCACCCATACATACAGTACCTACCTGCAAACACCCACATACACATACATACATACAGTACATACTGTACACACACCCATACATACAGTACATACTGTACACACACACATACATACATACATACAGTACATACTGTACACACACCCACACATACAGTACATACTGTACACACACCCACACACACATACATACATACAGTACATACTGTACACACACCCACACATACATACAGTACATACTGTACACACACCCACACACACATACATACAGTACATACTGTACACACACCCACACATACATACATACAGTACATACTGTACACACACCCACACACACATACATACAGTACATACTGTACACACACCCACACATACATACAGTACATACTGTGCACACACCCACACACATACATACAGTACATACTGTAACACACCCCACCCCCCCCCCCCCCCCCCCCCAGCCCGCACACACAAACAAAACAAAAAACACACACACACATGGCCAGCTGATTTCCCTCTCGTATCTGTCACAGAACCTGCATTTTTCCTGATGGCAGCTCCTTCTTCTTGCTAGGGTCACCGACTGATGCGATTGTCGCAAAGTACTGGATGACTCGCTTCGTGTTCACAGTCTTCCCAGCACCGGATTCTCCGCTGCCGACGTCAAATGCGAAACAAGATTTAACAGAGCAGCGAAGACATGCATTTAAAAAGACCTTTATCTGTTTTTAATCCTATCTCTGAGGAGGTACCTACGTGATCAGGATAGACTGATTCTCACGATCTGCAAAAAAACACAAAATAAGAAAATGGAAGTTTGTTGCCAGGTGACAGATTACTTTTGGAACAGGCAAGAAGAACAGTGCATGTGAGCAGTAACCGGAGTCAGAGACCTTTATCACGCCAGAGTAAAACTGTTCCTTTTAATAAATTAGGTTATATAAGGCTGACTCCGACATAATGTTAATTAGGGAATTAGTAATTTCTTGCATGTTACACTGACAGTGCACGACAAAACAAGTTAGCTTGCATACATTTAGGGCCTGATTTAAGACCTTTAGCATGTGCAAAACCAATAAAAAAAAAACATTGTTTGTGTTATTTGTGTTATCAACAATCATTGATTGTGTTATTAGTTTTACGTAAGCAAAAAGGTTTTGCACGTGCTAAAGGTCTTAGTAAATCAGGCCCTAAATGTATTCAAGCTAAAGGCTAAATCAGGCTCTTAGTGTTTATGTTTCTGTCAAACGTGATGTTCTGTACACTTCAATGTCACACCAAATACATTATATCTAACTATTGTATTTTTCAAATACATTTTAAAAATGAAAACGACATGAATCTACAGTGACACACATGCATGAATATGGAAGCACAGAATAATACACTTTAAATATAACATTGATATTAATGGCTATCAATACAGAAGTTATAGTACCAGTAAGCATGAACTGATAGGCATTATCAGAGATGGAGAAGATGTGGGGCGGGACTTCCTGTCGCTTCTTCCCCCGGTACGCGGCCACGACCTCGGGGTTGTACACAGGGAGCCACTTGTAGGGGTTCACAGTCACACAGAACAGCCCGGAGTAGGTCTATGAAAAGAAAAGAGTTCATCCACTTTGTCTCCCTCCTCAGTGGGCCACAGCCTTGCTGACAGCACAGCTTACGGGCAGCCAGTCAAGAAAATCACGTCAACGTCAGCTCTCACAGACACCAACAAAACACGTCTTAAAGGCGCGAAACGAACTGCTGAATATAAACCCTCAGAAAACGGTCGGTCGGTTTGCCGTTTTACGCACACACCGGAAGGCCAGCCGGCGATAACGGTATTTTATAAATGTGCGGAACGGCCGTTTACATTACAACGTCATTGGTCGGGTCCATTTACAGTGTTAAACGCTGTTCTCCTGGCACGACAGCTCCGTTCATAAAAAGCGGACGGGTGCGTTTACGTATATCATCCAGGCGGCGTAGCGGTCTTTGAGGTTGAAGAGGACTGCGGGCTCGTGCAGGTGCGTAAGCATGGCCATGTCCTCGATCTTGTCAAATTTGGGGGGGTTCATGGGTCGGATGTCATCAGCCTTCACCGTGACGACCTGCAGAATAATAATGCACCCGTTTAAAAAGAGTAGCGACTATTTCAACTGTCATTATTGCCACATTGATTAGACAATATTCAGTCACTCTGGATGTTGCCACACTTAACATCTGTGAGATGTTAAATAAATGATTTTTGGCTTCTTTATACACCCACACACAGATAATAAACCAAAAAGAGATGCTATTTAGAACAGAGAACAATGATAATTAAATATGGATCATTGTAGAGACCAGGGAACAATGGAGGAGCTTATGGATTTTTCTGCATATATTTAGACTGTCACAAACTTGGCCCAATTCAGAATTTTTCTCAAATCCCGCAAGTTATTTGCACGTGGCCCTATGTGTTCTTAAAAACCAGGGGCCACGTGTATAAAACTCTGAGTAAAAGAATGCGTAAAAGAATGCTCAGGGAAAGTTAGCCATTTTCTTCCACTGCCTTTCGATCACGGTGTCGCCATATCACACTGACTCCAAACATTGCGTACGCATGGTGTCCAGCGTGTGCCGAGGTAAGAAGCACGTATTATTTTATACTGAATTTCTGCATGGAACCTCTCATACGCAGCTTTCTGAGGGCATTTTTCTGCTCATCACTGTTTATACATGTGGCCCCAGGTGTGTGCAAAATGAAAAGACATACATGGGAAGAGTCACGTATGACATAGAAAAAAGCACTTGAATTTAAAAAAATCCTATTTGTGTGTCCACACAGGTCACATCCAGAAAATTGGAACTGACCCTAAGGTGAATACTTCATGCGGATGTGGTTAACTGACCCTAAGGTGAATACTTCATGCGGATGTGGTTAACTGACCCTAAGGTGAATACTTCATGTGGATGTGGTTAACTGACCCTAAGGTGAATACTTCATGCGGATGTGGTTAACTGACCCTAAGGTGAAGACTTCATGTGGATGTGGTTAACTGACCCTAAGGTGAATACTTCATGTGGATGTGGTTAACTGACCCTAAGGTGAATACTTCATGTGGATGTGGTTAACTGACCCTAAGGTGAATACTTCATGTGGATGTGGTTAACTGACCCTAAGGTGAATACTTCATGTGGATGTGGTTAACTGGTGTTTGAAAAGATCCTTTTCTATATTATTATAATTTTTTACGTTTGGTGTAGCCTTTCAATTTAAAAAAAAAAACAAGCAGGGCTATTCAAAATACTAATTGGGTGTGGTTGTGAAACACACGTGATAGTTTGAAAAACATGCTATAATACCCCTCCTTTTGGTAATACAACTGGAAATTTTAGTGTATATGAAATCCAAAAATTTAAGTCTCACAATATAATATGATATTTTCTCAGAGGTGGTTTTGCTGACAGAAAATCTCTTAGACACCCACCCGTCCATCCTCCGTTTCTATAGTGACTGAGCTGTTGTCATGGCTCCTGATCTTGCCTTTCGTATACTCCATCTTGGGGTCCGCCACATAGCAGGCAGTTTTAGCGTCGAAGGGCTTGTTCTGCGCTGCGATCCTTTCCCGCTCAGGCTTACGAAGGTACGGGGCAGCCACCCCAAATATTTCCATCTCAGCATCGCTCATTCTGCAAGGCTGAACAACCAGGAGACAGAGGCCTGGATTCCGTTAACGTTCTTCCAAAAACTTTAACTCACAATGAAACGCAATGAAATGGCTCATTTTATTTTTTCAACTACACATGTTTGCTTCACCAAAATGTGCCAGAGAGGACAAATCACTTCACTTGCATTTATTTCTATGTCAAAAAGAAGATGTACTCCCAACGAATTGTTGGGATGACATAATTAGGATTCACTCATGAACAAATTCCAATCCAGCAATAAAATAAATTGTGCCTGTTTTTGTTTGTTTGTTTTTTCTTTTTAAGAATCCAAAAATATTTGGCATGCAATCAAAATGATCAGTTACCTGAAAATCCAATCACAGGTAAGGCGTTCTCTCTCCAGACTCTGAAAGGTCACAAACAGGCAGGTTAAGGGGTTTACTCCGACCATCCAAACAAGAAGTTTCTTTTAAGTAGTTTTTGAAATTCAAATATTTTTAAAAACAAATTTATGTTCAGATAGAGAACAGCAATACTATTATAGTTCAGATGAGAGATAATGAAATCCCTTTGTAAGTTATTAAAGCTAGCTGTAGACTGCAGGTCTATTGTCATCGATCATTCTCTGTACAATGATGCTGCAGAAATACCTTTAGTGCCTCGGTCATCACACTAACAAGACTTCGACAGCATTTATAAGACAACTTTTTTTTTTTTTTACAAAGATGAAACCATCTCTATCTTCGGTAGTGATCAAATCTGAAGGGGAAAAAAAGCCACGTGCGCCCATTTTGTATTAAAAATCTATCTATAGCCACATTGTGTCATTTTTAGTGCTTTCAATTGTGGGCTCTCTGCAACTCCATTAAAAAGTGATGAGGACTAAAGACTCCAGATTAGCGGCCTTTTGGTTCTGACACGGCATGCCTCATTTTCTGGGATCAGGGAAGATTAGGTCTGTTAGAGCATTGCTTAAATTCTGCCCGTGGTCTTCTGGGATCAAAAGAGATTAGGCCTGTCACGGCATTTCTGAAATACAGGCCAGGGTTAGAGGCTACAGGAAATGTACACACTGCAAAAAACGAAAAATAAGTCAATTTTAACAAGCATTTTAGTCTTATATTTAGACTTTAAATCTTTTTCTTTTTTTTCTTTTTTGCTATACAAGACAAAAATATTGCCAATGAGGTGAGATAGTTTTTGCTCATTTCAAGATTTGCCAATGGGGTAAGATAAATTAGCAACTTAATAAGTAACTTAAAACAAACTAATGTCGTCTACTTGAGTGAAAAAAATAAAATAATTTTAAGTCTCATTACACTTGAGACATCTTTTGCAGTGTACCACCCTTCTTCAGTTCCCAGTGAGCAAAAAACTCAAAAGCCGTGGAGCTGGGGCCAAGTGCATGACTCAAATATCTAAACAGCAAACAAAAGAAATTATATAACCTACCTGCTGACCAGGAATTACGCCTTGCACACAAGAAGAGCTGGGGAGAATCAAACCTAATTCAGCACCTTGGATCACAGGGACATGGGTCATGGTTTGTGTGTTATTGTTGCCTTTTCCGTTGCGGTTCTTGTCCTGTTTTCCCGATTGAGAATCTATCTGATTTTTTCCACATTCCGTTTCGATGTTTTGCTTCCCCTTACTCGTTATTCTTTTCACCTGTGCTTCTACCTGCGGGGTATTTAAGTTCCTCACTTCCGCTTCCCCGGTGCTTCTTTGTCATTCATTATTACATTGAGCCAGGTATAGCCAGGTACAAGCGACCTTGTGATATTAAACTTGTTTTATGTTCACGAGGGACTTGCTTTAGCGTTATTCTCAGGAATAGAAATTGTTCCTCCTGTTAGCGTTACTGCGCTATTTATTTTTCCTTTGCTGTTCTCACTGAGCCAGTTTTTCTTTTGTGGTTTCGTTTTTGTTTTACCTTCTTCCGGCCGTTTTAGCTTACGTGCCGAAGGTGTTCTTTTCTTTTTATAAGTTTCCCGGTTTGGCTCCAGTATTGAGCTCGGGAGACTTAGTTTGTGCTATCACTCATATATTCGAGTTCGCCCTATTTTTGTGGGTTGATTTTCATTTGGCTGTTTAGCTACTAGGAATTATTTTTCTGTTTTTTCTTTGTATTTATAGTTAGTACTCCCTTAGTGGTCCTCACTTGCGTGAGTGTGTTGTTCTGATCCCCCTACCTCCGCGTTTGATTATCTGCTACTAAATCCATCACAGAACAGGTGTTATAGTCATTCTACACAATCAGTTCTGAAGCACTTCACATTCTGAAATGTAAAGTATCACATCATTAAACCGCTTATATGTTGAGCAACTTTTGGATCTGGGGAAACCATACATCACACAGATCTAGAATTTTCTCTGAAGAAACTGGACTTGAAGCCTTTCTGAGGAAGCTCCCTGGAGAGTATGTTTAGTAGGCTTACACTCTTTTGATTTTTTACACATCTTTTAAATGCAAAGCCAAGCCATAAGACAATTCTCTCTCTTGATTGATAGCTTTGAGACATGCCAATCATGCCACACACATTCCATTTAGCAGATGCTCTTATCCAGAGGGAAATACACGCACGCACACAAGCACGCACACAGGCACGCATGCAAGCACGCACACATGCTGTTGATTCTACAGCCCCCGGCCTACAGTTGGGAGTCTCCCCAAGGGACCATTTAAAATAACAGAAAGGTTACCGTTAAACCCATAAAAAGCCCCTTCAGATCCAAACAAAATCCTTTGACTGGATTTTTACTGATGTACCTCCATTACCCACGTCAGTTGAAAGTAAGAATGCGTTTCAAGTGGAGGGTGTTCCCAACGCGCCACTCCGGAGGGATGGGAAGCATCAACGAGGACGTGTAATGTAGGAAAAACGACCTTGCCTTTCCAATCTCATTCCTGCCATTCATACAGACGGAACCTTCGACGATTGGAAGGGTAACCATACATCTCCATATGACTTTCAGCATATCTTTGAGTTGCATCAAAATGACTTTGCTTTGTGAAGAAGGTCAAATAAACGATTCAGACTAAATATTCATCAGGCTTGGGGTACGTTCTCAAACAGAACTGGAGTGTATCAAGGTTTTCTTTGCCACTGTCACTCTTGGCTTGCTGTTGGGAGCCTGGGCCCAGAAAGGACTGTGCTTTGGGACACTGGTCCTTTTTGACTATACAAATAAAGCTGAATGTAACTGAATTGAAATCTGAAGTAAAACACTATTCCAAAATTCTAATTCCCACATTTAACTGGAATATGAATTAGAACTGAAATGATTTCATAAAATCACATCCACTTTTGCAACATAAATTTAATGTTTCACTTAGTAATAGCAATAGTTTCCATCCCTTTTACAGACTTCAAATGGATGTTTCACAAAGCAGGAACGGGAAGATGAGTGCCAAAGCTCATTCACCCTTAGGTCTGGGTTTTAGAGCAATTTGTTTTAACTGAACTGGTTTCAGTTATCGAAATTGACAACATCACCGACTGTAATTATGTTATAATGAGCAAACATTTATTTGGCATTATTGTGCTAGAAGGTGACAGAGGTCAAACCTGCACTCTGGGAAGACAACAGATGGCTTGTGTTGACCCCCGACCCCCAACAGGCTGGGTCATGTGACAGAGTATGGAGACTTTCCCTGAGGGTGAAGGAGCTCTGTCCTTGGATTAGAAAAACAAAAACAAAAATGTGGCTAAATTTGGCCAGAATTAGGGGACGAACAGACCAATGATGTGGAATGATGAAGCCGTTTCTCTCCACGGTAATCTTTCTAAGCATGAACAAGGACAGGTTTTTGAGAGGATCTACCAATGTATCGCTTTGTTTTCATGATAGAAGAACACAATGAAGCAATACGTTGTGGTAATTAAAAAAGACGTTAAAACAGAAGAATGCAGCTTGTTCTAGTTTACGGTGATATTATTCTGCGCTTAGCTATTTATTCATCGTAATAATCATAGCAATAATCAAACATTACTCACATGGGGATTTACAGATACTCATTTTGAATGGCCACTGGTGGCCAAACATAAAACGGAGGAAGTCTTGAATAAATAAATGCATTTTACATTATCGCCATTAAACCGCGAGAGCATTACCAGAAAGCAGTCGGATGCTTGAGAATGCAAAGGGAAGCTGCTCCATACCCTAGAGCACCAGAGGTGGCGCTGTAGCGGTTATCGGAAGCCGTGACAGAACACCTGTTCTGGAATCTCAAGATTAAAGTAGTCAGTGTTGAAAGTGAGATACTCACAGAACTGGACTCTTCGCTCACATTGTGCAGATGACATTTAAACAAGGAATAATTAGGCTAACATATATATTTAATATATATACTGTATGACAATAAAGGAATTCTGATTCTGATTCTGTGTGTACTGAATATACTGTAGGCCCATATCGGTGTACATGTCTTCTAATACAACTACATTAGAACCGTAGATTAATCAGTACACCAAATGTTGTCATATGATGTGAATGAATTACACTTTCATTACTTACTAAATGATAATAAAAACAGCTTTATGAAATTACATTTATTTTTTAAATGTGATAATGAAAGATTTCAGGACTAATAAGCTATTACAATTTAACACATTTCTAACGTCTACATTCTTCACAATATTCAATTAAATTGACTATAAATGCAATAACAGGTTAGACAAGTCACCCTTTTATTAACACTTTTTTTGTCTGGAAATCTATGTAGAAGTTGTTAAAAACAAGTCCCTGAGAAACTGTAATCCTCTCCTTTTGTCAGATAATGAGACACTCATTTATCAGTCGCTGCCACGTAAATTAAGGCACATCTTAGACTCGGACGCTCTTTAAAAAACGGTTTGATAGTTTGACCTTTGCTCACAGCTGAGGAAAGAGTTTGAGCGCGGTACAAGAATACTGGGGATTATCACAAACAAACACGCGCCTAGCCAATTCCCCACGCGCCTAGCCCATTCCCCACGCGGCTGTCTGAAAACAGACTCTGCAGCTGGTCGCAGATCCGACGATTCTTGCTCACTGGCTGAGAATGCGCGAATTAACATTTAACGTCCTGTCTCCACAGCGGAGTGGCAAACACTCGGCTCGGTGGCTTCGCGCTCTGTACTGTACGGCGATGTAAAACCGTTGGTTCCTTTCGCGCAAAATTGGCTCCCAATTGTCGGCATGTTTCTCAAGAACATGGCGACAAACCAGTCCGGCAGTCTTGGCATTTGTGATTTAGTGAAAGGTAAAAACTTTGGGATCTATTAAATCTTCAACTCTTCTTCAGAGATCAATATTAGGCTCCTTAAATATGTAACATGGCGAGTCAATTTAAGTGTTTGGTCACGTACTGCAAATTACAATTATTGGCCTTTGGATTAATGTAGACTATAATCAAATAGTGTCAGAAAGGCCGCTGTCATTAAATTACATCTATAACTCACTCCTGTAGAAATAAGCCACATGGTATGTCCACAGCATACATTTTAATTTTCTCACAATTCTTTATATTGCATCGTCATTCAATTTAAATCTTGTTCAATTTAGGTTGCAGGCATCAAATTTAATGTCAAACTTGGAATCTATGTGCTGCAGCCAACAAGTGCATTGATCAAATCATTCACCCAAAGCATTTTTTTATTAATTTCTACGTATGATACCAATCTAAGGAAGTGGATCTGAATCAGCCGTTTTTAAAATGACCTTTCACGTGACACATGCATGTAAAAGTCGCCGGGCTTACGGGTTAATGTCATGTCAAGTTCAAATTAAAAGCTCTAAATAAAGCGTCAGTAAGCAAGCAGGCGTTCTCCAGTGAGTTAGCCTACTGTTGATTCAGGTGGTGCACGGAAAAAGCACAAGAGTGCAACGGAAAGGCAGCCCAATGGTTGCCACGTTTTCTTTTTACTTATTGCAGTATAATGACATTGTTTGGATTTACTTTTTATTGTGGAAGATATGCATTTGTCCGTTTTAGTTTTTTTGGATAACGTCAATGATGTTACCCCCTTACCTCAAATTTCCAATTCTCAATATTATAAAACTAAATATCCCAATTCAGGAAGTGGAGGGTGTTTATGAAGAATGTGCCATCAGCTTTTGGCGCAGTTGAAAGTCTGCATTAAGTTATTAACATCGCCTGCTTTAGTGAAACCATGTCAGCCTGCCGCCGACCAGCCTGTAGGGCCATTGTTACGTCTGTAGGTTTATGCCCTGTTCTGTTCAAAGGCCACGCCCCACAAGGTATTCCAGTTACATCTGTGTGACTTTGATTTGTAAAAATAAGATACTTTGTATCATTTTGAAATGGAAGGAAACATGACATCACAACATTACCTCACAATCAGAATGTACTGTTCATTGGCTGCCAAAAACAGCTGCAGCAAGTCAGCCAAATCTTCCAATGGGAAAAAGCACATAAAAAAAATTAATTTATAATCCACTGTCCACACATCATAAAACAAGTTTCCTTAAAGCATCTTCATCCTGCTACCAGTTATCACTTTAAACCTGATACACACAGAGAATGGGAATGTCAATGCAGGCTAATCTATTCTTTAATGTTTTAACAATTCACACTAAATAAAACAAAACTAAGAAAGAGTGATCCTGGATAGGCAGAAAAGAAGTATGTGCAGTCTTTGATTCTCTCACAGGAAGTGTGCGAGCAGCGCACAGGAAGTGCATGTGCAGAGCTCTGACCAGTCCTACTTGCTCTGCCTGTACTTCCTCATGTGTGAGGCGATGGAGGAGGAGATCTCTGCACTCTTCTTATTCTGCCCGAAATATTCCGCAAACTGACCATTCGGACCAACCAGGTACATGATTATCGTGTGATCCACCTGAAAATGACAAACACAAGTATGAATGATTAGACAAATATGAATACAATTAGAGTTGTGCTTTGAATACATTCATTTAAAAATAAAAAATAAAAAATCAGTAATCAACTTAAAACACCATTTCACCAAGAATCTCTTGACATAACATAACATAACAGGCATTTTAGCAGACGCTCTTATCCAGAGCGACTTACACAACTTTTAAACTTTTTTTTTAAAACATATTATCATTTCTACAGCTGGATATATACTGAAGCGATTCAGGTTAAGTACCTTGCGCAAGGGTACAATGGCAGTGTCCTACCTGGGAATTGAACCTGCAACCCTTCGGTTCCTGAACCATTATACGATATTGCCGCCCTTGTTACATTATACTACATTGCCGCCCTTGTTACAAACCCAGACCCTTACAGTTTCGGCTCCGCGTTTTTAAACCGGAACAACGTTGCGTCCTGTTCATAAACTCTTATTCCAACTAAATAGTCCACTAAAATATGTTTCTGAAGATAATTGAGGTGAGAAATAGGCCTACTATGGTCAAACCATGGCCAGGCCATTTCCTATATAATCAAAATCATAGCATTTTATCAAACTATATTATAAATAAATACCATATGTAATGCTTACTTAAAACCAGCAGAGGACGCTGTTGACCATCAAAAAGGGCACAAAAAATGACAGTATAAAAGGCGCACTCGTACAGACTGCGATATAGGATGCAGAGTGTATGAAGGAGAGTGTGTGAGACAGACTGACCCAGACGGGCCAAGAGAGTGAGAATGTACTGAAAATACTTAGAATTATTTTATATGGATCTGCGCAGATCAGCCTGGGTTTTTCTATGGTATTCCTTTAAATTAAATACAATAAATCCAATTGCATCAGACTCTGAAAAATCGTGTTTATTTTGAAGAAGTTTGTAAGTTTGTATTAAAGTCTGAGGGGAGCTTCTGAACAGTGCATCTGGCCCGGACTGCTGACTGGGTTTTACACCACACTTCCCTAGATGCCCAGATTTTCTTTATGTCCTGCTCTAGTGCCAGTACATTATCCATAGTGGACCTTCACTTTCTAAATCCGCTTTCATAGTCTACCAAGACCTTTACCCCGGCCAGCACAGCACTTTTAAATCAATTCAGGTAAGCGTGTCAATGGCTCACCTGGTCAGCAAAGGACAATGTGCATGTGTGCAACCCTTAAGTCAGTAATCTTTGAATACATATTTATATACAGTGAATGGGATATTTATATAGTACAGTGTGATATTAACATACTTGTACCAAGTATTAATTGCTTTCTTGTTGTCTGGGACCAATGTACTGAGGCTATTTTATTATAGATCACAAACTCTCCTGGGACCAATGTGCTGATGCTATTTTTAAGAAGGGCCAACAGCGTATTTAATTTCTTAGAAAACTGAACTTTTTTAACATTGATAACATAATTCTCACTCTATTTTACAAATCTTTTCTTGAGAGCATCCTTTGTTATTGTATTGTATGCTGGTACGGACATTCCAAAATCACTCACAAGAACAAATTAGCAAAAATTATGAAGACCTGTGGGAAAATCATGGGGGAGGGGAGCAGCAGGCTGACCTGTACCACGTGTACCACCTGTACCTGACCCGGCTGACCTGTATCACCTGTACCTGACCAGGCCAGGCTGACCTGTACCACCTGTACCTGACCCGGCTCACCTGTACCACCTGTACCTGACCAGGCTCACCTGTACCACCTGTACCTGACCAGGCTCACCTGTACCACCTGTACCTGACCAGGCTGACCTGTACTACCTGTACCTGACCCGGCTGACCTGTACCACCTGTACCTGACCAGGCCAGGCTGACCTGTACCACCTGTACCTGACCCGGCTGACCTGTACCACCTGTACCTGACCCGGCTGACCTGTACCACCTGTACCTGCGTGGATACATCTCATCCACTTTCAGTGGACTTCCAGCCACTCCCTTCTGGTCGGAGGTATAGATACCCCAAGATTAGAACCAACTGAGCAAAAAACTAATTTATTCCCATGGAAATAACTCAATTAAAATAACTCAGTTTAACGCAATTAAACAAGATGCGGTAGCCATGGGGAGTCTGGGAAAAGACATGGACTGTAGGGGATGTGGAACATATGGTCTAGGGGATGTGAAATACATTGACTAGGGGATGTGGAATACATAGACTAGTGGATGTGATATACATGGTTACATATACTAGTATGCAGTATACTATTTATTTTTATTACACTTGTTGGTATAGTTATTGACATGCACTTGTGATGTTATTTATGATGGCTGCTATAGATGATCTTAGACTATTGTTGTTTTTGTTTATTTGATGTACTTTTAACGTGTTTATATGTTCTGTGCTCTACCACAAACTGCCTCTCGGAAGACATTAAAGTTTAAGTCTCAGTCTAAAGGAAGTCCATTTCAGAATCACTGCCAGTTTAATGACCCAGTTTGACTCGGTTTGAGTAAATTCATTGAGTTTTTATTGTGACCCGATGAGGCAAAAAACAAAAAGGCAGGAAGACATTTTGCACATAACAGCACATGCTTCAACTGTAATGTGATGCACAGATATCACAAATATTGTTTTATTTAGTGCAAATTAATTTAGAGTTTATATCAACAAATCAGAACAAATCTGACCGTTTCTGAAAAGCTGTAGGAGTTATTAAGTTCAATGTATAAATAAAAGAAAGATCCTGACACATTTAATTAGTCTTATCATACATATGTCATATGTAGATTGAATAAATTCAGTAAGGTTTAATTCAGTGGTTTCAGAGATATAAGCCTTTTCATCCACCAGGGGGCAGACTACATAAGGAATTTCACAATCAGGTTTGTGTACCTATGAATCAATCTCGCGCATTTCAGTTAATTTCAGAAATAGTGACTTAAAATTGATAATTGTGACTGATTTATTACATGAAGCACATATATATATATATATATACATATATATATATATGTATATATATAAATATACACAAATAAAATATATACAGACTATTGCTCATCAATATGGGTCTTAAATCACACCTCCTGCACACTAGGAGCACTGCAGCTGAAGGAAAGAGGGGAGAGGAGTGTCTCTCATCCTGTAGTCTGTGTGTACAAAGTGAGCCACTGGGAATAACTAATGCTGCAATAACCAGAGAGACCCAGAAAGACGAAGGCTGTGCCCAAATGCGACCGCTGTTCCCTGTCCACTGTCCACTCAGAGCCCTGTCCCCTTACTTTGCAAGCAGTGTGCGAAAGAAATCCTGCAAAACTCCAAACTAGTAAGGAAGTAGTTCATAATATATATTTTTTATTTTTTTATTGAGAATATCAATCAGTTAACATATGACAATTGTTACAAAGTGTAGATTATGAATGAAGATAGAATTAACACAAATTTAAAGAGAGTATTTTTTAATATGAACCTATATTATACCATAGATATACATAAACGCTCTATGTCTTTTACGCTTTTACTTCCAGGTTAGTTACTGAAATTATCGGATGAGTGCACCATTCTACAGATGTGTGTTCCTGAATTCCCTCAACAAAACCCCGGAAATAAGGGGTTCTTCCTGATATTTTAAGCGCCCCCATTTGTGAGAAAAAGTCGCCCACTCAAAAGCTTTTTGACAAAGTGGACTCAAATATGTCCCCTCAAAATGGTGTAGGGGTCATATTCGGACATGGCCCAACTGTCCTTCCAGAGCAAACTCCCTATCAGTCAGCTGATGACATGGGCATAGCCGAGGCTCAAACCTGCAACCCAATGCCATTACTGCTGAGACAGATCCACAGATATACAGAGATATTATATAGATTTGGTCATGTGTTTGTCGTGTAGTCTATCACATCACACAGCTTTCAATTTACAACTATATCTACATTTTTCATTTGTATTTTGGTCATAAGCATGACCATGAATTTGATTGCATTCAAAGCTTGACAGAATATATATATTTTTTATATAATGGGTTAATTTTTTTGATCATAGGCACAAATATCTGCAGTCAGAAGAATAAAAATAACGTGACATTTTGTATTAAAAACAAAGAGACATAAATGTTTGTTAAAATGTCAGCGGGCTGACGGATTTACAATTTGCATGGTTTTGGAAAATAATAGATGAGTTACACAATGTACCACATGGGGGCAGTGTAAAGCAATGTTTAGGGTGGAGTGTCGCCCACACTGTCCAGTTCCAGCGTCTCTCTGTCAGATATCCCTGCTTCACTCACTACAGAGCTCCTTGTTCCATATCCAGATGATGCTGAACTCTCTGGTTTGCTCTTTTTCAGCAACTGTGACACTTTCTTACTGGAAAGTTTATGAGCAGATTCATAACCACACAGAGCTGCCTGCTTCAGATGGGGCTGGAGTCTCTCCACTCACTGTAACACAACACCACCAACAAGCTCTGTTACAATCATTCAACTGCATTATATTGACTTATACCTTAATTGCTTTCAGCAACTGCTGCACAATAATTAGAAATTATTTTGATTCACATAATGAATTAAGACCATAATGTGATTTAAGATCATTATGTGAATCATTGTCCTCTCTGTGCAGAAATGTATTTCTCATTTGTACATTCGCAAACATGTTAAATTGATGCAAATTAGAAAATGGTTTGACGTTCATGTATATTTTGAGATTGTTATTAAATCCTTAATTTTAAAAGGAGTGATTGAGAAAAATTAAACTCACAGGAAGGAGGATCAAAATTCCAGCTGTTTCTCCTCTTCCTGAATGGCAATGTGGATCTCTCTGTCTCTGAGTCAACCACAACCTTCGACATCCTCTCCATCAGCTCCTTCTCTCTTCTGCTCCATTCCTCCTCAAAGTTCTTCTGTTTTCTTTCCGTGTTCTTTTCCACAAAAAAACAAACGTATATTAAAATGTTAGGGGTCTGCGTCTGAAGGGTTTACAATTTGCGACGTTTTGAAAAACAGTTGAAGTAGTTACACAATCTACCACATGGGGGCAGTGTAGAGTGTCACCCACACTGACCTGTTCCAGCGTCTCTCTGTCAGACATCCCTGCTTCACTCACTACAGAGCTCATTGCTCCATATCCAGATGATGCTGAACTCTCTGGTTTGCTCTTTTTCAGCCACTGTGACACTTTCTCACTGGAACGTCTATGAACAGATTCATAATCCCACACAGAGCTGCCTGCTTCAGAGGGGGCTGGAGTCTCTCCACTCACTGTAACACAACACCACCAACAAGCTCTGTTACAATCAAATTAATCTGCATTACATTTGTTATATTTTTCATATTTTAGGTGACTGTTGCATCATAATTATATTTATCTTTTTGAGTCAGACAATGATCTTATGTCATTATATGACTCAAAAAAACTTTAAAATAAATAAATGTTGACCCAAATTAGAAAACTGTTTGAGGTTAATCTACCCAGATGGTAAGTAAATCCTTTGTTTTTAAATTATTACTTTAGTCTGGTGTTCATATATGTGGGAGATGTATTCAAAATATAAGCTAAGTATTCACTTGTACACTGGATTATTAACTGTATAAAAGGTTTATACAACCCCTGGCAAAAATTATGGAATCACCAAACTTAGAGGATGTTGACCCAGCTTTTTTACTTCATAGCAAATAAACAAACCACAGATATGACACAAAACATTTTTGTTTAATAGCTGAACATTCTGGTTTCGTGAAACATACCTCAAACAAATACAATAAAATTATTTGAATTAATGGAATATGTTTTTCCAGATCAAGTAGTGAAAAAAATTATGTAATCACTTCATAATTCGCATTTCTAAAACAAATACCGGCAGTCTAAAAATGCTAATTAGTCTGCAATTAAAAGCAAGTGCTTACAGACTTTAACGAGCTGCTGGACTTGGTTAATTGAAAGGAAACGACAAGAGAGTTGTCAATTGAAATAATGGAAAAGATAATAAAACTCCTTCAAAATTGTGTCTAAAATTTGTTGCAAGTACAAACAAAATATGAAGATTATAAAAGGAAAACATACGGGTAGACCAAGGAAGTCGTCAAAGCGTCAGGATAGAAAACTCAAAGCAATATGCCTTTAAAATAGAAAATGCACAACAAAACAAATGGGCGGAAACAGGAGTCAGTGTTTGTGACAGAAGTGTAAGAAATCGGCTGAATTAAATGGGATTTACACGTAGAAAAGCCAAACGAAGACCAGCACTAACATCTAAACAGGAGAAAACAAGGCTACAGTGGGCTAAAGAGAAGCAATCATGGACTGTGGATGATTGGATGAAAGTGATATTCAGTGATGAATCACAAATCTGCATTGGCCAAGGAGATGATGCTGGAACTTTTGTCTGGTGCCGTTCTAATGAAACATATAAAGACGACTGCCTGAAGAAAACACTCAAATTTCCCCAGTCATTTATGATATGGGCTTGCATGTCAGGTAAAGGACCAGGGGACATGGCAATCATTACCTCAACAGTCAATGCACAGGTGTACATACAGGTGTACACTGAAAGTTTGGACACTTTTCTCATTCCATCGATAGAAAATAGGTTTGGTGATGATGAAGTCATTTTTCAGGATGATAATGCATCTTGCCACAGAGCAAAGAGTGTTAAAGCTTTTCTTCAGGAAAGGCTTATCAACTCAATGACATGGCCAGCAAACAGACCGGTGGAAAATGTATGGTGGAAATTAAAAAGATTGGTCCATGACAAGGCTGAGGCAAAGCTGATCTGTAAACCTCTATTGGAGAAAGTTGGAACAGCTTGATGGAGAATATTGGTTTTCATGAGTGAAGTCCACGTCTCAAAGAACTGAGGCTGTCATAAAAGCCAGAGGAGGAGCAACAAAGTACTCATTGTAATTTATTTTGTTGATGATTCCATAATTTTTTTCTCAACATTGAGTGATTCCATAATTATTTCCCCTACTTCATCTGGAAAAGAATATGCCATGAGTTAAAATAATTTAATTGTATTTCTTTGAGGTATGTTTCACGAAGCCAGAAAGTTCAGCTATTAGACACAAATAGTTTTGTGTCATATCTGTGATTTGTTTATTTGCTATGAAGTAAAAAGCTGGGTCAAAATCCTCTAAATTTGGTGATTCCATAATTTATGCCAGGGATTGTAACAGATTAGAACAAGTTACCTGGATAGTACACTATAAACGGATGATTGTTAAATCCTGGATAGTACACTATAAACTGATGATTGTTAAATCTTGGATAGTACACTATAAACGGATGATTGTTAAATCCTGGATAGTACACTATAAACTGATTATTGTTAAATCCTGGATAGTACACTATAAACTGATGATTGTTAAATCCTGGATAGTACACTATAAACTGATGATTGTTAAATCCTGGATAGTACACTATAAACTGATGATTGTTAAATCCTGGATAGTACACTATAAACTGATGATTAATAAATCCTGGATAGTACACTATAAACTGATGATTGTTAAATCCTGGATAGTACACTATAAACTGATGATTGTTAAATCCTGGATAGTACACTATAAACTGATGATTGTTAAATCCTGGATAGTACACTATAAACTGATGATTGTTAAATCCTGGATAGTACACTATAAACTGATGATTAATAAATCCTGGATAATACACTATAAACTGATGATTGTTAAATCCTGGATAGTACACTATAAACTGATGATTGTTAAATCCTGGATAGTACACTATAAACTGATGATTGTTAAATCCTGGATAGTACACTATAAACTGATGATTGTTAAATCCTGGATAGTACACTATAAACTGATGATTGTTAAATCTTGAATAGTACACTATAAACTGATGATTGTTAAATCCTGGATAGTACACTATAAACTGATGATTGTTAAATCATTGTATAATGTGCATAGGGGTCTTTCTTCATGGACTTAAAGCAGAACTGTAAGTGCTGAGAAATTCAGCAGTTAACTGTTTAATACAGTCTAAAAGGTTTATAGCATAGATTAGGATAGTTACGTGGATAGTGCATTAAAATGGGTCAGTGTTAATGTTAACTCAGTGTATTATATGTATAGAGGTGGTTGTTATACTTATAGTCAATACTTTAAGCTTAACCTGAAAGTGCTGAGAAATTCAGTCAATAGAAAAATTAATTAAACTCACAGGAAGGAGGAAGTAATTCAAAGCTGTCTCTCCTCTTCCTGAATGGCAGTGTGGATCCCTCTTTCTCTGAGTCAACCACAACCTTCGACATCCTCTCTAGCAGCTCCTCCTCTCTTCTGCTCCATTCCTCCTCAAGCCTCTTCTGCTCGACCATTTTCTGTCCAAAACATCTTTCTCTCTCCTCTAAAGTGAAGGGAACACCCCTGTTCCTGGCTACCATCTCCTCTATCTTCTCCAGCAGCTCTGTGACCTGAGTCCCATCAGCCCTGTTCTCATTGTTGAGAACATGATACCTGTTCCCACATTTCTCTATGAGCTCTTGGAGGTCCCTCCCTTTAGTCTCAATGTGCTGCTCAATGGTTGTGTCTCCCAGCCAGTCTCCCCAGGTGAACAGCACTATAGTGTGTCTCCAGACTCTCTCACTGAGAAGCTCCAGGTGTTCCACCACTGATATGCTGTCTGTATCTTCGAATACTGAGCTCACATTAATGACCAGGAAGAGAGCGCAGGGTCCCGGGGGACACAGAGACACACTGCGCACAATCTCCTGTTTATCCAGCTCTGCAGTGTCATTCACAGAGTCAGTTTCCCACCAGCCTGGTGTGTCGACCACAGTGATCTGTCTCCCAGCTACCTCACCCTGTCTCTTCACACACTGTGCAGTTCTTATTCCAGACTCAAACTTCTCTCTGCCCAGGATGGTATTTCCTGCTGAACTCTTCCCACTATATTTCTCCCCCAGCAGCACAATCCTCAGCTCTGAGAGACGGTGTTCCTCCCCTGTCAGAGAGAAAGAGAACAATTTACTCCTCATCAGGAGTGTTAACAGAAATTCAGCTCTGAGATGAGCTGCTCTCTGTAAGTTTGGAGTGGCGATTATTAATAATTAAATTACATTTATCACAGAAGACATAAGACTGGTGGACTACATCTGTAGGAAAAAAATTCTGTGTGAGACGTTTGCTCATATAATTGTGATGTATACTTCAGTTCAATACATTTTACAGCCTGAAATGTTAAAACACAATACTTTTAATATTGTAATGAGAAGAGCAATTTAAAAAAAAATCATTAAGTATACTTCTTTGATTGGTCATCATTCACATAAAAATAAAATCAAGTTTTTGCAGATTTTTCAAATCTACAAATTGCACTGTCTAAGTAACCACTAACCTCAGCATACATAATCATGGCAAGTAAGGAGAAGATGAGAACATATATATATACAGTATGTCTCTCTGGAGTGACATTTTTTATGGTAAAACACACCTCCATCAAAGATGACTGAACACAGTTATGATTAATGTGAATATTCCATAGTTTTTCATCTAAAAATAATTTCAATCAATGAAAAAACTAACCTTCAAAAAGTGCTCTGAGAGACTTTCTCTGTTTCTGAACCTTCATCATCCTCTGTTTCACTCGTTCTTCCACTGCCCTCCTCTTCTCTTCCACCTCCTGTAAGAGCATTCTATCTATTTCATAGTGAGAGCCTCCATGCCCCGCCATCATCTCCTCTATCTTCTCCAGCAGCTCTGTGACCTGAGTCCCATCAGCCCTGTTCTTATTGTTGAGAACATGATACCTGTTCCCACATTTCTCTATGAGCTCTTGGAGGTCCCTCCCTTCAGTCTCAATGTGCTGCTCAATGGTTGTGTCTCCCAGCCAGTCTCCCATGGTGAACAGCACTATAGTGTGTCTCCAGACTCTCTCACAGAGAAGCTCCAGGTGTTCCACCACTGATCTCCTGTGTGTCTCACTGAATGCTGAAATCACATCAATGACCAGGAAGAGAGCGCAGGGTCCCGGGGGACACAGAGACACACTGCGCACAATCTCCTGTTTATCCAGCTCTGCAGTGTGAATCACAAAGTAATTACTCCACCAGCCTGGTGTGTCGACCACAGTGACCTGTCTCCCAGCTACTTCACCCTGTCTCTTCACACACTGTGCAGTTCTTATTCCAGACTCAAACTTCTCTCTGCCCAGGATGGTGTTTCCTGCTGAACTCTTCCCACTCCGTCTCTCCCCCAGCAGCACAATCCTCAGCTCTGAGAGACGGTGTTCCTCCCCTGTCAGAGAGAAAGAGAACAATTTACTCCTCATCAGGAGTGTTAACAGACATTCAGCTCTGAGATGAGCTGCTCTCTGTAAGTTTGGAGTTGTGATTATTAATAATAAAATGACATTTAACCCAGAGGACATATGACTGGTGGGATGTGGGTTATATCTGTTGGAGCAAAATTCTCTGTGAGTTTTTTGCTCATATAATTGTGATGTATACTTCAGTTCAATACATTTTACAGCCTGAAATGTTAAAACACAAGACTTTTAATATTGTAATGAAAAGAGCCATTATTATTTTTTGAAATCTTTAAGTATACTTCTTTTATTGGTCCTCATTCACAAAAAAATAAAATCATATTTTCCCATGTTTTTCAAATCTACAAATTGCACTGTCTAACCTCAGCATACAGCATCATGGCAAGTAAGGAGAAAATGAGGACAGATATATATACAGTATGTCTCTCTGGAGTGACATTTTTTATTGGTAAAACACACCTCCATCAAAGATGACTGAACACAGTTATAATTAATGTGAATATTCCATAGTTTTTCATCAAAAAATTATTTTAATCAATGTAAAAACGAACCCTTTAAAAGTGCTCTGAGAGTCTTTCTCTGGATCTGAACCTTCATCATCCTCTGTTTCACTCGTTCTTCCACTGCCCTCCTCTTCTCTTCCACCTCCTGTAAGAGCATTCTATCTATTTCATAGTGAGAGCCTCCATGCCCTGCCATCAACTCCTCTATCTTCTCCAGCAGCTCTGTGACCTGAGTCCCATCAGCCCTGTTCTTATTGTTGAAAACCTGATACCTGTTCCCACATTTCTCTATGAGCTCTTGGAGGTCCCTCCCTTCAGTCTCAATGTGCTGCTCAATGGTTGTGTCTCCCAGCCAGTCTCCCCTGGTGAACAGCACTATAGTGTGTCTCCAGACTCTCTCACTGAGTAGCTCCAGGTGTTCCACCACTGATCTCTTCTCTGTCTCTCTGAATGCTGAGCTCACATCAATGACCAGGAAGAGAGCGCAGGGTCCCGGGGGACACAGAGACACACTGCACACAATCTCCTGTTTATCCAGCTCTGCAGTGTGAATCACAAAGCAATTACCCCACCAGCCTGGTGTGTCGACCACAGTGACCTGTCTCCCAGCTACTTCACCCTGTCTCTTCACACACTGTGCAGTTCTTATTCCAGACTCAAACTCCTCTCTGCCCAGGATGGTGTTTCCTGCTGAACTCTTCCCACTCTCTCTCCCCCCCAGCAGCACAATCCTCAGCTCTGAGAGACGGTGTTCCTCCCCTGTCAGAGAGAAAGAGAACAATTTACTCCTCGTCAGGAGTGTTAACAGACATTCAGCTCTGAGATGAGCTGCTCTCTGTAAGTTTGGAGTTGTGATTATTAATAATAAAATGACATTTAACCCAGAGGACATATGACTGGTGGGATGTGGGTTATATCTGTTGGAGCAAAATTCTCTGTGAGTTTTTTGCTCATATAATTGTGATGTATACTTCAGTTCAATACATTTTACAGCCTGAAATGTTAAAACACAAGACTTTTAATATTGTAATGAAAAGAGCCATTATTATTTTTTGAAATCTTTAAGTATACTTCTTTTATTGGTCCTCATTCACAAAAAAATGAAATCATATTTTCCCATGTTTTTCAAATCTACAAATTGCACTGTCTAACCTCAGCATACAGCATCATGGCAAGTAAGGAGAAAATGAGAACAGATATATATACAGTATGTCTCTCTGGAGTGACATTTTTTATTGGTAAAACACACCTCCATCAAAGATGACTGAACACAGTTATAATTAATGTGAATATTCCATAGTTTTTCATCAAAAAAATATTTTAATCAATATAAAAACGAAGCCTTTAAAAGTGCTCTGAGAGTCTTTCTCTGGATCTGAACCTTCATCATCCTGTTTCACTCGTTCTTCCACTGCCCTCCTCTTCTCTTCCACCTCCTGTAAGAGCATTCTATCTATTTCATAGTGAGAGCCTCCATGCCCTGCCATCATCTCCTCTATCTTCTCCAGCAGCTCTGTGACCTGAGTCCCATCAGCCCTGTTCTTATTGTTGAGAACATGATACCTGTTCCCACATTTCTCTATGAGCTCTTGGATGTCCCTCCCTTCAGTCTCAATGTGCTGCTCAATGGTTGTGTCTCCCAGCCAGTCTCCCCAGGTGAACAGCACTATAGTGTGTCTCCAGAGTCTCTCACTGAGAAGCTCCAGGTGTTCCACCGCTATTCTCCTGTGTGTCTCTCGGAATGCTGAGCTCACATCAATGACCAGAAAGAGAGCGCAGGGTCCCGGGGGACACAGAGACACACTGCGCACAATCTCCTGTTTATCCAGCTCTGCGGTGTCATTCACAGAGTCAGTTTCCCACCAGCCTGGTGTGTCGACCACAGTGATCTGTCTCCCAGCTACTTCACCCTGTCTCTTCACACACTGTGCAGTTCTTATTCCAGACTCAAACTCCTCTCTGCCCAGGATGGTGTTTCCTGCTGAACTCTTCCCACTCTCTCTCCCCCCCAGCAGCACAATCCTCAGCTCTGAGAGACGGTGTTCCTCCCCTGTCAGAGAGAAAGAGAACAACTTACTCCTCATCAGGAGTGTTAACAGACATTCAGCTCTGAGATGAGCTGCTCTCTGTAAGTTTGGACTGACGAGTATTAATAATGAAATTACATTTATCACAGAAGACATAAGACAAGTAAGGAGAAAATGAGGACAGATATATATACAGTATGTCTCTCTGGAGTGACATTTTTTATTGGTAAAACACACCTCAATCACAGTTATGATTAATGTGAATATTAGGTCCCTCCCTTCAGTCTCAATGTGCTGCTCTATGGTTGTGTCTCCCAGCCAGTCTCCCCTGGTGAACAGCACTATAGTGTGTCTCCGGACTCTCTCACTGAGAAGCTCCAGGTGTTCCACCACTGATCTCCTATGTGTCTCTCTGAATGCTGAGCTCATAATGGCCAGGAAGAGAGCGCAGGGTCCCGGGGGACACAGAGACACACTGCGCACAATCTCCTGTTTATCCAGCTCTGCAGTGTAATTCACAGAATACGCCCAGCATGGTCATCGTCCGTGGCTATTGTTTTCTGTTTCGCTATGGTTCTCGTCCTCTCTCTCCGGTAAGCAGTCTATCAGATTTTTTCCACGTTCCGGTTCGGGGTTGTGCTTCTCCCCGCTTATCATTCGTTTCACCTGTCCGATTACCTGCTAGGCATTTAAGCCTCTCATTTCTGCTTCCTGGCGCTTCTTTGTCATTTCGTGCCTTCACGTATTCAGGGTTGGTTAGAATATAGCTGCTCTATATTTTCACTACTAGATTGGCTTTAGCTGCCCTTGAAGCTTTTTAGGGATTAGCCCCTTTTGTTATTTTTGTTTTTTACTCTCCTCTCCTCTCTACTATGTTGAGAGTGAGAGGTTTATTTTTATTTCCTTTATTTTTCACCTCTTATCAGGCGTTATAGTTTATGTTCTGAAGGTGATTCTTTGTTTTCTCCCAGTGACACATTTTTTGTTATTTTGGTTCTGTACTCTAGCATTTTGAGTTTGAAAGGATACGATGACAATGGAGTTGACGTGCAGACTGTCAGCTTTAACTTGAGCGTATGTTCATCCATATCAGATGAACCGTTTAGAAATTATAGAACCTTTTGTACATAGTCCCTCCCCCCATTGTCGGGCATCAAAAAATATTGGACAGTTTAACATAATGTAATCATTTTTAATATTTGGTCGCATATCCTTTGCATGCCATGACTCCCTGATGTCTGTGATCCAACAATATCAAAAGATAGACTCTTGATATCTTATTGTCTGGTACTCCTACAAGCGATACTATAACTTCTGTGCATTTGAATGGATCTCTAATTGGTGGGTGGGGCTAGATTTAGCTGTAAATTACACTGGAACAGTATGGAACACATGATTGGCTAAATGGCTATAAGTCATCAAGTGTCTGACGTATCAAAAAAACCTTAAACCATCACTCTGCTGCCAGATATGCAGTAGATATGGATGGATAACTTGAAGGGTTTCTTCTCCTGACTTATTTTTCCGTAAAGATCAATAGGAAATTTTGTCAAGAAAAACAACCCTTGAAGTTGAAGTGATCCATCCATATCTACTGCATAGATACTGTACTATAGTACTGTTGGATCCTAAAAGTAAAACAAATAAAATTATGCGGACACCCTTTGGTCTGTGGTGGTTTTTCATGGTTCAGGCTCGTCCCCTTAGTTCTGATGAAGGCAAATATTAAGGTTGAGATATTCATGCTCGGAGATGAGCTACTCTCTCTCGTTTGATTGATGAATATCATCCTATTAAGCATCTCTGTTTTGCTAAGTCTAATTATTTTCCAAGCATTGAAAAAAAATGTAGTGTTTGAAGAAAAAAACATTTTAAAGTAATTTTCTCCACAAAAAGAACAAACTCACCATGAGGAGAGGTCAGAACAGCAGCTGCCATGTCGGTTCCTCTCTCTGTCCAGTTTCCTCTGTTAAACACAATAATTTCAACACCATTTTAAACTATTTTTATCACTTTATTATTTAGTATGTTTACCCATCTTTTGTTGATTTTGTACTGAAATATATTTTCACACACAATAAAGTGCACCACATTATAACATCAGGCTTTTCTCCCTCTTTTTACTCAATTCTTATGGGGACACTGATTGGGTCATTATTTTACTTTTGCTGCATGTTTCCCATTAACACAGACAATCTTTAGGCAAATAAAGATATTTTACATATTTAGAGAAGCTTCTGATAACCTGTCAGCTTTACAATGTGCATTAGAGGCATCAGGGGGGGTTGTGGTTTCATGAAGAAAATACACTTCAAAACAAAACTGAACTCTCCCTTTAAGTTCAATGTTCAATGTCTTATCTTTGCCGCTTTTCTCCCTGTGAAGGTGACTCAAGTTTGTCAGCCATTTTGTAAAACCTTTAATGTAATGAAATGCATACTGTCATAACATTTTTTTGTAATTTTATAAGTGCATCACAGTCAGTTTAACCACATACTTGCAGTACCTTGGTTGCTATACGTCTTACAATCGAGGCAAAACTGCATAAAGTATTCCATTTGTTAACACAATTTGAATTCAGTTCATTGTCAACAAATTCAACAGCCATGGCTCCTAAAGTACGTAGCCTACAGAACTGCAATGCTGCTACTGCAAAGAGTAAAAATTAAGATTATCACATGATATCACATTAATACAAGATCATGTAATTATGTTATTACATGAAAATATTACATTACAACATGATAACCATTACGTTAATACAAGATAAACCCATCATGTTACTTACTCATGTTACAAGATCATGTTAAAACATGGGAAAACTTATGTGACAGCAATCACATATCTTGGAGTGAAGATATATAGAAACGAGACAGAAAGTGCTCATTTGAACTTAAAAAATTTAAAGAAGATTTGATTCATGGTTACTACGAGATTTATCATTAAAAGTTTTGTTATTGAAAATAGAAGGATTATTTAGGCTGGTATATTGTTCACTTACATCGATGGTCCCAAACGCAGTAAATAAATAAATAGATATTAAACTATCATTTTATTTTGGAGGAATAAAAATCATTATATTAAAAAAGTATTTTATGATATCCACTAGATAAAGGGCGTTTCAATGTATTAGATTTGAATTAATCAAAAATAATTTTCAAAATTAAATGGATAAAAAATTACTATCTGTATAAAATGAGATATGGAATATAATTCCTATTATAATGATATACAGATGGGCGGTATTGCATTTTTATTCACATGCAATTTTGATTTTAACAGGATCCCTAATTGACTAAATTCCATAAAGAAGTTTTGTTATCCTGGTTGCTTATATGCAAACATAGTTTTTCACCCCATGAAGTTTTTATTTGGAATAATAAAAAAATTACATTCAAACACAAATCTGTTTTATAGAAGATGTTATGATAATGATATTTTATTGGTAAATCAATTATTTAATTAAGTCAGAATTCTTTTTTTTAACCATTTTCTATTGTATTCGATGCAATTTCTACAGGATCATCAGTCGAATGCAAGGGAGCCGATCCTTTGGAATAAATTATAATATTACAACTAAAATACTTCTAGATGGAATCTGCATTACAGATAATACCTGTAATAATTTGAAAAATGTGTATGGAAGTACATGCTACATTATGTTGGAATTAATTAATATAACAACATTGTCTGGAAAGATGTATGGAATTTACCATGGCAATATAGTCTCAGCAATAAAATAAAAGACTCGTTTTTTTAAGTTATTTATCATACATCCAGTGAAGAATGTGATTGCACTGTTTATAAAAAATATTGAAGACAAATTAGTTTTTTGTGAAACTGAGAAGGAGACAATAACTTTTGATGTTGATTGGTCACAGACTTCAGGAAGTAACAGCATGCAAAGGATATGCGACCAAATATTAAATATGATACTTTAAAAATATGTTAAAGCAAAATATTCTAATTTTCTGAGACACTGAATTTTGGGTTTCATTAGCTGTAAGCCATAATCATCAAAATTACAAGAAATAAAGGCTTGAAATATTTCACTCTATGTGTAATGAATCTATATAATATATGAGTCTCACTTTCTGAAATGAGTGACAAAAAATATTGAACTTTTTCACGATATTCAAATTTTTTGAGCTGCACCTGTATATATATATGGGCGTGTATGTAGGCATGTATCTGGACTTTATTTATATCATTTTTTTCTTTTCTGATTAGCTGGCGCCAGCATTATCCATGTATGGTATTGTATGCTTCTATTTCATGATGTATTGCCTTTTTGTATTGTATTGCAATGCATTCTAAACTAACATGTATTGTTACTTGATTGGCTGAGGCCGCATGATTTGATTATTTAACGCACCTGTGAGTGCTCTCAGGATCTACCCTGAGGAAGGCTTTGTTACAGACACACGTTGGTTCATCCTGCAGCCATGAAATAAAGGCCTTTTCATTTCTGCAACTGAGATTTGAGTGCCGTGTAGACTTTTTGTAGAGCTTTTCTAGCCTACGTTGTTTTTTTCTTATGGATCAGCACCCCATGTCACACTGAGCACCTCTCCGGTTTACTCAAGTAAGCCAAGGCAGCGTTACTCCTTTTCCTTTTTGATTGTATAACTATATATCATTTTTTTTATTTTTTTTTATTTTTGTTTCTGATTTTTCCCTTTTTCTCCCAATTTAGTAGCCAATTGAACCCCTATTCTAATTCAATTCCCTAGAGAACCACCGCTACACAATCCCGTCTATCGGTACTAGTAATTGGAAGGAGGTCGCCACGTCCTCTACAGGGCGCGACTCCCCGAACTTCCTGACCGCGACTCGCCTGGGTCCCGTGCGGGCAGTGATTCTCTCCGAGCCCCTCCCCCCACCTGGAAGCGGCGCCCAATTGCCGCTTCCACAGGGCACCGGCCATGCTCGGATATGGCAGGACCGGGGCGCGAACCCCGATCCTCGGAGCACAACTGCGCTGACTGAAATTCAGCGCTTTTACCGTTGAGCTAACGCGGCAGCCCCACTATATATCATTTTTAATTTTATAAATTACATACGGTGCGCTTTTGACAGTTGACAGGCTTATTCCTGTAGATTTTTAAAAGGCACATTACCTTTCTTTTTACTGTATGTCCTGTAATAATAAGAAGGAAATATACTTGCTATATTTGCACAATTAATTATGGTTGACAGTACAGTTGCCATATGGCAGGATCAGATCTGTAAAAGATCTAATCAGAATGGACTTTAATTTGTCAAGACAGAGTACGCACTTAAAAAGGAAAATGCAAACGAAAGCTTGTTTTGAAATGTAATTTGTGTTAGCCCACGTCTTATATTATGAACACATATCAGATAAATGAAATTATGAAAACAATATTGAATTTGCAATCAAAAAGTCCAGGATATAGGCCATAACAGATGCTCTTATACAGATATCTTTGCCGCTTTTCTCCCTGTGAAGGTGACTCAAGTTTGTCAGCCATTTTGTAAAACCTTTAATGTAATGAAATGCATACTGTCATAACATTTTTTTGTAATTTTATAAGTGCATCACAGTCAGTTTAACCACATACTTGCAGTACCTTGGCTGCTATACGTCTTACAATCGAGGCAAAACTGCATAAAGTATTCCATTTCTTTACAAAATTTTAATTCAGTTAATTGTCACCAAATTCAACAGCCATGGCTCCTAAAGTACGTAGCCTACAGAACTGCAATGCTGCTACCGCAAAGAGTAAAAATTAAGATTATCACATGATCGTTTCACGTTAATAAAAGATCATGAAATTATCATGTTATTACATGAAAATATAACATTACAACATAACCATTCCGTTAATACAAGATAAACCCATCATGGTACTTACTCATGTTACAAGATCATGTTAAAACATGGTAACTTTTATAGCCAGTCTACATTATGGCACAAGTAGAATAGTTGATTGAGTTTTACTTTCTTCGTGGTTTGAGACATTATGCAAAAATGTAAACTAAGAGCTTCAAGTGAAAACATTGAGAGCTGTAAGCTAGGCATGAATAATTATGTATACAATTTAACTATTTATCAATGTGATTTCATATATAGGACTGCATGGCTGAAAGATAAAAAAATGTTTTTACCTGAATGACAATTCCCTGGGTTTTGTGTGAGCGGTCTGTCGTGGTAGGGAAGTGAGTTGTTTACGTCTTACCTGCGTTCTAAAGGTCGAGTAAAAGTTAACTTTATAACGTTTCAGAGCACGGGCGTGTCCTGCGATGCTTATTGTTCATGTTGATACCTTTATAACCCAGAGAGACCTGTGCAAGGATATCTATATAGGTCCACATCACTGTAAGGGTGCTCATTTCCCATATGTGGCCATTTTCTTATTGGCTAAGCGGGTGCTGGCGGGAGTGGGAGAGAGGTGGGAATGACTGTTTTTAACAAGTTTCCAAGATAAATATTTTAATATTTGTATTCAGAAAAATAATTGAAATTGGGAAGTTGCCCACTTCTGTGTCTCAGGGTAAAATTACTCCAAAACCAAGACAAGATACAATGATTTGAGACCAATTAAATTAATAAATAATGATGCAAAATTGTTTGCTACAATTTTTGCAGAAACTTAGTTTAAAAAATGTCTTGACCCAATTATTGATGAATGTCAATCAGGTTTATGAAAGGTAGACATGCTGTATCTGTAATAATATTTGATTATTATTGGATTTAATTGATTATAGTGATTTCATTGAGAAAGATGGCTTTATTTTATTTTTAGATTTTTCCAAAACCTTTGATACTGTGGAAGACAAATTTATGTTTGAAACTTTGGACTTTTTTGGTTTTGGTAGTTATTTTAAACAAGCTATTCAAACCCTGTACAATGAATGTAATAGTTCAGTTAAATTAACTACTCCTTGATCCTCGATTAACAGGTATTAGACCCGGTTGTCCAATGTCTGCTTTACTCTTTTTACTGGTCACACAAACAATGACACTCCATATAAAAAAGATTAATTTAAGGGTATTGGTTTATTACATAAATAATGAAATGCTCTCTAGCGAATGATAGCTCTATTTTTCTGAGGGATGGGACTGAAGACAAAAAGGCAAATTGATTGTTCAAACATTTTTCCTCTGCTTCTGATTTATCTTTAAATTTAAAAAATATGAATCGTTTGCTTTGAAAACTTATGTGACAGCAATCACATATCTTGGAGTGAAGATATATAGAAACGAGACAGAAAGTGCTCATTTGAACTTAAAAAATGTAAAGAAGATTTGATTCATGGTTACTACGAGATTTATCATTAAAAGTTTTGTTATTGAAAATAGAAGGATTATTTAGGCTGGTATATTGTGCACTTACATTGATGGTCCCAAACTCAGTAAATAAATAAATAGATATTAAACTATATAATTTCATTTTGGAGGAATAAAAATCATTATATAAAAAAAGTATTTTATGATATTCAATAGATAAAGTGCGTTTCAATGTATTAGATTTGAATGAATCAAAAACCATTTTCAAATTTAAATGGATAAAAAATGACTATCTGTATAAAATGAGATATGGAATATAATTTATATTATAATGATGGGTGGTATTGCATTTTTATTCACATGCAATGTTGATTTTAACAGGATCTCTAATTGACTAAATTCCATAAAGATTTTTTTTGTTATCCTGGATGCTTATATACAAACATAATTTTTCACCCCATAAAGCTTTTATTTGGAATAATAAAGAAATTACATTCAAACACAAATCTGTTTTATAGAAGATGTTATGATAATTGTATGTGAGTCAATTATTTAATGAAGTCAGAAAAAAATTTTAACTACTCAGAATTTCCCAAAAAGGATGGGATTCTGTCCACCATGCATGACAGAATTTTCCATTGTATTCGATGCAATTTCTACAGGATCATCAGTCTAATGCAAGGGAGCCGATCCTTTGGAATAAATTATGATATTACAACTAAAATACTTCTAGATGGAATCTGCATTACAGATAATACCTGTAATAATTTGAAAAATGTGTATGGAAGTACATGCTACATTATGTTGGAATTAATTAATATAACAACATTGTCTGGAAAGATGTATGGAATTTACCATGGCAATATAGTCTCAGCAATAAAATAAAAGACTCGTTTTTTTAAGTTATTTATGAAATATCCAGTGAAGAATGTGATTGCACTGTTTATAAAGAATATTGAAGACAAATGTTTTTTTTGTGAAACTGAGAAGGAGACAATAACTTTTTATGAACGTGTTTATAGCTAACTTTTTTGGAAAGACACGGAGACCTTTTTATTTAGACATCTGTATACGGTAATGGACCCCGACACGGTGATTGATTGACAGATGTCCTAGTTCAGAATGAAAAGGGAATGGCCAGCTTAATTGCAAAGTATTTGAAGTTTTGACAAGGCGATTCCGTGCCGATTAGGAAAACAAAAAGCAAAATGTTTTCTTTTCGACGCGCTCCGACTCTTAGGGCTACGCTGGTGCGCAACCACCTGAGCGTCTCAGTCGAGCAGAACTGGCTCTCCAAACCTATTGGCACCTATCCATGTGGACACTGTAACCATTGCTCCAATGTTCAGGACCGACATCTTCCCTGACGTGCATAGAGGTATCATCTATAAGATGCGCTCGTTTGCCAATTATTCTTCTTCACCCGTTGTATATGGGTGATTCCTGTTTTGGACCACATATTTGGATTTCTATTTTCTGAAAATTCAAATGATTGTATTTTATGGTTTTAACATTTTGTCAGGACTGTACCATACTTAGCTATGAGGAATGCATGTTTGCCAAGCTCAGGGTCTGAAAATATTATAATTATGGGATGTTTTTTGTACATTTTTCTCCAAACGTTTTCCACCCTGTTAGGGACATGTACATGGTAATCACAAAGTTTAAATAATGTACAAGTCAAACAATACTGAACTTTTCTGGGATAAAATGTGTCCCTTGTGCTATGATAAAAGTTTCATTCTTGTAGAATTAACAGTTTTAATTTTATGAAGAGTACAATGTCAGAAAAATGGAATCTGTGCGTTTTTTGTCCCCATTTTGTTGTCTTGTATGAGGAATTTTATTAATTAGAAATAAATTTGTATGTAGATGCATTATATGTACCTCACTTAACAAAATAATATACAAATATACCAAAAACTTAATGTTGTGATTAGAATATTTAAAAAAAAATCAGATTAAGATTCAACATAGCCAATGATTTCTCCCTTATTGTCCTGCATGTTTAACCTACTGTAATGTCTGGAATAGCATCAGAATAACAATATTCACAAGATAGGAATAGATAGAAATGATTTATTTTAAAAAATTCATACCAACTAACCTCCAACGTTTTAGTCGAACCATAAAAAGATTAAAAAACATAAATGAACAATAACAATAACCACAACAATAACCATACCAAATGAAAGTGCAATTTAAAAAAGAAGAAACTTTCACAAACCAAAATTACAGGTTCTCTTCAATCAGGTGCCATGTGGCCTGATCGATACACACTGACCTCTTATTCAGCTTCTGTGGCTCCTCTGTGAGGCACAGAATCTGCTTTTCCACGTACCAGCTAATGTCCTTCCTTGGACCTGGCCAGTAAAATTTGTTTCTGCCATTCGGCAACATGCAATTAACTTTGGCACTACCTCCCTCCACATCCAGGATGGCTCCGGGGTAGAAGACGTCGTCATATTTGACGACACACCATCTCCCGATATGTTCTTTCGTTATCCAGGCTGAGGGGGCATTGGCTTTCACCTCTCTCTTCCTTTCTTTCCACTTCTCCCTCTGGGCTTGCTTTTCACGCTTACTGAGATCTGCAATTTGTTTCTTTTTCCCTGTCTCTTTGTCTTGCTGCTTCTCTTTCTTTCTGCAGATACTCGCCTCTCTGGGTCTGCATCTCTCCTTGCTCTGTAGCGGCGCTGAGTCTCGGCTGCACTAAGTGGCATCTCCTTACAAATACATGCAGTTTCTTAGTTATTTTGTTATCGCGCATAGTTTCCCTTGTATTACACTAGTTTCACATCAAACAACAATACTACTACTACAACTAATAATAACAATAATAATAATAATAATAATAATAATAATAATAATAACACTGTAGTAACATAAATAATTAAGAAATACACTCAAATAATAATAATAATAATAATAATAATATTATATGCATTAATAATATACATTTTAATAATATTCATTAATTATAATATTATTATTCATTATTATCATTAATAATAATAATAAAAATATCACTGTAGTAACATAAATAATTAAGAAATACACTCAAATAATACATCTATAAGTCAATTTAATGAGAATAATTAATATTCTTGTAAAATTTCTACTCAGTAGGCTGCATATCCCATACATAGCTTAACAGGGTGGAACCCAACAGGGTGGAATTTCTCCAGCTAAGTTAGCGCTAGCTCATTGAGTGAGCAACATTTAGCTAGCACACACTCTACAGCTGAACAGCACTTAAATAGCTATTTTTAACATGTTTTTAAAAATATTTTATCCAATAAACATTTCCCATAATATATACTAACAGCGTGGAACTTTAAGGGTGCCTCAAGCAGGTGTGTAATATGAAACTGAGAAAAAATACAGGAGAGAGTGACTTTAAAGCTTTCCAGTTGAATTTCCCTCCAAAAACAAATGATGTCACATCCGGCAAATGGCTGTATGGATTTGTAGTCTTTTTTGGGAGGCAAGAAACTAGAGGCTAACAGGGTGGAAAATGAACTCAGGGACATATAATATATTATATAATTACAGTTTCACCAGATTTACTTCCTTGTCTAAAGAAAGTATACCCTAGTCTATCAAAGTAATAAAGAATAAGTTTAGGTTTTTATCATTTTATGGTTTATATTTATTGAAGAAGGTTATTACATTGAACCGGGGACATGCTAAAATGAGCGCATATACCACAGAAATGGTGCTTTAAAGAGATGTAAAAAAAATAAAAATAGACATTTATCTTTGTTAGAGCAATAGAAAACACCTAAACACATAATAAAATAAGTTTGTTATAAATATTTGTCTAATTTTAGAATGGCATAAGAGCCAGTTAAACACCAGGACAAAAATATGTGGCCCAAAACAGGAATCACCCATATAGGCTTCAACGCCCATGCGCGGCTTTCAATGTGGGACGCACAAAAAGAAGATTAAAAACCGTCTAGCCGAACACAAAAATGCAGTAAAAAACATTAATAAAAACTATCCTATGGCGGTCCACTACCAGGAGGCTGGACACGGCAGTTCAGATTCATTGAGATCCGTAGTAATTGAGACGTTCTTGGTAAACGGAGAGGAGACAGGTTGAAACGCCTGTTACAAAGAAAAACATTTTGGATTTATAAGTTAAAGGCTATTACTTTTCCAGGACTTAACGATGAACTAGACTTTGGCCCATTTTTAGAAACATTTTTTTTTAGAATTACTTCAACCCCTAGGGGTGTTTATATCTTCACACAATACTGTTTACGACACAATACGAGAAAGTAATTGTTGATTCGCCGTGTACACATGTGTGGGTGAATGTATGTGTATATGTAGCTATATGTAGTATGCAGGTGTGTATTTATGGCTATGTACGTATGTGTGTGTATATATATATATATATATATATATATGTATGGGCGTGTATGTATGCATGTATTGTTGAGAATTCCATTAAATCCATTGGTCACCTGTGACAATATGTATTGATTATATTTGAATATGTATCTGTGAATGTATTAAGAGCAATATACAGAATGTATAAATATATTAAGAGCAGAGAAACGCATTCTTAAGCACAGTAAAATATTATAAGAGCAGAGAAACACATTCTCTGTCTCTCTGACTAGAAGGAGCTGAAAGCTAGTTGTTGTGGAGAGTCTGATAAGATGTTCCTAAACAATGGGGATTTTAAAGCTGGTGTTTTCAGAGAGTCCAGAGTCTGATAAGATATGAGAAGTTGGCGCTCGAGGCACCTGACCACTGGTTTCAGTACAAAATGAGCACAGAATGAGCACAGAAACACATAGTGATAAATTAATTAAAATGCACTTTCACAGAATCCCATAAAGTTCATAAATAGAATGGTCACAGTGAGATATAGACATTTCTGTGAATATGAACGCTGAGTCTGACTATAAAAGTTGAAGCCACAGTTATTTTTTACACACAGTTAGCCGTCCAGAGAGTTGGAGAAGAACTTGGGTTTTGTCCAAACACTTGGTATCTGATCACCATGGTTACTCAGTTCTCTATGCAAAATGTTGCTGTCCAGTGGGGAACTCTTCTCATGGGGCGGAGCTGGAGATGGGTGACTGGGAATCTGCGGGGGGAGAGTTTGAGAACTCTCCTCACGGGGCGGAGCCGGGAGCGTGAGAAACCAGGTGTGGCCTAGATACAATCCAATAGGAGATGCCCTACGAAGGAAAGTTCTGAAAGGTTCTCGACACGGGATGACGCTAATAAAAGAGGGTGGAGCCAGAGATTGATGTCTGGAAACAACCAATGAGGCCTCAGAAGACAAGACACCTGTTACGTGGAGAAGTGGGAGGGACTTTGTGAAAAGAAAACTGCATAAAAGTGAAACTAAAACGGATCATTTTTGAGTGTCTCTGCGGAGGGGTTAGACTTTGATTGTGCAGTGTATGGAATAGGGTCTACCATTTTTTGATAATCCCTGCAGGGGCACTACGCTAGACTTTTATTGTTATTGTGCGTTGTGTGAAATAAAAGTCTGGCATTCTCTGAGATTCTGCCTCGTCCTTTTTATTTTGAAAACTTATAAAGAGATTGGGTCCAAAAGTTGAAAACTTTGAAATTCTTGTAACTTTGAAACCACAACAAATTAGCGGGGTCGGCAGGGTTGGACCCAGTAGTATCCACAACAGTATCTGGACTTTATTTATATAATTATTTTTCTTTTCTGATTAGCTGGCGCCAGCATTATCCATGTATGGTATTGTATGCTTCTATTTCATGATGTATTGCCTTTTTGTATTGTGTTGCAATGTATTCTAAACTACCATGTATGTTACTTGATTGGCTGAGGAGGCATGATTTGATTATTTAACGCACCTGAGAGTGCTCTCAGGAGCTACCCTGAGGAAGGCTTTGTTGCCGACACACGTTGGTTCATCCTGCAGCCATGAAATAAAGGCCTTTTCATTTCTGCAACTGAGATTTGAGTGCCGTGTAGACTTTTTGTAGAGCTTTTCTAGCCTACATTGTTTTTTTCTTATGGATCAGCACCCCGTGTCACACTGAACACCTCTCCGGTTTACTCAGGTAAGCCAAGGCAGCGTTACTTCATTTCCTTTTTGATTGTATAACTAATAAAAAATAAATAATTTTAAATTGTATAAATTACATACAGTGCGCTTTTGACAGTTGACAGGCTTATTCCTGTAGATTTTGAAAAGACACATTACCTTTCCTTTTACTGTATGTCCTGTGATAATAAGAAGGAAATATACTTGCAATATTTGCACAATTAATTATGGTTGACGGTACATTTGCCATATGGCAGGATCAGATCTGTAAAAGATAATCAGAATGACTTTAATTTGTCAAGACAGAGTACGCACTTAAAAAGGAAAATGCAAACGAAAGCTTGTTTTGAAATGTAATTTGTGTTAGCCCACGTCTTATATTATGAACACATATCAGAGAAATAAAATTATGAAAACAATATTGAATTTGCAATCAAAACGTCCAGGATATAGGCCATAACAGATGCTCTTATACAGATATCTTTGCCGCTTTTCTCCCTGTGACAGTGACTCAAGTTTGTCAGCCATTTTGTAAAACCTTTAATGTAATGAAATGCATACTGTCATAACTTTTTTTGTAATTTTATAAGTGCATCACAGTCAGTTTAATCACATACTTGCAGTACCTTGGCTGCTATACGTCTTACAATCGTGGCAAAACTGCATAAAGTATTCCATTTCTTTACAAAATTTGAATTCAGTTCATTGTCACCAAATTCAACAGCCATGGCTCCTAAAGTACGTAGCCTACAGAACTGCAATGCTGCTACCGCAAAGAGTAAAAATTAAGATTATCACATGATCGTTTCACGTTAATAAAAGATCATGAAATTATCATGTTATTACATGAAAATATAACATTACAACATAACCATTACGTTAATACAAGATAAACCCATCATGTTACTTACTCATGTTACAAGATCATGTTAAAACATGGTAACTTTTATAGCCAGTCTACATTATGGCACAAGTAGAATAGTTGATTGAGTTTTACTTTCTTCGTGGTTTGAGACATTATACAAAAATTTAAACTAAGAGCTTCAAGTGAAAACATTGAGAGCTGTAAGCTAGGCATGAATAATTATGTATACAATTTAACTATTTATCAATGTGATTTCATATATAGGACTGCATGGCTGAAAGATAAAAAAATGTTTTTACCTGAATGACAATTCCCTGGGTTGTGTGTGAGCGGTCTGTAGTGGTAGGGAAGTGAGTTGTTTACGTCTTACCTGCGTTCTAAAGGTCGAGTAAAAGTGAACTTTGTAACGTTTCAGAGCATGGGCGTGTCCTGCAATGCTTATTGTTAATGTTGATACCTTTATAACCCAGAGAGACCTGTGCAGGGATATCTATATAGGTCCACATGACTGTAAGGGTGCTCATTTCCCATATGTGGCCATTTTCTTATTGGCTGAGCGGGTGCTGGCGGGAGTACAAGAGAGATGGGAATGAAGAGAAAGAAAAGGCGTTTATGAGGAAATTATACGCCAATAAAGACAACATTGATGTTACAGTATATACGCATTTTTAAACTCCATTAAAGAATATGCAACATGTATAGATAGAGACAGTATGGAAATGTGTGGCCAAGATAACTCTATAAATGAATCATATCTCTATAAATTAATTGAAAAGTCGCAGATTAAAATGAACAGATTAAATAACTGTACAACTCCAGGGAATGATGGGCAAAGTAGTGAATTTTAAAAAAAAAGTTTCCAAGATAAATATTTAAATATTTGTATTCAGAAAAATAATTTAAATTGGGAAGTTGCCCACTTCTGTGTCTCAGGGTAAAATTACTCCAAAACCAAGACAAGATACAATGATTTGAGACCAATTAAATTAATAAATAATGATGCAAAATTGTTTGCTACAATTTTTGCAGAAACTTAGTTTAAAAAATGTCTTGACCCAATTATTGATGAATGTCAATCAGGTTTATGAAAGGTAGACATGCTGTATCTGTAATAATATTTGATTATTATTGGATTTAATTGATTATAGTGATTTCATTGAGAAAGATGGCTTTATTTTATTTTTAGATTTTTCCAAAACCTTTGATACTGTGGAAGACAAATTTATGTTTGAAACTTTGGACTTTTTTGGTTTTGGTTGTTATTTTAAACAAGCTATTCAAACCCTGTACAATGAATGTAATAGCTCAGTTAAATGAACTACTCCTTGATCCTCGATTAACAGGTATTAGACCCGGTTGTCCAATGTCTGCTTTTCTCTTTTTACTGGTCACACAAACAATGACACTCCATATAAAAAAGATTAATTTAAGGGTATTGGTTTATTACATAAATAATGAAATGCTCTCTAGCGAATGATAGCTCTATTTTTCTGAGGGATGGGACTGAAGACAAAAAGGCAAATTGATTGTTCAAAATTTTTTCCTCTGCTTCTGATTTATCTTTAAATTAAAAAAATGTGAATCGTTTGCTTTGAAAACTTATGTGACAGCAATCACATATCTGTGAAGTGAAGATATATAGAAACGAGACATTTGAAAGTGCTCATTTGAACTGAAAATTTTTAAAGAAGATTTGATTCATGGTTACTACGAGATTTATCAATAAAAGTTTTGTTATTGAAAATAGAAGAATTATCTAGGCTGGTATATTGTGCACTTACATCGATGGTCCCAAACGCAGTAAATAAATAAATAGATATTAAACTATATAATTTTATTTTGGAGGAATAAAAATCATTATATTAAAAAAGTATTTTATGATATCCACTAGATAAAGTGCGTTTCAATGTATTAGATTTGAATGAATCAAAAACCATTTTCAAATTTAAATGGATAAAAAATTACTTCCTGTATAAAATGAGATATGGAATATAATTTATCTTATAATGATGGGTGGTATTGCATTTTTATTCACATGCAGTTTTGATTTTACCAGGATCTCTAATTGACTAAATTCCATAAAGAAGTTTTGTTATCCTGGATGCTTATATGCAAACATAATTTTTCACCCCATAAAGCTTTTATTTGGAATAATAAAGAAATTACATTCAAACACAAATCTGTTTTATAGAAGATGTTATGATAATGATATTTTATTGGTAAGTCATTTATTTAATTTTTTAAATAATTATTTAATTTTTTTAACCATTTTCTATTGTATTCGATGCAATTTCTACATGAACATCAGTCTAATGCAAGGGAGCCGATCTTTTGGAATAAATTATGATATTACAACTAAAATACTTCTAGATGGAATCTGCATTACAGATAATACCTGTAATAATGTATCTATAATAACTATAATAATATCTATAATAACCTGGAAAATGTGTATGGAAGTACATGCTACATTATGTTGGAATTAATTAATATGACAACATTGTCTGGAAAGATGTATGGAATTTACCATGGCAATATAGTCTCAGCAATAAAATAAAAGACTCGTTTTTTTAAAAGTTATTTATCATATATCCAGTGAAGAATGTGATTGCACTGTTTATAAAAAATATTGAAGACAAATTCGTTTTTATTGAAACTGAGAAGTGAACTGACAATAACTTTTGATGTTGATTGGTCACAGACTTCAGGAAGTAACAGCATGCAAAGGATATGCGACCAAATATTAAATATGATACTTTAAAAATATGTTAAAGCAAAATATTCTAATTTTCTGAGACACTGAATTTTGGGTTTCATTATCTGTAAGCCATAATCATCAAAATTACAAGAAATAAAGGCTTGAAATATTTCACTCTATGTGTAATGAATCTATATAATATATGAGTCTCACTTTCTGAAATGAGTGACAAAAAATATTGAACTTTTCCACAATATTCAAATTTTTTGAGCTGCACCTGTATATATATGGGCGTGTATGTAGGCATGTATCTGTATGTAGGCATGTTTTCTTTTATGATTAGCTGGCGCCAGCATTATCCATGTATGGTATTGTATGCTTCTATTTCATGATGTATTGCCTTTTTGTATTGTATTGCAATGTATTCTAAACTACCATGTATTGTTACTGGATTGGCTGAGGCCGCATGCTTTGATTATTTAACGCACCTGTGAGTGCTCAGGATCTACCCTGAGGAAGGCTTTGTTGCCGACACACGTTGGTTCATCCTGCAGCCATGAAATAAAGGCCTTTTCATTTCTGCAACTGAGATTTGAGTGCCGTGTAGACTTTTTGTAGAGCTTTTCTAGCCTACGTTGTTTTTTTCTTATGGATCAGCACCCCGTGTCACACTGAACACCTCTCCGGTTTACTCAGGTAAGCCAAGGCAGCGTTACTCCATTTCCTTTTTGATTGTATAACTATATATCATTTTATAAATTACATACGGTGCGCTTTTGACAGTTGAAAGGCTTATTCCTGTAGATTTTTAAAAGGCACAGTACCTTTCTTTTTACTGTATGTCCTGTGACAGTAAGAAGAAAATATACTTGCAATATTTGCACAATTAATTATGGTTGACGGTACATTTGCCATATGGCAGGATCAGATCTGTAAAAGATCTAATCAGAATGGACTTTAATTTGTCAAGACAGAGTACGCACTTAAAAAGGAAAATGCAAACGAAAGCTTGTTTTGAAATGTAATTTGTGTTAGCCCACGTCTTATATTATGAACACATATCAGAGAAATACAATTATGAAAACAATATTGAATTTGCAATCAAAAAGTCCAGGATATAGGCCATAACAGATGCTCTTATACAGATTTAGCCTGTTTGTAATCAACGCATTTGATGGAGCGCCACTATACACGGTTCAAGCACGTTCCGTGCCATTCATAACTATTTTTAAAGCGCTGCAAAGGATGTGTCGGCGTCATTACGGATAATCAGCACTAGGCATCGCCAAATCTCCTCATGTGGAGATACAACAAACATTTTAATGAGGGGTTCTTGCAGTTATGTAATGGTGTGGGATCACTGGGCTGCATAATGTAACCACCAGTACCCCTCAGTTATGCCTAAATTGCAGTAATGTGGTCTCCCATGGAATAGCTTCCAGCGTGTTCCTCGCTCAGTCGTTGTGCAATATTTACGCTACAGACGCACAAACATCTACTGTGGTCCCTTTGCCTGGAAGTGGACCGGTAAAAACTGAGCAGATATCTGCTGTATCTTTTATTAGCCGTCCCCTAGTTTCAGTAAAGCTTGTTTCACATTAACCTGTGACAGAGAAAGTCATGTTCCTCGTGTCCATCCACCCTTTTAAGATCATGTCAGTCATGGTTCTACTACAGCCTGAAAATAGCTTGGCGGGTGCAGTTCTGGCAGCCACCCCAATCAGCAACTGGGAACACATATCCCTGCATTTGTCAGGATATGATGTCATTGTAACTTTCAGTATCAGGAGGTGGGGCTTTGGACACAACGCGTAAGCTTAATGCAGCTTTGCAAGAATGTTTGCAATCGACATAGGTTTCACATAACGTCCATACGCCATGCTAACACTATGATGTGGTGTAACTACTACAGAATACTACAGAATGCTATATGGCAGAATTCCCCTGACCAATGCAACCTGTTAAAAGCTAGCCAAGGTTATTGGTGGTTTTAGTATCCTGGCATATCATACATAGAAGGATGATTACATTTGACAAAATATTTAGTGTTCTCTAAGCAGTCATCATATACAAGGCCAGCTGGGGCTCCAAATGCATCTATTCATTCTTCACTGTCCTGTTGAATGTTTTCAAGTCCTTTTGCACTGGAGCGTTTAGCACTCAGTCTGTCCAACATGTCCAGACGAGACCAGCATGATGTTTGTGTGGTATTTCCATTTGAAGAGATGGCTTGTGTTCACATTTCCATTGGACCACAAGTGTACTTAGGCTAGTCGGTTAGGCTAGGCTTCTTCTTATTGGTCTTTTAGCAACAGGTCAGACCGAACCCAGATGATGTTTTACTGCAAATGACTGCAAGGGTAACGGAGGGCATAGCATTTAAATATTTATATTATAATTCACTCAAGGCCTTGACTAAATCACAAATCCAGTCGATAAACCATATGAAAATGAGTGTACAGCAGCCTTGTACAGCAGAAATTGTCGGATGAGTTCACAGTTCTGCAGATGAGTGTGCTCCTGAATACCCTCAACAAAACCCCGGAAATAAGGGGTTCATCCTGGTATTTTAAGTGCCCCCATTTGTGAAAAAAACTCGCCCACTCAAAAGCTTTTTGACGAAGTAGATTCAAATATGCGCCCTCAAAAGGGTGTAGGGGACGTATTCGGACACAGCCATGGGCTTCCTTATTTTAGAATCTCTCTGGCACATTCTAATTGCGGTCACATTGATGCACATGTCCCCCTGAGCAAAAGACAGAATAGAGCTCAGGTTTTACCGGGATATAGCCTGGTTACATTCTAACCGGTTAAAAACATTTCACTTTTAAATAAAGTTTATCTGGTTTTCCCCTTGAACGCGAGATGGCGTTTCACCGACTTTTAAACAAAAACATTCACTGGGGTGTGCAGTCTATTACACCGATAACATTGGACAGGTTGGCAATTTCATAAAAACTTCACTTTACCTCCACCTGGAGTAGAATAAAAATTTTTAGCAATTTTGAAAAAACTGTAGGCTACTGGGAGCATTCATTAGCCTAGCCTACGTTATGGGACTAATTAAACAGCTTCATAGCCTACAATTGATTAATAGGCGTAATCTGAAGTGTTTGCTTTTTACAATCACAATTTATTATGTTTGCATTTAACAGAAAATAAAAATAAATTCATATTCTAATTATCACTCAGAAGCTACATTTACCGGCATTCTGAATTTACGAACGCCGTACGCGTGGTCCTGAGCACTTGTAAAATTTGTTAGTACGTGCGAAAACATTGATGAATGCCAAAATACGGCAAAATTTTCTAATATGAACGATTTACCTACAAATTTGTTCTGCTCACGTTTCATGAATGAGGCCCATTGTTTGGATTTACTTTTTATTGTGGAAGATAACATCAATGATGTTTTTGGATAACATCAATGATGTTACCTACCCCCTTACTGTGAATCAACAGTACCAATTTCCTCAAAATTCCAATTCTTAATATTATAAAACTATATATCCCAGTTCAGGAAGTGGGGGGGGGGGGGTGTCTATGAAGAAGGTGCCATCAGCTTTAGGCGCAGTTGAAAGTCATCACCTGCTTTAGTCAAACCGTGTCAGCCTGCCGCCGACCAGCCTGTAGGGCTATTGCCATGTCTGTAGCGTTGCACCGTTCTGTTCAAAGGCCACACCCCACAAGGTATTCCAGTTACATCTGTGAGACTTTGATTTGTAAAAATAAGATACTTTGTACAATTTTGAAATGGAAGGAAACATGACATCACAACATTACATCACTATCAGAATGTACTGTTCATTGGCTGCCAAAAACAGCTGCAGCAAGTCAGCCAAATCTTCCGATGGGAAAAACACAAGCACCTCAAAGAAAATAATTTATAATCCACTGTCCACACATCATAAAACAAGTTTCCTTAAAGCATCTTCATCCTGCTACCAGTTATCACTTTAAACCTGATACACACAGGGAATGGGAATGTCAATGCAGGCTAATCTATTCTTTAATGTTTTAACAATTCACACTAAATAAAACAAAACTGTAAGAAAGAGTGATCCTGGAGAGGCAGAAAAGAAGTATGTGCAGTCTTTGATTCTCTCACAGGACGTGTGCGAGCAGCGCACAGGAAGTGCATGTGCAGAGCTCTGACCAGTCCTACTTGCTCTGCCTGTACTTCCTCATGTGTGAGGCGATGGAGGAGGAGATCTCTGCACTCTTCTTATTCTGCCCGAAATATTCCGCAAACTGACCATTCGGACCAACCAGGTATGTGATTATCGTGTGATCCACCTAAAAATGACAAACACAAGTATGAATGATTAGAAAAATATGAATACAATTAGAGTTGTGCTCTGAATACATTCATTTAAAAAAAATAAAAAAAATGTTTAAAAAAAAATCAGTAATCAACTTAAAACACCATTTCACCAAGAATCTCTTGACATAACATAACATAACAGGCATTTTAGCAGACGCTCTTATCCAGAGCGACTTACACAACTTTTTAACATTATTTTTTGTACATATTATCATTTATACAGCTGGATATATACTGAAGCGATTCAGGTTAAGTACCTTGCGCAAGGGTACAATGGCAGTGTCCTTCCTGGGAATTGAACCTGCAACCCTTCGGTTCCTGAACCATTATACTATATTGCCGCCCTTGTTACATTATACTACATTGCCGCCCTTGTTACAAACCCAAACCCTTACAGTTTCGGCTCCACGTTTTTAAACCGGAACAACGTTGCGTCCTGTTCATAAACTCTTATTCCAACTAAATAGTCCACTAAAATATGTTTCTGAAGATAATTGAGGTGAGAAATAGGCCACATAGTTGCTTAATCTTGATTTATATTTGATATGCAACGTCTAGTTTGACAGTTTGATTCGAGTTATATGTAATCATAACGTACAATGTACGTTAATTTATGCAAATGACGATGGACACCCCCCCACCCCACACCTTTTCCACAAAAGAATCTCACATATTATAGAGAAAATGTACACTTGTATTCCATAACGCACCCACACGTACACAGTAGTCTGTGAAAATAATATTAGAAAAGCTTACAGACAGTATTATTTTAACCTATTCGATCATTGTATTATCACTTATTGAACTACTATGGTCAAACCATGGCCAGGCCATTTCCTATATAATCAAAATCATAGCATTTCATCAAACTATATTATAAATAAATACCATATGTAATGCTTACTTAAAACCAGCAGAGGATGCTGTTGACCATGAAAAAGAAGAAGGGCACAGAACATGACAGTATAAAAGGCGCAGTCGTACAGACTGCGATATAGGATGCAGAGTGTATGAAGGAGAGTGTGAGACAGACTGACCCAGACGGGCCAAGAGAGTGAGAATGTACTGAAAATACTTAGAATTCTTTTATATGGATCTGCGCAGATCAGCCTAGGTTTTTGTATGGTATTCCTTTGAATGAAATACAATAAATCCAATTGCATCAGACTCTGAAAAATCGTGTTTATTTTGAAGAAGTTTGTAAGTTTGTATTAAAGTCTGAGGGGAGCTTCTGAACAGTGCATCTGGCCCGGACTGCTGACGGGGTTTTACACCACACTTCCCTAGATGCCCAGATTTTCTTTATGTCCTGCTCTAGTGCCAGTACATTTTCCATAGTGGACCTTCACTTTCTAAATCCGCTTTCATAGTCTACCAAGACCTTTACCCCGGCCAGCACAGCACTTTTAAAACAATTCAGGTAAGCGTGCCAATGGCTCACCTGGTCAGCAAAGGACAATGTGCATGTGTGCAACCCTTAAGTCAGTAATCTTTGAATACATATTTATATACAGTGAATGGGATATTTATATAGTACAGTGTGATATTAACATACTTGTACCAAGTATTAATTGCTTTCTTGTTGTCTGGGACCAATGTGCTGATGCTATTTTATTATAGATCACAAACTCTCCTGGGACCAATGTGCTGATGCTATTTTTAAGAAGGGCCAACAGCTTATTTAATTTCTTAGAAAACGGAACTTTTTTAACGTTGATAACATAATTCTCACTCTATTTTACAAATCTTTTCTTGAGAGCATCCTTTGTTATTGTATTGTATGCTGGTACGGACATTCCAAAATCACTCACAAGAACAAATTAGCAAAAATTATGAAGACCTGTGGGAAAATCATGGGGGAGGGGAGCAGCAGGCAGACTTGTACCACGTGTACCACCTGTACCTGACCCGGCTGACCTGTACCACCTGTACCTGACCCGGCTGACCTGTACCACCTGTACCACCTGTACCTGACCAGGCTGACCTGTACCACCTGTACCTGACCAGGCTCACCTGTACCACCTGTACCTGACCAGGCTCACCTGTACCACCTGTACCTGACCAGGCTGACCTGTACCACCTGTACCTGACCCGGCTGACTTGTACCACCTGTACCTGACCAGGCTCACCTGTACCACCTGTACCTGACCAGGCTGACCTGTACTACCTGTACCTGACCCGGCTGACCTGTACCACCTGTACCTGACCCCGCTGACCTGTACCACCTGTACCTGACCAGGCTGACCTGTACCACCTGTACCTGACCAGGTTGACCTGTACCTGACCAGGCTCACGTGTACCACCTGTACCTGACCCGGCTTACCTGTACAACCTGTACCTGACCAGGCTGACCTGTACCACCTGTACCTGACCAGGCTGACCTGTACCACCTGTACCTGACCCGGCTGACCTGTACCACCTGTACCTGACCAGGCTGACTTGTACCACCTGTACCTGACCAGGCTGACCTGTACCACCTGTACCTGACCCGGCTGACCTGTACCACCTGTACCTGACCCGGCTGACCTGTACCACCTGTACCTGACCAGGCTGACTGAGAAGGCAGACTTGGTCTGCGTGGATACATCTCATCCACTTTCAGTGGACTTCCAGCCACTACCTTCTGGTCGGAGGTATAGATACCCCAAGATTAGAATCAACTGAGCAAAAAACAAATTTATTCCCATCGCAATAACTCAATTAAAATAACTCAGTTTAACGCAATTAAACAAGATGCGGTAGCCATGGGGAGTCTGGGGAAAGACATGGACTGTAGGGGATGTGGAACATATGGTCTAGGGATGTGAAATACATGGACTAGGGGATGTGGAATACATAGACTAGTGGATGTGATATACATGGTTACATATACTAGTATGCAGTATACTATTTATTTTTATTACACTTGTTGGTATAGTTATTGACATGCACTTTAAATACCTGCCTGGACTGTGATGTTATTTATGATGGCTGCTATAGATGATCTTAGACTATTGTTGTTTTTGTTTATTTGATGTACTTTTAACGTGTTTATATGTTCTGTGCTCTACCACAAATTGCCTCTCGGAAGACATTAAAGTTTAAGTCTAAGTCTAAAGGAAGTCAATTTCAGAATCACTGCCGGTTTACTGACCCAGTTTGACTCGGTTTGAGTAAATTGATTGAGTTTTTATTGTGACCCGATGAGGCAAAAAAAAAAAGGCAGGAAGAAATTCTGCATCACACATAACAGCACATGCTTCATCTTTGTATTGACATGCACAGATATCACAAATATTGTTCTATTTAGTGCAAATTTATTTTGAGTTTATATCAACAAATCGGAACAAATCTGACAAGTTTATGAAAAGCTGTAGGAGTTATTAAGTTCAATGTATAAATAAAAGAAAGATCCTGACACATTTAATTAGTCTTATCACGCATATGTCATATGTAGATTTAGTAAATTCAGTAAGGTTTAATTCAGTGGTTTCAGAGATATAAGCCTTTTCATCCACCAGGGGGCAGTCTCCATAAGGAATTTCATAATAGGGTTTGTGTTCCTGTGAATCAATGTATGTTTATCTCACGCATTTCAGTTAATTTCAGAAATTGATAATTGTGACTGATTTATTACATGAAGCACACATATATATATATATAAATATACACAAATAAAGTATATACAGACTATTTTGCTCGTCAATATGTGTCTTAAATCACACCTCCTGCACACTAGGAGCACTGCAGCTGAAGGAAAGAGGGGAGAGGAGTGTCTCTCATCCTGTAGTCTGTGTGTACAAAGTGAGCCACTGGGAAGAACGAATGCTGCAGTAACCAGAGAAACCCAGCAAGACCAAGGCCGTGACCGAATACGACCCCTGTTCCCTGTCCACTGTCCACTCAGACCCCTGTCCTTATGTGCCCTGTCCCCTTACTTTGCAAGCAGTGTGTGAAAGAAATCCCGGAAAACTCCAAACTAGTGAGGAAGTAGTTCATAATATATATATTTTTTTTTTTTTATTGAGAATATCAATCAGTTAACATATGACAATTGTTACAAAGTGTAGATTATGAATGAAGATAGAATTAACACTAATTTAAAGAGAGTATTTTTTAATATGAACCTATATTACACCATAGATATACATATACGCTCTTACTTCCGGGTTACTTACTGAAATTATCGGATGAGCGCACCGTTCTACAGATGAGTGTGCTCCTGAGTTCCCTCAACAAAACCCCGGAAATAAAGGGTTCATCCTGGTATCTTAAGTGCCCCCATTTGTGAGAAAAAGTCACCCACTCAAAATCTTTTTGACGAAGTGGACTCAAATATGTCCCCTCAAAAGGGTGTAGGGGTCATATTCTGACACAGCCAAACTGTGTCCTTCCAGAGCCGACTCCCTATCAGTCAGCTGATGACATGGGCATAGCCGAGGCTCAAACCTGCAACCCAATACCATTACTGCTGAGACAGATCCACAGATATACAGAGATATTATATAGATTTGGTCTTGTGTTTGTCATGTAGTCTATCACATCACACAGCTTTCCATTTACAACTACATCTACATTTTTAATTTGTATTTTGGTCATAAGCATGATCATGAATTTGATTGCATTGAAAGCTTGACAGAATATTTCTTTCTTTATATAATGGATAGATTTTTTTGATCATAGGCACAAATATCTGCAGTCAAAAGTATAAAAATAACGTGACATTTTGTATTAAAAACAAAGACACATAAATATATGTTAAAATATGAGCGGGCTGACGGATTTACAATTTGCATGGTTTTTGAAAATAATAGATGAGTTACACAATGTACCACATGGGGGCAGTGTAGAGAAGTGTTTAGGGTGGCGTGTTGCCCACATTGTCCAGTTCCAGTGTCTCTCTGTCAGATATACGTCACTCACTACAGAGCTCCTTGTTCCATAAACGATGCTGAACTCTCTGATTTGCTCGTTTTCAGCCACTGTGACACCTTCTTACTGGAAGGTTTATGAGCAGATTCATGAGTCCCTCCGCTCACTGTAACACAACACCACCAATTCATCAATAGATTAGGATAGTTATTTGGAAAGTACATTATAAATGGATCATTGTTAAATCATTATATATTCTGCATCAATCAATAAATCAAACAGGACAATTCATGCAAAAGATTAAATTCAAAGTGCTTAACATAAAATCAAAAAAAAAATGCAAGACATACAAGAAAAGATAGATACAATAAAACTATATCAATGCACTAATATATAATTAAATATTTAAAATAAATAAGATGATTAAGTAAAAGCAACCTAACTAAAAGTAGAGCTTAAAGGTGCATTTTGAGATAGGGGAGGTTATTACTGAAAGTGCTGAGATATTCAGTCTATAGGAAGATGATGAATTAAACTCACAGGAAGGAGGAAAAAATTCAAAAGCTGTTTCTCCTCTTCCTGGATCCCTCAGTCTCAGAGGCAACCACAAACTTCGACATCCTCTCTATCGGCTCCTCCTCTCTTCTGCTCCATTCCTCCTCAAAGCTCTTCTGTGTTCTTTTCCACAAAAAAACAAACGTATATTAAAATGTTAGGGGTCTGCGTCTGAAGGGTTTACAATTTGCTACGTTTTGGAAAACAGTTGAAGTAGTTACACAATGTACCACATGGGGGCAGTGTAGAGTGTCACCCACACTGACCTGTTCCAGCGTCTCTCTGTCAGACATCCCTGCTTCAGTCACTACAGAACTCCTTGTTCCATATCCAGATGATGCTGAACTCTCCGGTTTGCTCTTTTTCAGCCACTGTGACACTTTCTTATAGGAATGTTTATGAGCAGATGCATAATCCCACACAGAGCTGCCTGCTTCAGAGGGGGCTGGAGTCTCTCCACTAACTGTAACACAACACCACCAACAAGCTCTGTTACAATCAAATTCATCTGCATTACATTTGTTATATTTTTCTTATTTTAGGTGACTGTTGCATCATAATTATATTTATCTTTTTTTGTCAGACAATGATCTTATGTCATTATATGACTCAAAAAAATTAAAGAATAAATAAATAAATGTTGATCCAAATTAGAAAACTGTTCGAGGTTAATCTACCCAGATTGTTAGTATATCCTTTGTTTTTAAATTATTACTTTAGTCTGGTGTTCATATATGTGGGAGATGTATGCAAAATATACTGCATATAAAAGCTAAGTATTAACTTGTACACTGGATTATTAACTGTATAAAAGGTTTATAAAACCCCTGGCAAAAATTATGGAATCACCAAACTTTTTTACTTCATAGCAAATAAACAAACCACAGATATGACACAAGACATTTTTGTTTAATAGCTGAACATGGCTTTGTGAAACATACCTCAAACAAAAAGGAAAAAATTATGGATTCACTCAATGTTGAAAAAAAAATTATGGAGTCACTTTGTAATTTGCATTTCTAAAACAAACACCGGCAGTCTAAAAATTCAAATTAGTCTGCAGTTAAAAGAGAGTGCTTACAGACTTTAACGAGCTTTTGGACTTGGCTAATTGAAAGGAAACATGGCCCCAACAAGAGAGTTGTCAATTGAAACAATGGAAAAGATTATAAAACTCATTCAAGATGGAAATCCAACACGAAATCCAACATCAGCAAAATATGTTGATTGTTCCCAGTCAGCTGTGTCTAAAATGTGGTTCAAGTATAAACAAAATATGAAGATTATAAAAGGAAAACATACAGGTAGACCAAGGAAGACGTCAAAGCATCAGGATAGAAAACTCAAAGCAATATGCCTTTAACATAGAAAATGCACAACAAAACAAATGGGCGGAAACAGGAGTCAGTGTTTGTGACAGAAGTGTGAGAAATCGGCTGAATTAAATGGGATTTACACGTAGAAAAGCCAAACGAAGACCAGCACTAACATCTAAACAGGAGAAAACAAGGCTACAGTGGGCTAAAGAGAAGCAATCATGGAGTGAGCAGCACTAACATCTAGACAGGAGAAAACAAGGCTACAGTGGGCTAAAGAGAAGCAATCATGGAGTGAACAGCACTAACATCTAAACAGGAGAAAACAAGGCTACAGTGGGCTAAAGAGAAGCAATCATGGAGTGAACAGCACTAACATCTAAACAGGAGAAAACAAGGCTACAGTGGGCTAAAGAGAAGCAATCATGGAGTGAACAGCACTAACATCTAAACAGGAGAAAACAAGGCTACAGTGGGCTAAAGAGAAGCAATCATGGACTGTGGATGATTGGATGAAAGTGATATTCAGTGATGAATTACGAATCTGTATTGGCCAAGGAGATGATGCTGGAGCTTTTGTCTGGTGCCGTTCTAATGAAACATATAAAGACGACTGCCTGAAGAAAACAATCAAATTTCCCCAGTCATTTATGATATGGGCTTGCATGTCAGGTAAAGGACCAGGGGAGATGGCAATCATTACCTCAACACTCAATGCACAGGTGTGCATACAGGTGTACATTGAAATTTTGGACACTTTTCTCATTCCATCGATAGAAAATAGGGTTGGTGATGATGAAGTCATTTTTCAGGATGATAATGCATCTTGCCCCAGAGCAAAGAGCGTTAAAGCTTTTCTTCAGGAAAGGCATATCAACTCAATGACATGGCCAGAAAACAGTCCGGTGGAAAATTTATGGTGGGAATTTTAAAAATTGGTCCATGAAAGGCTGAGGCAAAGCTGATCTGTAAACCGCTATTGGAGAAAGTTGGAACAGCTTGATGGAGAATATTGTTTTGCATCAGGGAAGTCCACGTCTCAAAGAACTGAGGCTGTCATAAAAGCCTGAGGAGGAGCAACAAAGTACTCATTGTCATTTTTTTTTTTTCCAACATTGAGTGATTCCATAATATTTTCCTCTACGTGATCTTGAAAGAAATATGCCATTAGTGTCATGGTTTCTCAGCCTGCTCTTCTCCTGTTGACCACGCTCGTGTTGCGTCTCTTCTCATTGTTTTCTTTGTCATTTCGTGTGTTTGGGTTTTTTACTCAGTGTGTTCACCTGTTCTGTATTTCCGGTCATTATTTTAACCTCGCGTCACCTCTCTTAGACGCTTCCATATTGCCAATCTTTTGAAAAGGAAAGCCGGTAATTTACGGTTTATTCCGGACATTAAGCGTCGACCGTATCACCCCAACTTGTTATGGTTCCACGGGACAAGGGTGCATGTGTTCAAGAGTTTGCTAGAAACTTAGATTAGGCTAATCGTTTCTATCCTGTCTCTTTTTTTCACCCCTGTCCTCTGTCTTTGACAGAGTGTCTTCTCCGTCTCTAATACCTCTTGTTTATGTGTTTCGGCTCCCTCGTTGTGAGCTATAGGGTTTTTCGTTGTTTTTTGCTTTAATATCTAGTTAAGAGTTTTTCGCCCTCTTCGGGTCGCTTTGAGTTGTAGCGGTATCTCTCCTGGTGTGGAGAGTTATTATTTGATTGTATTATCATTATTCCCTGTTTGCGGGTTTCCCTCCCGCTCTGTGGTGTTCAGTCAAGCACTTTTTGAACCCCTACTGTCGCGTCTGGTCCTTCGTTCCCACGCTACCCCTGACAATTAGTTCAAATAATTCAATTTAATTTGTTTGAGGTATGTTTCACAAAGTATGAAACATGAAACAAGTATATTTCATATTAAACACAAATTGCTGGGTGAACATCCTCTAAGTGTGGTGATTCCATAATGTTTGCCAGGGGTTGTAACAGATTAGAACAAGTTACCTGGATAGTACACTATAAACTGATGATTGTTAAATCCTGGATAGTACACTATAAACTGATGATTGTTAAATCCTGGATAGTACACTATAAACTGATGATAGTTAAATCCTGGATAGTACACTATAAACTGATGATTGTTAAATCCTGGATAGTACACTATAAACTGATGATTGTTAAATCCTGGATAGTACACTATAAACTGATGATTGTTAAATCCTGGATAGTACACTATAAACTGATGATTATTAAATCCTGGATAGTACACTATAAACTGATGATTGTTAAATCCTGAATAGTACACTATAGACTGATGATTGTTCAATCCTGGATAGTACACTATAAACTGATGATTGTTCAATCCTGGATAGTACACTATAAACTGATGATTGTTAAATCCTGGATAGTACACTATAAACTGATGATTATTAAATCCTGGATAGTACACTATAAACTGATGATTGTTAAATCCTGGATAGTACACTATAAACTGATGATTGTTAAATCCTGGATAGTACACTATGAACTGATGATTGTTAAATCCTGGATAGTACACTATAAACTGATGATTGTTAAATCCTGGATAGTACACTATAAACTGATGATTGTTAAATCCTGGATAGGACACTATAAACTGATGATTGTTAAATCCTGGATAGTACACTATAAACTTATGATTATTAAATCCTGTATAGTACACTATAAACTGATGATTGTTAAATCCTGGATAGTACACTATAAACTGATGATTGTTAAATCCTGGATAGTACACTATAAACTGATGATTATTAAATCCTGGATAGTACACTATAAACTGATGATTGTTAAATCATTTTATAATGTGCATAGGGGTCTTTCTTCATGGACTTAAAGCAGAACTGTAAGTGCTGAGAAATTCAGCTGTTAACTGTTTAATACAGTCTAAAAGGTATATAGCATAGATTAGGATAGTTACCTGGATAGTACATTAAAATGGGTCAGTGTTAATGTTAACTCAGTGTATTATATGTATAGAGGTGGTTGTTTATGTTAACTCAGTGTATTATGTGTACAGAGGTGGCTATTAATTGACTTGAAGCTTAACCTGAAAGTGCTGAGAAATTCAGTCAATAGAAAAATTCATAAACTCACAGGAAGGAGGAAATAAATCTAAGCTCTCTCCTCTCTTCCTGAATGTCAGTGTGGATCCCTCTATCTCTAAGTCAACCACAACCTTCGACATCCTCTTTAGCAGCTCCGCCTCTCTTCTGCTCCATTCCTCCTCAAGCCTCTTCTGCTCGACCATTTTCTGTCCAAAATATCTGGGTCTTTCTCTCTCCTCTAAAGTGAAGGGAACACCCCTGTTCCTGGCTACCATCTCCTCTATCTTCTCCAGCAGCTCTGTGACCTGAGTCCCATCAGCCCTGTTCTCATTGTTGAGAAAATGATACCTGTTCCCACATTTCTCTATGAGCTCTTGGAGGGCCCTCCCTTCAGTCTCAATGTGCTGCTCAATGGTTGTGTCTCCCAGCCAGTCTCCACTGGTGAACAGCACTATAGTGTGTCTCCAGACTCTCTCACTGAGAAGCTCCAGGTGTTCCATCACTGATCTCCTGTGTGTCTCTCTGAATGCTGAGCTCACATCAATGACCAGAAAGAGAGCGCAGGGTCCCGGGGGACACAGAGAGACACTGTGCACAATCTCCTGTTTATCCAGCTCTGCAGTGTCATTCACAGAAATCGTCCACCAGCCTGGTGTGTCGACCACAGTGACCTGTCTCCCAGCTACTTCACCCTGTCTCTTCACACACTGTGCAGTTCTTATTTCAGACTCAAACTCCTCTCTGCCCAGGATGGTGTTTCCTGCTGAACTCTTCCCACTCCCTCTCTCCCCCAGCAGCACAATCCTCAGCTCTGAGAGACGGTGTTCCTCCCCTGTCAGAGAGAAAGAGAACAATTTACTCCTCATCAGGAGTGTTAACAGACATTCAGCTCTGAGATGAGCTGCTCTCTGTAAATTTGGAGTGACGAGTATTAATAATGAAATTACATTTATCACAGAGGACATAAGACAGGTGGGCTGTGGTTATAGCTGTAGGAGCAAAATTCTATGTGAGATTTCTGCTCATATAATTGTGATGTATACTTCAGTTCAATAATTTTACAGCCTGAAATGTTAAAACACAAGACTTTTAATATTGTAATGAGAAGAGCAATTATTATTTTTTTAATCTTTAAGTGTACTTCTTTGATTGGTCCTCATTCACACAAAAATAAAATCATGTTTTCCCACATTTTTCAAATCTACAAATTGCACTGTCTAAGTAACCACTAACCCCAGCATACATAATCATGGCAAGTAAGGATAAAATGAGAACAGATATATATACAGTATGTCTCTCTGGAGTGACATTTTTTATTGGTAAAACACACCTCAATCAAATATGACTGAATACAACTATAATTAATATGAATATTCCATAGTTTTTCATCGAAAAATGATTTCAATCAATGAAAAAACTAACCTTCAAAAAGTGCTCTGAGAGTCTTTCTCTGTTTCTGAACCTTCATCATCCTCTGTTTCACTCGTTCTTCCACTGCCCTGCTCTTCTCTTCCACCTCCTGTAAGAGCATTCTATCTATTTCATAGTGAGAGCCTCCATGCCCTGCCATAATCTCCTCTATCTTCTCCAGCAGCTCTGTGACCTGAGTCCCATCAGCCCTGTTCTTATTGTTGAGAACATGATACCTGTTCCCACATTTCTCTATGAGCTCTTGGAGGGCCCTCCCTTCAGTCTCAATGTGCTGCTCAATGGTTGTGTCTCCCAGCCAGTCTCCCCTGGTGAACAGCACTATAGTGTGTCTCCAGACTCTCTCACTGAGAAGCTCCAGGTGTTCCACCACTGATCTCCTCTCTGTATCTCTGAATGCTGAGCTCATATTAATGACCAGGAAGAGAGCGCAGGGTCCCGGGGGACACAGAGACACACTGCGCACAATCTCCTGTTTATGCAGCTCTGCAGTGTGATTCACAGTGTAACTACTCCACCAGCCTGGTGTGTCGACCACAGTGACCTGTCTCCCAGCTACTTCACCCTGTCTCTTCACACACTGTGCAGCTTTTATTCCAGACTCAAACTCCTCTCTGCCCAGGATGGTGTTTCCTGCTGAACTCTTCCCACTCCGTCTCCTCCCCAGCAGCACAATCCTCAGCTCTGAGAGACGGTGTTCCTCCCCTGTCAGAGAGAAAGAGAACAATTTACTCCTCATCAGGAGTGTTAACAGACATTCAGCTCTGAGATGAGCTGCTCTCTGTAAGTTTGGAGTGACGAGTATTAATAATGAAATTACATTTATCACAGAGGACATAAGACAGGTGGGCTGTGGGTTACATCTGTAGGAGCAAAATTCTGTGTGAGATGTTTGCTCATATATTTGTGATGTATACTTCAGTTCAATACATTTTACAACCTGAAATGTTAAAACACAATACTTTTAATTTTGTAATGAGAAGAGCCATTCTTATTTTTTTAATCTTTAAGTATACTTATTTGATTGGTCCTCATTCACACAAAAATAAAATCATGTTTTCCCACATTTTTCAAATCTACAAATTGCACTGTCTAACCTCAGCATACAGCATCATGGCAAGTAAGGAGAAAATGAGAACAGATATATATGTATGTCTCTCTGGAGTGACATTTTTTATTGGTAAAACACACCTCAATCAAATATGTATGAGGGATCTCTGTCAGAAACAGAGATGGGAATATTAGAGATCCAAGTGCAAGTAGTTGGGCAGTCTTAAAGTGTTCGTAAGAACACCACTAGTAACGGACAATAATCCGTAGTGGAGAAACAACAAAAAATGAAAGAACAATAAACCTCGCAATATAAACGAGGAGCTCGCTAAACGAGCAAAACAAAGGAATAAGCAATAACGCTTATCTAACTCCGTTTGTGGAGCGAACAAACAAAGAAAACAAAAACTATAAGACCCCTTTAACTGGAGTCAGCGCAGTTAGAGCGCTCGTCGGTAGAAACGGTGAAACAAAGGAAATAAGCAGACACGCTTATCTTACTCCCGTTATTGGAGTGTAACGAAAGGAAACAGAACTCAAAAGACCCAAACTTATCTTGGGTAAGAGCACTCGTAAGTTAGAGTACAAAACGAAAGAAACGAGAAAGCCTCTGCTCTGAAATGAGAGCCAAACGAAACTTTCTTACTTTCTACAAACCCTACTTTCTAAACCCTTTCTTTTTATACTAGCTTTCTAACCAATTTCCTATACCTCTTTACCGGCTCGAATGCTAAGTGGAATAACATAGAAGCGACGAGAGAGGCCGGAAGCGGGGTATAAGTAGTGAGCGGAAATACCTACCAGGTGAACTCACTAATGACAAGGTGAAAGCAAAACCCGTGACGGAACACAGGAAAATCCGATAGACTACCGGTAAACGATAAAAACGAATAAGGCGACGTAGAGATAAGGGAAGAAAGGTCAGATCCATGACAATATGACTGAACACAAGTATAATTAATGTGAATATTAGGTCCCTCCCTTCAGTCTCAATGTGCTGGTCAATGGTTGTGTCTCCCAGCCAGTCTCCCCAGGTGAACAGCACTATAGTGTGTCTCCGGACTCTCTCACTGAGAAGCTCCAGGTGTTCCACCACTGATCTCCTGTGTGTCTCTCTGAATGCTGAGCTCACATCAATGACCAGGAAGAGAGCGCAGGGTCCCGGGGGACACAGAGACACACTGCGCACAATCTCCTGTTTATCCAGCTCTGCAGTGTAATTCACAGAATACGCTCACCATGGTCATGGTCCGTGGCTATTGTTTTCTGTTTCGCTATGGTTCTCGTCCTCTCTCTCCGGTAAGCAGCCTATCAGATTTTTTCCACGTTCCGGTTCGGGGTTTTGCTTCTCCCTGCTTATCATTAATTTCACCTGTCCGATTACCTGCTAGGTATTTAAGCCTCTCATTTCTGCTTCCTGGCGCTTCTTTGTCATTTCGTGCCTTCACGTAGTCAGGGTTGGTTAGAATATAACTGCTCTATATTTTCACTACTAGATTGTCTTTAGATTGGGATTAGCCCCTTTTGTTATTTTTGTTTCTTACTCTCCTCTACTCTCTACTATATTGAGAGTGAGAGGTTTATTTTAATTTAATTCATTTTTCATCTCTTATCGGGTGTTATAGTTTACATTCCGAAGGTGATTTTTTGTTTTCTCCTTTGCGAGTTTATGCTCGTGTATTTCTGTTTCGGAGTCTCTGTTCTCTAACTTCTCTGCTCGTGTCTACGAGCCACACCCGTGTTAGTGGGTTGGTTATTATTTTGCTACTGAGAGACTTTTAGTGGTCCTCACGTTCGTGAGTGATTTGTTCTGTAATCGTGTTTTGTTTTGTAACGTTTGGTTCATCGTTACAAACCCAAACCCTTACAGTAATGAGAGGAGCATTTAAAAAAATCATGAAGTATACTTCTTTGATTGGTCCTCATTCACACAAAAATAAAATCATGTTTTCCCACGTTTTTCTAATCTACAAATTGCACTGTCTAACCTCAGCATACAGAATCATGGCAAGTAAGGAGAAAATGAGGACAGATATACAGTGAGCACCATAATTCATTGGACAGTGACACATTTTTTGTTATTTTGGTTCTGTACTCTAGCATTTTGAGTTTGAAAGGATACAATGACAATGGGGTTGACGTGCAGACTGTCAGCTTTAACTTGAGCATATGTTCATCCATATCAGATGAACCGTTTAGAAATTATAGAACCTTTTGTACATAGTCCCTCCCATTGTCGGGCATCAAAAAATATTGGACAGTTTAACATAATGTAATCATTTTGAATATTTGGTCGCATATCCTTTGCATGCCATGACTCCCTGATGTCTGTGATCCAACAATATCAAAAGATAGACTCTTGATATCTTATTGTCTGGTACTCCTACAAGCGATACTATAACTTCTATGCATTTGAATGGATCTCTAATTGGTGGGTGGGACTAGATTTAGCTGTAAATTACACTGGAACAGTATGGAACACATGATTGGCTAAATGGCTATAAGTCATCAAGTGTCTGACGTATCAAAAAAACCTTAAACCATCACTCTGCTGCCAGATATGCAGTAGATATGGATGGATATCTTGAAGGGTTTCTTCTCCTGACTTATTTTTCCATAAAGTTCAATTGGAAAATTTGTCAAGAAAAACAACCCATGAAGTTGAAGTGATCCATCCATATCTACTGCATAGATACTGTACTATAGTACTGTTGGATCCTAAAAGTAAAACAGATAAAATTATGCAGACACCCTTTGGTCTGGGGTGGTTTTTCATGGTTCAGGCTAGTCCCCTTAGTTCTGATGAAGGCAAATCTTAAGGTGTAGATATTCATGCTCGGAGATGAGCTGCTCCCTCTCGTTTGATTGATGAATATCATCCTATTAAGCATCTCTGTTTTGCTAAGTAAGGCCTTCAAATTATTTTCTAAGCATTGAAAAAAAATTTAGTGTTTGAAGAAAAAAAACATTTTAAAGTAATTTTCTCCACAAAAAGAACAAACTCACCATGAGGAGAGGTCACAACAGCAGCTGCCATGTCGGTTCCTCTCTGTCCAGTTTCCTCTGTTAAACACAATTATTTCAACACCATTTTAATCTCTCATTATCACTTTTTTATTTAGTATGTTTACCCATCTTTTGTTGATTTTGTGCTGAAATATATTTTCACACACAATAAAGTGCACCACATTATAACGTCAGGCTTTTCTCCCTTTTTTACTCAATTCTTATGGGGACACTGATTGGCTCATTATTTTACTTTTGCTGCATGTTTCCCATTAACACAGACAATCTTTAGGCAAATAAAGATATTTGACATATTTAGAGAAGCTTCTGATAACCTGTCAGCTTTACAATGGGCATTAGAGGCATCAGGGGGGGTTGTAGTTTCATGAAGAAAATACACTTCAAAATAAAACTCAACTCAACGTTCAATGTTCAACGTCTTATCTTTGCCGCTTTTCTCCTTGTGAAGGTGACTCAAGTTTGACAGCCATTTTGTAAAACCTTTATTGTAATGAAATGCATACTGTCATAACATTTTTCTTTTATTTTATAAGTGCATCACAGTCAGTTTAACCACATACTTGCAGTACCTTGGCTACTATACGTCTTACAATCGAGGCAAAACTGCATAAAGTATTCCATTTGTTAACACAATTTGAATTCAGTTAATTGTCACCAAATTCAACAGCCATGGCTCCTAAAGTACGTAGCCTACAGAACTGCAATGCTGCTACTGCAAAGAGTAAAGATTAAGATTATCACATATCACATTAATACAAGATCATGTAATTATGTTATTACATTACAACATGATAACCATTACGTTAATACAAGATACAACCATCATGGTACTTACTCATGTTACAAGATCATGTTAAAACATGGTAACTTTTATAGCCAGTCTACATTATGGCACAAGTAGAATAGTTGATTCTGTTTTACTTTCTTCTTGGTTTGAGACATTATACAAAAATGTAAACTAAGAGCTTCAAGTGAAAACATTGAGAGCTGTAAGCTAGGCATGAATAATTATGCATACAATTTAACTATTTATCAATGTGATTTCGTATGTAAGACTGCATGGCTGAAAGAGAAAAATACATTTTTACCTGACTGACAATTCCCTGGGTTTTGTGTGAGCGGTCTGTAGTGGTAGGGAAGTGAGTTGTTTACGTCTTACCTGCGTTCTAAAGGTCGAGTAAAAGTGAACTTTGTAACGTTTCAGAGCACGGGCGTGTCCTGCAATGCTTATTGTTAATGTTGATACCTTTATAACCCAGAGAGACCTGTGCAGGGATATCTATATAGGTCCAAATTGTCACGAACCAAACACGGGCTGAACCCAAATGCAACGACCAAGAGACAGGTGAACAGAAATGAGGATTTATTAGGAGCTTTGGGGTAGTCCCAAGCTGAACACAAGTTAACACAATAGTAAAGAGGATTGAGGAAGTCCTCCGGCAAAGCGAACTGCTCCAAGCCGGAGCTGGACTTGTACTGGACCGGGAGGTCCACACTGGAACTGGATCACGGGAACGAAGGGTTGTTCCGAACCGGAACTGGACTTGATACGGGAGGTGAGTTCCGAACCGGAACTGGACTGGTTCTGAACCGGGAGGTCCAACAGGAACTGGATCACGGGAACGAAGGGTTGTTCCGAACCGGAACTGGACTTGATACGGGAAGGGAGTTCCGAACCGGAACTGGACTGGATCTGGACCGGGAGGTCCAACAGGAACTGGATCACGGGAACGAAGGGTTGTTCCGAACCGGAACTGGACTTGATACGGGAAGGGAGTTCCGAACCGGAACTGGACTGGATCTGGACCGGGAGGTCCAACAGGAACTGGATCACGGGAACGAAGGGTTGTTCCGAACCGGAACTGGACTTGATACGGGAAGGGAGTTCCGAACCGGAACTGGACTGGATCTGGACCGGGAGGTCCAACAGGAACTGGATCACGGGAACGAAGGGTTGTTCCGAACCGGAACTGGACTTGATACGGGAGGTGAGTTCCGAACCGGGACTGGACTGGATCTGGACCGGGAGGTCCAACAGGAACTGGATCACGGGAACGAAGGGTTGTTCCGAACCGGAACTGGACTTGATATGGGAGGTGAGTTCTGAACCGGAACTGGACTGGATCTGGACCGGGAGGTCCAACAGGAACTGGACTGGAGGCAGAGGTAGGTGAGTGGCAGGACACGGCAGGGCGGAGCAGTGTAGCGGAGCTCAGGTTGGCCCGGTAGAGGCAGCTGGGCCACAGAGGAGTCTGGAACCGTAACCGCAGCAATGGAGGTAGCCACGGCCAGACAGGAACCACTGTAGGGTGGAGAGGCAGAGCACCCAACTGCGCAGGCAACGTTAATTAGGAGCAGGGGTACCGCAACACACACAGGGAGACTTAACAGCTACAGACTGGATAACTACAAAACAGCTGGTTCTGGAACAAAGGAGCTAACAGGGAAAAACCCACAGCAGAGTTTTTAGTGAACAGGACCAGAAAACAGGAGACCAGGATACACACGAAGTACGTTAACGAACTGGCGCCGAACAGCAGCCAGCGGGAGGTTTAAGTAAGGGAGTGAAATTGAAAACAATAACGAAAGCGTGAGGAATGTAACCGAGGGTGATTGACTAATTGACTGGTGCGGAATGCATGCAACAAGGGGGGAAGGAGATAGGTTGAAACTGAAGTGGGGGAACAGAGTGAAACAGACAGAAGGGGCACGCCCAGCCTGTAGCAATGGGGAAGACACGGACAAAGGGAATCCGACATGACACGGGAGGAAAGGGAAAAACATGGAGAACGGACAGGAAGGGAGCGGAACGTTACACAAATGACTGTAAGGGTGCTCATTTCCCATTGGGTAATGCAGGGTCTGTGGCCATTTTCTTATTGGCTAAGCGGGTGCTGATGGGAGTGGGAGAGAGGTGGGAATAAAGAGAAAGGAATGGCGTTTATGAGGAAATTATACGCCAATAAAGACAACATTGATGTTACAGTATATACGCATTTTTAAACTCCATTAAAGAATATGCAACATGTATAGATAGAGACAGAATGGAAATGTGTGGCCAAGATACCTCTATAAATGAATTATATCTCTATAAATTAATTGAAAAATCGCAGATTAAAATGAACAGATTAAATAACTGTAAAACTCCAGGGAATGATGGGCAAAGTAGTGAATTTAAAATAAAAAAGTTTCCAAGATAAATATTTTAATATTTGTATTCAGAAAAATAATTGAAATTGGGAAGTTGCCCACTTCTGTGTCTCAGGGTAAAATTACTCCAAAACCAAGACAAGATACAATGATTTGAGACCAATTAAATTAATCAATAATGATGCGAAATTGTTTGCTACCATTTTTGCAGAAACTTAGTTAAAAAAATGTCTTCACCCAATTATTGATGAATGTCAATCAGGTTTATGAAAGGTAGACATGCTGTATTTGTAATAATATTCGATTATTATTGGATTTAATTGATTATAGTGATTTTATTGAGAAAGATGGCTTTATTTTATTTGTAAATGTTTCCAAAGCTTTTGATACTGTGGAAGCCAAATTTATGTTTGAAACTTTGGACTTTTTTGGTTTTGGTAGTTATTTTAAACAAGCTATTCAAACCCTGTACAATGAATGTAATAGCTCAGTTAAATTAACTACTCTTTGATCCTCGATTAACAAGTATTAGGACCGATTGTCCAATGTCTGCTTTACTCTTTTTACTGGTCACACAAACAATGACACTCCATATAAAAAAAGATAAATTTAAGGGTATTGGTTTATTACATAAAGAATGAAATGCTCTCAACTAGCAAATGATAGCACTATTTTTCTGAGGGATGGAACTGAAGACAAAAAGGCAAATTGATTGTTCAAATTGATTGTTCGTTTGCTTTGAAAACTTATGTGACAGCAATCACATATCTTGGAGGGAAGATATATAGAAACGAGACAGAAAGTGCTCATTTGAACTGAAAAAATTTAAAGAAGATTTGATTCATGGTTACTACGAGATTTATCATTAAAAGTTTTGTTATTGAAAATAGAAGGATTATTTAGGCTGGTATATTGTGCACTTACATCGATGGTCCCAAACGCAGTAAATAAATAAATAGATATTAAACTATATAATTTTATTTTGGAGGAATATAACTCATTATATTAAGAAAGTATTTTATGATATCCACTAGATAAAGTGCGTTTCAAAATTTTAAAAATTAAATGGATAAAAAATGACTTTCTGTATAAAATGAGATATGGAATATAATTCCTATTATAATGATATACATATGGGCTGTATTGCATTTTTATTCACATGCAATTTTGATTTTAACAGGATCTCTAATTGACTAAATTCCATAAAGATGTTTTGTTATCGTGGTTGCTTATATGCAAACATAATTTTTCACCCCATAAAGCTTTTATTTGGAATAATAAAAAAATTACATTCAAACACAAATCTGTTTTATAGAAGATGTTTTGATAATGATATTTTATTGGTAAGTCAATTATTTAATTAAGTCAGAATTCTTTTTTTAACCATTTTCTATTGTATTCGATGCAATTTCTACAGGATTATCAGTCTAATGCAAGGGAGCCGATCCTTTGGAATAAATTATGATATTACAACTAAAATACTTCTAGATGGAATCTGCATTACAGATAATACCTGTAATAATTTGGAAAATGTGTATGGAAGTACATGCTACATTATGTTGGAATTAATTAATATGACAACATTGTCTGGAAAGATGTATGGAATTTACCATGGCAATATAGTCTCAGCAATAAAATAAAAGACTCGTTTTTTAAAGTTATTTATGATATATCCAGTGAAGAATGTGATTGCACTGTTTATAAAGAATATTGAAGACAAATTAGTTTTTTGTGAAACTGAGAAGGAGACAATAACCTTTGATGTTGATTGGTCACAGACTTCAGGAAGTAACAGCATGCAAAGGATATGCGACCAAATATTAAATATGATACTTTAAAAATATGTTAAAGCAAAATATTCAAATTTTCTGAGACACTGAATTTTGGGTTTCATTAGCTGTAAGCCATAATCATCAAAATTACAAGAAATAAAGGCTTGAAATACTTCACTCTATGTGTAATGAATCTATATAATATATGAGTTTCACTTTCTGAAATGAGTGACAAAAAATATAGAACTTTTTCACAATATTCTAATTTTTTGAGCTGCACCTGTATATATATATATATATATATATGGGCATGTATGTAGGCATGTATCTGGACTTTATTTATATAATTCTTTTTCTTTTATGATTAGCTGGCGCCAGCATTATCCATGTATGGTATTGTATGCTTCTATTTCATGATGTATTGCCTTTTTGTATTGTGTTGCAATGTATTCTAAACTACCATGTATTGTTACTGGATTGGCTGAGGAGGCATGATTTGATTATTTAACGCACCTGTGAGTGCTCAGGATCTACCCTGAGGAAGGCTTTGTTGCCGACACGCGTTGGTTCATCCTGCAGCCATGAAATAAAGGCCTTTTCATTTCTGCAACTGAGATTTGAGTGCCGTGTAGACTTTTTGTAGAGCTTTTCTAGCCTACGTTGTTTTTTTCTTATGGATCAGCACCCCGTGTCACACTGAACACCTCTCCGGTTTACTCAGGTAAGCCAAGGCAGCGTTACTTCATTTCCTTTTTGATTGTATAACTATATATCATTTTTAATTTTATAAATTACATACGGTGCGCTTTTTACAGTTGATAGGCTTATTCCTGTAGATTTTGAAAAGACACATTACTTTTCTTTTTACTGTATGTCCTGTGATAATAAGAAGGAAATATACTTGGAATATTTGCACAATTAATTGTGGTTGACGGTACATTTGCTATATGGCAGGATCAGATCTGTAAAAGATCTAATCAGAATGGACTTTAATTTGTCAAGACAGAGTACGCACTTAAAAAGGAAAATGCAAACGAAAGCTTGTTTTGAAATGTAATTTGTGTTAGCCCACGTCTTATATTATGAACACATATCAGAGAAATAAAATTATGAAAACAATATTGAATTTGCAATCAAAACGTCCAGGATATAGGCCATAACAGATGCTCTTATACAGATATCTTTGCCGCTTTTCTCCCTGTGACAGTGACTCAAGTTTGTCAGCCATTTTGTAAAACCTTTAATGTAATGAAATGCATACTGTCATAACTTTTTTTGTAATTTTATAAGTGCATCACAGTCAGTTTAATCACATACTTGCAGTACCTTGGCTGCTATACGTCTTACAATCATGGCAAAACTGCATAAAGTATTCCATTTCTTTACAAAATTTGAATTCAGTTCATTGTCACCAAATTCAACAGCCATGGCTCCTAAAGTACGTAGCCTACAGAACTGCAATGCTGCTACCGCAAAGAGTAAAAATTAAGATTATCACATGATCGTTTCACGTTAATAAAAGATCATGAAATTATCATGTTATTACATGAAAATATAACATTACAACATAACCATTACGTTAATACAAGATAAACCCATCATGTTACTTACTCATGTTACAAGATCATGTTAAAACATGGTAACTTTTATAGCCAGTCTACATTATGGCACAAGTAGAATAGTTGATTGAGTTTTACTTTCTTCGTGGTTTGAGACATTATACAAAAATGTAAACTAAGAGCTTCAAGTGAAAACATTGAGAGCTGTAAGCTAGGCATGAATAATTATGTATACAATTTAACTATTTATCAATGTGATTTCATATATAGGACTGCATGGCTGAAAGATAAAAAAATGTTTTTACCTGAATGACAATTCCCTGGGTTGTGTGTGAGCGGTCTGTAGTGGTAGGGAAGTGAGTTGTTTACGTCTTACCTGCGTTCTAAAGGTCGAGTAAAAGTGAACTTTGTAACGTTTCAGAGCATGGGCGTGTCCTGCAATGCTTATTGTTAATGTTGATACCTTTATAACCCAGAGAGACCTGTGCAGGGATATCTATATAGGTCCACATGACTGTAAGGGTGCTCATTTCCCATATGTGGCCATTTTCTTATTGGCTGAGCGGGTGCTGGCGGGAGTACAAGAGAGATGGGAATGAAGAGAAAGAAAAGGCGTTTATGAGGAAATTATACGCCAATAAAGACAACATTGATGTTACAGTATATACGCATTTTTAAACTCCATTAAAGAATATGCAACATGTATAGATAGAGACAGTATGGAAATGTGTGGCCAAGATAACTCTATAAATGAATCATATCTCTATAAATTAATTGAAAAGTCGCAGATTAAAATGAACAGATTAAATAACTGTACAACTCCAGGGAATGATGGGCAAAGTAGTGAATTTTTAAAAAAAGTTTCCAAGATAAATATTTTAATATTTGTATTCAGAAAAATAATTGAAATTGGGAAGTTGCCCACTTCTGTGTCTCAGGGTAAAATTACTCCAAAACCAAGACAAGATACAATGATTTGAGACCAATTAAATTAATAAATAATGATGCAAAATTGTTTGCTACAATTTTTGCAGAAACTTAGTTTAAAAAATGTCTTGACCCAATTATTGATGAATGTCAATCAGGTTTATGAAAGGTAGACATGCTGTATCTGTAATAATATTTGATTATTATTGGATTTAATTGATTATAGTGATTTCATTGAGAAAGATGGCTTTATTTTATTTTTAGATTTTTCCAAAACCTTTGATACTGTGGAAGACAAATTTATGTTTGAAACTTTGGACTTTTTTGGTTTTGGTTGTTATTTTAAACAAGCTATTCAAACCCTGTACAATGAATGTAATAGCTCAGTTAAATGAACTACTCCTTGATCCTCGATTAACAGGTATTAGACCCGGTTGTCCAATGTCTGCTTTTCTCTTTTTACTGGTCACACAAACAATGACACTCCATATAAAAAAGATTAATTTAAGGGTATTGGTTTATTATATAAAGAATGAAATGCTCTCTAGCGAATGATAGCTCTATTTTTCTGAGGGATGGGACTGAAGACAAAAAGGCAAATTGATTGTTCAAAATTTTTTCCTCTGCTTCTGATTTATCTTTAAATTAAAAAAATGTGAATCGTTTGCTTTGAAAACTTATGTGACAGCAATCACATATCTGTGAAGTGAAGATATATAGAAACGAGACATTTGAAAGTGCTCATTTGAACTGAAAATTTTTAAAGAAGATTTGATTCATGGTTACTACGAGATTTATCAATAAAAGTTTTGTTATTGAAAATAGAAGAATTATCTAGGCTGGTATATTGTGCACTTACATCGATGGTCCCAAACGCAGTAAATAAATAAATAGATATTAAACTATATAATTTTATTTTGGAGGAATAAAAATCATTATATTAAAAAAGTATTTTATGATATCCACTAGATAAAGTGCGTTTCAATGTATTAGATTTGAATGAATCAAAAACCATTTTCAAATTTAAATGGATAAAAAATTACTTCCTGTATAAAATGAGATATGGAATATAATTTATCTTATAATGATGGGTGGTATTGCATTTTTATTCACATGCAGTTTTGATTTTACCAGGATCTCTAATTGACTAAATTCCATAAAGAAGTTTTGTTATCCTGGATGCTTATATGCAAACATAATTTTTCACCCCATAAAGCTTTTATTTGGAATAATAAAGAAATTACATTCAAACACAAATCTGTTTTATAGAAGATGTTATGATAATGATATTTTATTGGTAAGTCATTTATTTAATTTTTTAAATAATTATTTAATTTTTTTAACCATTTTCTATTGTATTCGATGCAATTTCTACATGAACATCAGTCTAATGCAAGGGAGCCGATCTTTTGGAATAAATTATGATATTACAACTAAAATACTTCTAGATGGAATCTGCATTACAGATAATACCTGTAATAATTTATCTATAATAACTATAATAACCTGGAAAATGTGTATGGAAGTACATGCTACATTATGTTGGAATTAATTAATATGACAACATTGTCTGGAAAGATGTATGGAATTTACCATGGCAATATAGTCTCAGCAATAAAATAAAAGACTCGTTTTTTTAAAAGTTATTTATCATATATCCAGTGAAGAATGTGATTGCACTGTTTATAAAAAATATTGAAGACAAATTCGTTTTTATTGAAACTGAGAAGTGAACTGACAATAACTTTTGATGTTGATTGGTCACAGACTTCAGGAAGTAACAGCATGCAAAGGATATGCGACCAAATATTAAATATGATACTTTAAAAATATGTTAAAGCAAAATATTCTAATTTTCTGAGACACTGAATTTTGGGTTTCATTATCTGTAAGCCATAATCATCAAAATTACAAGAAATAAAGGCTTGAAATATTTCACTCTATGTGTAATGAATCTATATAATATATGAGTCTCACTTTCTGAAATGAGTGACAAAAAATATTGAACTTTTTCACAATATTCAAATTTTTTGAGCTGCACCTGTATATATATGGGCGTGTATGTAGGCATGTATCTGTATGTAGGCATGTTTTCTTTTATGATTAGCTGGCGCCAGCATTATCCATGTATGGTATTGTATGCTTCTATTTCATGATGTATTGCCTTTTTGTATTGTATTGCAATGTATTCTAAACTACCATGTATTGTTACTGGATTGGCTGAGGAGGCATGCTTTGATTATTTAACGCACCTGTGAGTGCTCAGGATCTACCCTGAGGAAGGCTTTGTTGCCGACACACGTTGGTTCATCCTGCAGCCATGAAATAAAGGCCTTTTCATTTCTGCAACTGAGATTTGAGTGCCGTGTAGACTTTTTGTAGAGCTTTTCTAGCCTACGTTGTTTTTTTCTTATGGATCAGCACCCCGTGTCACACTGAACACCTCTCCGGTTTACTCAGGTAAGCCAAGGCAGCGTTACTCCATTTCCTTTTTGATTGTATAACTAAATATCATTTTATAAATTACATACGGTGCGCTTTTGACAGTTGAAAGGCTTATTCCTGTAGATTTTTAAAAGGCACAGTACCTTTCTTTTTACTGTATGTCCTGTGACAGTAAGAAGAAAATATACTTGCAATATTTGCACAATTAATTATGGTTGACGGTACATTTGCCATATGGCAGGATCAGATCTGTAAAAGATCTAATCAGAATGGACTTTAATTTGTCAAGACAGAGTACGCACTTAAAAAGGAAAATGCAAACGAAAGCTTGTTTTGAAATGTAATTTGTGTTAGCCCACGTCTTATATTATGAACACATATCAGAGAAATACAATTATGAAAACAATATTGAATTTGCAATCAAAAAGTCCAGGATATAGGCCATAACAGATGCTCTTATACAGATTTAGCCTGTTTGTAATCAGCGCATTTGATGGAGCGCCACTATACACGGTTCAAGCACGTTCCGTGCCATTCATAACTATTTTTAAAGCGCTGCAAAGGATGTGTCGGCGTCATTACGGATAATCAGCACTAGGCATCGCCAAATCTCCTCATGTGGAGATACAACAAACATTTTAATGAGGGGTTCTTGCAGTTATGTAATGGTGTGGGATCACTGGGCTGCATAATGTAACCACCAGTACCCCTCAGTTATGCCTAAATTGCAGTAATGTGGTCTCCCATGGAATAGCTTCCAGCGTGTTCCTCGCTCAGTCGTTGTGCAATATTTACGCTACAGACGCACAAACATCTACTGTGGTCCCTTTGCCTGGAAGTGGACCGGTAAAAACTGAGCAGATATCTGCTGTATCTTTTATTAGCCGTCCCCTAGTTTCAGTAAAGCTTGTTTCACATTAATCTGTGACAGAGAAAGTCATGTTCCTCGTGTCCATCCACCCTTTTAAGATCATGTCAGTCATGGTTCTACTACAGCCTGAAAATAGCTTGGCGGGTGCAGTTCTGGCAGCCACCCCAATCAGCAACTGGGAACACATATCCCTGCATTTGTCAGGATATGATGTCATTGTAACTTTCAGTATCAGGAGGTGGGGCTTTGGACACAACGCGTAAGCTTAATGCAGCTTTGCAAGAATGTTTGCAATCGACATAGGTTTCACATAACGTCCATACGCCATGCTAACACTATGATGTGGTGTAACTACTACAGAATACTACAGAATGCTATATGGCAGAATTCCCCTGACCAATGCAACCTGTTAAAAGCTAGCCAAGGTTATTGGTGGTTTTAGTATCCTGGCATATCATACATAGAAGGATGATTACATTTGACAAAATATTTAGTGTTCTCTAAGCAGTCATCATATACAAGGCCAGCTGGGGCTCCAAATGCATCTATTCATTCTTCACTGTCCTGTTGAATGTTTTCAAGTCCTTTTGCACTGGAGCGTTTAGCACTCAGTCTGTCCAACATGTCCAGACGAGACCAGCATGATGTTTGTGTGGTATTTCCATTTGAAGAGATGGCTTGTGTTCACATTTCCATTGGACCACAAGTGTACTTAGGCTAGTCGGTTAGGCTAGGCTTCTTCTTATTGGTCTTTTAGCAACAGGTCAGACCGAACCCAGATGATGTTTCACTGCAAATGACTGCAAGGGTAACGGAGGGCATAGCATTTAAATATTTATATTATAATTCACTCAAGGCCTTGACTAAATCACAAATCCAGTCGATAAACCATATGAAAATGAGTGTACAGCAGCCTTGTACAGCAGAAATTGTCGGATGAGTTCACAGTTCTGCAGATGAGTGTGCTCCTGAATACCCTCAACAAAACCCCGGAGATAAGGGGTTCATCCTGGTATTTTAAGTGCCCCCATTTGTGAAAAAAACTCACCCACTCAAAAGCTTTTTGACGAAGTAGACTCAAATATGCGCCCTCAAAAGGGTGTAGGGGACGTATTCGGACACAGTCATGGGCTTCCTTATTTTAGAATCTCTCTGGTGCATTCTAATTGCGGTCACATTGATGCACATGTCCCCCTGAGCAAAAGACAGAATAGAGCTCAGGTTTTAGCGGGATATAGCCTGGCTACATTCTAACCGGTTAAAAACATTTCACTTTTAAATAAAGTTTATCTGGTTTTCCCCTTGAACGCGAGATGGCGTTTCACCGACTTTTAAACAAAAACATTCACTGGTGTGTGCAGTCTATGACACCGATAACATTGGACAGGTTGGCAATTTCATAAAAACTTCACTTTACCTCCACCTGGAGTAGAATTTAAATTTTTAGCAATTTTGAAAAAAACTGTAGGCTACTGGGAGCATTCATTAGCCTAGCCTACGTTATGGGACTAATTAAACAGATTCATAGCCTACAATTGATTAATAGGCGTAATCTGAAGTGTTTGCTTTTTACAATCACAATTTATTGTTTGCAATGTGTATGTCAAAGGCTACATTTAGTCTGAATGTAGCCTTTTACAGAAAATAAAAATAAATTAATATTCTAATTATCACTCAGAAGCTACATTTACCGGCATTCTGAATTTACAAACGCCGTACGCGTGGTCCTGAGCACTTGTAAAATGTGTTAGTACGTGCGAAAACGTTGATGAATGCCAAAATACGGCAAAATTTTCTAATATGAACGATTTACCTACAAATTTGTTCTGCTCACGTTTCATGAATGAGGCCCATTGTTTGGATTTACTTTTTATTGTGGAAGATAACATCAATGATGTTTTAGGATAACATCAATGATGTTACCTACCCCCTTACTGTGAATCAACAGTACCAATTTCCTCAAAATTCCAATTCTTAATATTATAAAACTATATATCCCAGTTCAGGAAGTGGGGGGGTGTCTATGAAGAAGGTGCCAGCAGCTTTAGGTGCAGTTGAAAGTCATCACCTGCTTTAGTCAAACCGTGTCAGCCTGCCGCCGACCAGCCTGTAGGGCTATTGTCATGTCTGTAGCGTTGCACCGTTCTGTTCAAAGGCCACACCCCACAAGGTATTCCAGTTACATCTGTGAGACTTTGATTTGTAAAAATAAGATACTTTGTACAATTTTGAAATTGAAGAAAACATGACATCACAATATTACATCACAATCAGAATGTACTGTTCATTGGCTGCCAAAAACAGCTGCAGCAAGTCAGCCAAATCTTCCAATGGGAAAAACACAAGCACATCAAAAAAAATAATTTATAATCCACTGTCCACACATCATAAAACAAGTTTCCTTAAAGCATCTTCATCCTGCTACCAGTTATCACTTTAAACCTGATACACACAGGGAATGGGAATGTCAATGCAGGCTAATCTGTTCTTTAATGTTTTAACAATTCACACTAAATAAAACAAAACTGTAAGAAAGAGTGATCCTGGATAGGCAGAAAAGAAGTATGTGCAGTCTTTGATTCTCTCACAGGAAGTGTGCGAGCAGCGCACAGGAAGTGCACGTGCAGAGCTCTGACCAGTCCTACTTGCTCTGCCTGTACTTCCTCATGTGTGAGGCGATGGAGGAGGAGATCTCTGCACTCTTCTTATTCTGCCCGAAATATTCCGCAAACTGACCATTCGGACCAACCAGGTACATGATTATCGTGTGATCCACCTAAAAATGACAAACACAAGTATGAATGATTAGAAAAATATAATACAATTAATACAATTAGAGTTGTGCTCTGAATACATTCATTAAAAAAACATTTAAAAAAAAAAATCCGTAATCAACTTAAAACACAATTTCACCAAGGATCTCTTGTGCACCTGCGCATTACTTTTAGAGGGGAAAAGTCAATAACCTTTGCAAGGCTTCAAACATCTTGGAAAGTCCAAGAAGCCACACCATATGGGGTCTCTTTAAAAAGAAACCTCTTTGTATGCCTACCTTATAATAAAACGTATTCATCCATTCTGTTATTTCAACAATTCTGAAATAATAACATAAATCAGGAGAAACTGGTAGAAAAGCGTCTTTGTGCTGCCCCTAACGGTTGAAATTTCCTTTCTGCTCCCCACACTGCCCCCGCCCCAATCGTGATGTCAGAGTACCTTTTTGCAGGTACCTCTACGTCATATGGATAATTCTTGTCGTCCACAACGAAAACAGCCGGCACCTGATTGGTTAGACCCGCTACGTTACTTTCGTTTCTGTCAAGGGTCATCCTCTCTCTCCGGTAAGCAGTCTATCGGATTTTTTCCACGTTTCGGTTCGGGGTTTTGCTTCTCCCCGCTTATCATTCATTTCACCTGTCCGATTACCTGCTAGGCATTTAAGCCTCTCATTTCTGCTTCCTGGCGCTTCTTTGTCATTTTGTGCCTTCACTTAGTCAGGGTTGGTTAGCAAATAGCTGCTCTATATTTTCACTACTAGATTGGCTTTAGCTGCCATTGAAGCTCTTTAGGGATTAGCCCCTTTTGTTATTTTTGTTTCTTACTCTTTGCTATATTGAGAGTGAAAGGTTTATTTTAATTTAATTTATTTTTCATCTCTTATCGGGTGTTATAGTCTACATTCCAAAGGTGATTTTTTGTTTTCTCCTTTGCGAGTTTATGCTCGTGTATTTCTGTTCAGGAGTCTCTGTTCTCTTACTTCTCTGCTCGTGTCTACGAGTCACACCCCTGTTAGTGGGTTGTTTATTATTTTGCCACTGAGACTCTTTTAGTGGTCCTCACGTTCGTGAGTGACTTGTTCTGTTATCGTGTTATGTTTTGTCGCTTTTGGCTCATTGTTACATAACATAACATAACAGGCATTTTAGCAGAGCGACTTACACAACGTTTTAACATTATTTTTTGTACATATTATCATTTATACAGCTGGATATATACTGAAGCGATTCAGGTTAAGTGCCTTGCGCAAGGGTACAACGGCAATGTCCTACCTGGGAATTTAACCTGCAACCCTTTGGTTCCTGAACCATTATACTATATTGCCGCCCTTGTTACATTATACTACATTGCCGCCCTTGTTACAAACCCAAACCCTTACAGTTTCGGCTCCACGTTTTTAAACCGGAACAACGTTGCGTCCTGTTCATAAACTCTTATTCCAACTAAATAGTCCACTAAAATATGTTTCTGAAGATAATTGAGGTGAGAAATAGGCCACGTAGTTGCTTAATCTTGATTTATATTTGATATGCAACGTCTAGTTTGACAGTTTGATTCGAGTTACACGTCATCATTTGTACGATGTACGTTAATTTATGCAAATGACAATGAACACCCCCACACCTCACCCCTTTCCCACAAAAGAATCTCACATATTATAGAGAAAATGTTAACTTGTATTCCATAACACACCCACACGTACACAGTAGTCTGTGAAAATAATATTAGAAAAGCTTACAAATAGTATTATTTTATTATTATAATTATTTTAGTATTATTAGATCATTGTATTATCACTTATTGAACTACTATGGTCAAACCATGGCCAGGCCATTTCCTATATAATCAAAATCATAGCATTTCATCAAACTATATTAAAAATAAATACCATATGTAATGCTTACTTACAACCAGCAGAGGACGCTGTTGACCATGAAAAAGAAGAAGGGCACAGAAAATGACAGTATGAAAGGCGCACTCGTACAGACTGCGATATAGGATGCAGAGTGTATGAAGGAGAGTGTGTGACACAGACTGACCTAGACGGGCTGAGAGAGTGAGAATGTACTGAAAATACTTCGAATTTTTTAATATGGATCTGCGCAGATCAGCCTGGGTTTGTCTCTGGTATTCCTTTGAATGAAATACAATAAATCCAATTGCATCAGACTCTGAAAAATCGTGTTTATTTTGAAGAATTTGGTAAGTTTGCATTAAAGTCTGAGGGAAGCTTCAGAACAGTGCATCTGGCCCGGACTGCTGACGGGTTTTATACCACACTTCCCTAGATTCCCAGGTTTTCTTTATGTCCTGCTCTAGTGCCAGTACATTATCCATAGTGGACCTTCACTTTCTAAATCCGCTTTCATAGTCTACCAAGACCTTTACCCCGGCCAGCACAGCACATTTAAAACAATTCAGGTAAGCGCATCAATGGCTCACCTGGTCAGCAAAAGACAATGTGCATGTGTGCAACCCTTCAGTCTGTAATCTTTGAATTAATACATATTTATATACAGTGAATGGGATATTTATATAGTACAGTGTGATATTAACATACTTGTACCAAGTATTAATTGCTTTCTTGTGGTGAATATGTGTCATTTTAGCAAGACGCGTGGCACAGTCTGTAGTGGGGGTATATGTAAGGAGGGCTATCCACTCTCTTTTAAATAGGCCTGTTAAATGTGTTGATGGGTTTCATTCTCTTTAAAGGGCATACATTTCTGTGTTGTCTTATGTTTATCACCTTTGCAATTCTGCTGTGAGAAGGCAGGAAGACATTTTGCACATAACAGCACATGCTTCAACTCTGTAATGTGATGCAGATATCACAAATATTGTTTTATTTAGTGCAAATCAATTTAGAGTTTATATCAACAAATCAGAGCAAATCTGACAGTTTCTGAAAAGCTGTAGGAGTTATTGAGTTCAATGTATAAATAAAAGAAAGATCCTGACACATTTAATTAGTCTTATCATGCATATGTCATATGTAGATTGAGTAAATTCAGTAAGGTTTAATTCAGTGGTTTCAGAGATATACGCCTTTTCATCCACCAGGGGGCAGTCTCCATAAGGAATTTAATAATAGGGTTTGTGTTCCTGTGAATCCTGTGTGTTTATCTAGCGCTTTTCAGTTAATTTCAGAAATTGTTACTGAAACTGATAATTGTGACTGATTTATTACATGAAGCATATATATATATATATAAATATACACAAATAAAATATATACAGACTATTGCTCGTCAATATGGGTCTTAAATCACACCTCCTGCACACTAGGAGCACTGCAGCTGAAGGAAAGAGGGGAGAGGAGTGTCTCTCATCCTGTAGTCTGTGTGTGCAAAGTGAGCCACTGAAAAGAACGAATGCTGCAGTAACCAGAGAAACCCAGCAAGACCCAGGCTGTGACCGAATACGACCCCTGTTCCCTGTCCACTGTCCCCTGTCCACTCAGACCCCTGTCCTTATGTGCCCTGTCCCCTCACTTTGCAAGCAGTGTGTGAAAGAAATCCCGCAAAACTAGTGAGGAAGTAGTTCATAATATATATATTTTTATTGAGAATATCAATCAGTTAACATATGACAATTGTTACAGTGTAGATTATGAATGAAGAAAAAATTAACAAAAATTTAAAAAAGAGTATTTTGTAATATGAATACCATATTATACCATAGATATACATATACGCTCTATGTCTTTTATGCTTTTACATCCGGGTTACTTACTGAATTTATCGGATGAGCGCACCGTTCTACAGATGAGTGTGCTCCTAAATTCCCTCAACAAAACCTCGGAAATAAGGGGTTCATCCTGGTATCTTAAGTGCCCCCATTTGTGAGAAAAACTCGCCTACTCAAAATCTTTTTGACGAAGTGGACTCAAATATGCCCCCTCAAAATGGTGTAGGGGTCATATTCGGACACTGCCAAACTGTGTCCTTCCAGAGCCGACTCCCTATCAGTCAGCTGATGACATGGGCATTGACGAGGCTCAAACCTGCAACCCAATGCCATTACTGCTGAGACAGATCCACAGATATACAGAGATATTATATAGATTTGGTCATGTGTTTGTCATGTAGTCTATCACATCACACAGCTTTCAATTTTTCAACTACATCCATTTTTAATTTGCATTTTGGTCATAAGCATGACCATGAATTTGATTGCATTCAAAGCTTGACAGAATATATTTTTTTTATATAATGGGTTAATTTTTTTGCAAAAAGATCATAGGCACAAATATCTGCAGTCAGAAGAATAAAAATAACGTGACGTTACCATTAGCCCCGTTTTTATTGGAGGTCTACACTAAAAGCATATCTAATGGATCTCTCCCTCCTACATGAACGCAAAGCTTCATCTCCCTAATCCATAAACCTAAAAAAGACCCTTTACTCATCGATACTCAATCCAATTTGCCTGCTAAACAACGATTATAAGATATTAGCAATCGCTTTTGCAAAACGTTTAAAGTCAGTATTGGATGCTGTTATAGACTGTTATAGAGTCTCGATCTGGCTTCATGAAAAATAGACATATTTCAGTCTTGGATGTTTTAGATTATTCAGACCTTATTACTGATAATAGTTTTATTCTATTTTTAGACTTTTATAATGCTTTTGATTTGGTAGAACACAATTTCATTTAAAAAAAATACATTTGTAGAACTATTAAAACACTTTATGCTAACAGTAAGAGCTCCATTAAAGTAAAAGCTGGTACTTCTCCAAGATTTAACCTTGAGAGAGAAATCCGTCAAGGATGCCCAATCTCCCCATATCTGTTCTTGCTTGTCGCCCAACTTTTATCAAATCTCATCAAAACAAGCTCTTTAAAAGGCATCACAATAACAGCTAAAGATATCATCATTAGCCAGCTGATGACACAACTCTTTAAAAAAAAAATTTGAAAAAATAAAATAAAATAAAAAATAAAATAATAATAAAAATAAAAATAAACGATGCTGAATTCTCTGGTTTGCTCATTTTCAGCCACTGTGACATCTTCTTACTGGAAGGTTTATGAGCAGATTCATGAGTCCCTCCGCTCACTGTAACACAACACCACCAATTCATCAATAGATTAGGATAGTTACTTGGAAAGTACATTATAAATGGATCATTGTTAAATAATTGTATATTGTGCATCAATCAATAAATCAAACAGCACAATTCATGCAAAAAATTAAATTCAAAGTGCTTAATATAACATCAAGAAAAAATGCAGGACATACAAGAAAAGAGAGACACAATAAAACTATATAAATGCAATAATATATAATTAAATATTTCAAATAAATAAGATGAGTAAGTAAAAGCAACCTAACTAAAAGTAAAGCTTAAAGGTGAATTTTGAGATAGGGGAGGTTATTACAGCTGTTTCTCCTCTTCCTGGATGACAGTGCGGATCCCTCTCTCTCTGAGGCAACCACAACCTTCAGCATCCTCTCAATCAGCTTCTTCTCTCTCCTGCTCCATTTCTCCTCAAAGCTCTTCTGTTTTCTTTCCGTGTTCTTTTCCACAAAAAAACAAACGTATATTAAAATGTTAGGGGTCTGCGTCTGAAGGGTTTACAATTTGCTCCGTTTTGAAAAACAGTTGAAGTAGTTACACAATCTACCACATGGGGGCAGTGTAGAGTGTCACCCACACTGACCTGTTCCAGCGTCTCTCTGTCAGACATCCCTGCTTCAGTCACTACAGAACTCCTTGTTCCATATCCAGATGATGCTGAACTCTCTGGTTTGCTCGTTTTCAGCCACTGTGACACTTTCTTACTGGAAAGTTTATGAGCAGATTCATAATCCCACACAGAGCTGCCTGCTTCAGAGGGGGCTGGAGTCCCTCCACTAACTGTAACACAACACCACCAACAAGCTCTGTTACAATCAAATTCATCTGCATTACATTTGTTATATTTTTCTTATTTTAGGTGACTGTTGCATCATAATTATATTTATCTTTTTGATTCAGACAATGATCTTATGTCATTATATGACTCAAAAACATTAAAAAAATAATAAATAAATGTTGATCCAAATTAGAAAACTGTTCGAGGTTAATCTACCAAGATGGTTAGTAAATCCTTTGTTTTTAAATTATTACTTTAGTCTGGTGTTCATATATGTGGGAGATGTATGCAAAATATACTGCATATAAAAGCTAAGTATTAACTTGTATACTGGATTATTAACTGTATAAAAGGTTTATAAAACCCCTGGCATAAATTGTGGAATCACCAAATTTAGAGGATGTTCATCCAGCTTTTTTACTTCATAGCAAATAAACAAACCACAGATATGACAAGACATTTTTGTTTAATAGCTGAACATGGCTTTGTGAAACATACCTCAAACAGAAAGGAAAAAATTATGGATTCACTCAATGTTGAGAAAAAAATTATTGAGTCACTTTGTAATTTGCATTTCTAAAACAAACACCGGCAGTCTAAAAATGCAAATTAGTCTGCAGTTAAAAGAGAGTGCTTACAGAACTTAACGAGCTTTTGGACTTGGCTAATTGAAAGGAAACATGGCCCCAACAAGAGAGTTGTCAATTGAAACAATGGAAAAGATTATAAAACTCCTTCAAGAAAGAAATCCAACACGAAATCCAACATCAGCAAAAGATGTTGGTTGTTCCCAGTCAGCTGTGTCTAAAATGTGGTGCAAGTACGAACAAAATATGAAGATTATAAAAGGAAAACATACGGTTAGACCAAAGAAGACGTCAAAGCGTCAGGATAGAAAACTCAAAGCAATATGCCTTTAACATAGAAAATGCACAACATAAAAAATGGGCGGAAACAGGAGTCAGTGTTTGTGACAGAAGTGTGAGAAATCGGCTGAATTAAATGGGATTTACATTTAGAAAAGCCAAACGAAGACCAGCACTAACACCTAAACAGGAGAAAGCAAGGCTACAGTGGGATAAAGAGAAGCAATCATGGAGTGAACAGCACTAACATCTAAACAGGAGAAAACAAGGCTACAGTGGGATAAAGAGAAGCAATCATGGAGTGAACAGCACTAACATCTAAACAGGAGAAAACAAGGCTACAGTGGGATAAAGAGAAGCAATCATGGAGTGAACAGCACTAACGTCTAAACAGGAGAAAACAAGGCTACAGTGGGATAAAGAAAAGCAATCATGGAGTGAACAGCACTAACATCTAAACAGGAGAAAACAAGGCTACAGTGGGATAAAGAGAAGCAATCATGGAGTGAACAGCACTAACGTCTAAACAGGAGAAAACAAGGCTACAGTGGGATAAAGAGAAGCAATCATGGAGTGAACAGCACTAACGTCTAAACAGAAGAAAACAAGGCTACAGTGGGATAAAGAGAAGCAATCATGGAGTGAACAGCACTAACGTCTAAACAGGAAAAAACAAGGCTACAGTGGGCTAAAGAGAAGCAATCATAGACTGTGGATGATTGGATGAAAGTGATACTCAGTGATGAATCACAAATCTGCATTGGCCAAGGAGATGATGCTGGAACTTTTGTCTGGTGCCGTTCTAATGAAACATAAAGACGACTGCCTGAAGAAAACAATCAAATTTCCCCAGTCATTTATGATATGGGGTTGCATGTCAGGTAAAGGACCAGGGGACATGGCAATCATTACCTCAACACTCAATGCACAGGTGTACATACAGGTGTACATTGAAAGTTTGGACACTTTTCTCATTCCATCGATAGAAAATAGGTTTGGTGATGATGAAGTCATTTTTCAGGATGATAATGCATCTTGCCACAGAGCAAAGAGTGTTAAAGCTTTTCTTCAGGAAAGACATATCAACTCAATGACATGGCCAGCAAACAGACCGGTGGAAAATTTATGGTGGAAATTAAAAAAATGGGTACATGACAAGGCTGAGGCAAAGCTGATCTGTAAACCACTATTGGAGAAAGTTGGAACAGCTTGATGGAGAATATTGGTTTTCATGAGTGAAGTCCACGTCTCAAAGAACTGAGGCTCTCATAAAAGCCAGAGGAGGAGCAACAAAGTACTCATTGTAATTTATTTTGTTGATGATTCCATAATTTTTTCCTCTACTTGATCTTGAAAAAATATATACCATTAGTTCAAATAATTTAATTTTATTTGTTTGAGGTATGTTTCACAAAGCCAGAATGTTCAGCTATTAAACACAAATAGTATTGTGTCATATCTGTGGTTTGTTTATTTGCTATGAAGTAAAAAGCTGGGTGAACATCCTCTAAGTGTGGTGATTCCATAATTTATGCCAGGGATTGTAACAGATTAGAAAAAGTTACCTGGATAGTACACTATAAACTGATGATTGTTAAATCCTGGATAGTACACTATAAACTGATGATTGTTAAATCCTGGATAGTACACTATAAACTGATGATTGTTCAATCCTGGATAGTACACTATAAACTGATGATTGTTCAATCATTGTATAATGTGCATAGGGGTCTTTCTTCATGGACTTAAAGCAGAACTGTAAGTGCTGAGAAATTCAGCTGTTAACTGTTTTATACAGTCTAAAAGGTTTATAGCATAGATTAGGATAGTTACTTGGATAGTACATTAAAATGGGTCAGTGTTAATGTTAACTCAGTGTAATATATGTATAGAGGTGGTTGTTTATGTTAACTCAGTGTATTATGTGTACAGAGGTGGCTGTTAATTGACTTGAAGCTTAACCTGAAAGTGCTGAGAAATTCAGTCAATAGAAAAATTAATTAAACTCACAGGAAGGAGGAAGGAAATCAAAGCTGCTTCTCCTCTTCCTGAATGGCAGCGTGGATCCCTCTTTCTCTGAGTCAACCACAACCGTCAGCATCCTCTCTATCAGCTCCTCCTCTCTTCTGCTCCATTCCTCCTCAAGCCTCTTCTGCTCGTCCATTTTATGTCCGAAAAATCTCTGTCTTATCTCAGAAAATAATCCCCGTCTTTCTCTCCCCTCTCTAGTGAAGAGAAGACCCCTATTCCTGGCTACCATCTCCTCTATCTTCTCCAGCAGCTCTGTGACCTGAGTCCCATCAGCCCTGTTCTCATTGTTGAGAACATGATACGTGTTCCCACATTTCTCTATGAGCTCTTGGAGGGCCCTCCCTTCAGTCTCAATGTGCTGCTCAATGGTTGTGTCTCCCAGCCAGTCTCCCCTGGTGAACAGCACTATAGTGTGTCTCCAGACTCTCTCACTGAGAAGCTCCAGGTGTTCCACCACTGATCTCCTGTGTGTCTCTCTGAATGCTGAGCTCACATTAATGACCAGGAAGAGAGCGCAGGGTCCCGGGGGACACAGAGACACACTGCGCACAATCTCCTGTTTATCCAGCTCTGCAGTGTCATTCACAGAGTAAGTCCTCCACCAGCCTGGTGTGTCGACCACAGTGACCTGTCTCCCAGATACTTCACCCTGTCTCTTCACACACTGTGCAGTTCTTATTCCAGACTCAAACTCCTCTCTGCCCAGGATGGTGTTTCCTGCTGAACTCTTCCCACTATATCTCCCCCCCAGCAGCACAATCCTCAGCTCTGAGAGACGGTGTTCCTCCCCTGTCAGAAAGAAAGAGAACAATTTACTCCTCATCAGGAGTGTTAACAGACATTCAGCTCTGAGATGAGCTGCTCTCTGTATGTTTGGAGTGGTGAGTATTAATAATTAAATTACATTTATCACAGAGGACATAAGACAGGTGGGCTGTGGGTTATATCTGTAGGGTCAAAATTCTGTGTGAGATGTTTGCTCATATAATTGTGATGTATACTTCAGTTCAATACATTTTACAGCCTGAAATGTTAAAACACAATACTTTTAATATTTAAATGAGAAGAGCAATTATTATTTTTTTAATCTTTAAGTATACTTCTTTGATTGGTCCTCATTCACACAAAAATAAAATCATGTTTTCCCACATTTTTCAAAATCTACAAATTGCACTGTCTAACCTCAGCATACAGCATCATGGCAAGTAAGGAGAAAATGAGAATAGATATAAATACAGTATGTCTCTCTGGAGTGACATTTTTATTGGTAAAACACACCTCAATCAAATATGACTGAACACAGTTATGATTAATGTGAATATTCTATAGTTTTTCATCTAAAAATGATTTCAATAAATGAAAAAACGAACCTTCAAAAAGTGCTCTGAGAGTCTTTCTCTGTTTCTGAACCTTCATCATCCTCTGTTTCACTCGTTCTTCCACTGCCCTCCTCTTCTCTTCCACCTCCTGTAAGAGCATTCTATCTATTTCATAGAGAGAGCCTCCATGCCCTGCCATCATCTCCTCTATCTTCTCCAGCAGCTCGGTGACATGAGTCCCATCAGCCCTGTTCTTATTGTTGAGAACATGATACCTGTTCCCACATTTCTCTATGAGCTCTTGGAGGTCCCTCCCTTTAGTCTCAATGTGCTGCTCAATGGTTGTGTCTCCCAGCCAGTCTCCCCTGGTGAACAGCACTATAGTGTGTCTCCAGACTCTCTCACTGAGAAGCTCCGGGTGTTCCACCACTGATCTCCTGTGTGTCTCTCTGAATGCTGAGCTCACATTAATGATAAGATAAGATAAGATAAGATAAGATATGCTTTATTGTCATTGTCAATTTTCATAACAACGAGATTGAAGAAGTGCATCCTCCACAGTATAAAAAAAAAGAGCGCTATAAAAAACATTAATGAAATAAAATAAAAATAAAATAAAAATAAAAATAAAAAAAACACATTCATACTGGAACACTCCCCTTTTGCACATCTCCCCTATAAAACCAATTCTAGTAAGATAAAAATATAATATAAATAAATAAATAAAAGCACACATTTTTACTGGACACTATTGCACATCCCCCATATTGCACTTTAGAAAAAACCAGCCTTAGTGCATCTATTTATTATTTAGTGCCATTACTGCTTTGGGATAAAAACTGTTCTTTAACCGGTTTGTTCTTGTTTTAAAAGTCCTGTATCTCCTGCCTGAGGGCAGCAGCTCAAACAAACAATGTCCTGGGTGTGATGAGTCCTTGAGGATATTTTTTGCCTTTGTAAGACAACGAGAGCTATAGAGAACTTCCAGAGAGGGGAGAGGGCAGCCAATGATTTTCCCGGCAGTGGTGATGATCCTCTGGAGCGCCTTCTTTTCTGCTGCTGTGCAGCTGGCGTACCACACACACAAACAGTATGTGAGCACACTTTCTATAGAGCAGTGGTAGAAGGCCACAAGCAGCTTCTGGGAGAGGTGGTTCCTCCTGAGCACTCTCAGGAAGTAAAGTCTCTGCTGAGCCTTCTTTACCTGCTCTGTGGTGTTAGCGCTCCAGTTCAGGCCCTCCTCAATCTTGACGCCCAGGAACCGGAACGTCGAGACCCTCTCCACACTGACCCCCCTGATGTAGAGTGGTGTAATGTCTGTTTTTTTCCTCCTGTAGTCGATGATCAGCTCCTTTGTCTTGGTGGTATTAAGAACCAGGTTGTGGTCCCCGCACCACCGCAACAGCTGCTCTACCTCATCCCTGTATGCCGACTCATCCCCTCCAGAGATGAGTCCGACCACCGTGGTGTCGTCGGCGAACTTTATGATGGTGTTGCTGGGGTGGGCGGGGGCACAGTCGTGGGTGTAGAGGGTGTAGAGTAGGGGGCTCAGCACGCAGCCCTGCGGGGAGCCAGTGCTGAGACTAATAGCTGTGGAGGTGTGGGGGCCTACTCTAACCTTCTGGGAGCGACCCGACAGGAAGTCCAGGATCCAGTAGCAGATAGATGTTGAGAGTCCCAGGTCTGCCAGCTTGGGCACCAGACTGTGGGGGAGTATAGTGTTAAAAGCCGAGCTAAAATCCACAAAGAGCAGCCTCGCATAGCTCTCCCGCTGCTCCAGATGGGTCAAAGTAGCATGGATGACCAGGAAGAGAGCGCAGGGTCCCGGGGGACACAGAGACACACTGCGCACAATCTCCTGTTTATCCAGCTCTGCAGTGTCATTCACAGAAATCTTCCACCAGCCTGGTGTGTCGACCACAGTGACCTGTCTCCCAGCTACTTCACCCTGTCTCTTCACACACTGTGCAGTTCTTATTCCAGACTCAAACTCCTCTCTGCCCAGGATGGTGTTTCCTGCTGAACTCTTCCCACTCAGTCTCCACCCCAGCAGCACAATCCTCAGCTCTGAGAGACGGTGTTCCTCCTCTGTCAGAGAGAAAGAGAACAATTTACTCCTCATCAGGAGTGTTAACAGACATTCAGCTCTGAGATGAGCTGCTCTCTGTAAGTTTGGAGTGATGAGTATTAATAATTAAATTACATTTATCACAGAGGACATAAGACAGGTGGGCTGTGGGTTATATCCGTAGGAGCAAAATTCTGTGTGATACTTTTGCTTTTTCATACTTTTTCAACGTGATGTGTTATTGAGTTCAATACATTTTACAGCCTGAAATGTTAAAACACAAGACTTTTAATATTGTAATGAGAGGAGCATTTTAAAAAAATCATTAAGTATACTTTGATTGGTCATCATTCACACAAAAATAAAATCATGTTTTCCCACATTTTTCAAATCTACAAATTGCACTGTCTAACCTCAGCATACAGCATCATGGCAAGTAAGGAGAAAATGAGAACCGATATATATACAGTATGTCTCTCTGGAGTGACATTTTTTATTGGTAAAACACACCTCCATCAAAGATGACTGAACACAGTTATGATTAATGTGATTATTCCAGTTTTTCATCTAAAAATAATTTCAATCAATGAAAAAAACGAACCTTCAAAAAGTGCTCTGAGAGTCTTTCTCTGTTTCTGAACCTTCATCATCCTCTGTTTCACTCGTTCTTCCACTGCCCTCCTCTTCTCTTCCACCTCCTGTAAGAGCATTCTATCTATTTCATAGTGAGAGCCTCCATGCCCTGCCATCATCTCCTCTATCTTCTCCAGCAGCTCTGTGACCTGAGTCCCATCAGCCCTGTTCTTATTGTTGAGAACATGATACCTGTTCCCACATTTCTCTATGAGCTCTAGGAGGGCCCTCCCTTCAGTCTCAATGTGCTGCTCAATGGTTGTGTCTCCCAGCCAGTCTCCCCTGGTGAACAGCACTATAGTGTGTCTCCAGACTCTCTCACTGAGAAGCTCCGGGTGTTCCACCACTGATCTCCTGTGTATCTCTCTGAATGCTGAGCTCATATTAATGACCAGGAAGAGAGCGCAGGGTCCCGGGGGACACAGAGACACACTGCGCACAATCTCCTGTTTATCCAGTTCTGCAGTTTCATTAACAGAGTAATTCATCCACCAGCCTGGTGTGTCGACCACAGTGACCTGTCTCCCAGCTACTTCACCCTGTCTCTTCACACACTGTGCAGTTCTTATTCCAGACTCAAACTCCTCTCTGCCCAGGATGGTGTTTCCTGCTGAACTCTTCCCACTCCCTCTCCCCCCCAGCAGCACAATCCTCAGCTCTGAGAGACGGTGTTCCTCCCCTGTCAGAGAGAAAGAGAACAATTTACTCCTCATCAGGAGTGTTAACAGACATTCAGCTCTGAGATGAGCTGCTCTCTGTAAGTTTGGAGTGGTGAGTATTAATAATGAAATTACATTTATCACAGAGGACATAAGACAGGTGGGCTGTTGGTTATATCTGTAGGAGCAAAATTCTGTGTGAGACGTTTGCTCATATAATTGTGATGTATACATCAGTTCAATACACTTTACAGCCTGAAATGTTAAAACACAATACTTTTAATTTTGTAATGAAAAGAGCCATTATTATTTTTTTAATCTTTAAGTATACAAGTACTAATTTGATTGGTCTTCATTCACACAAAAATAAAATCATATTTTCCCAAATTTTTTATAATCTACAAATTGCACTGTCTAACCTCAGCATACAGCATCATGGCAAGTAAGGAGAAAATGAGAACAGATATATATATAAAGTATATCTCTCTGGAGTGACATTTTTTATTGGTAAAACACACCTCAATCAAAGATGACTGAACACAGTTATGATTAATGTGAATATTTAATATTTTTTCATCTAAAAATAATTTCCATCAATGAAAAAACTAACCTTCAAAAAGTGCTCGGAGAGTCTTTCTCTGGATCTGAACCTTCATCATCCTCTGTTTCACTCGTTCTTCCACTGCCCTCCTCTTCTCTTCCACCTCCTGTAAGAGCATTCTATCTATTTCATAGTGAGAGCATCCATGCCCTGCCATCATCTCCTCTATCTTCTCCAGCAGCTCTCTGACCTGAGTCCCATCAGCCCTGTTCTTATTGTTGAGAACATGATACCTGTTCCCACATTTCTCTATGAGCTCTTGGAGGACCCTCCCTTCAGTCTCAATGCGCTGCTCAATGGTTCTGTCTCCCAGCCAGTCTCCCCAGGTGAACAGCACTATAGTATGTCTCCAGACTCTCTCACTGAGAAGCTCCAGGTGTTCCACCACTGATCTCCTGTGTCTGTCTCCGAATGCTGAGCTCACATCAATGACCAGGAAGAGAGCGCAGGGTCCCGGGGGACACAGAGACACACTGCGCACAATCTCCTGTTTATCCAGCTCTGCAGTGTGAATCACAGAGTAATTCCTCCACCAGCCTGGTGTGTCGACCACAGTGATCTGTCTCCCAGCTACTTCACCCTGTCTCTTCACACACTGTGCAGTTCTTATTCCAGACTCAAACTCCTCTCTGCCCAGGATGGTGTTTCCTGCTGAACTCTTCCCACTCTGTCTCCCCCCCAGGAGCACAATCCTCAGCTCTGAGAGACGGTGTTCCTCCCCTGTCAGAGATAAAGAGAACAATTTACTCCTCATCAGGAGTGTTAACAGACATTCAGCTCTGAGATGAGCTGCTCTCTGTAAGTTTGGAGTGGTGAGTATTAATAATTAAATTACATTTATCACAGAGGACATAAGACAGGTGGGCTACATCTGTAGGAGCAAAATTATATATGAGACGTTTGCTCATATAATTGTGATGTATACTTCAGTTCAATACACTTTACAGCCTAAAATGTTAAAACACAATACTTTTAATTTTGTAATGAGAAGAGCCATTCTTATTTTTTAAATCTTTAAGTATACTTCTTTGATTGGTCCTCATTCACACAAAAATAAAATCATGTTTTCCCACATTTTTCAAATCTACAAATTGCACTGTCTAACCTCAGCATACAGCATCATGGCAAGTAAAGAGAAAATGAGAACAGATATATATACAGTATGTCTCTCTGGAGGGACATTTTTATTGGTAAAACACACCTCAATCAAATATGACTGAACACAGTTATGATTAATGTGAATATTAGGTCCCTCCCTTCAGTCTCAATGTGCAGCTCAATGGTTGTGTCTCCCAGCCAGTCTCCCCTGGTGAACAGGGTTGTGCTTCTCCCCGCTTATCATTCATTTCACCTGTCCGATTACCTGCTAGGTATTTAAGCCTCTCATTTCTGCTTCCTGGCGCTTCTTTGTCATTTCGTGCCTTCCCGTATTCAGGGTTGGTTAGAATATAGCTGCTCTATATTTTCACTACTAGATTGGCTTTAGCTGCCCTTGAAGCTTTTTAGGGATTAGCCCCTTTTGTTATTTTTACTCTCCTCTCCTCTCTACTATGTTGAGAGTGAGAGGTTTATTTTAATTTCCTTTATTTTTCACCTCTTATCAGGCGTTATAGTTTATGTTCTGAAGGTGATTCTTTTGTTTCTCCTTTTCGAGCATTGCTCGTGTATTTCTGTTTAGGAGTCTCTGTTCTCTTACTTTTCTGCTCGTGTCTACGAGCCACGCCCGTGTTAGTGGGTTGTTTATTATTTTGCTGCTGAAACTCCGTTAGTGGTCCTCACGTTCGTGAGTGACTTGTTCTGTTATTGTGTTTTGTTTTGTCGCGTTTGGTTCATCATTACAAACCCAAACCCTTACAGTAATGAGAGGAGCATTTTAAAAAATCATTAATTATACTTCTTTGATTGGTCCTCATTCACACAAAAATAAAATCATGTTTTCCCACAATTTTTTTAATCTACAAATTGTACTGTCTAAGTAACCACTAACCTCAGCAAACAGCATCATGGCAAGTCAGGAGAAAATGAGGACAGGTGACACATTTTTATTTTGGTTCTGTACTCTAGCATTTTGAGTTTGAAAGGATACGATGACAATGGGGTTGACGTGCAGACTCTCAGCTTTAACTTGAGCGTATGTTCATCCATATCAGATGAACCGTTTAGAAATTATAGAACCTTTTGTACATAGTCCCTCTCATTGTCGGGCATCAAAAAATATTGGACAGTTTAACATAATGTAGAATAAAGTAATTTTTAATATTTGGTCGCATATCCTTTGCATGCCATGACTCCCTGATGTCTGTGATCCAACAATATCAAAAGATAGACTCTTGATATATTATTTTCTGGTACTCCTACAAGCGATACTATAACCTCTGTGCGTTTGAATGGATCTCTATGGGAATTGGGGGGTGGGACTAGATTTAGCTGTAAATTACACTGGAACGGTATGAAACACATGGTTGGCTAAATGGCTATAAGTCATCAAGCGTCTAACATATCAAACAAACCTTAAAGCATCACTCTGCTGCCAGATATGCAGTAGATATGGATGGATAACTTGAAGGGTTTCTTCTCCCGACTTATTTTTCCATAAAGTTCAATAGGAAAATTTGTCAAGAAAAACAACCCTTGAAGTTGAAGTGATCCATCCATATCTACTGCATAGATACTGTACTATAGTACTATAGGATTCTAAAAGTAAAACAGGTAAAATTATGCAGACACCCTTTGGTCTGGGGTGGTTTTTCATGGTTCAGGCTAGTCCCCTTAGTTCTGATGAAGGCAAATCTTAAGGTTGAGATATTCATGCTCGGAGATGAGCTGCTCTCTCTTGTTTGATTGATGAATATCATCCTATTAAGCATCTCTGTTTTGCTAAGTAAGGCCTTCAAATAATTTTCCAAGCATTGAAAAAAAATGTCGTGTTTGAAGAAAAAAAACATATTTTCTCCACAAAAAGAACAAACTCACCATGAGGAGAGGTCAGAACAGCAGCTGCCATGTCGGTTCCTCTCTGTCCAGTTTCCTCTGTTAAACACAATTATTTCAACACCATTTTAAACTATTTTTATCACTTTATTATTTAGTATGTTTACCCATCTTTTGTTGATTTTGTACTGAAATATATTTTCACACACAATAAAGTGCACCACATTATAACATCAGGCTTTTCTCCCTCTTTTTTACTCAATTCTTATGGGGACACTGATTGGGTCATTATTTTACTTTTTACTGCATTTTTCCCATTAACACAGACAATCTTCAGGCGAATAAAGATATTTTACATATTTAGAGAAGCTTCTGACAACCTGTCAGCTTTACAATGGGCATTAGAGGCATCAGGGGGGTTGTGGTTTCATGAAGAAAATACACTTCAAAACGAAACTGAACTCTCCCTTTAAGTTCAATGTTCAATGTCTTATCTTTGCTGCTTTTCTCCCTGTGAAGGTGACTCAAGTTTGACAGCCATTTTGTAAAACCTTTAATGTAATGAAATGCATACTATCATAACATTTTTTTGTAATTTTATAAGTGCATCACAGTCAGTTTAACCACATACTTACAGTACCTTGGCTACTATACGTCTTACAATCGAGGCAAAACTGCAGAAAGTATTCAATTTCTTTACAAAATTCAACAGCCATGGCTCCTAAAGTAAGTAGCCTACAGAACTGCAATGCTGCTACTGCAAAGAGTAAAAATTAAGATTATCACATGATATCACGTTAATACAAGATCATGTAATTATCATGTTATTACATGAAAATATTACATTACAACATGATAACCATTACGTTAATACAAGATAAACCCATCATGGTACTTACTCATGTTACAAGATCATGTTAAAACATGGTAACTTTTATAGCCAGTCTACATTATGGCACAAGTAGAATAGTTGATTGAGTTTTACTTTCTTCTTGGTTTGAGACATTATACAAAAATGTAAACTAAGAGCTTCAAGTGAAAACATTGAGAGCTGTAAGCTAGGCATGAATAATTTTGCATACAATTTAACAATTTATCAACGTGATTTCGTATATAGGACTGCATGGCTGAAAGATAAAAAAATGTTTTTACCTGACTGACAATTCCCTGGGTTTTGTGTGAGCGGTCTGTAGTGGTAGGGAAGTGAGTTGTTTACGTCTTACCTGCGTTCTAAAGGTAGAGTAAAAGTGAACTTTGTAACGTTTCAGAGCACGGGCGTGTCCTGCAATGCTTATTGTTCATGTTGATACCTTTATAACCCAGAGAGACCTGTGCAGGGATATCTATATAGGTCCACATGACTGTAAGGGTGCTCATTTCCCATATGTGGCCATTTTCTTATTGGCTAAGCGGGTGCTGGCGGGAGTGGGAGAGAGGTGGGAATGACTGTTTTTAACAAGTTTCCAAGATAAATATTTTAATATTTGTATTCAGAAAAATAATTGAAATTGGGAAGTTGCCCACTTCTGTGTCTCAGGGTAAAATTACTCCAAAACCAAGACAAGATACAATGATTTGAGACCAATTAAATTAATAAATAATGATGCAAAATTGTTTGCTACAATTTTTGCAGAAACTTAGTTAAAAAAATGTCTTGACCCAATTATTGATGAATGTCAATCAGGTTTATGAAAGGTAGACATGCTGTATCTGTAATAATATTTGATTATTATTGGATTTAATTGATTATAGTGATTTCATTGAGAAAGATGGCTTTATTTTATTTTTAGATTTTTCCAAAACCTTTGATACTGTGGAAGACAAATTTATGTTTGAAACTTTGGACTTTTTTGGTTTTGGTAGTTATTTTAAACAAGCTATTCAAACCCTGTACAATGAATGTAATAGCTCAGTTAAATTAACTACTCCTTGATCCTCGATTAACAGGTATTAGACCCGGTTGTCTAATGTCTGCTTTTCTCTTTTTACTGGTCACACAAACAATGACACTCCATATAAAAAAGATTAATTTAAGGGTATTGGTTTATTACATAAAGAATGAAATGCTCTCAACTAGCGAATGATAGCTCTATTTTTCTGAGGGATGGGACTGAAGACAAAAAGGCAAATTGATTATTCAAAATTTTTTCCTCTGATTCTCATTTATCTTTAAATTAAAAAAATGTGAATCGTTTGCTTTGAAAACTTATGTGACAGCAATCACATATCTTGGAGTGAAGATATATAGAAACGAGACAGAAAGTGCTCATTTGAACTTAAAAAATGTAAAGAAGATTTGATTCATGGTTACTACGAGATTTATCAATAAAAGTTTTGTTATTGAAAATAGAAGAATTATCTAGGCTGGTATATTGTGCACTTACATCGATGGTCCCAAACGCAGTAAATAAATAAATAGATATTAAACTATATAATTTTATTTTGGAGGAATAAAAATCATTATATTAAAAAAGTATTTTATGATATCCACTAGATAAAGGGCGTTTCAATGTATTAGATTTGAATTAATCAAAAATCATTTTAAAAATTAAATGGATAAAAAATTACTTTCTGTATAAAATTAGATATGGAATATAATTTATATTATAATGATGGGTGGTATTGCATTTTTATTCACATGCAGTTTTGATTTTAACAGGATCTCTAATTGACTAAATTTCATAAAGAAGTTTTGTTATCCTGGTTGCTTATAAGCAAACATAATTTTTCACCCCATAAAGCTTTTATTTGGAATAATAAAGAAATTACATTCAAACACAAATCTGTTTTATAGAAGATGTTATGATAATGATATTTTATTGGTAAGTCGTAATTCTTTTTTTTAACCATTTTCTATTGTATTCGATTGTATTCGATTTCTACAGGATTATCAGTCTAATGCAAGGGAGCCGATCCTTTGGAATAAATAATAATATTACAACTAAAATACTTCTAGATGGAATCTGCATTACAGATAATACCTGTAATAATTTGAAAAATGTGTATGGAAGTACATGCTACATTATGTTGGAATTAATTAATATAACAACATTGTCTGGAAAGATGTATGGAATTTACCATGGCAATATAGTCTCAGCAATAAAATAAAAGACTCGTTTTTTAAAGTTATTTATGATATATCCAGTGAAGAATGTGATTGCACTGTTTATAAAGAATATTGAAGACAAATGTGTTTTTTGTGAAACTGAGAAGGAGACCATAACTTTTTATGAACGTGCTTATAGCAAACTTTTTTGGAAAGATACATTTTTATTTAGACATCTGTATACGGTAATGGACCGACACGGTGATTGATTGACAGATGTCCTAGTTCAGAATGAAAAGGGAATGGCCAGCTGAATTGCAAAGTATTTTAAGTTTTGACAGGGCGTTTCCGTGCCGATTAGGAAAACAAAGGGCAAAATGTTTTCTTTTCGACGCGCTCCGACTCTTAGCGATACGCTCATTTTAAATTTTATAAATTATATACGGTGCGCTTTTGACAGTTGACAGGCTTATTCCTGTAGATTTTTAAAAGGCACATTACCTTTCTTTTTACTGTATGTCCTGTGACAGTAAGAAGAAAATATACTATATATAAGATCTAATCAGAATGGACTTTAATTTGTCAAGACAGAGTACGCACTTAAAAAGGAAAATGCAAACGAAAGCTTGTTTTGAAATGTAATTTGTGTTAGCCCACGTCTTATATTATGAACACATATCAGATAAATAAAATTATGAAAACAATATTGAATTTGCAATCAAAAAGTCCAGGATATAGGCCATAACAGATGCTCTTATACAGATTTAGCCTGTTTGTAATCAGCGCATTTGATGGAGCACCACTATACACGTTAGTGGTTCAAGCACGTTCCGTGCCATTCATAACTATAAGCACTGCAAAGGATGTGTCGGCGTCATTACGGATAATCAGCACTAGGCATCGCCAAATCTCCTCATGTGGAGATACAACAAACATTTTAATGAGGGGTTCTTGCGGTTATGTAATGGTGTGGGATCACTGGGCTGCATAATGTAACCACCAGTACCCCTCAGTTATGCCTAAATTGCAGTAATGTGGTCTCCCATGGAATAGCTTCCAGCGTGTTCCTCGCTCAGTCGTTGTGCAATATTTACGCTACAGACGCACAAACATCTGCTGTGGTCCCTTTGCCTGGAAGTGGACAGGTAAAAATTGAGCAGATATCTGCTGTATCTTTTATTAGCCGTCCCCTAGTTTCAGTAAAGCTTGTTTCACATTAACCTGTGACAGAGAAAGTCATGTTCCTCGTGTCCACCCGCCCTTTTAAGATCATGTCAGTCATGGTTCTATTACAGCCTGAAAATAGCTTGGCGGGTGCAGTTCTGGCAGCCACCCCAATCAGCAACTGGGAACACATATCCCTGCATTTGTCAGGATATGATGTCATTGTAACTTTCAGTATCAGGAGGTGGGGCTTTGGACACAAAGCGTAAGTTTAATGCAGCTTTGCAAGAATGTTTGCAATCGACATAGGTTTCACATAACGTCCATACGCCATGCTAACACTATGATGTGGTGTAACTACTACAAAATACTACAGAATGCTATATGGCAGAATTCCCCTGACCAATGCGACCTGTTAAAAGCTAGCCAAGGTTATTGGTGGTTTTAGTATCCTGGCATATCATACATAGAAGGACGATTACATTTGACAAAATATTTAATGTTCTCTAAGCAGTCATCATACACAAGGCGAGCTGGGGCTCCAAATGCATCTATTCATTCTTCACTGTCCTGTTGAACGTTTTCAAGTCCTTTTGCACTGGAGCGTTTAGCACTCAGTCTGTCCAACATGTCCAGACGAGACCAGCATGATGTTTGTGTGGTATTTCCAGTTGAACAGATGGCTTGTGTTCACATTTCCATTTGACCAAGTGTACTTAGGCTAGTCCGTTTAGGCTTCTTCTTATTGGTCTTTTAGCAACAGGTCAGACCAAACCCAGATGATGTTTCACTGCAAATGACTGCAAGGGTAACGGAGGGCATAGCATTTAAATATTTATATTATAATTCACTCAAGGCCTTGACTAAATCACAAATCCAGTCGATAAACCATATGAAAATGAGTGTACAGCAGCCTTGTACAGCAGAAATTGTCGGATGAGTTCACAGTTCTGCAGATGAGTGTGCTCCTGAATACCCTCAACAAAACCCCGGAAATAAGGGGTTCATCCTGGTATTTTAAGTGCCCCCATTTGTGAAAAAAAGTCGCCCATTAAAAAGCTTTTTGGCGAAGTAGACTCAAATATGCGCCCTCAAAAGGGTGTAGGGGTCGTATTCGGACACAGCCATGGGCTTCCTTATTTTAGAATCACTCTGGCGCATTCTAATTGCGGTCACATTGATGCACATGTCCCGCTGAGCAAAAGCCAGAATAGAGCTCAGGTTTTAGCGGGATATAGCCTGGCTACATTCTAACCGGTTAAAAAAATGTAACTTTTAAATAAAGTTTATCTGGTTTTCCCCTTGAACGCGAGATGGCGTTTCACCGACTTTTAAACAAAAACATTCACTGGGGTGTGCAGTCTATGACACCGATAACATTGGACAGGTTGGCAATTTCATAAAAACTTCACTTTACCTCCACCTGGAGTAGAATTTAAATTTTTAGCAATTTTGAAAAAACTGTAGGCTACTGGGAGCATTCATTAGCCTAGCCTACGTTATGGAACTAATTAAACAGCTTCATAGCCTACAATTGATTAATAGGCGTAATCTGAAGTGTTTGCTTTTTACAATCACAATTTATTGTTTGCAATGTGTATGTCAAAGGCTACATTTAGTCTTGTGAATTTAACAGAAAATAAAAATAAATTAATATTCTAATTATCACTCAGAAGCTACATTTACCGGCATTCTGAATTTCCGAACGCCGTACACGTGGTCCTGAGCACTTGTAAAATTTGTTAGTACGTGCGAAAACGTTGATGAATGCCAAAATACGGGAAAATTTTCTAATATGAACGATTTACCTACAAATTTGTTCTGCTCACGTTTCATGAATGAGGCCCATTGTTTGGATTTACTTTTTATTGTGGAAGATAACATCAATGATGTTTTTGGATAACATCAATGATGTTACCTACCCCCTTACTGTGAATCAACAGTACCAATTTCCTCAAAATTCCAATTCTTGATATTATAAAACTATATATCCCAGTTCAGGAAGTGAGGGGGTGTCTATGAAGAATGTGCCAGCAGCTTTTGGCGCAGTTGAAAGTCATCACCTGCTTTAGTCAAACCGTGTCAGCCTGCCGCCGACCAGCCTGTAGGGCTATTGTCATGTCTGTAGCGTTGCACCCTTCTGTTCAAAGGCCACACCCCACAAGGTATTCCAGTTACATCTGTGAGACTTTGATTTGTAAAAATAAGATACTTTGTACAATTTTGAAATTGAAGGAAACATGACATCACAACATTACATCACAATCAGAATGTACTGTTCATTGGCTGCCAAAAACAGCTGCAGCAAGTCAGCCAAATCTTCCGATGGGAAAAACACAAGAACCTCAAAGAAAATAATTTATAATCCACTGTCCACACATCATAAAACAAGTTTCCTTAAAGCATCTTCATCCTGCTACCAGTTATCACTTTAAACCTGATACACACAGAGAATGGGAATGTCAATGCAGGCTAATCTATTCTTTAATGTTTTAACAATTCACACTAAATAAAACAAAACTGTAAGAAAGAGTGATCCTGGATAGGCAGAAAAGAAGTACGTGCAGTCTTTGATTCTCTCACAGGAAGTGTGCGAGCAGCGCACAGGAAGTGCACGTGCAGAGCTCTGACCAGTCCTACTTGCTCTGCCTGTACTTCCTCATGTGTGAGGCGATGGAGGAGGAGATCTCTGCACTCTTCTTATTCTGCCCGAAATATTCCGCAAACTGACCATTCGGACCAACCAGGTACATGATTATCGTGTGATCCACCTGAAAATGACAAACACAAGTATGAATGATTAGACAAATATGAATACAATTAGAGTTGTGCTTTGAATACATTCATTTAAAAATAAAAAATAAAAAATCAGTAATCAACTTAAAACACCATTTCACCAAGAATCTCTTGACATAACATAACATAACATAACAGGCATTTTAGCAGACGCTCTTATCCAGAGCGACTTACACAACTTTTTAACATTTTTTTTTTAAACATATTATCATTTCTACAGCTGGATATATACTGAAGCGATTCAGGTTAAGTACCTTGCGCAAGGGTACAATGGCAGTGTCCTACCTGGGAATTGAACCTGCAACCCTTCGGTTCCTGAACCATTATACGATATTGCCGCCCTTGTTACATTATACTACATTGCCGCCCTTGTTACAAACCCAGACCCTTACAGTTTCGGTTCCGCGTTTTTAAACCGGAACAACGTTGCGTCCTGTTCATAAACTCTTATTCCAACTAAATAGTCCACTAAAATATGTTTCTGAAGATAATTGAGGTGAGAAATAGGCCTACTATGGTCAAACCATGGCCAGGCCATTTCCTATATAATCAAAATCATAGCATTTTATCAAACTATATTATAAATAAATACCATATGTAATGCTTACTTAAAACCAGCAGAGGACGCTGTTGACCATCAAAAAGGGCACAAAAAATGACAGTATAAAAGGCGCACTCGTACAGACTGCGATATAGGATGCAGAGTGTATGAAGGAGAGTGTGTGAGACAGACTGACCCAGACGGGCCAAGAGAGTGAGAATGTACTGAAAATACTTAGAATTATTTTATATGGATCTGCGCAGATCAGCCTGGGTTTTTCTATGGTATTCCTTTAAATTAAATACAATAAATCCAATTGCATCAGACTCTGAAAAATCGTGTTTATTTTGAAGAAGTTTGTAAGTTTGTATTAAAGTCTGAGGGGAGCTTCTGAACAGTGCATCTGGCCCGGACTGCTGACTGGGTTTTACACCACACTTCCCTAGATGCCCAGATTTTCTTTATGTCCTGCTCTAGTGCCAGTACATTATCCATAGTGGACCTTCACTTTCTAAATCCGCTTTCATAGTCTACCAAGACCTTTACCCCGGCCAGCACAGCACTTTTAAATCAATTCAGGTAAGCGTGTCAATGGCTCACCTGGTCAGCAAAGGACAATGTGCATGTGTGCAACCCTTAAGTCAGTAATCTTTGAATACATATTTATATACAGTGAATGGGATATTTATATAGTACAGTGTGATATTAACATACTTGTACCAAGTATTAATTGCTTTCTTGTTGTCTGGGACCAATGTACTGAGGCTATTTTATTATAGATCACAAACTCTCCTGGGACCAATGTGCTGATGCTATTTTTAAGAAGGGCCAACAGCGTATTTAATTTCTTAGAAAACTGAACTTTTTTAACATTGATAACATAATTCTCACTCTATTTTACAAATCTTTTCTTGAGAGCATCCTTTGTTATTGTATTGTATGCTGGTACGGACATTCCAAAATCACTCACAAGAACAAATTAGCAAAAATTATGAAGACCTGTGGGAAAATCATGGGGGAGGGGAGCAGCAGGCTGACCTGTACCACGTGTACCACCTGTACCTGACCCGGCTGACCTGTATCACCTGTACCTGACCAGGCCAGGCTGACCTGTACCACCTGTACCTGACCCGGCTCACCTGTACCACCTGTACCTGACCAGGCTCACCTGTACCACCTGTACCTGACCAGGCTCACCTGTACCACCTGTACCTGACCAGGCTGACCTGTACTACCTGTACCTGACCCGGCTGACCTGTACCACCTGTACCTGACCAGGCCAGGCTGACCTGTACCACCTGTACCTGACCCGGCTGACCTGTACCACCTGTACCTGACCCGGCTGACCTGTACCACCTGTACCTGCGTGGATACATCTCATCCACTTTCAGTGGACTTCCAGCCACTCCCTTCTGGTCGGAGGTATAGATACCCCAAGATTAGAACCAACTGAGCAAAAAACTAATTTATTCCCATGGAAATAACTCAATTAAAATAACTCAGTTTAACGCAATTAAACAAGATGCGGTAGCCATGGGGAGTCTGGGAAAAGACATGGACTGTAGGGGATGTGGAACATATGGTCTAGGGGATGTGAAATACATTGACTAGGGGATGTGGAATACATAGACTAGTGGATGTGATATACATGGTTACATATACTAGTATGCAGTATACTATTTATTTTTATTACACTTGTTGGTATAGTTATTGACATGCACTTGTGATGTTATTTATGATGGCTGCTATAGATGATCTTAGACTATTGTTGTTTTTGTTTATTTGATGTACTTTTAACGTGTTTATATGTTCTGTGCTCTACCACAAACTGCCTCTCGGAAGACATTAAAGTTTAAGTCTCAGTCTAAAGGAAGTCCATTTCAGAATCACTGCCAGTTTAATGACCCAGTTTGACTCGGTTTGAGTAAATTCATTGAGTTTTTATTGTGACCCGATGAGGCAAAAAACAAAAAGGCAGGAAGACATTTTGCACATAACAGCACATGCTTCAACTGTAATGTGATGCACAGATATCACAAATATTGTTTTATTTAGTGCAAATTAATTTAGAGTTTATATCAACAAATCAGAACAAATCTGACCGTTTCTGAAAAGCTGTAGGAGTTATTAAGTTCAATGTATAAATAAAAGAAAGATCCTGACACATTTAATTAGTCTTATCATACATATGTCATATGTAGATTGAATAAATTCAGTAAGGTTTAATTCAGTGGTTTCAGAGATATAAGCCTTTTCATCCACCAGGGGGCAGACTACATAAGGAATTTCACAATCAGGTTTGTGTTCCTATGAATCAATCTCGCGCATTTCAGTTAATTTCAGAAATTGTTACTTAAAATTTATAATTGTGACTGATTTATTACATGAATCACATATATATATATATATATATACATATATATATATATATGTATATATATAAATATACACAAATAAAATATATACAGACTATTGCTCATCAATATGGGTCTTAAATCACACCTCCTGCACACTAGGAGCACTGCAGCTGAAGGAAAGAGGGGAGAGGAGTGTCTCTCATCCTGTAGTCTGTGTGTGCAAAGTGAGCCACTGGGAATAACTAATGCTGCAATAACCAGAGAGACCCAGAAAGACGAAGGCTGTGCCCAAATGCGACCGCTGTTCCCTGTCCACTGTCCACTCAGACCCCTGTCCTTATGTGCCCTGTCCCCTTACTTTGCAAGCAGTGTGCGAAAGAAATCCTGCAAAACTCCAAACTAGTAAGGAAGTAGTTCATAATATATATTTTTAATTTTTTTATTGAGAATATCAATCAGTTAACATATGATAATGTTACAAAGTGTAGATTATGAATGAAGATAGAATTAACACAAATTTAAAGAGAATATTTTTTAATATGAACCTATATTATACCATAGATATACATATACACTCTATGTCTTTTACGCTTTTACTTCCGGGTTAGTTACTGAAATTATCGGATGAGTGCACCATTCTACAGATGTGTGTGCTCCTGAATTTCCTCAACAAAACCCCGGAAATAAGGGGTTCTTCCTGATATTTTAAGTGCCCCCATTTGTGAGAAAAAGTCGCCCACTCAAAATCTTTTTGACGAAGTGGACTCAAATATGCCCCCTCAAAAGGGTGTAGGGGTCATATTCGGACAAGGCCAAACTGTGTCCTTCCAGAGCAAACTCCCTATCAGTCAGCTGATGACATGGGCATAGCCGAGGCTTAAACCTGCAACCCAATGCCATTACTGCTGAGACAGATCCACAGATATACAGAGATATTATATAGATTTGGTCATGTGTTTGTCGTGTAGTCTATCACATCACACAGCTTTCCATTTACAACTACATCTACATTTTTCATTTGTATTTTGGTCATAAGCATGACCATGAATTTGACTGCATTCAAAGCTTGACAGAATATTTCTTTTTTTATATAATGGGTTGATTTTTTTGATCATAGGCACAAATACCTGCAGTCAAAAGTATAAAAGTATAAAAATAAAAATAACGACATTTTGTATTAAAAACAAAGACACATAAATGTATGTTAAAATATGAGTGGGCTGACGGATTTACAATTTGCATGGTTTTGGAAATTAATTGAAGAGTTACACAATGTACCACATGGGGGCAGTGTAGAGCAGTGTTTAGGGTGGAGTGTTTATATCTATGGGAGTGTCGCCCACATTGTCCAGTTCCAGTGTCTCTCTGTCAGATATCTATGTCACTCATGACAGAGCTCCTTGTTCCATAAACGATGCTGAACTCTCTGGTTTGCTCATTTTCAGCCACTGTGACATCTTCTTACTGGAAGGTTTATGATCGGATTCATGAGCTCACTGTAACACAACACCACCAATTTATCAATAGATTAGGATAGTTATTTGGAAAGTACATTATAAATGGATCATTGTTAATTCATTGTATATTGTGCATCAATCAATAAATCATACGGCACAATGCATGCAAAAAATTTAATTCAAAGTGCTTAACATAAAATCAAAAAAAAAAAAAAGCAAGACATACAAGAAAAGAGAGACACAATAAAACTATATAAATGCAATAATATATAATTAAATATTTCAAATAAATAAGATGATTAAGTAAAAGCAACCTAACTAAAAGTAGAGCTTAAAGGTGAATTTTGAGATAGAGGAGGTTATTACTGAAAGTGCTGAGAAATTCAGTCTATAGGAAGATGATGAATTAAACTCACAGGAAGGAGTAAAAAATTCAAAAGCTGTTTCTCCTCGTCCTGGATCCCTCAGTCTCAGAGGCAACCACAACCTTCAACATCCTCTCTATCGGCTCTCTTCTGCTCCATTCCTCCTCAAAGTTCTTCTGTTTTCTTTCTGTGTTCTTTTCCACAAAAAAACAAACGTATATTAAAATGTTAGGGGTCTGTGTCTGAAGGGTTTACAATTTGCGACGTTATGAAAAACAGTTGAAGTAGTAACACAATCTACCACATGGGGGCAGTGTAGAGTGTCACCCACACTGACCTGTTCCAGCGTCTCTCTGTCAGACATCCCTGCTTCAGTCACTACAGAGCTCCTTGTTCCATATCCAGATGATGCTGAACTCTCTGGTTTGCTCGTTTTCAGCCACTGTGACACTTTCTTACTGGGAGCTTTATGAGCAGATTCATAACCACACACAGAGCTGCCTGCTTCAGAGGGGGCTGGAGTCTCTCCACTAACTGTAACACAACATCACCAACAAGCTCTGTTACAATCAAATTCATCTGCATTTAATTTGTTAAATTTTTCTTATTTTAGGTGACTGTTGCATCATATTTTTTAAAAATCTTTTTGAGTCAGACAATGATGTCATTATATGACTCAAAAAGATTTTAAAAAATAATAATAAATGTTGATCCAAATTAGAAAACTGTTCGAGGTTAATCTACCCAGATGGTTAGTAAATCCTTTGTTTTTAAATTATTACTTTAGTCTGGTGTTCATATATGTGGGAGATGTATGCAAAATATACTGCATATAAAAGCTAAGTATTCACTTGTACACTGGATTATTAACTGTATAAAAGGTTTATTTATACAACCCCTGGCATAAATTATGGAATCACCAAACGTAGAGGATGTTCATCCAGCTTTTTTACTTCATAGCAAATAAACAAATCACAGATATGACACAAAACATTTTTGTTTAATAGTTGAACATGGCTTTGTGAAACATACCTCAAACAAAAAGGAAAAAATTATGGATTCACTCAATGTTGAGAAAAAAATTATGGAGTCACTTTGTCATTTGCATTTCTAAAACAAACACCGGCAGTCTAAAAATGCAAATTAGTCTGCAGTTAAAAGAGAGTGCACACAGACCTTAACGAGCTGTTGGACTTGGCTAATTGAAAGGAAACATGGCCCCAACAAGAGAGTTGTCAATTGAAACAATGGAAAAGATTATAAAACTCCTTCAAGAAGGAAATCCAACACGAAATCCAACATCAGCAAAAGATGTTGGTTGTTCCCAGTCAGCTGTGTCTAAAACATGGTGCAAGTATAAACAAAATATGAAGATTATAAAAGGAAAACATACGGGTAGACCAAGGAAGACGTCAAAGCGTCAGGATAGAAAACTCAAAGCAATATGCCTTTAAAATAGAAAATGCACAACAAAACAAATGGGCGGAAACAGGAGTCAGTGTTTGTGACAGAAGTGTGAGAAATCGGCTGAATTAAATGGGATTTACACGTAGAAAAGCCAAACGAAGACCAGCACTAACATCTAAACAGGAGAAAACAAGGCTACAGTGGGCTAAAGAGAAGCAATCATGGACTGTGGATGATTGGATGAAAATGATATTCAGTGATGAATCACAAATCTGCATTGGCCAAGGAGATGATGCTGGAACTTTTGTCTGGTGCCATTCTAATGAAACATAAAGATGACTGCCTGAAGAAAACAATCAAATTTCCCCAGTCATTTATGATATGGGCTTGCATGTCAGGTAAAGGACCAGGGGACATGGCAATCATTACCTCAACAGTCAATGCACAGGTGTACATACAGGTGTACATTGAAAGTTTGGACACTTTTCTCATTACATCGATAGAAAATAGGTTTGGTGATGATGAAATCATTTTTCAGGATGATAATGCATCTTGCCACAGAGCAAAGAGTGTTAAAGCTTTTCTTCAGGAAAGACATATCAACTCAATGACATGGCCAGCAAACAGACCGGTGGAAAATTTATGGTGGAAATTAAAAAAATGGGTCCATGACAAGGCTGAGGCAAAGCTGATCTGTAAACCGCTATTGGAGAAAGTTGGAACAGCTTGATGGAGAATATTGTTTTGCATCAGTGAAGTCCAAGAATTGAGGCTGTCATAAAAGACTGAGGAGGAGCAACAAAGTACAAATTTTGTTGATGATTCCATAATTTTTTTTCAACATTGAGTGATTCCATAATTTTTTCCTCTACTTTATCTGGAAAAACCCATCTGGAAAAATACCATAAGTTAAAATAATTACATTTTATTTGTTTGAGGTATGTTTCACAAAGCCAGAATGTTCAGCTATTAAACACAAATTGTTTTGTCATATCTGTGGTTTGTTTATTTGCTAAGTAAAAAAGCTGGGTGAACATCCTCTAAGTGTGGTGATTACATAATTTTTGCCAGGGGTTGTAACAGATTAGAACAAGTTACCTGGATAGTACACTATAAACAGATGATTGTTAAATCTTGGATAGTACACTATAAACGGATGATTGTTAAATCCTGGATAGTACACTATGACCTGATGATTGTTAAATCCTGGATAGTACACTATAAACTGATGATTGTTAAATCCTGGATAGTACACTATAAACTGATGATTGTTAAATCCTGGATAGTACACTATAAACTGATGATTGTTAAATACTGGATAGTACACTATAAACTGATGATTGTTAAATCCTGGATAGTACACTATAAACTGATGATTGTTACATCCTGGATAGTACACTATAAACTGATGATTGTTAAATCCTGGATAGTACACTATAAACTGATGATTGTTAAATCCTGGATAGTACACTATAAACTGATGATTGTTAAATCCTGGATAGTACACTATAAACTGATGATTGTTAAATCCTGGATAGTACATTATAAACTGATGATTGTTAAATCCTGGATAGTACACTATAAACTGATGATTGTTAAATCCTGGATAGTACACTATAAACTGATGATTGTTAAATCCTGGATAGTACACTATGAACTGATGATTGTTAAATCATTGTATAATGTGCATAGGGGTCTTTCTTCATGGACTTAAAGCGGAACTGTAAGTGCTGAGAAATTCAGCTGTTAACTGTTTAATACAGTCTAAAAGGTTTATAGCATAGATTAGGATAGTTACTTGGATAGTACATTAAAAAGGGTCAGTGTTAAAGTTAACTCAGTGTATTATGTATACAAAGTTAATTGACTTTAAGCTTAACCTGAAATTGCTGAAAAATTCAGTCAATAGAAAAATTAATTAAACTCACAGGAAGGAGGACGAAAATCCAAGCTGTCTCTCCTCTTCCTGAATGGCAGTGTGGATCCCTCTTTCTCTGAGTCAACCACAACCTTCGACATCCTCTCTATCAGCTCCTCCTCTCTTCTGCTCCATTCCTCCTCAAGCCTCTTCTGCTCATCCATTTTCTGTCCAAACAATCTGTGTCTTATCTCAGAAAATAAGCCCCGTCTTTTTCTCTCCTCTATAGTGAAGGGAACACCCCTGTTCCTGGCTACCATCTCCTCTATCTTCTCCAGCAGCTCGGTGACCTGAGTCCGATCAGCCCTGTTCTCATTGTTGAGAACATGATATCTGTTCCCACATTTCTCTATGAGCTCTTGGAGGGCCCTCCCTTCAGTCTCAATGCGCTGCTCAATGGTTGTGTCTCCCAGCCAGTCTCCCCTGGTGAACAGCACTATAGTGTGTCTCCAGACTCTCTCACTGAGAAGCTCAAGGTGTTCCACCACTGATCTCTTGTGTGTCTCTCTGAATGCTGAGCTCACATCAATGACCAGGAAGAGAGCGCAGGGTCCCGGGGGACACAGGGACACACCGCGCTCAATCTCCTGTTTATCCAGCTCTGCAGTGTGAATCACAGAAGAAGACTTCCACCAGCCTGGTGTGTCGACCACAGTGATCTGTCTCCCAGCTACGTCACCCTGTCTCTTCACACACTGTGCAGTTCTTATTTCAGAATCAAACTCCTCTCTGCCCAGGATGGTGTTTCCTGCTGAACTCTTCCCACTCCGTCTCCTCCCCAGCAGCACAATCCACAGCTCTGAGAGACGGTGTTCCTCCCCTGTCAGAGAGAAAGAGAACAATTTACTTTTCATCAGGAGTGTTAACAGACATTCAGCTCTGAGATGAGCGGCTCTCTGTAAGTTTGGAGTGGTGATTATTAATAATTAAATTACATTTATCACAGAAGATATAAGACAGGTGGGCTGTGGGTTATATCTGTAGGAGCAAAATTCTATTGTTATGTATACTTCAGTTCAATACATTTTACAGCCTAAAATGTTAAAACACAGGATTTGTAATATTGTAATGAGAAGAGCAATTTAAAACCATTAAGTCTCCTTCTTTGATTGGTACTCATTCACACAAAAATAAAATCAAGTTTTTTTCAGATTTTTTAAATCTACAAATTGTACTATCCAAGTAACCACTAAGCATACAGGATCATGGCAAGTAAAGAGAAAATGAGGACAAATAGAGTCAAGCCAGAAAGTCTGAATACCCATTTCACCTTCTCCATGTTTTATTACATAACAGACATATTCTACAATAGATTGAGTTCATTATTTGTCTCAAAATTCTACACAAAATAGCTCATAATGACAAAGTGAACACATGTTTTTAAAGACTTTTGCAAATGTATTAAAAATCAAAAACTTACATTTTTCATTTACATACAGTGCTGTGAAAAAGTTTTTGCCCCCTTCATGATTTTCTCTATTGTTGCATTTTTCTCACACTGGATATTTTCAGATCTTTAGACAAAATATAATATTGATTTTAGGGAACCTGAGTGAACAAATTACATGTTTGTTTTTTACTTATTTCATTTATTTAATGAACAAAAAATCCCAACACCCATTTCTGTTGTGTGAAAAAGTAATTGCCCCCTTACACTTAATAACTGCAGCCAATGTAGAATAAAGTAATATTTTTTTATAGTTGGTCACATATCCTTTGCATGCCATGACTTCCTGATGTCTGTGACCCAACAATATCAAAAGACTCTTGATATCCTATTTTCTGGTACTCCTACAATTGATTCTATAACTTCTCTGCATTTGAATGGATCTCTATGGGAATTGGGGGGTGGGACTAGATTTAGCTGTAAATTACACTGGAAGAGTATGGAACACATGGTTGGCTAAATGGCTGTAAGTCATCAAGGGTCTTACGTATCAAACAAGCCTTAAACCATCACTCTGCTGCCAGAAGATATGGATGGATAACTTGAAGGGTTTCTTCTCCTGGCTTATTTTTTCATGGAGTTCAATAGGACAATTTGTCAGGAGAAACGACCCTTAAAGTGATCCATCCATATCTACTGCATATCTGGCAGCAGAGTGATGGTTTGAGGCTTGTTTGATACCTCAGACCCTTGATGACTTACAGCCATTTTACCAACCATGTATTCCATACTGTTCCAGTAGAATTTACAGCTAAATCTAGTCCCACCTCCCAATTCCATAGAGATCCATTCAAATGCAGAGAAGTTCTAGAATCAATTGTAGGAGTACCAGAAAATAAGATATCAAGAGTATTTTGATATTGTTGGGTCACAGACATCAGAAAGTCATGGCATGCAAAGAATATGTGACCAAATATTACAAATGATTACTTTATTTTACATTGGCTGCAGTTATTAAGTGTAAGGGGGCAATTACTTTTTCACACAACAGAAATGGGTGTTGGGATTTTTTGTTCATTAAATAAATGAAATAAGTAAAAAACAAACGTGTCATTTGTTCACTCAGGTTCCGGAAAATCAATATTATAATTTGTCTAATGATCCGAAAACATCCAGTGTGAAAAATATGCAACAATAGAGGAAATCAGGAAGGGGGCAAAAACTTTTTCACAGCACTGTAAGTATTCATACTCTTTGCTTTAACATATTTTTAAAGTATCATATTTAATATTTGGTCGCATATCCTTTGCATGCTGTTACTTCCTGAAGTTTGTGACCCATCAACATCAAAAGACTCTCGATATCTTATTTCCAGGTACTGTTACAAGCGATACTATAAGCTCTCTGCATTTGAATGGATCTCTATGAGAATTGGGGGGTGAGACTAGATTCAGCTGTAAATTACACTGGTACAGTATGGAACACATGGCTGGTTAAATGGCTGTAAGTCGTCATCAAAGGTTTGAGCTATCGAACGAGCTCTAAACCATCACTCTGTTGCCAGATAAGGAGTAGATGTGGATGGATCACTGCAAGGGTTATTTCTCCTGACTCATTTTCCTATAGAACTCTATGGGGAAAAAAGTCAGGAGAAACAACCCTTAAAGGGACCCATCCACATCTACTCCATATCTGGACACAGAGTGATGGTTTGGAGCTCGTTTGATACCTTAGACCCTTGATGACGTATAGCCATTTTGCCGGTCATGTGTTCCATACTGTACCAGTGTAATTTACAGCTGAATCTAGTCTCACCCCCCAATTCTCATAGAGATCAGTTCAAATGCAGAGAGGTTAGAGTATTGATTGTAACAGTACCTGAAAATAAGATATCGAGAATCTTTTGATGTTGATTGGTCACAGACGTCAGGAAGTAACAGCATGCAAAGGATATGCGACCAAATATTAAATATGATACTTTAAAAATATGTTAAAGCAAAGGGTATGAATACTTATGGAAATTAGATATTTCAATTTTCAATTTTTAATACATTTGCAAAAATTTCTAAAAACGTGTTTTCACTTTGTCATTATGGGCTATTTTGTGTAGAATTTTGAGACAAAAATTGAACTCAATCTATTGTAGAATATGTCTGTAATGTAATAAAACGTGGAGAAGGTGAAAGGGGTGGGCAGACTTTCCAGCTTGACTGTATATATACAGTATGTCTCTCTGGAGTGACATTTTTTTATTGGTAAAACACACCTCAATCAAAGATGCCTGAACACAGTTATGATTAATGTGAATATTCCATAGTTTTTCATCTAAAAATAATTTCAATCAATGAAAAAGCTAACCTTCAAAAAGTGCTCTGAGAGTCTTTCTCTGTTCCTGAACCTTCATCATCCTCTGTTTCACTCGTTCTTCCACTGCCCTCCTCTTCTCTTCCACCTCCTGTAAGAGCATTCTATCTATTTCATAGTGAGCGCCTCCATGCCCTGCCATCATCTCCTCTATCTTCTCCAGCAGCTCTGTGACCTGAGTCCCATCAGCCCTGTTCTCATTGTTGAGAACATGATACCTGTTCTCACATTTCTCTATGAGCTCTTGGAGGGCCCTCCCTTCAGTCTCAATGTGCTGCTCAATGGTTGTGTCTCCCAGCCAGTCTCCCCTGGTGAACAGCACTATAGTGTGTCTCCAGACTCTCTCACTGAGAAGCTCCAGGTGTTCCACTGCTGATCTCCTGTGTGTCTCTCTGAATGCTGAGCTCACATTAATGACCAGGAAGAGAGCGCAGGGTCCCGGGGGACACAGAGACACACTGCGCACAATCTCCTGTTTATCCAGCTCTGCAGTGTAATTAACAAGTTGCCACCACCAGCCTGGTGTGTCGACCACAGTGACCTGTCTCCCAGCTACTTCACCCTGTCTCTTCACACACTGTGCAGTTCTTATTCCAGACTCAAACTCCTCTCTGCCCAGGATGGTGTTTCCTACTGAACTTTTCCCACTCCATCTCCACCCCAGCAGCACAATCCTCAGCTCTGAGAGACGGAGTCCCTCCCCTGTCAGACAGAAAGAGAACAATTTACTCCTCATCAGGAGTGTTAACAGACATTCAGCTCTGAGATGAGCTACTCTCTGTAAGTTTGGAGTGGTGAGTATTAATAATAAAATTACATTTATCACAGAGGACATAACACAGATGGGCTGTGGTTATATCTGTGGGAGCAAAATTCTGTGTGAGACTTTTGCTCATATAATTGTTATGTATACTTCAGTTAAATACATTTTACAGCCTGAAATGTTAAAACACAAGACTTTTAATATTGTAATGAGAAGAGCAATTTTTAAAAAAATCATTAAGTATACTTCTTTGATTGGTCATCATTCACATAAAAATAAAATCAAGTTTTTGCAGATTTATCAAATCTACAAATTGCACTGTCTAAGTAACCACTAACCTCAGCATACATAATCATGGCAAGTAAGGAGAAAATGAGAACAGATATATATACATACAGTATGTCTCTCTGGAGTGACATTTTTATTGGTAAAACACACCTCCATCAAAGATGACTGAACACAGTTATGATTAATGTGAATATTCCATAGTTTTTCATTTAAAAATAATTTCAATCAATGAAAAAACGAACCTTCAAAAAGTGCTCTGAGAGTCTTTCTCTGTTTCTGAACCTTCATCATCCTCTGTCTCACTCGTTCTTCCACTGCCCTCCTCTTCTCTTCCACCTCCTGTAAGAGCATTCTATCTATTTCATAGTGAGAGCCTCCATGCCCTGCCATCATCTCCTCTATCTTCTCCAGCAGCTCTGTGACCTGAGTCCCATCAGCCCTGTTCTCATTGTTGAGAACATGATACCTGTTCCCACATTTCTCTATGAGCTCTTGGAGGTCCCTCCCTTCAGTCTCAATGTGCTGCTCAATGGTTGTGTCTCCCAGCCAGTCTCCCCTGGTGAACAGCACTATAGTGTGTCTCCAGACTCTCTCACTGAGAAGCTCCAGGTGTTCCACTGCTGATCTCCTGTGTTTCTCTCTGAATGCTGATCTCACATTAATGACCAGGAAGAGAGCGCAGGGTCCCGGGGGACACAGAGACACACTGCGCACAATCTCCTGTTTATCCAGCTCTGCAGTGTCCTTCACAGAATAAGTTTTCCACCAGCCTGGTGTGTCGACCACAGTGACCTGTCTCCCAGCTACTTCACCCTGTCTCTTCACACACTGTGCAGTTCTTATTCCAGACTCAAACTCCTCTCTGCCCAGGATGGTGTTTCCTGCTGAACTCTTCCCACTCCATCTCCCCCCCAGCAGCACAATCCTCAGCTCTGAGAGACGGTGTTCCTCCCCTGTCAGAGAGAAAGAGAACAATTTACTCCTCATCAGGAGTGTTAACAGACATTCAGCTCTGAGATGAGCTGCTCTCTGTAAGTTTGGAGTGGTGAGTATTAATAATTAAATTACATTTATCACAGAGGACATAAGACAGGTGGGCTGTGGGTTGCATCTGTAGGAGCAAAATTCTGTGTGAGATGTTTGCTCATATAATTGTGATGTATACTTCAGTTCAATACATTTTACAGCCTAAAATGTTAACACAAGACTTTTAATTTTGTAATGAGAAGAGCCATTCTTATTTTTTAAATCTTTAAGTATACTTCTTTGATTGGTCATCATTCACACAAAAATAAAATCATATTTTCCCACATTTTTCAAATCTACAAATTGCACTGTCTAACCTCAGCATACAGCATCATGGCAAGTAAGGAGAAAATGAGAACAGATATAAATACAGTATGTCTTCTCTGGAGTGACATTTTTTATTGGTAAAACACACCTCAATCAAATATGACTGAACAGTTATAATTAATGTGCATATTAGGTCCCTCCCTTCAGTCTCAATGTGCTGCTCAATGGTTGTGTTTCCCAGCCAGTCTCCCCTGGTGAACAGCACTATAGTGTGTCTCCAGACTCTCTCACTGAGAAGCTCCAGGTGTTCCACCACTGATCTCATGTGTGTCTCCCTGAATGCTTTGCTCATATTAATGACCAGGAAGAGAGCGCAGGGTCCCGGGGGACACAGAGACACACGGCGCACAATCTCCTGTTTATCCAGCTCTGCAGTGTAATTCACAGAATGCCCCCACCATGGTCATGGTCCGTGGCTATTTTTTTCTGTTTCGCTATGGTTCTCGTCCTCTCTCTCCGGTAAACAGTCTATCCGATTTTTTCCACGTTCCGGTTCGGGGTTTTGCTTCTCCCCGCTTATCATTCGTTTCACCTGTCCGATTACCTGCTAGGTATTTAAGCCTCTCATTTCTGCTTCCTGGCGCTTCTTTGTCATTTCGTGCCTTCACGTAGTCAGGGTTGGTTAGAATAGAGCTGCTCTATATTTTCACAACTAGATTGGCTTTAGCTGCCCTTGAAGCTATTTAGGGATTAGCCCCTTTTGTTATTTTTGTTTTTTACTCTCCTCTCCTCTCTACTATGTTGAGAGTGAGAGGTTTATTTTTATTTCCTTTATTTTTCACCTCTTATCAGGCGTTATAGTTTATGTTCTGAAGGTAATTCTTTGTTTTCTCCTTTTCGAGCTTTGCTTGTGTATTTCTGTTTAGGAGTCTCTGTTGTCTTATTTTTCTGCTCGTGTCTACGAGCCACACCCCTGTTAGTGGGTTGTTTATTATTTTGCTGCTGAAACTCCGTTAGTGGTCCTCACGTTCGTGAGTGACTTGTTATGTTATCGTGTTTTGTTTTGTCGCGTTTGGTTCATCGTTACAAACCCAAACCCTTACAGTAATGAGAGAAGCATTTTAAAAAATCATTAAGTATACTTCTTTGATTGGTCCTCATTCACACAAAAATAAAATCATGTTTTCCCACGTTTTTCTAATCTACAAATTTCACTGTGTAAGTAACCACTAACCTCAGCATACAGAATCATGGCAAGTCAAGAGACAATGAGGACAGATATACAGTGAGCACCATAATTTATTGGACAGTGACACATTTTTAGTTATTTTGGTTCTGTACTCTAGCATTTTGAGTTTGAAAGGATTCGATGACAATGGGGTTGACGTGCAGACTGTCAGCTTTAACTTGAGCGTATGTTCATCCATATTGGATGAACCATTTAGAAATTATAGAACCTTTTGTACATAGTCCCTCCCATTGTCGGGCATCAAAAAATATTGGACAGTTTAACATAATGTAATCATTTTGAATATTTGGTCGCATATCCTTTGCATGCCATGACTCCCTGATGTCTGTGATCCAACAATATTAAAAGATAGACACTTGATATCTTATTGTCTGGTACTCCTACAAGCGATACTATAACTTCTGTGCATTTGAATGGATCTCTAATTGGACTATTACACTGGAACAGTATGGAACACATGATTGGCTAAATGGCTATAAGTCATCAAGTGTCTGACGTATCAAACAAACCTTAAAGCATCACTCTGCTGCCAGACATGCAGTAGATATGGATGGATAACTTGAAGGGTTTCTTCTCCTGACTTATTTTTCCATAAAGTTCAATAGGAAAATTTGTCAAGAAAAACAACCCATGAAGTTGAAGTGATCCATCCATATCTACTGCATAGATATTGTACTATAGTACTATAGGATCCTAAAAGTAAAACAGATAAAATTATGCAGACACCCTTTGGTCTGTGGTGGTTTTTCATGGTTCAGGCTAGTCCCCTTAGTTCTGATGAAGGCTAATTTTAAGGTTGAGATATTCATGCTCGGAGATGAGCTGCTCTCTCTTGTTTGATTGATGAATATCATCCTATTAAGCATCTCTGTTTTGCTAAGTCAAATTATTTTCCAAGCATTGAAAAAAAATTTAGTGTTTGAAGAAAAAAACATTTTAAAGTAATTTTCTCCACAAAAAGAACAAACTCACCATGAGGAGAGGTCACAACACCAGCTGCCATGTCGGTTCCTCTCTCTGTCCAGTTTCCTCTGTTAAACACAATTATTTCAACATCATTTTAAACTCTCATTATCACTTTTTTATTTAGTATGTTTACCCATCTTTTGTTGATTTTGTGCTGAAATATCTTTTCACACACAATAAAGTGCACCACATTATAACATCAGGTTTTTCTCCCTCTTTTTTACTCAATTCTTATGGGGACACTGATTGGGTCATTATTTGCTGGCTCTTTTACTGCATGTTTCCCATTAACACAGACAATCTTTAGGCGAATAAAGATATTTTACATATTTAGAGAAGCTTCTGATAACCTGTCTGCTTTACAATGGGCATTAGAGGCATCAGGGGGGGTTGTGGTTTCATGAATAAAATACACTTCAAAATAAAACTGAACTCTCCCTTTAAGTTCAATGTTCAATGTCTTATCTTTGCCGCTTTTCTCCCTGTGAAGGTGACTCAAGTTTGTCAGCCATTTTGTGAAACCGTTAATGTAATGAAATGCATACGGTCATAACATTTTTTTGTAATTTTATAAGTGCATCACAGTCAGTTTAACCACATACTTGCAGTACCTTGGCTGCTATACGTCCTACAATCGAGGCAAAACTGCATAAAGTATTCCATTTGTTAACACAATTTGAATTCAGTTAATTGTCACCAAATTCAACAGCCATGGCTCCTAAAGTACGTAGCCTACAGAACTGCAATGCTGCTACTGCAAAGAGTAAAGATTAAGATTATCACATGATATCATGTTAATACAAGATCATGTAATTATGTTATTACATGAAAATATTACATTACAACATGATAACCATTACGTTAATACAAGATAAACCCATCATGTTACTTACTCATGTTACAAGATCATGTTAAAACATGGTAACTTTTATAGCCAGTCTACATTATGGCACAAGTAGAATAGTTGATTGAGTTTTACTTTCTTCTTGGTTTGAGACATTATACAAAAATGTAAACTAAGAGCTTCAAGTGAAAACATTGAGAGCTGTAAGCTAGACATGAATAATTATGTATACAATTTAACAATTTATCAATGTGATTTTGTATATAGGACTGCATGGCTGAAAAATAAAAAAATGTTTTACCTGACTGACAATTCCCTGGGTTTTGTGTGAGCGGTCTGTAGTGGTAGGGAAGTGAGTTGTTTTCGTCTTACCTGCGTTCTAAAGGTCGAGTAAAAGTGAACTTTGTAACGTTTCAGAGCACGGGCGTGTCCTGCAATGCTTATTGTTAATGTTGATACCTTTATGACGCAGAAAAACCTGTGCAGGGGAAATCTGTATAGCTCCAAATGACTGTAAGGGTGCTCATTTTCCATATGTGGCAATTTTTCTATTGGCTAAGCGGATGTTGGCAGGAGTACAAGAGAGGTGGGAATGAAGAGAAAGGAAAGGCATTTATGAGGAAATTATACGCCAATAAAGACAACATTGATGTTTCAGTATATACGCATTTTTAAACTCCGTTAAAGAATATGCAACATGTATAGATAGAGACAGTATGGAAATGTGTGGCCAAGATACCTCTATAAATTAATCATATCTCTATAAATTAATTGAAAAATCGCAGATTAAAATGAACAGATTAAATAACTGTACAACTCCAGGGAATGATGGGCAAAGTAGTGAATTTTAAAAAAAAAGTTTCAAAGATAAATATTTTAATATTTGTGTTCAGAAAAATAATTGAAATTGGGAAGTTGCCCACTTCTGTGTCTCAGGGAAAAATTACTCCAAAACCAAGACAAGATACAATGATTTGAGACCAATTACATGAATCAATAATGATGCAAAATTGTTTGCTACCATTTTTGCAGAAACTTGGTTAAAAAAATGTCTTGACCCAATTATTGATGAATGTCAATCAGGTTTATGAAAGGTAGACATACTGTATCTGTAATAATATTCGATTATTATTGGATTTAATTGATTATAGTGATTTCATTGAGAACGATGGCTTTGTTTTATTTGTAGATTTTTCCAAAGCTTTTGATACTGTGGAAGACAAATTTATGTTTGAAACTTTGGACTTTTTTGGTTTTGGTCGTTATTTTAAGCAAGCTATTAAAACCCTGTACAATGAATGTAATAGCTCAGTTAAATTAACTACTCCTTGATCCTCGATTAACAGGTATTAGACCCGGTTGTCCAATGTCTGCTTTTCTCTTTTTACTGGTCACACAAACAATGACACTCCATATAAAAAAGATGAATTTAAGGGTATTGGTTTTTTACATAAAGAATGAAATGCTCTCGAGCGAATGATAGCTCTATTTTTCTGAGGGATGGAACTGAAGACAAAAAGGCAAATTGATTGTTCAAAATTTTTTCCTCTGATTCTCATTTATCTTTAAATTAAAGAAATGTGAATCGTTTGCTTTGAAAACTTATGTGACAGCAATCACATATCTTGGAGGGAAGATATATAGAAACGAGACAGAAAGTGCTCATTTGAACTTAAAAAATTTAAAGAAGATTTGATTCATGGTTACTACGAGATTTATCAATAAAAGTTTTGTTATTGAAAATAGAAGAATTATCTAGGCTGGTATATTGTGCACTTACATCGATGGTCCCAAACGCAGTAAATAAATAAATAGATATTAAACTATATAATTTTATTTTGGAGGAATAAAAATCATTATATTAAAAAAGTATTTTATGATATCCACTAGATAAAGTGCGTTTCAATGTATTAGATTTGAATGAATCAAAAACCATTTTCAAATTTAAATGGATAAAAAATTACTTCCTGTATAAAATGAGATATGGAATATAATTTCTATTATAATGATGGGTGGTATTGCATTTTTATTCACATGCAGTTTTGATTTTACCAGGATCTCTAATTGACTAAATTCCATAAAGAAGTTTTGTTATCCTGGATGCTTATATGCAAACATATTTTTTCACCCCATAAAGCTTTTATTTGGAATAATAAAGAAATTACATTCAAACACAAATCTGTTTTATAGAAGATGTTATGATAATGATATTTTATTGGTAAGTCATTTATTTAATTTTTTAAATAATTATTTAATTTTTTTAACCATTTTCTATTGTATTCGATGCAATTTCTACATGAACATCAGTCTAATGCAAGGGAGCCGATCTTTTGGAATAAATTATGATATTACAACTAAAATACTTCTAGATGGAATCTGCATTACAGATAATACCTGTAATAATTTATCTATAATAACTATAATAATATCTATAATAACCTGGAAAATGTGTATGGAAGTACATGCTACATTATGTTGGAATTAATTAATATGACAACATTGTCTGGAAAGATGTATGGAATTTACCGTGGCAATATAGTCTCAGCAATAAAATAAAAGACTCGTTTTTTTTAAGAGTTATTTATCATATATCCAGTGAAGAATGTGATTGCACTGTTTATAAAAAATATTGAAGACAAATTAGTTTTTTGTGAAACTGAGAAGTGAACTGACAATAACTTTTGATATTGATTGGTCACAGACTTCAGGAAGTAACAGCATGCAAAGGATATGCGACCAAATATTAAATATGATACTTTAAAAATATGTTAAAGCAAAATATTCAAATTTTCTGAGACACTGAATTTTGGGTTTCATTATCTGTAAGCCATAATCATCAAAATTACAAGAAATAAAGGCTTGAAATATTTCACTCTATGTGTAATGAATCTATATAATATATGAGTCTCACTTTCTGAAATGAGTGACAAAAAATATTGAACTTTTTCACAATATTCAAATTTTTTGAGCTGCACCTGTATATATATATATATATGGGCGTGTATGTAGGCATGTATCTGGACTTTATTTATATAATTATTTTTCTTTTATGATTAGCTGGCGCCAGCATTATCCATGTATGGTATTGTATGCTTCTATTTCATGATGTATTGCCTTTTTGTATTGTATTGCAATGTATTCTAAACTACCATGTATTGTTACTGGATTGGCTGAGGCCGCATGATTTGATTATTTAACGCACCTGTGAGTGCTCAGGATCTACCCTGAGGAAGGCTTTGTTGCCGACACACGTTGGTTCATCCTGCAGCCATGAAATAAAGGCCTTTTCATTTCTGCAACTGAGATTTGAGTGCCGTGTAGACTTTTTGTAGAGCTTTTCTAGCCTACGTTGTTTTTTTCTTATGGATCAGCACCCCGTGTCACACTGAAAACCTCTCCGGTTTACTCAGGTAAGCCAAGGCAGCGTTACTTCATTTCCTTTTTGATTGTATAACTATATATCATTTTTAATTTTATAAATTACATACGGTGCGCTTTTTACAGTTGATAGGCTTATTCCTGTAGATTTTGAAAAGACACATTACCTTTCTTTTTACTGTATGTCCTGTGATAATAAGAAGGAAATATACTTGCAATATTTGCACAATTAATTATGGTTGACGGTACATTTGCCATATGGCAGGATCAGATCTGTAAAAGATCTAATCAGAATGGACTTTAATTTGTCAAGACAGAGTACGCACTTAAAAAGGAAAATGCAAACGAAAGCTTGTTTTGAAATGTAATTTGTGTTAGCCCACGTCTTATATTATGAACACATATCAGATAAATGAAATTATGAAAACAATATTTAATTTGCAATCAAAAAGTCCAGGATATAGGCCATAACAGATGCTCTTATACAGATTTAGCCTGTTTGTAATCAGCGCATTTGATGGAGCAGCACTATACATGGTTCAAGCACGTTCCGTGCCATTCATAACTATAAGTACTGCAAAGGATGTGTCGGCGTCATTACGGATAATCAGCACTAGGCATCGCCAAATCTCCTCATGTGGAGATACAACAAACATTTTAATGAGGGGTTCTTGCAGTTATGTAATGGTGTGGGATCACTGGGCTGCATAATGTAACCACCAGTACCCCTCAGTTATGCCTAAATTGCAGTAATGTGGTCTCCCATGGAATAGCTTCCAGCGTGTTCCTCGCTCAGTCGTTGTGCAATATTTACGCTACAGACAACATCTGCTGTCCCTTTGCCTGGAAGTGGACCGGTAAAAACTGAGCAGATATCTGCTGTATCTTTTATTAGCCGTCCCCTAGTTTCAGTAAAGCTCGTTTCACATTAACCTGTGACAGAGAACGTCATGTTCCTCGTGTCCACCCGCCGTTTTAAGATCATGTCAGTCATGGTTCTACTACAGCCTGAAAATAGCTTGGCGGGTGCAGTTCTGGCAGCCACCCCAATCAGCAACTGGGAACACATATCCCTGCATTTGTCAGGATATGATGTCATTGTAACTTTCAGTATCAGGAGGTGGGGCTTTGGACACAACGCGTAAGCTTAATGCAGCTTTGCAAGAATGTTTGCAATCGACATAGGTTTCACATAACGTCCATATGCCATGCTAACACTATGATGTGGTGTAACTACTACAGAATACTACAGAATCCTATATGGCAGAATTCCCCTGACCAATGCAACCTGTTAAAAGCTAGCCAAGGTTATTGGTGGTTTTAGTATCCTGGCATATCATACATAGAAGGACGATTACATTTGAAAAAATATTTAGTGTTCTCTAAGCAGTCATCATATACAAGGCCAGCTGGGGCTCCAAATGCATCTATTCATTCTTCACTGTCCTGTTTGCAATGGAGCGTTTAGCGCTCAGTCTGTCCAACATGTCCAGACGAGACCAGCATGATGTTTGTGTGGTATTTCCATTTGAAGAGATGGCTTGTGTTCACATTTCCATTGGACCACAAGTGTACTTAGGCTAGTCGGTTAGGCTAGGCTTCTTCTTATTGGTCTTTTAGCAACAGGTCAGACCGAACCCAGATGATGTTTCACTGCAAATGACTGCAAGGGTAACGGAGGGCATAGCATTTAAATATTTATATTATAATTCACTCAAGGCCTTGACTAAATCACAAATCCAGTCGATAAACCATATGAAAATGAGTGTACAGCAGCCTTGTACAGCAGAAATTGTCGGATGAGTTCACAGTTCTGCAGATGAGTGTGCTCCTGAATACCCTCAACAAAACCCCGGAAATAAGGGGTTCATCCTGGTATTTTAAGTGCCCCCATTTGTTAGAAAAAGTCGCCCACTCAAAAGCTTTTTGACGAAGTAGACTCAAATATGCGCCCTCAAAAGGGTGTAGGGGTCGTATTCGGACACAGCCATGGGCTACCTTATTTTAGAATCTCTCTGGTGCATTCTAATTGCGGTCACATTGATGCACATGTCCCGCTGAGCAAAAGCCAGAATAGAGCTCAGGTTTTACCGGGATATAGCCTGGCTACATTCTAACCAGTTAAAAACATTTCACTTTTAAATAAAGTTTATCTGGTTTTCCCCTTGAACGCGAGATGGCGTTTCACCGACTTTTAAACAAAAACATTCACTGGGGTGTGCAGTCTATGACACCGATAACATTGGACAGGTTGGCAATTTCATAAAAACTTCACTTTACCTCCACCTGGAGTAGAATTTTAATTTTTAGCAATTTTGAAAAAACTGTAGGCTACTGGGAGCATTCATTAGCCTAGCCTACGTTATGGGACTAATTAAACAGCTTCATAGCCTACAATTGATTAATAGGCGTAATCTGAAGTGTTTGCTTTTTACAATCACAATTTATTATGTTTGCATTTAACAGAAAATACAAATAAATTCATATTCTAATTATCACTCAGAAGCTACATTTACCGGCATTCTGAATTTACGAACGCCGTACGCGTGGTCCTGAGCACTTTGTTAGTACGTGCGAAAACGTTGATGAATGCCAAAATACGGCGAAATTTTCTAATATGAACGATTTACCTACAAATTTGTTCTGCTCACGTTTCATGAATGAGGCCCATTGTTTGGATTTACTTTTTATTGTGGAAGATAACATCAATGATGTTTTTGGATAACATCAATGATGTTACCTACCCCCTTACTGTGAATCAACAGTACCAATTTCCTCAAAATTCCAATTCTTAATATTATAAAACTATATATCCCAGTTCAGGAAGTGGGGGGGGGGGTGTCTATGAAGAAGGTGCCATCAGCTTTAGGCGCAGTTGAAAGTCATCACCTGCTTTAGTCAAACCGTGTCAGCCTGCCGCCGACCAGCCTGTAGGGCTATTGCCATGTCTGTAGCGTTGCACCCTTCTGTTCAAAGGCCACACCCCACAAGGTATTCCAGTTACATCTGTGAGACTTTGATTTGTAAAAATAAGATACTTTGTACAATTTTGAAATTGAAGGAAACATGACATCACAATATTACATCACAATCAGAATGTACTGTTCATTGGCTGCCAAAAACAGCTGCAGCAAGTCAGCCAAATCTTCCAATGGGAAAAACACAAGCACCTCAAAGAAAATAATTTATAATCCACTGTCCACACATCATAAAACAAGTTTCCTTAAAGCATCTTCATCCTGCTACCAGTTATCACTTTAAACCTGATACACACAGAGAATGGGAATGTCAATGCAGGCTAATCTGTTCTTTAATGTTTTAACAATTCACACTAAATAAAACAAAACTGTAAGAAAGAGTGATCCTGGAGAGGCAGAAAAGAAGTACGTGCAGTCTTTGATTCTCTCACAGGAAGTGTGCGAGCAGCGCACAGGAAGTGCACGTGCAGAGCTCTGACCAGTCCTACTTGCTCTGCCTGTACTTCCTCATGTGTGAGGCGATGGAGGAGGAGATCTCTGCACTCTTCTTATTCTGCCCGAAATATTCCGCAAACTGACCATTCGGACCAACCAGGTACATGATTATCGTGTGATCCACCTGAAAAGGACAAACACAAGTATGAATGATTAGAAAAATATGAATACAATTAATACAATTAGAGTTGTGCTCTGAATACATTCATTAAAAATGTTAAAAAAAAAAAAAATCAGTAATCAACTTAAAACACAATTTCACCAAGGATCTCTTGTGCACCTGCGCATTACTTTAAGAGGGAAAAAGTCAATAACCTTTGCAAGGCTTCAAACCTCTTGGAAAGTCCAAGAAGCCACACCATATGGGGTCTCTTTAAAAAGAAACCTATTTGTATGCCTACCTTATAATAAAACGTATTCATCCATTCCGTTATTTCAACAATTCTGAAATAATAACATAAATCATGAAACTGGTAGAAAAGCGTCTTTGTACTGCCCCTAACGGTTGAAATTTCCTTTCTGCTCCCCACACTGCCCCCGCCCCAATCGTGATGTCAGAGTACCTTTTTTGAGGTACCTCTACGTCATATCGATAATTGTTGTCGCCCACAATGAAAACAGCCGGCACCTGATTGGTTAGACCCGCTACGTTACTTTCGTTTCTATCAAGGGTCATCCTCTCTCTCTGGTAAGCAGTCTATCGGATTTTTTCCACGTTCCGGTTCGGGTTTTTGCTTCTCCTCGCTTATCATTCATTTCACCTGTCCGATTACCTGCTAGGCATTTAAGCCTCTCATTTCTGCTTCCTGGCGCTTCTTTGTCATTTTGTGCCTTCACTGAGTCAGGGTTGGTTAGAAAATAGCTGCTCTATATTTTCACTACTAGATTGGCTTTAGCTGCCCTTGAAGCTCTTTAGGGATTAGCCCCTTTTGTTATTTTAGTTTCTTACTCTCCTCTACTCTCTACTATATTGAGCGTGAGAGGTTTATTTTAATTTAATTCATTTTTCATCTCTTATTGGGTGTTATAGTCTACATTCCGAAGGTGATTCTTTGTTTTCTCCTTTGCGAGTTTATGCTCGTGTATTTCTGTTTAGGAGTCTCTGTTCTCTTACTTCTCTGCTCGTGTCTACGAGTCACACCCCTGTTAGTGGGTTGGTTATTATTTTGCTACTGAGACTCTTTTAGTGGTCCTCACGTTCGTGAGTGACTTGTTATGTTATCGTGTTATGTTTTGTCGCTTTTGGCTCATTGTTACATAACATGACATAACATAACATAACAGGCATTTTAGCAGAGCGACTTACACAACTTTTTAACATAAATTTTTTTTACATATTATCATTTATACAGCTGGATATATACTGAAGCGATTCAGGTTAAGTGCCTTGCGCAAGGGTACAACGGCAGTGTCCTACCTGGGAATTGAACCTACAACCTTTCGGTTACATGGCCAGTTCCTGAACCATTATACTACATTGCCGCCCTTGTTACAAACCCAAACCCTTACAGTTTCGGCTCCACGTTTTTAAACCGGAACAACGTTGCGTCCTGTTCATAAACTCTTATTCCAACTAAATAGTCCACTAAAATATGTTTCTGAAGATATTTGAGGTGAGAAATAGGCCATGTAGTTGCTTAATCTTGATTTATATTTGTTATGCAACGTCTAGTTTGACAGTTTGATTCGAGTTATACGTAATCATTTGTACAATGTACGTTAATTTATGCAAATGACGATGAACACAGCTCCTCCGCCCCCACCCTTTTTCCACAAAATAATCTCACATATTATGTTAACTTGTATTCCATAACGCACCCACACGTACACAGTAGTCTGTGAAAATAAGATTAGAAAAGATTACAATTAGTATTATTTTTAACATATTAGATCATTGTATTATCACTTATTGAACTACTATGGTCAAACCATGGCCAGGCCATTTCCTATATAATCAAAATCATAGCATTTCATCAAACTATATTATAAATAAATACCATATGTAATGCTTACTTAAAACCAGCAGAGGACGCTGTTGACCATGAAAAAGAAGAAGGGCACAGAAAATGACAGTATAAAAGGCGCAGTCGTACAGACTGCGATATAGGTTGCAGAGTGTATGAAGGAGAGTGTGAGACAGACTGACCCAGACGGGCTGAGAGAGTGAGAATGTACTGAAAATACTTAGAATTGTTTTATATGGATCTGCGCAGATCAGCCTGGGTTTTTCAATGGTATTCCTTTGAATGAAATATAATATCCAATTGCATCAGACTCTGAAAAATCTTGTTTATTTTGAAGAAGTTTGTAAATTTGCATTAAAGTCTGAGGGGAGCTTCTGAACAGTGCATATGGCCCGGACTGCTGACGGGGTTTTATACCACACTTCCCTAGATGCCCAGGTTTTCTTTATGTCCTACTCTAGTGCCAGTACATTATCCATAGTAGACCATCCCTTTCTAAATCCGCTTTCATAGTCTACCAAGACCTTTACCCCGGCCAGCACAACACTTTTAAAACAATTCAGGTAAGCGCATCAATGGCTCACCTGGTCAGCAAAAGACAATGTGCATGTGTGCAACCCTTAAGTCAGTAATCTTTGAATACATATTTGTATACAGTGAATGGGATATTTATATAGTACAGTGTGATATTAACATACTTGTACCAAGTATTAATTGCTTTCTTGTTGTCTGGGACCAATGTGCTGATGCTATTTTATTATAGATCACAAACTCTCCTGGGACCAATGTACTGATGCTATTTTATTATAGATCACAAACTCTCCTGGGACCAATGTGCTGATGCTATTTTATTATAGATCACAAACTCTCCTGGGACCAATGTGCTGATGCTATTTTATTATAGATCACAAACTCTCCTGGGACCAGTGTGCTGATGCTATTTTATTATAGATCACAAACTCTCCTGGGACCAATGTACTGATGCTATTTTATTATAGATCACAAACTCTCCTGGGACCAATGTGCTGATGCTATTTTATTATAGATCACAAACTCTCCTGAGACCAATGCGCTGAGGCTATTTTATTATAGATCACAAACTCTCCTGAGACCAATGCGCTGAGGCTATTTTATTATAGATCACAAACTCTCCTGAGACCAATGCGCTGAGGCTATTTTATTATAGATAACAAACTCTCCTGAGACCAATGTGCTGAGGCTATTTTATTATAGATCACAAACTCTCCTGAGACCAATGCGCTGAGGCTATTTTATTATAGATCACAAACTCTCCTGAGACCAATGTGCTGAGGCTATTTTATTATAGATCACAAACTCTCCTGAGACCAATGCGCTGAGGCTATTTTATTATAGATAACAAACTCTCCTGAGACCAATGTGCTGAGGCTATTTTATTATAGATCACAAACTCTCCTGAGACCAATGCGCTGAGGCTATTTTATTATAGATCACAAACTCTCCTGAGACCAATGTGCTGAGGCTATTTTATTATAGATCACAAACTCTCCTGGGACCAATGTGCTGATGCGATTTTATAATAGATCACAAACTCTCCTGAGACCAATGCGCTGAGGCTATTTTATTATAGATCACAAACTCTCCTGAGACCAATGTGCTGATGCTATTTTATTATAGATCACAAACTCTCCTGAGACCAATGTGCTGAGGCTATTTTATTATAGATCACAAACTCTCCTGGGACCAATGTGCTGATGCGATTTTATAATAGATCACAAACTCTCCTGGGACCAATGTGCTGAGGCTATTTTTAAGAAGGGCCAACAGCGTATTTACTTTCTTAGAAAACTGAACTTTTTTAACGTTGATAACATAATTCTCACTCTATTTTACAAATCTTTTCTTGAGAGCATCCTTTGTTATTGTATAGAGGCCTGTCACATAGAACTAGAACTGTCGTTACCAATGGTTACAGGGACGCGCCGCCATGTTGGCGGACCAACCCTAACAGAGACGCTTAACGTTACCACTGAACTCGTAGTGTTCGCTACTCCATGAAACGAGTTTCATGCTAACGCTACTATGATTGCTGTCCTACAATGACAAACTTCTGCACTGCGTACTGATGTGCGAATAAAACTGGGAAAAGGCGAAAATGTCCTTTTACATGATAATTTGAGGACACACCATAGTAGCTAAACCACCAGGCAGGGTGAACGAACTCAATTTTACGACCGAAAGAAGAGACTAGTGGTTGAAAGCAGTGAGGAGTGAGCAGGGTTTAGACAGCAACCAGGCTCGGATCGTTACAGCATAGGCTCGGATCATTAATGGTAAATTACGTTTTATGAACAAATTATAAAGTTAGCCAGTTAATATATACATAACTAGCTGGCCTAATGTACATTTATGTGCATTATCTTAATGTTAGAAAGTTAAAAGTGAATTAATCGCTTGGTTTAGCTAACGTTAGTAGCTATATCATTTGTGTGAACGACTGCTACGCCTGCGAAACATTAATGTTAACCTAATGCGATACGTCAAGCATATTGTGAACATCAAAACAGTGTTCATTTGAACTATTATTACATTGCTAGGGGTGCTATGTTGTACGATGTCTCACAAAAAGATTGGATAAACTGTAAACATTAGCTACCTGTGCTGGCCAGGCAGGGTTCGAGCAATATGAGAGAATCCAGAAGAGGGCGAAAATAAAATGTAACATTACGATAGTAAGCTCCAAATAACAATGTATTTGAAAGTAATAATGAAAGTAACGGTAAATGTACTTTACGTGTAGAACTGATTTGCCTTTTATGGTGTCTAAAACTGAAGTTCCCTATCGGGAAAAAAAGTTATTATATTCTATCCATCGAGCTAAAATGTTTTATTGCTGAAGTAGGCTACTGTAGCCTACCTAACATGTAACGTATCACTTTGCTCCCATATTAACTGCACAAGCACTTTACTTACCAAGGTGGTATACTACAAAGCAGGATTACTGAGTTAGTACTAGCTGGATAACTCAATAAAACCCAGAACAGCTCTTTCTACTTCAGCCCATGCATGTTCCAGATTTGGGAGGGTTCCGGGGTTTACTCTGTAATTAATCTTACTTCGTACGTATACCCCCGCGATACTCCTTATAATATTTGTTTATGTTGGTATTATTAGAATAGAATATAATAACTTTTATTTCCCGCCAGGGAACTTCAGTTGTAGCCCCAGCAACAACAAAAAAGACATAGACAGTGGGACCCACAACAAACAAACAAACATATCAAACAAATATATCCAACAGAATCATTACATCAATCAAGTGAATGAAAGTGCAATACAGCCATGATTAAAAATGGCCCCCGCTGTCCCGAGATGTCCAGTGTCACCAAGCAGTCCAACGCACAAACTCCACATCCATGAATTTCCTCCATACATGCAGTGCCGCGGTCTCTGTACACCGCCAAACTGAGAAATTGTTTCGTTATGTTGTGCACTGTATATTTTGTATATTGCTGAGCTACCTGTAAGCATTGCGTAAAGCAAATTCCGATGATGGCAATAAAGGGAAATTAAGCAACCTCCCGATTAAATGTGATAGCCTATTAGTTTGGTTTGCATAACGTTATGGAACACCGGCATTTGGTCTTCCAGTATGGTGGTTGGAGTAAAAAGTGGGCGTGTCTGGCCAAATTGTGACGTAGGTGACAGGCCTCTATTGTTTTTTTTGAAACTTTTTTTTTTATTGTTATCATATCATTTCATACATCTTACCCATGTTATACAGTATATGTGGTGATAACAAAATGTTTTTTTGTTTTTTTTTAAACATACATAGATAATGTGAATAGGTGTGTCACCCAGTGATACATCATAATAACATTCAGTCAATATGAAAGTAATTGTTATTAACAATATTTACTATACATACTTAAATTATTACAGTATTATCATAATTTTTAATTTATAGAAAAAAAAAAAAAGAAAAAAAAAAGAAGAAGAAAAAAATAAAAATAAATAGAAGAAAAATAAAATAAAAATAAAAAATGTAATTAAATTTAAAAAAACAATAATAATAATAAAAAATAAAAATACATTTAATCTTATTTCATATTTAAATAACTACCTACTGTATTCCATAAATCCAAAGGTTTTCCTTATATCAAAATATCCCACCCATCTCAGAAACATAAATCTAAAGTAAACAAACAAAAAATAAGTAAAGAAAATAAAAAGAAAATAAATAAAATAATAATTAAAGAAAAGAAAAAATATATATATATAAAAAAATATAAATATTTAGTGCTCCCCTAAATGACTGTCAGCTCTAATATGGAGCACCATAATCCAGTAACTTTATTTTATATGATAATAACTTGCCCACATAGCCCATCTTTTTTCAAATAATTTCAAATTCCCCCTCATTTTATAAGTTAAGTACTCCATCTGGTATATTTGTTGAACCATATCTCTCCATTTATCTATCAGGGGGCATGCTTTTTGAAGCCAATTTCTTGTTATCTGTTTCAGTGCCGTTATACGCAATATCCTTAACAAATATTTATATTCATCATTTTTATTTCCTATTTTGTCTACTGTTTTACCTAACAGCACAAAGTCTACATTCAAATGAATAACCCCGTTTAAGATAATATTAATTTCCTTCTGTATATTGTTCCAGAACAATTGTAATGATGGGCAAAACCAAAAAATATGACCAAAGTTGGCATATGTTTCACCGCATTCCCTCCAACAATTTGGTTTTATTTTAGAATTATATTTAGCTTGTTGCACTGGTGTTATAAAGTACCGTGATTGTATTTTCCATGCGTATTCTCTCCAATAGGGAGATGCTGTAGTTGTGTGTACATTCTGATTCATTTCCTTCCAAGTGTCCTCAGATATGTGTATATTAAGTTCTTCTTCCCATTTTAGTTTTGCACTTGTGTCTTGTTGCTTATAGTTGTTTTCTAGAATAGTGTATATTGTTGAGATTTGATGTGGCACTCTGATTTTACTATAGTTCTTTACCAAAAATTGCACAAGTGGATGAAGGTCACTAATGGTTTTCCTTTGTATTTTACTGTTCTGGATATAACTTCTCAATTGTAGGTATCGAAAGAAGTGAGATTGTGGTAAATGATAGAGTTGCCTTAAAGATTCAAATGATTTTATTCCGTTTTCATTTAGGTATTGTCCAAATATAATCAGTCCCTTTTGTGCCCATATTTTAAAAGTTATATCATGTTTATTAGGAGTAAACTCTGGGTCTTCCTTTATCTCTCTCAATACGATTAGGTCATCTCTCATTTCACAATTTCTCTTAATTCTATTCCAAGTCTCCAAAGTGTTTCTAATTAATGTACTGTCGACTACTTGTGTCCTTCGTTGTTTCTCTGTGCAGAAAAGCATCGTTTTTATTGAGACACTACACATGTGTTGCTCTATTGTCCTCCAATTTGCTTCAGAATTATCATTTAACCAAGTACGTATTGGTTGCATTTGAGCTGCATAATAATAGTGCTTTAAGTTGGGGAGGGCAAGGCCTCCCTTCTCTTTAGCCATTTTAAGTGTCTTCATTTTAACTCTTGGTTTTTTATCATCCCATAAAAATTTATTTATCATTTTATCCCATTTTTTGAAAGCACTTGCACTTATAAACAGGGGTATTGTCTGGAATAGAAACAAAAAACGGGGCAGTACATTCATTCTTATTGCGTCTATTCTTCCACCCAATGATAGTAATATAGTTCTCCACCGATTCAGATCTTGCCTAATTTGTACCTCCAGACAGTTATAATTCAATTGATATAATAGCTTAAAATTCTTTGGTATCACAATTCCCAGATACTTAACTCTATCATTATCCCATTGCCATAGATATTGCCTTTTCATGTCTCTACAAACAGGGACACCTAGGACCATTGCTTCACATTTCTGCATATTTAATTTATATCCTGATACTAAGCTGTAGTTATTAATTATTTGCATAAGTGCTGGTAAGGATTTTTCTAAATTTGTAACATATAAGACCACATCATCTGCATATAATGCCAATTTATGACATTGCTCTGCTATTTTTACCCCTTCAATTTCATTGGTTGCTCGAATATATGCTGCCAGAGGTTCAATACAAATTGCAAAAATTAATGGAGATAGTGGGTCCCCTTGTCTCGTTCCCCGTTTTAACTCAAAGCTCTCTGACAGGGTCCCATTTGCCCTGACCTGTGCTCTTGATGTTGTATACATTGCTTGAAGCCATTTGATAAAGGTGTCGTGAAAGCCAAACTTAACACAGGTTTCTATTATAAAAGGCCATGACACCCTATCAAAGGCTTTCTCAGCATCCAAAGTAAGAATCAATGTTTGAATATTTGTTTTCTGTGAGTAATTTATTATATTCAGAGTTCGTCTTACATTATCAAATAAATATCTATTTGGGATAAAGCCTGTTTGGTCTGGGTCTATAATTCGTGAGATAATCTTTGACAATCTATCTGCTAGGATGCTGCTTAACAGCTTTTGATCTACATTCAATAAAGTTATCGGTCTATAAGATCCACAGTCAGTGGGGTCCTTGCCCTCTTTGTGTATGACTGTAATTATAGAACTGCACCAGGTATTTGCCCATTGACTGTGATCTAACGCCCAATTAAATGTTCTTTCTAAAGTTGGTAGCAATTCTTTTTCGAATTCCTTGTAAAATACGCCTGTAAACCCATCGCTCCCTGGACATTTACCCTTTTTTATTTTATTTATTGCTACCTTAATCTCATCTAACGTGACTGGCAAAGTCAGGTTTGTGTTTTGTGCTTCTGTTATCTGCGGTAGCTTTAACCCAGATAGATATTCTTTAATTCTATTTTTAGGGAGCAAGTTGTTGTCGAAATTATACAGTTGTTTGTAATATTTAGCAAATTCTTGCGCTATTTCTTGTTTACCTTTTACGATTATATTCCTGGTTTGGTCTTTGATAGTAACTATGTTTGATTTTACCTGTTGTTTTTTCAATTTATAAGCCAAATTCTTCATTGCTTTTGCTCCACTATCAAAGTATTCTTGTTTAGTAAATATCAATGATTTCTCTACCTTTTCGGTTAGTAAACGGTCAAATTCTTTCCTTAGTTCATTCAAAGAGCGTAAATCAGCACTATTTCCTTTTGCCTTGTGTTCCAGTTCCAAAATTCTTATTGATTGTTCTATTTCCTTAACTCTTTTTTCCCTCTCTCTCTTCTTATATGAAGCAAATGAAATAATTTCCCCTCTCAATACAGCTTTTGCTCCCTCCCACAATATAACCGGGTCAACTTCCTCTGTATCATTAATTTCTAGATAATTTTTAATAATTAATCTTATTTTGGTCTTGAAATCTTCCATTTGTAACAGGGAATTATTTAATCTCCAGAGAGTCTGGCCCCCCTCTAAATCTAGGTTCAATTTCATTGTTATCAAAGCATGATCAGACAATGTGATTATATTTATATTACATTCTATCACCCTTGATATATAATTCTTAAACATAAAAAAATAGTCTAGTCTTGAATATTTACAATAAGTTTTTGAAAAGAAAGTATAATCTCTTTCTTTTGGATGAAGAGTTCGCCACACATCTATCAGACCTATTTCCTTAGCTGCTCTTCTCATTATTTTAGCAGCTTGATCTGAGCTATGTTGTCTATCACTTTGTGCATCCATGTTTGGGTCCATGATTAGGTTTAGGTCACCTGCAGCGATTGTTATCCCTTGACTTTCTGAAACTATTATTTCAACAACTTTTTTAATTAAATCTGGACCTTCTTCAGGGGGGTTGTAGACATTCATGAATGAAACCATTACCTCATCGATCTTTCCTACTACCATTACATATCTACCTTCCTTGTCTGTTATCAACCTTTCCAGCTTAAATACTATTTGGGGCATTATCAAAATAGCAACTCCTCTTCTTGAAGACTTATATGATGAATGATATACCTGAGCATTTGTAAAAATTTTTAGCTTTTCGTGTTCTAATTTCACTAGGTGCGTTTCCTGTAAGAAGATTATATCTCCTTTTTCTTTTTTGAGTTGTTGTAGTAACTTCTTACGCTTAATAGGATTATTAATGCCATTCACGTTATATGAGATTATTTTTAATATTTTCATTTATTAGAAGCAGTTTAACATATAAATTAGTTTACCCTTCAATTTATATTCCATGTTATATAAAAGATATTTGGTCAAGTTGCTTTTCAAATATCTAACATTATGGTTGACAGCCATGTGAATAAGTGAACAACATAACAACAACATACCAACAAAACATTGACTTCCAAAGGTGGCAGTCACTATAAGACTACCAAGTGGATAAAGATTCCCTAAAGGTGGATAGGAATGTGGGGCTTCTATCTGAAACCGTCCCGCTTGAAATGGTAACAGCAGCTTCCTGAGGACAAGCTGCATTGTACTTGCTGTTTTACCCCCCCCCCCCCCCCTTCCTTACCATATTAAGGTGGTCTATTCAAATTTTGTTCCTTTAGGAGTTAAGAGGAACTATATCACTCTTGCTTATAAAAATAGTATTTGTTTGACTATTCCTGATTGCTTTAATACAGAATTTAGTTTGTTGTTTTTTTAGTTTATAGGCCAAGAGTTTCAAGGCTCTTGGACCATTGTCATAATATCTCTGTTTAATAAGTCAAAAAGTTAAAGTTAATAATTTATTTATTTATTCCTTCTATTACCCACAGCGTACCCATTTCCTCCCTCTTTTTTTTTTTCCCCTCCCCCTTTCTCAACCAAAACTTATATGTTCTATAATTCCCATTAGTTCATCTATCCTTCTGTGCAATACCTAAGTACAGTTATATACTCATTCAAGTACTTAAAATGATTTATTACTATCATTACCATCCTCTTTTTAGCCATAACCTATAGGAATGTTGAGTTTCAAACACATTTCATTAATCTCATCAATGTGCTTTCAAGATTTAAGAAGATATGGGATTTTTCCCTTCCCCCCTCACTTTATCCAAAATCGTAAAATAAACGAAATGGGGGGGTTATGTCATTCGTGAGTCTCATATTTTTCAAAAAAATAAAAAATAAAATAAGTAGAGTTCTTGAAGTCGCAGTCTTCTCAAGACCAATTCAATCGTTTCTATAGTCTACAGGAAAAAATAGAATAAAATGAGCAGCTGTGCATAAAGATAAGACGTACCTTAGCCCAGTCATGATTATTATCAGTGTTCTTCCTCTTCACTGTATTGTTTCAGTGATTGCATCAAAACCTTTACTTCTCCCACCATATTAGCGTCCCGTTTTTCCCGACCGCCAGCCGTCTTCCATCCCTCTGCGCCCAATAACTCGTCCAGGTTCGGTTCATATATTAATTGAATGTCAATGCCGCGTTCTCGTAATCCTCTCGCCGCTGTTTCGGGATTCTCAAAGACAATTATATCGTTTTGTCCAAAAACTTTCAGTTTCGCTGGATTTACTATATGTGATTTGATCTGAAGTTCATTCAGTTTTCTTCTTATGGGTTTATATTTGATCCTCTCTTTTTGAACACTAGTCGGATAATCTTGATCGAAGTAAATCCTTGTTTTGTCTGAGTAGATTTCTCTCTTCGCCCATGCTGCACTGAGAACCCTTTGGCGCATGTTGTAGGTTAAAAACCGAATTATGAAAGACCTCGGTCTTATACCCGTCTTCTCTTTTGGAGCCATAGAGCGGTGTGCTCGGACTATTTGTAGATCTTCCGTAATATCCAGTTTCTCCTTTATCAGGTTCTCAATAAAAATAACAGCATTTTCACCTTCCGTCCCCTCTTTAATCCCATGGATTCTTATGTTTTCTCTACGACTTCGGCCCTCTAATTCTTCACATTTCTTTTGTAATTCTCGTTGCCTTTGTAACATATGTATCATTACCTTCGTCAGACGCATATCCCTGTCTTCATTTTCGGCAATACGGGTCTCTGCTTCGTTCAGTCTTCCTTCCACTTTTCCCAAGTCAGTTCGAACTTCTTTGATTTCCTCCCTCAGCTCTTCGAAATGTCTCGCTGTCTCTACTCGGAATTGTTGAATTTCTGCCCGGGAGTCTTTAAGTTCTTGTAGGATTTTGTCGAATTGAGTCTGCTTTTTCTCTTTTCCTTTGTCCTTTGGATCGGCAGCGTCTTTGTTCTCGCTTTCAATTTTTTCGGTTTGTTCCACCAGTTTGTTGCTGCGGGTATCCATTTCCTTATTTAGTTTCGAGTGGGATTTTATTGCAAATCAATCTCTTTATTTCCTTAATATTTAGTTTTTCAAATCACATTAATATGTTACTTTTAGACTATATTTGAGGTAAGGGGGGGTAGAGCATAGTTCAAGACGCGGACATCAGCTAGACAGGCCTCTATTGTATGCTGGTAGGGACATTCCAAAATCACTCACAAGAACAAATTAGGAAAAATTATGAAGACCTGTGGGAAAATCATGGGGGAGGGGAGCAGCAGGCTGACCTGTACCACGTGTACCACCTGTACCTGACCCGGCTGACCTGTACCACCTGTACCTGACCCAGCTGACCTGTACCACCTGTACCTGACCAGGCTGACCTGTACCACCTGTACCTGACCCGGCTGACCTGTACCACCTGTACCTGACCAGGCCAGGCTGACCTGTACCACCTGTACCTGACCAGGCTCACCTGTACCTGACCAGGCTGACCTGTACCACCTGTACCTGACCCGGCTGACTTGTACCACCTGTACCTGACCAGGCTGACCTGTACCACCTGTACCTGACCAGGCTGACCTGTACTACCTGTACCTGACCCGGCTGACCTGTACCACCTGTACCTGACCCCGCTGACCTGTACCACCTGTACCTGACCAGGCTGACCTGTACCACTTGCACCTGACCAGGCCAGGCTGACCTGTACCACCTGTACCTAACCAGGCTGACCTGTACCACCTGTACCTGACCAGGCTCACCTGTACCTGACCCAGCTGACCTGTACCACCTGTACCTGACCAGGCTGACCTGTACCACCTGTACCTGACCCGGCTGACCTGTACCACCTGTACCTGACCAGGCTGACCTGTACCACCTGTACCTGACCAGGCTGACTGAGAAGGCAGACATGGTCTGCGTGGATACATCTCATCCACTTTCAGTGGACTTCCAGCCACTCCCTTCTGGTCGGAGGTATAGATACCCCAAGATTAGAACCAACTGAGCAAAAAACTAATTTGTTCCCATGGCAATAACTCAATTAAAATAACTCAGTTTAACGCAATTAAACAAGATGCGGTTGCCATGGGGAGTCTGGGGAAAGACATGGACTGTAGGGGATGTGAAATACATGGACTAGAGGATGTGAAATACACGGACTAGGGGATGTGGAATACATAGACTAGTGGATGTGATATACATGGTTACATATACTAGAATGCAGTATACTATTTATTTTTATAACACTTGTTGGTATACAGTTATTGACATGCACTTTAAATGCCTGCCTGGACTGTGATGCTATTTATGATGGCTGCTATAGATGATCTGAGACTTTTGTTGTTTTTGTTTATTTGATGTACTTTTAACGTGTTTATATGTTCTGTGCTCTACCACAAATTGCCTCTCGGAAGACATTAAAGTTTAAGTCTCAGTCTAAAGGAAGTCCATTTCAGAATCACTGCTGGTTTAATGACCCAGTTTGACTCGGTTTGAGTAAATTCATTGAGTTTTTATTGTGATCCGATGAGGCAAAAAAAAAAAGGCAGGAAGACTTTCTGCATCACACATAACAGCACAAAACATTGTTTTATTTAGTGCAAATTAATTTTGAGTTTATATCAACAAATCGGAACAAATCTGACAAGTTTCTGAAAAGCTGTACGAGTTATTAAGTTCAATGTATAAATAAAAGAAAGATCCTGACACATTTAATTAGTCTTATCACGCATATGTCATGTGTAGATTGAGTAAATTCAGTAAGGTTTAATTCAGTGGTTTCAGAGATATAAGCCTTTTCATCCACCAGGGGGCAGTCTCCATAAGGAATTTCATAATAAGGTTTGTGTTCCTGTGAATCAATGTATGTTTATCAAGCGCTTTTCAGTTAATTTCAGAAATTGTTACTTAAAATTGATAATTGTGACTGATTTATTACATGAAGCACATATATATATATATATATAAATATACACAAATAAAATATATAGACTATTGCTCATCAATATGTGTCTTAAATCACACCTCCTGCACACTAGGAGCACTGCAGCTGAAGGAAAGAGGGGAGAGGAGTGTCTCTCATCCTGTAGTCTGTGTGTACAGTGAGCCACTGGGAATAACGAATGCTGCAATAACCAGAGAAACCCAGCAAGACCAAGGCCGTGACTGAATACGACCCCTGTTCCCTGTCCACTGTCCACTCAGACCCCTGTCCTTATGTGCCCTGTCCCCTTACTTTGCAAGCAGTGTGTGAAAGAAATCCCGGAAAACTACAAACTAGTGAGGAAGTAGTTCATAATATATATTTTTTTATTTTTTATTGAGAATATCAATCAGTTAACATATGACAATTGTTACAAAGTGTAGATTATGAATGAAGATAGAATGAACACTAATTTAAAGAGAGTATTTTTTAAATATGAACCTATATTACACCATAGATATACATATACGCTCTATGTCTTTTACGCTTTTACTTCCGGGTTACTTACTGAAATTATCGGATGAGCGCACCGTTCTACAGATGAGTGTGCTCCTGAGTTCCCTCAACAAAACCCCGGAAATAAGGGGTTCATCCTGGTATCTTAAGTGCCCCCATTTGTGAGAAAAAGTCGCCCACTCAAAATCTTTTTGACGAAGTGGACTCAAATATGTCCCCTCAAAAGGTGTAGGGGTCATATTCGGACACAGCCAAACTGTGTCCTTCCAGAGCCGACTCCCTATCAGTCAGCTGATGACATGGGCATAGCCGAGGCTCAAACCTGCAACCCAATGCCATTACTGCTGAGACAGATCCACAGATATACAGAGATATTATATAGATTTGGTCATGTGTTTGTTGTGTAGTCTATCACATCACACAGCTTTCAATTTACAACTACATCTACATTTTTCATTTGTATTTTGGTCATAAGCATGACCATGAATTTGATTGCATTGAAAGCTTGACAGAATATTTCTTTCTTTATATAATGGATTGATTTTTTTGATCATAGGCACAAATATCTGCAGTAAAAAGTATAAAAATAACGTGACATTTTGTATTAAAAACAAAGACACATAAATGTATGTTAAAATATGAGCGGGCTGACGGATTTACAATTTGCATGGTTTTGGAAAATAATTGATGAGTTACACAATGTACCACATGGGGGCAGTGTAGAGCTGTGTTTAGGGTGGAGTGTCGCCCACATTGTCCAGTTCCAGTGTCTCTCGGTCAGATATCTACGTCACTCATGACAGAGCTCCTTGTTCCATAAACAATGCTGAACTCTCTGATTTCCCCGTTTTCAGCCGCTGTGACACCTTCTTACTGGAAGGTTTATGATCGGATTCATGAGTCCCTCCGCTCACTGTAACACAACACCACCAATTCATCAATAGATTAGGATAGTTATTTGGAAAGTACATTATAAATTGATCATTGTTAATTAATTGTATATTGTGCATCAATCAATAAATCAAACAGCACAATTCATGCAAAAGATTAAATTCAAAGTGCTTAACATAAAATCAAAAGAAAATGCAAGACATACAAAAAAGAGAGACACAATAAAACTATATAAATGCACTAATATATAATTAAATATTTAAAATAAATAAGATGATTAAGTAAAAGCAACCTAACTAAAAGTAGAGCTTAAAGGTGCATTTTGAGATAGGGGAGGTTATTACTGAAAGTGCTGAGATATTCAGACTATAGGAAGATGATGAATTAAACTCACAGGAAGGAGGAAAAAATTCAAAAGCTGTCTCTCCTCTTCCTGGATCCCTCAGTCTCAGAGGCAACCACAACCTTCGACATCCTCTCCATCAGCTCCTCCTCTCTTCTGCTCCATTCCTCCTCAGAGTTCTTCTGTTTTCTTTCAGTGTTCTTTTCCACAAAAAAACAAACGTATATTAAAATGTTAGGGGTCTGTGTCTGAAGGGTTTACAATTTGCGACGTTTTGAAAAACAGTTGAAGTAGTTACACAATCTACCACATGGGGGCAGTATAGAGTGTCACCCACACTGACCTGTTCCAGCGTCTCTCTGTCAGACATCCCTGCTTCACTCACTACAGAGCTCCTTGTTCCATATCCAGATGATGCTGAACTCTCTGGTTTGCTCGTTTTCAGCAACTGTGACACTTTCTTACTGAAATGTTTATGAGCAGATTCATAACCCCACACAGAGCTGCCTGCTTCAGAGGGGGCTGGAGTCCCTCCACTCACTGTAACACAACACCACCAACAATCTCTGTTACAATCATTCAACTGCATTATATTGTCTTATACCTTAATTGCTTTCAGCAACTGCTGCACAATAATTAGAAATTATTTTGATTCACATAATGAATTAAGACCATAATGTGATTTAAGATCATTATGTGAATCATTGTCCTCTCTGGTGCAGAGATGTATTTCTCATTTGTACATTCGCAAACATGTTAAATTGATGCAAATTAGAAAATGGTTTGACGTTCATGTATATTTTGAGATTGTTATTAAATCCTTAATTTTAAAAGTAGTGATTGAGAAAAATAAAACTCACAGGAAGGAGGATAAAAATCCCAGCTGTCTCTCCTCTTCCTGAATGGCAGTGTGGATCTCTCTGTCTCTGAGGCAACCACAAACTTCAACATCCTCTCCATCAGCTCCTCCTCTCTTCTGCTCCATTCCTCCTCAAAGCTCTTCTGTATTCTTTCTGTGTTCTTTTCCACAAAAAAACAAACGTATATTAAAATGTTAGGGGTCTGCGTCTGAAGGGTTTACAATTTGCTCCGTTTTGAAAAACAGTTGAAGTAGTTACACAATCTACCACATGGGGGCAGTGTAGTGTCACCCACACTGACCTGTTCCAGCGTCTCTCTGTCAGACATCCCTGCTTCAGTCACTACAGAGCTCATTGCTCCATATCCAGATGATGCTGAACTCTTTGGTTTCCTCCTTTTCAGCCACTGTGACACTTTCTTACTGGAAAGTTTATGAGCAGATTCATAACCACACACAGAGCTGCCTGCTTCAGAGGGGGCTGGAGTCCCTCCACTAACTGTAACACAACACCACCAACAAGCTCTGTTACAATCATTCAACTGCATTATATTGACTTATACCTTAATTGCTTTCAGCAACTGCTGCACAATAATTAGAAATTATTTTGATTCACATAATGAATTAAGACCATAATGTGATTTAAGATCATTATGTGAATCATTGTCCTCTCTGTGCAGAAATGTATTTCTCATTTGTACATTCGCAAACATGTTAAATTGATGCAAATTAGAAAATGGTTTGACGTTCATGTATATTTTGAGATTGTTATTAAATCCTTAATTTTAAAAGTAGTGATTGAGAAAAATAAAACTCACAAGAAGGAGGATAAAAATCCCAGCTGTCTCTCCTCTTCCTGAATGGCAGTGTGGATCCCTCTGTCTCTGAGTCAACCACAAACTTCAACATCCTCTCCATCAGCTCCTCCACTCTTCTGCTCCCTTCCTCCTCAAAGCTCTTCTGTTTTCTTTCCGTGCTCTTTTCCACAAAAAAAACAAACGTATATTAAAATGTTAGGGGTCTGCGTGTGAACGGTTTACAATTTGCTATGTTTTGAAAAACAGTTGAAGTAGTTACACAATCTACCACATGGGGGCAGTGTAGAGTGTCACCCACACTGACCTGTTCCAGCGTCTCTCTGTCAGACATCCCTGCTTCACTCACTACAGAGCTCCTTGTTCCATATCCAGATGATGCTGAACTCTCTGGTTTACTCCTTTTCAGCCACTGTGACACTTTCTTACTGGAACGTTTATGAACAGATTCATAACCCCACACAGAGCTGCCTGCTTCAGAGGAGGCTGGAGTCCCTCCACTCACTGTAACACCACCAACAAGCTCTGTTACAATCAAATTCATCTGCATTACATTTGTTATATTTTTCATATTTATGGTGACTGTTGCATCATAATTATATTTATCTTTTTGAGTCAGACAATGATCTTATGTCATTATATGACTCAAAAAAATTAAAGAATAAATAAATAAATGTTGATAAACTGTTCGAGGTTAATCTACCCAGATGGTTAGTACATCCTTTGTTTTTAAATGATTACTTTAGTCTGGTGTTCATATATGTGGGAGATGTATGCAAAATATACTGCATATAAAAGCTAAGTATTCACTTGTACACTGGATTATTAACTATATAAAAGGTTTAGAAAACCCCTGGCAAAAATTATGGAATCACCAAATTTAGAGGATGTTGACCCAGCTTTTTTACTTCATAGCAAATAAACAAACCACAGATATGACACAAGACATTTTTGTTTAATAGCTGAACATGGCTTTGTGAAACATACCTCAAACAAATTAAATACAATTATTTTAATTAATGTCAAATTTGTTTCCAGATCAAGTAGTGAAAAAAAATTATGTAATCACTTCGTAATTTGCATTTCTAAAACAAATACCGGCAGTCTAAAAATGCAAATTAGTCTGCAATTAAAAGCGAGTGCTTACAGAACTTAACGAGCTGCTGGACTTGGCTAATTGAAAGGAAACATGGCCCCAACAAGAGAGTTGTCAATTGAAATAATGGAAAAGATAATAAAACTCCTTCAAGAATGTGTCTAAAATTTGTACAAAATATGAAGATTATAAAAGGAAAACATACAGGCAGACCAAGGAAGACGTCAAAGCATCAGGATAGAAAACTCAAAGCAATATGCCTTGAAAATAGAAAATGCACAACAAAACAAATGGGCGGAAACAGGAGTCAATGTTTGTGACAGAAGTTTAAGAAATCGGCTGAATTAAATGGGATTTACACGTAGAAAAGCCAAACGAAGACCAGCACTAACATCTAAACAGGAGAAAACAAGGCTACAGTGGGCTAAAGAGAAGCAATCATGGAGTGAACAGCACTAACACCTAAACAGAAGATAAGAAGGCTACAGTGGGCTAAAGAGAAGCAATCATGGAGTGAACAGCACTAACATCTAAACAGGAGAAAGCAAGGCTACAGTGGGCTAAAGAGAAGCAATCATGGAGTGAACAGCACTAACATCTAAACAGGAGAAAACAAGGCTACAGTGGGCTAAAGAGAAGCAATCATGGACTGTGGATGATTGGATGAAAGTGATACTCAGTGATGAATCACAAATCTGCATTGGCCAAGGAGATGATGCTGGAACTTTTGTCTGGTGCCGTTCTAATGAAACATAAAGATGACTGCCAGAAGAAAACACTCAAATTTCCCCAGTCATTTATGATATGGGGTTGCATGTCAGGTAAAGGACCAGGGGACATGGCAATCATTACCTCAACAGTCAATGCACAGGTGTACATACAGGTGGACACTGAAAGTTTGGACACTTTTCTCATTCCATCGATAGAAAATAGGGTTGGTGATGATGAAGTCATTTTTCAGGATGATAATGCATCTTGCCACAGAGCAAAGAGTGTTAAAGCTTTTCTTCAGGAAAGACATATCAACTCAATGACATGGCCAGCAAACAGACCGGTGGAAAATTTATGGTGGAAATTTAAAAGATTGGTCCATGACAAGGCTGAGGCAAAGCTGATCTGTAAACCACTATTGGAGAAAGTTGGAACAGCTTGATGGAGAATATTGGTTTTCATGAGTGAAGTCCACGTCTCAAAGAACTGAGGCTGTCATAAAAGCCAGAGGAGGAGCAACAAAGTACTCATTGTAATTTATTTTGTTGATGATTCCATAATTTTTCTCTCAACATTGAGTGATTCCATAATTATTTCCCCTACTTCATCTGGAAAAGAATATGCCATTAGTTAAAATAATTTAATTGTATTTCTTTGAGGTATGTTTCACGAAGCCAGAAAGTTCAACACAAATAGTTTTGTGTCATATCTGTGATTTGTTTATTTTCTATGAAGTAAAAAGCTGGGTCAAAATCCTCTAAATTTGGTGATTCCATAATTTATGCCAGGGATTGTAACAGATTAGAACAAGTTAACTGGATAGTACACTATAAACGGATGATTGTTAAATCCTGGATAGTACACTATAAACGGATGATTGTTAAATCCTGGATAGTACACTATAAACTGATTAATGTTAAATCCTGGATAGTACACTATAAACGGATGATTGTTAAATCCTGGATAGTACACTATAAACGGATGATTGTTAAATCCTGGATAGTACACTATAAACTGATGATTGTTAAATCCTGGATAGTACACTATAAACTGATGATTGTTAAATCCTGGATAGTACACTATAAACTGATACGTGTTAAATCCTGAATAGTACACTATAAACTGATGATTGTTAAATCATTGTATAATGTGCATAGGGGTCTTTCTTCATGGACTTAAAGCAGAACTGTAAGTGCTGAGAAATTCAGCTGTTAACTGTTTAATACAGTCTAAAAGGTTTATAGCATAGATTAGGATAGTTACTTGGATAGTACATTAAAATGGGTCAGTGTTAATGTTAACTCAGTGTATTATATGTATAGAGGTGGTTGTTAATTTACTTTAAGCTTAACCTGAAAGTGCTGAGAAATTCAGTCAATAGAAAAATTTATTAAACTCACAGGAAGGAGGAAGTAATTCAAAGAAGTTTCTCCTCTTCCTGTATGGCAGTGTGGATCCCTCTTTTTCTGAGTCAACCACAACCTTCGACATCCTCTCTAGCAGCTCCTCCTCTCTTCTGCTCCATTCCTCCTCAAGCCTCTTCTGCTCGTCCATTTTCTGTCCAAAACATCTTTCTCTCTCCTCTATAGTGAAGGGAACACCCCTATTCCTGGCTACCATCTCCTCTATCTTCTCCAGCAGCTCTGTGACCTGAGTCCCATCAGCCCTGTTCTCATTGTTGAGAACATGATACCTGTTCCCACATTTCTCTATGAGCTCTTGGAGGGCCCTCCCTTCAGTCTCAATGCGCTGCTCAATGGTTGTGTCTCCCAGCCAGTCTCCCCCGGTGAACAGCACTATAGTGTGTCTCCAGACTCTCTCACTGAGAAGCTCCAGGTGTTCCACCACTGATCTCCTGTGTTTCTCTCTGAATGCTGAGCTCACATTAATGACCAGGAAGAGAGCGCAGGGTCCCGGGGGACACAGAGACACACTGCGCATAATCTCCTGTCTATCCAGCTCTGCAGTGTCATTCACAGAAGCGCAGATCCAGCCTGGTGTGTCGACCACAGTGACCTGTCTCCCAGCTACTTCACCCTGTCTCTTCACACACTGTGCAGTTCTTATTCCAGACTCAAACTCCTCTCTGCCCAGGATGGTGTTTCCTGCTGAACTCTTCCCACTATATCTCCACCCCAGCAGCACAATCCTCAGCTCTGAAAGACGGTGTTCCTCCCCTGTCAGAGAGAAAGAGAACAATTTACTCCTCATCAGGAGTGTTAACAGACATTCAGCTCTGAGATGAGCGGCTCTCTGTAAGTTTGGAGTGGTGATTATTAATAATGAAATGACATTTATCACAGAGGACATAAGACAGGTGGGCTGTGGGTTATATCTGTAGGAGCAAAATTCTGTGTGAGATACTTTTGCTTTTTCATACTTTTTCAACGTGATGTGTTATTGAGTTCAATACATTTTTACAGCCTGAAATGTTAAAACACAAGACTTTTAATATTGTAATGAGAGGAGCATTTTTAAAAAATCATTAAGTATACTTTGATTGGTCATCATTCACACAAAAATAAAATCATGTTTTCCCACATTTTTCAAAATCTACAAATTGCACTGTCTAACCTCAGCATACAGCATCATGGCAAGTAAGGAGAAAATGAAAATAGATATAACTACAGTATGTCTCTCTGGAGTGACATTTTTATTGGTAAAACACACCTCAATCAAATATGACTGAACACAGTTATGATTAATGTGAATATTCTATAGTTTTTCATCTAAAAATGATTTCAATAAATGAAAAAACTAACCTTCAAAAAGTGCTCTGAGAGTTTTTCTCTGTTTCTGAACCTTCATCATCCTCTGTTTCACTCGTTCTTCCACTGCCCTCCTCTTCTCTTCCACCTCCTGTAAGAGCATTCTATCTATTTCATAGTGAGAGCCTCCATGCCCTGCCATCATCTCCTCTATCTTCTCCAGCAGCTCTGTGACCTGAGTCCCATCTGCCCTGTTCTCATTGTTGAGAACATGATACCTGTTCCCACATTTCTCTATGAGCTCTTGGAGGTCTCGCCCTTTAGTCTCAATGTGCTGCTCAATGGTTGTGTCTCCCAGCCAGTCTCCCCAGGTGAACAGCACTATAGTGTGTCTCCAGACTCTCTCACTGAGAAGCTCCAGGTGTTCCACCACTGATCTCCTGTGTGTCTCTCTGAATGCTGAGCTCACATCAATGACCAGGAAGAGAACGCAGGGTCCCGGGGGACACAGAGACACACTGCGCACAATCTCCTGTTTATCCAGCTCTGCAGTGTCATTCACAGAATACATCCACCAGCCTGGTGTGTCGACCACAGTGACCTGTCTCCCAGCCACTTCACCCTGTCTCTTCACACACTGTGCAGTTCTTATTCCAGACTCAAACTCCTCTCTGCCCAGGATGGTGTTTCCTGCTGAACTCTTCCCACTCTCTCTCCCCCCCAGCAGCACAATCCTCAGCTCTGAGAGACGGTGTTCCTCCCCTGTCAGAGAGAAAGAGAACAATTTACTCCTCATCAGGAGTGTTAACAGACATTCAGCTCTGAGATGAGCTGCTCTCTGTAAGTTTGGAGTGGTGAGTATTAATAATGAAATTACATTTAACACAGAGGACATAAGACAGGTGGGCTGTGGGTTATAGCTGTAGGAGCAAGATTCTGTGTGAGATTTTTGCTCATATAATTGTGATGTATACTTCAGTTCAATACATTTTACAGCCTGAAATGTAAAAACACAAGACTTTTAATATTGAAAAGAGAAGAGCAATTATAATTTTTTAAATCTTTAAGTATACTTCTTTGATTGGTCCTCATTCACACAAAAATAAAATCATGTTTTCCCACATTTTTCAAATCTACAAATTGCGCTGTCTAACCTCAGCATACAGCATCATGGCAAGTAAGGAGAAAATGAGAACAGATATAAATACAGTATGTCTCTCTGGAGTGACATTTTTTATTGGTAAAACACACCTCAATCAAATATGACTGAACATGACTGTGAATATTAGGTCCCTCCCTTCAGTCTCAATGTGCTGCTCAATGGTTGTGTCTCCCAGCCAGTCTCCCCAGGTGAACAGCACTATAGTGTGTCTCCAGACTCTCTCACTGAGAAGCTCCAGGTGTTCCACCACTGATCTCCTGTGTGTCTCTGAATGCTGAGCTCACATTAATGACCAGGAAGAGAGCAAAGGGTCCCGGGGGACACAGAGACACACTGCGCACAATCTCCTGTTTATCCAGCTCTGCAGTGTAATTCACAGAATACGCCCACCATGGTCATGGTCCGTGGCTCTTGTTTTCTGTTTCGCTATGGTTCTCGTCCTCGCTCTCCGGTAAGCAGCCTATCAGATTTTTTCCACGTTCCGGTTCGGGGTTTTGCTTCTCCCCGCTTATCATTCATTTCACCTGTCCGATTACCTGCTAGGTATGCCTCTCATTTCTGCTTCCTGGCGCTTCTTTGTCATTTTGTGCCTTCACGTATTCAGGGTTGGTTAGAATATAGCTGCTTTATATTTTCACTACTAGATTGGCTTTAGCTGCCCTTGAAGCTCTTTAGGGATTAGCCCCTTTCGTTATTTTTGTTTCTTACTCTCCTCTACTCTCTACTATATTGAGAGTGAGAGGTTTATTTTAATTTAATTAATTTTTCATCTCTTATCGGGTGTTATAGTCTACATTCCGAAGGTGATTTTTTGTTTTCTCCTTTGCGAGTTTATGCTCGTGTATTTCTGTTTAGGAGTCTCTGTTCTCTTACTTCTCTGCTCGTGTCTACGAGCCACACCCCTGTTAGTGGGTTGGTTATTATTTTGCTACCGAGACACTTTTAGTGGTCCTCACGTTCGTGAGTGACTTGTTATGTTATCGTGTTTTGTTTTGTCGCGTTTGGTTCATCGTTACAAACCCAAACCCTTACAGTAATGAGAGGAGCATTTTAAAAAATCATTCAGGATACTTCTTTGATTGGTCCTCATTCACACAAAAATAAAATCATGTTTTCCCACGTTTTTCTAATCTACAAATTGCACTGTGTAAGTAACCACTAACCTCAGCAAACAGCATCATGGCAAGTAAAGAGAAAATGACGACAGATATACAGTGAGCACCATAATTCATTGGACAGTGACATATTTTTTGTTATTTTGGTTCTGTACTCTAGCATTTTGAGTTTGGACACTTTTCTCATTCCATCGATAGAAAATAGGGTTGGTGATGATGAAGTCATTTTTCAGGATGATAATGCATCTTGCCACAGAGCAAAGAGTGTTAAAGCTTTTCTTCAGGAAAGACATATCAACTCAATGACATGGCCAGCAAACAGACCGGTGGAAAATTTATGGTGGAAATTTAAAAGATTGGTCCATGACAAGGCTGAGGCAAAGCTGATCTGTAAACCACTATTGGAGAAAGTTGGAACAGCTTGATGGAGAATATTGGTTTTCATGAGTGAAGTCCACGTCTCAAAGAACTGAGGCTGTCATAAAAGCCAGAGGAGGAGCAACAAAGTACTCATTGTAATTTATTTTGTTGATGATTCCATAATTTTTCTCTCAACATTGAGTGATTCCATAATTATTTCCCCTACTTCATCTGGAAAAGAATATGCCATTAGTTAAAATAATTTAATTGTATTTCTTTGAGGTATGTTTCACGAAGCCAGAAAGTTCAACACAAATAGTTTTGTGTCATATCTGTGATTTGTTTATTTTCTATGAAGTAAAAAGCTGGGTCAAAATCCTCTAAATTTGGTGATTCCATAATTTATGCCAGGGATTGTAACAGATTAGAACAAGTTAACTGGATAGTACACTATAAACGGATGATTGTTAAATCCTGGATAGTACACTATAAACGGATGATTGTTAAATCCTGGATAGTACACTATAAACTGATTAATGTTAAATCCTGGATAGTACACTATAAACGGATGATTGTTAAATCCTGGATAGTACACTATAAACGGATGATTGTTAAATCCTGGATAGTACACTATAAACTGATGATTGTTAAATCCTGGATAGTACACTATAAACTGATGATTGTTAAATCCTGGATAGTACACTATAAACTGATACGTGTTAAATCCTGAATAGTACACTATAAACTGATGATTGTTAAATCATTGTATAATGTGCATAGGGGTCTTTCTTCATGGACTTAAAGCAGAACTGTAAGTGCTGAGAAATTCAGCTGTTAACTGTTTAATACAGTCTAAAAGGTTTATAGCATAGATTAGGATAGTTACTTGGATAGTACATTAAAATGGGTCAGTGTTAATGTTAACTCAGTGTATTATATGTATAGAGGTGGTTGTTAATTTACTTTAAGCTTAACCTGAAAGTGCTGAGAAATTCAGTCAATAGAAAAATTTATTAAACTCACAGGAAGGAGGAAGTAATTCAAAGAAGTTTCTCCTCTTCCTGTATGGCAGTGTGGATCCCTCTTTTTCTGAGTCAACCACAACCTTCGACATCCTCTCTAGCAGCTCCTCCTCTCTTCTGCTCCATTCCTCCTCAAGCCTCTTCTGCTCGTCCATTTTCTGTCCAAAACATCTTTCTCTCTCCTCTATAGTGAAGGGAACACCCCTATTCCTGGCTACCATCTCCTCTATCTTCTCCAGCAGCTCTGTGACCTGAGTCCCATCAGCCCTGTTCTCATTGTTGAGAACATGATACCTGTTCCCACATTTCTCTATGAGCTCTTGGAGGGCCCTCCCTTCAGTCTCAATGCGCTGCTCAATGGTTGTGTCTCCCAGCCAGTCTCCCCCGGTGAACAGCACTATAGTGTGTCTCCAGACTCTCTCACTGAGAAGCTCCAGGTGTTCCACCACTGATCTCCTGTGTTTCTCTCTGAATGCTGAGCTCACATTAATGACCAGGAAGAGAGCGCAGGGTCCCGGGGGACACAGAGACACACTGCGCATAATCTCCTGTCTATCCAGCTCTGCAGTGTCATTCACAGAAGCGCAGATCCAGCCTGGTGTGTCGACCACAGTGACCTGTCTCCCAGCTACTTCACCCTGTCTCTTCACACACTGTGCAGTTCTTATTCCAGACTCAAACTCCTCTCTGCCCAGGATGGTGTTTCCTGCTGAACTCTTCCCACTATATCTCCACCCCAGCAGCACAATCCTCAGCTCTGAAAGACGGTGTTCCTCCCCTGTCAGAGAGAAAGAGAACAATTTACTCCTCATCAGGAGTGTTAACAGACATTCAGCTCTGAGATGAGCGGCTCTCTGTAAGTTTGGAGTGGTGATTATTAATAATGAAATGACATTTATCACAGAGGACATAAGACAGGTGGGCTGTGGGTTATATCTGTAGGAGCAAAATTCTGTGTGAGATACTTTTGCTTTTTCATACTTTTTCAACGTGATGTGTTATTGAGTTCAATACATTTTTACAGCCTGAAATGTTAAAACACAAGACTTTTAATATTGTAATGAGAGGAGCATTTTTAAAAAATCATTAAGTATACTTTGATTGGTCATCATTCACACAAAAATAAAATCATGTTTTCCCACATTTTTCAAAATCTACAAATTGCACTGTCTAACCTCAGCATACAGCATCATGGCAAGTAAGGAGAAAATGAAAATAGATATAACTACAGTATGTCTCTCTGGAGTGACATTTTTATTGGTAAAACACACCTCAATCAAATATGACTGAACACAGTTATGATTAATGTGAATATTCTATAGTTTTTCATCTAAAAATGATTTCAATAAATGAAAAAACTAACCTTCAAAAAGTGCTCTGAGAGTTTTTCTCTGTTTCTGAACCTTCATCATCCTCTGTTTCACTCGTTCTTCCACTGCCCTCCTCTTCTCTTCCACCTCCTGTAAGAGCATTCTATCTATTTCATAGTGAGAGCCTCCATGCCCTGCCATCATCTCCTCTATCTTCTCCAGCAGCTCTGTGACCTGAGTCCCATCTGCCCTGTTCTCATTGTTGAGAACATGATACCTGTTCCCACATTTCTCTATGAGCTCTTGGAGGTCTCGCCCTTTAGTCTCAATGTGCTGCTCAATGGTTGTGTCTCCCAGCCAGTCTCCCCAGGTGAACAGCACTATAGTGTGTCTCCAGACTCTCTCACTGAGAAGCTCCAGGTGTTCCACCACTGATCTCCTGTGTGTCTCTCTGAATGCTGAGCTCACATCAATGACCAGGAAGAGAACGCAGGGTCCCGGGGGACACAGAGACACACTGCGCACAATCTCCTGTTTATCCAGCTCTGCAGTGTCATTCACAGAATACATCCACCAGCCTGGTGTGTCGACCACAGTGACCTGTCTCCCAGCCACTTCACCCTGTCTCTTCACACACTGTGCAGTTCTTATTCCAGACTCAAACTCCTCTCTGCCCAGGATGGTGTTTCCTGCTGAACTCTTCCCACTCTCTCTCCCCCCCAGCAGCACAATCCTCAGCTCTGAGAGACGGTGTTCCTCCCCTGTCAGAGAGAAAGAGAACAATTTACTCCTCATCAGGAGTGTTAACAGACATTCAGCTCTGAGATGAGCTGCTCTCTGTAAGTTTGGAGTGGTGAGTATTAATAATGAAATTACATTTAACACAGAGGACATAAGACAGGTGGGCTGTGGGTTATAGCTGTAGGAGCAAGATTCTGTGTGAGATTTTTGCTCATATAATTGTGATGTATACTTCAGTTCAATACATTTTACAGCCTGAAATGTAAAAACACAAGACTTTTAATATTGAAAAGAGAAGAGCAATTATAATTTTTTAAATCTTTAAGTATACTTCTTTGATTGGTCCTCATTCACACAAAAATAAAATCATGTTTTCCCACATTTTTCAAATCTACAAATTGCGCTGTCTAACCTCAGCATACAGCATCATGGCAAGTAAGGAGAAAATGAGAACAGATATAAATACAGTATGTCTCTCTGGAGTGACATTTTTTATTGGTAAAACACACCTCAATCAAATATGACTGAACATGACTGTGAATATTAGGTCCCTCCCTTCAGTCTCAATGTGCTGCTCAATGGTTGTGTCTCCCAGCCAGTCTCCCCAGGTGAACAGCACTATAGTGTGTCTCCAGACTCTCTCACTGAGAAGCTCCAGGTGTTCCACCACTGATCTCCTGTGTGTCTCTGAATGCTGAGCTCACATTAATGACCAGGAAGAGAGCAAAGGGTCCCGGGGGACACAGAGACACACTGCGCACAATCTCCTGTTTATCCAGCTCTGCAGTGTAATTCACAGAATACGCCCACCATGGTCATGGTCCGTGGCTCTTGTTTTCTGTTTCGCTATGGTTCTCGTCCTCGCTCTCCGGTAAGCAGCCTATCAGATTTTTTCCACGTTCCGGTTCGGGGTTTTGCTTCTCCCCGCTTATCATTCATTTCACCTGTCCGATTACCTGCTAGGTATGCCTCTCATTTCTGCTTCCTGGCGCTTCTTTGTCATTTTGTGCCTTCACGTATTCAGGGTTGGTTAGAATATAGCTGCTTTATATTTTCACTACTAGATTGGCTTTAGCTGCCCTTGAAGCTCTTTAGGGATTAGCCCCTTTCGTTATTTTTGTTTCTTACTCTCCTCTACTCTCTACTATATTGAGAGTGAGAGGTTTATTTTAATTTAATTAATTTTTCATCTCTTATCGGGTGTTATAGTCTACATTCCGAAGGTGATTTTTTGTTTTCTCCTTTGCGAGTTTATGCTCGTGTATTTCTGTTTAGGAGTCTCTGTTCTCTTACTTCTCTGCTCGTGTCTACGAGCCACACCCCTGTTAGTGGGTTGGTTATTATTTTGCTACCGAGACACTTTTAGTGGTCCTCACGTTCGTGAGTGACTTGTTATGTTATCGTGTTTTGTTTTGTCGCGTTTGGTTCATCGTTACAAACCCAAACCCTTACAGTAATGAGAGGAGCATTTTAAAAAATCATTCAGGATACTTCTTTGATTGGTCCTCATTCACACAAAAATAAAATCATGTTTTCCCACGTTTTTCTAATCTACAAATTGCACTGTGTAAGTAACCACTAACCTCAGCAAACAGCATCATGGCAAGTAAAGAGAAAATGACGACAGATATACAGTGAGCACCATAATTCATTGGACAGTGACATATTTTTTGTTATTTTGGTTCTGTACTCTAGCATTTTGAGTTTGAAAGTATACGACGACAATGGGGTTGACGTGCAGACTGTCAGCTTTAACTTGAGCGTATGTTCATCCATATTGGATGAACCGTTTAGAAATTATAGAACCTTTTGTACATAGTCCCTCCCATTGTCGGGCATCAAAAAATATTGGACAGTTTAACATAATGTAATCATTTTGAATATTTGGTCGCATATCCTTTGCATGCCATGACTCCCTGATGTCTGTGATCCAACAATATCAAATGATAGACTCTTGATATTTTATTTTCTGGTACTCCTACAAGCGATACTATAACTTCTGTGCATTTGAATGGATCTCTAATTGGTGGGTGGGGCTAGATTTAGCTGTAAATTACACTGGAACAGTATGGAACATATGATTGGCTAAATGGCTATAAGTCATCAAGTGTCTGACGTATCAAAAAAACCTTAAACCATCACTCTGCTGCCAGATATGCAGTAGATATGGATGGATATCTTGAAGGGTTTCTTCTCCTGACTTATTTTTCCATAAAGTTCAATAGGAAAATTTGTCAAGAAAAACAACCCATGAAGTTGAAGTGATCCATCCATATCTACTGCATAGATACTGTACTATAGTACTGTTGGATCCTAAAAGTAAAACAGATAAAATTATGCAGACACCCTTTGGTCTGTGGTGGTTTTTCATGGTTCAGGCTAGTCCCCTTAGTTCTGATGAAGGCTAATTTTAAGGTTGAGATATTCATGCTCGGAGATGAGCTACTCTCTCTTGTTTGATTGATGAATATCATCCTATTAAGCAGCTCTGTTTTGCTAAGTAAGGCCTTCAAATTATTTTCCAAGCATTGAAAAAAAATTTAGTGTTTGAAGAAAAAAACATATTTTAAGGTCATTTTCTCCACAAAAAGAACAAACTCACCATGAGGAGAGGTCACAACAGCAGCTGCCATGTCGGTTCCTCTCTGTCCAGTTTCCTCTGTTAAACACAATTATTTCAACACCATTTTAAACTCTCATTATCACTTTTTTTATTTAGTATGTTTACCCATGTTTTGTTGATTTTGTGCTGAAATATATTTTCACACACAATAAAGTGCACCACATTATAACGTCAGGCTTTTCTCCCTCTTTTTTACTCAATTCTTATGGGGACACTGATTGGGTCATTATTTTACTTTTGCTGCATGTTTCCCATTAACACAGACAATCTTTAGGCGAATAAAGATATTTTACATATTTAGAGAAGCTTCTGATAACCTGTCAGCTTTACAATGTGCATTAGAGGCATCAGGGGGGGTTGTGGTTTCATGAAGAAAATACACTTCAAAATAAAACTGAACTCTCCCTTTAAGTTCAATGTTCAATGTCTTATCTTTGTCGCTTTTCTCCCTGTGAAGTTGACTCAAGTTTGACAGCCATTTTGTAAAACCTTTAATGTAATGAAATGCATACTGTCATAACATATTTTTGTAATTTTATAAGTGCATCACAGTCAGTTTAACCACATACTTGCAGTACCTTGGCTGCTATACGTCTTACAATCGAGGCAAAACTGCATAAAGTATTCCATTTGTTAACAAAATTTGAATTCAGTTAATTGTCACCAAATTCAACAGCCATGGCTCCTAAAGTACGTAGCCTACAGAACTGCAATGCTGCTACTGCAAAGAGTAAAAATTAAGATTATCACATGATATCACGTTAATACAAGATCATGTAATTATGTTATTACATGAAAATATTACATTACAACATGATAACCATTACGTTAATACAAGATAAACCCATCATGTTACTTACTCATGTTACAAGATCATGTTAAAACATGGTCACTTTTATAGCCAGTCTACATTATGGCACAAGTAGAATAGTTGATTGAGTTTTACTTTCTTCTTGGTTTGAGACAATATACAAAAATGTAAACTAAGAGCTTCAAGTGAAAACATTGAGAGCTGTAAGCTAGGCATGAATAATTATGCATACAATTTAACAATTTATCAATGTGATGGCTGCATGGCTGAAAGATAAAAATAAATTTTTACCTGACTGACAATTCCCTGGGTTTTGTGTGAGCGGTCTGTAGTGGGAGGGAAGTGAGTTGTTTACATCTTACCTGCGTTCTAAAGGTCGAGTAAAAGTGAACTTTGTAACGTTTCAGAGCACGGGCGTGTCCTGCAATGCTTATTGTTAATGTTGATACCTTTATAACCCAGAGAGACCTGTGCAAGGATATCTATATAGGTCCACATGACTGTAAGGGTGCTCATTTCCCATATGTGGCCATTTTCTTATTGGCTAAGCGGGTGCTGGCGGGAGTGGGAGAGAGGTGGGAATAACTGTTTTTAACAAGTTTCCAAGATAAATATTTTAATATTTGTATTCATAAAAATAATTGAAATTGGGAAGTTGCCCACTTCTGTGTCTCAGGGTAAAATTACTCCAAAACCAAGACAAGATACAATGATTTGAGACCAATTAAATTAATAAATAATGATGCAAAATTGTTTGCTACAATTTTTGCAGAAACTTAGTTAAAAAAATGTCTTGACCCAATTATTGATGAATGTCAATCAGGTTTATGAAAGGTAGACATGCTGTATCTGTAATAATATTTGATTATTATTGGATTTAATTGATTATAGTGATTTCATTGAGAAAGATGGCTTTATTTTATTTTTCGATTTTTCCAAAACCTTTGATACTGTGGAAGACAAATTTATGTTAGAAACTTTGGACTTTTTTGGTTTTGGTAGTTATTTTAAGCAAGCTATTCAAACCCTGTACAATGAATGTAATAGCTCAGTTAAATGAACTACTCCTCGATCCTCGATTAACAGGTATTAGACCCGATTGTCCAATGTCTGCTTTTCTCTTTTTACTGGTCACACAAACAATGACACTCCATATAAAAAAGATTAATTTAAGGGTATTGGTTTATTACATAAAGAATGAAATGCTCTCTAGCGAATGATAGCACTATTTTTCTGAGGGATGGAATTGAAGACAAAAAGGCAAATTGATTATTCAAAAATTTTTCTTCTGATTCTCATTTATCTTTAAATTAAAGAAATGTGAATCGTTTGCTTTGAAAACTTATGTGACAGCAATAAAATATCTTGGAGTGAAGATATATAGAAACGAGACAGAAAGTGCTCATTTGAACTTAAAAAATTTAAAGAAGATTTGATTCATGGTTACTAGAGATTTATCATTAAAAGTTTTATTATTGAAAATAGAAGAATTATCTAGGCTGGTATATTGTGCACTTACATCGATGGTCCCAAACGCAGTAAATAAATAAATAGATATTAAACTATATAATTTTATTTTGGAGGAATAAAAATCATTATATTAAAAAAGTATTTTATGATATCCACTAGATAAAGGGCGTTTCAATGTATTAGATTTGAATTAATCAAAAATCATTTTCAAAATTAAATGGATAAAAAATTACTATCTGTATAAAATGAGATATGGAATATAATTTATATTATAATGATGGGTGGTATTGCATTTTTATTCACATGCAGTTTTGATTTTAACAGGATCTCTAATTGACTAAATTTCATAAAGAAGTTTTGTTATCCTGGTTGCTTATAAGCAAACTTAATTTTTCACCCCATAAAGCTTTTATTTGGAATAATAAAGAAATTACATTCAAACACAAATCTGTTTTATAGAAGATGTTATGATAATGATATTTTATTGGTAAGTAAGAATTCTTTTTTTTAACCATTTTCTATTGTATTCGATTGTATTCGATTTCTACAGGATTATCAGTCTAATGCAAGGGAGCCGATCCTTTGGAATAAATAATAATATTACAACTAAAATACTTCTAGATGGAATCTGCATTACAGATAATACCTGTAATAATTTGAAAAATGTGCATGGAAGTACATGCTACATTATGTTGGAATTAATTAATATAACAACATTGTCTGGAAAGATGTATGGAATTTACCATGGCAATATAGTCTCAGCAATAAAATAAAAGACTCGTTTTTTAAAGTTATTTATGATATATCCAGTGAAGAATGTGATTGCACTGTTTATAAAGAATATTGAAGACAAATGTGTTTTTTGTGAAACTGAGAAGGAGACCATAACTTTTTATGAACGTGCTTATAGCAAACTTTTTTGGAAAGATACATTTTTATTTAGACATCTGTATACGGTAATGGACCGACACGGTGATTGATTGACAGATGTCCTAGTTCAGAATGAAAAGGGAATGGCCAGCTGAATTGCAAAGTATTTGAAGTTTTGACAAGGCGTTTCCGTGCCGATTAGGAAAACAAAAAGCAAAATGTTTTCTTTTCGACGCGCTCCGACTCTTAGCGATACGCTCATTTAAAATTTTATAAATTATATACGGTGCGCTTTTGACAGTTGACAGGCTTATTCCTGTAGATTTTTAAAAGGCACATTACCTTTCTTTTTACTGTATGTCCTGTGACAGTAAGAAGAAAATATACTATATATAAGATCTAATCAGAATGGACTTTAATTTGTCAAGACAGAGTACGCACTTAAAAAGGAAAATGCAAACGAAAGCTTGTTTTGAAATGTAATTTGTGTTAGCCCACGTCTTATATTATGAACACATATCAGATAAATAAAATTATGAAAACAATATTGAATTTGCAATCAAAAAGTCCAGGATATAGGCCATAACAGATGCTCTTATACAGATTTTGCCTGTTTGTAATCAGCGCATTTGATGGAGCAGCACTATACACGGTTCAAGCACGTTCCGTGCCATTCATAACTATTTTTAAAGCGCTGTAAAGGATCTGTCGGCGTCATTACGGATAATCAGCACTAGGCATCGCCAAATCTCCTCATGTGGAGATACAACAAACATTTTAATGAGGGGTTCTTGCGGTTATGTAATGGTGTGGGATCACTGGGCTGCATAACCACCAGTACCCCTCAGTTATGCCTAAATTGCAGTAATGTGGTCTCCCATGGAATAGCTTCCAGCGTGTTCCTCGCTCAGTCGTTGTGCAATATTTACGCTACAGACGCATAAACATCTGCTGTGGTCCCTTTGCCTGGAAGTGGACTGGTAAAAATTGAGCAGATATCTGCTGTATCTTTTATTAGCCGTCCCCTAGTTTCAGTAAAGCTTGTTTCACATTAACCTGTGACAGAAAAAGTCATGTTCCTCGTGTCCACCCGCCGTTTTAAGATCATGTCAGTCATGGTTCTACTACAGCCTGAAAATAGCTTGGCCGGTGCAGTTCTGGCAGCCACCCCAATCAGCAACTGGGAACACATATCCCTGCATTTGTCAGGATATGATGTCATTGTAACTTTCAGTATCAGGAGGTGGGGCTTTGGACACAACACGTAAGCTTAATGCAGCTTTGCAAGAATGTTTGCAATCGACATAGGTTTCACATAACGTCCATACGCCATGCTAACACTATGATGTGGTGTAACTACTACAAAATACTACAGAATCCTATATGGCAGAAGTCCCCTGACCAATGCAACCTGTTAAAAGCTAGCCAAGGTTATTGGTGGTTTTACGATCCTGGCATATCACACATAGAAGGACGATTATATTTGACAAAATATGTAATGTTCTCTAAGCAGTCATCATACACAAGGCCAGCTGGGGCTCCAAATGCATCTATTCATTCTTCACGCTGTGAATAGAGCACCTATTTACCTTTGTCTTATACTTATAATCTTGTATAAATGGAATATAACATAGTGTTGTAAATATGGGAAAGGGAATTGTAATAGATGTGCGTTTCAAGCTGATACATTTGCTGACTGAAAAAGCTGACGGCTTGATTATCGAAAAACATTTCACTCGCTTGAACTTTGGTGAGAAACCTGAGAACCCAGGGGACTTTTGTATAGAGAAGTGTGCGTTTAAAATGGAAAAGTTATTTCCACATTACACGTTTAACACGAACAAAGAACAATGGGAAGCCATATGTAGAGAGAACAGGATTGTGGCAGAGAGCCAGACAACATAGAAGGACATTGAGTTTATTAATTCAATTTGTGATATTACTTATTTGTTATACAATATATACATATATGCATTTTATATTTTCATTGAAGATTCTGAGTAAGTCCCCGACCAGAGAAAAGCTGAAATCAGGTACAACTGATTTTGTAATGTAGTCCTTTGACTGGCTTGAATTTTTGTGTAATTCATTTTCTATTTGTGTTTGAGCTTGGAATTTGATTTAGTTGTAGACGCCCTGAAGTGCATGAAATTACAGCAAATATTAATGGGGGATATAGAAACCCAAGGGATAAGGACACACTTCTGGTTGGAACGGAGCTATATAGATTCAGTTTTGGAAAAAAATATTCTGAACTATTGAAATGTAAAAATAAAGAATGTTTTCAAAGAAATGTGAAAATAGAGCAGAATATTCACTGTAAAGTTTTAAGTAAATGTTGCACATTCAAGGGCAGAGTATAAAGTTATGCATTAAAATGTGAAACATATTTTGTTTTAAGCTTCTTATTGAGTGTTTGGCAGAGGGATGGCTTTGTGTCATCACTTGCTATCATTGTAAAATTAAGAATGAAGTGCGCGGCTGTTTAATCACACACGGTGTCCTGTTAATGGCTTCCTGTGTGAGTAGAACGTAATTCATTGCTGCTCAGCTGTAGGATGTAGATGTAGATGTAGGATTGTCCTCGCCCTACAATGATAAAAATCTTGCTGAAAGCATTAGGTTTAATTAACTACTGCAGAAGAACTATCCCTCATTATGTTGAAGGGGCAACCAGATTCTCAGAGACAGTTGTAGTGGACAGAAGAGACAATCGTTTATTTCACGGATTTGAAGAGAGCTTTAGCGACTGCACCGGTGTTAGGTATACCAGATAGGGCAAATCCCGCATTTCTGCATAAGGCAAAGTATACATGGTGTGAAATACATGACTACATTTTAACATGCTAAAGTGTTCGAACACCCGCGCCTGCGTTTGTGACGAGCTGTTCGATTCTAACTGAATCTACTGCTACTGTGTAACTGGTTTACCTCTGTGTGTGTAAAATAGATGTGGAGGTAAAATAGATATTAGTGGTATACAGCAGTAAACCATAATCATAGCAGGCGGTGCTGTAATTGACCAGTGTCTGCAAAACAACTGATCAATATGCATTATTGAAACATTATTTTAGCTAAGGAGAGTAGAGGATTAAACTTCAGTGTTTAAGCTGGGTGAAGTAAAGGCCCCCTTCCCCAATGTTTTTTTGTTCTGGTGTAGATAGATAACCAGGTTTTATTTACTTTCGCTGTTGCTCTCTTAATTGTATGGTTTTGTTTTATGTTTAATTGCTTGGTTTTGTCTAGAAGTAATGAAAAGTAAACCCTTTCACGCGATCCCTCCTAAGGGTTTGTCAGCATGGCTTATGTACACTCATTATTCGCCGGAGACTTGTACATTTTTGGACAAATGGATTGAGTATACTGAGAATGATCCAAAATTACAGTACCCTAATGGATTGAGTATACTAAGAATGATCCAAAATTACAGTACCCTAATGGATTGAGTATACTAAGAATGATCTAAAATTACAGTACCCTAATGGATTGAGTATACTAAGAATGATCCAAAATTACAGTACCCTAATGGATTGAGTATACTAAGAATGATCTAAAATTACAGTACCCTAATGGATTGAGTATACTGAGAATGATCCAAAATTACAGTACCCTAATGGATTGAGTATACTGATAATTATCCAAAATTACAGTACCCTAATGGATTGAGTATACTAAGAATGATCCAAAATTACAGTACCCTAATGGATTGAGTATACTAAGAATGATCTAAAATTACAGTACCCTAATGGATTGAGTATACTAAGAATGATCCAAAATTACAGTACCCTAATGGATTGAGTATACTAAGAATGATCCAAAATTACAGTACCCTAATGGATTGAGTATACTAAGAATGATCGAAAATTACAGTACCCTAATGGATTGAGTATACTAAGAATGATCCAAAATTACAGTACCCTAATGGATTGAGTATACTAAGAAGGATCCAAAATTACAGTACCCTAATGGATTGAGTATACTAAGAATGATCCAAAATTACAGTCCCTGGTAGAGGGTGGATACCCGACCCGAACCCGACGGGACCCGACGGGACCCGTCGGGTCGGGCCGGGTTCGGACTAAACTTTTAAAATGATGTTCGGGCTCGGGTCGGGCTCGGTCACGGCGGCCGAACAACTAGCGAACATTTTACTTTTGAACTACAGTAAAACCTTGACATACGAGTGCACTAACTTACGAGTATTCCGAGTTACGAGCCGTTGCTCGGACAATTTCTTGCTTCGCCTTACGAGCCTAGAGCCGAGCAAGCGGAGCAATTGCATTCGCATTTCCGAAAAATTCTGAAGGGAAGGAAGAAACAAACCACCATGGATAGGTTTTTATCGAAACGCCCTGCAGATCAGAGTCAGAAAAGCGTGACGAAAAAGCCAAAAATCAATGAAAAAGATGCAAACGTCACTGATGAAGATTAAGTGTAAGTGAATAATAATAATGTAGCAATTAAGTTTAGAACCAGTTTATTTCTTTATATTCTATTTTATTATCTTTGTATTATGTTTTGTATTAATTATGTATTTATAAATACATTTCTCATTTTTATAACTACGTAACAAAGAAATTAGGGTGTTTTTTTGGGGGCTGGAACGGATTAATGGTATTTAAATTAATTTCAATGGGGAAAATTGATTTGATATACGAGTAAACCGAGTTACGAGCTCGGTCACGGAACGAATTAAACTTGTATGTCAAGGTATTACTGTACTAATTAGGATGGGTTAGCTTACTTCACATGGTGCTTCAAGTTGTTTTTGGTGAAAATATAGTGTGAAATAAATAAAAATTATACCGAATATTGTGTGTGTGTCTGTTATCTACCAATAAAACAATGCCTTTTGACGGTCATTTAGGTGTCCAGTGACCACTAAACAGAAGCTGTAACCATGGTAACAACAACTACGTGACAGGGAAACATTATGTCAGCGCTTCAGTGCCTTAACTGCGTCGGGCTCGGGTCGGGTTCGGACATAAAAAGCAGAATTCCTTTCGGGTTCGGGTCGGGCTCGGTTACTACTATCTCGGGCTCGGTCGGGTTCGGACAGAAATATGCGGCCCGATCCGCACTCTAGTCCCTGGACAGGATCATAAAATACCATCGAGAATAAAAAGAAGCCCACCCCTCAGGTACAATAGGCCCAACCCTCAGGTACAATAGGCCCAACCCTCAGGTACAATGGGCCCACCCCTCAGGTATAATGGGCCCACCCCTCAGGTATAATGGGCCCACCCCTCAGGTACAATGGGCCCACCCCTCAGGGATAATGGGCACACCCCTTAGGTACAATGGGCCCACCCCTCAGGTACAATGGGCCCACCCCTCAGGTACAAGGGCCCACCCCTCAGGTACAATAGGCCCAACCCTCAGGTACAATGGGCCCACCCCTCAGGTATAATGGGCCCACCCCTCAGGTATAATGGGCCCAACCCTCAGGTACAATGGGCCCACCCCTCAGGTATAATGGGCACACCCCTCAGGTACAATGGGCCCACCCCTCAGGTATTATGGGCCCACCCCTCAGGTATAATGGGCCCACCCCTCAGGTACAATGGGCCCACCCCTCAGGTATAATGGGCACATCCCTCAGGTACAATGGGCCCACCCCTCAGGTACAAGGGCCCACCCCTCCCGTACAAGGGCCCACCCCTCAGGTACAATAGGCCCAACCCTCAGGTACAATGGGCCCACCCCTCAGGTACAATGGGCCCACCCCTCAGGTATAATGGGCCCACCCCTCAGGTACAATGGGCCCACCCCTCAGGTACAAGGGCCCACCCCTCAGGTACAATAGGCCCAACCCTCAGGTACAATGGGCCCACCCCTCAGGTACAATGGGCCCACCCCTCAGGTATAATGGGCCCAACCCTCAGGTACAATGGGCACACCCCTCAGGTGTAATGGGCCCACCCCTCAGGTATAATGGGCCCACCCCTCAGGTATAATGGGCCCACCCCTCAGGTACAATGGGCACACCCCTCAGGTACAATGGGCACAACCCTCAGGTACAATGGGCACACCCCTCAGGTACAATGGGCACACCCCTCAGGTACAATGGGCCCACCCCTCAGGTATAATGGGCACACCCCTCAGGTACAATGGGCACAACCCTCAGGTACAATGGGCACACCCCTCAGGTACAATGGGCACACCCCTCAGGTACAATGGGCCCACCCCTCAGGTATAATGGGCACACCCCTCAGGTATAATGGGCCCACCCCTCAGGTACAATGGGCACACCCCTCAGGTACAATGGGCACAACCCTCAGGTACAATGGGCACACCCCTCAGGTACAATGGGCACACCCCTCAGGTACAATGGGCCCACCCCTCAGGTACAATGGGCCCACCCCTCAGGTATAATGGGCCCACCCCTCAGGTACAATGGGCACACCCCTCAGGTACAATGGGCACACCCCTCAGGTACAATGGGCCCACCCCTCAGGTATAATGGGCCCACAGCTCAGGTACAATGGGCACACCCCTCAGGTACAATGGGCACACCCCTCAGGTACAATGGGCATACCCCTCAGGTACAATGGGCACACCCCTCAGGTACAATGGGCCCACCCCTCAGGTACAATGGGCATACCCCTCAGGTATAATGGGCACAATATTTTTGTGGTATGATGAGGCTCTGAAAATGGTAGTTCAGTTAAAACAGAGAAGACACGTAGACACCCAAAATAAACTAAAAATCGAGGTTTGCAAATTAAAACAGAAAATAAATGAGGAAAATAGAGCTGTAATGGAGAGTGAATTATATATAATATATAATATTTTTGGTATACCGCACAAAACAGCTCAAAAACGAAACCTATGCTGCCTCCGTATGTGCAAATGTACCCGAATCTTGTGAAAAAAAGACTACTAACACTAATAAGGATTCATATTCGGAAGATACTAAAACAATTGTGCAGGCTCTGTTGAGAGTGATAGTGCAGAACGGAGAAGAGAAAATAATTCACACAACCTGTACTCAGGTCTCTCCGCAGATATCGGGGCCCAAAAAGACGGGGAAGCACACGACCTCGAGCAACTAAAAACAGGTAACACCACACGAATATCAAGCTGGCTGACTGATAGTGCTTGATTAAGGATGCGCATGGTCAGGACCTTTGCGCAAGGGGGGGGAGTGCTTAAAGGTATACTAGGGCCTAGAACAACATTGGGCGGAAAAACTAGATCCCCTTACAAAGTTATAGGTGATAGAGATCCCATTGACCACTGTGGCTGCATGAGAACCATAGAACAAACGGGGCTCTGTACTTCCTTGGATTTGCTGACGTCAAACTCGTAATTTGACGGTAGCAAATCCAAGAAAGAGAAATACACAAACTATAACCTGTAGGGGGGGCGTGGAATGCTAGGAAGCGGGTAATGCTAGTTCATTGAAGAGTGTCGCGCAAGCCATGCTGGTCTTTTAGAATGAGGCCGGTTCTCTAGTTTTTTCCAACTTATTGCTCAAATCATGCAATTTTCTGATTTTTGTAATGTTTATCGTAAACAATAGACATAACAACATGTGCTTAGAGGCTATAAGCCATACCCTAGGCCTAGATGTTGTCTTTAAGAGCATTCAGAATGCCTGGTGGTCGCCCTATTTGACAAGCATGGTGGATCAAGCACTGAACGACTATGAAGTCTGTGTGACATACAATAACAGGAAGGCATTTTCAGCGCCAATTGGGCACATTCCACCACCCGATGGACCATTTAGACACATAATGATTGATTACGTGGACATGATTGAGCAGGTTCAAAACCAAAGGTACATATTAGTGATGGTGGATAGATTCAGCAGGTGGGTAGAAGCAACACCCACAAGTAGCCCAGACGCCAAATCGGTGTTTCCCAGATTTGGGATTCCAGATAAAATTAGTTCAGACAATGGACCACATTTTATAGCCGAACTGGGGAAAGTCACGACTAAAATGTTGGGCATTAGGCAAAGGTTCGGGTGTGTATATCAACCACAGTCACAAGGAATGGTGGAAAGGACAAATGGCACTTTGAAAGCAAAGATAGCCAAAATATGCGCAGACTGCAAAATCTATTGGGTAGACGCACTACCACTGGCACTAATGAGCACGAGAATGCAAGCTAACAGAAGTACGCCTCTAACCCCGCATGGAAATACTAACAGGCAAACTAATGCCAGTACCGTACCTACGCGGTCCGTACAATGGACCTGCGCTTGAGCAGTTTGAGAGTGAAATGTCAAATTATGTGCAGCATCCAACCTTAATAAACAAGACTATTTTCCATGGCTCACCTGGTCAGCAAAAGACAATGTGCATGTGTGCAACGCTTCAGTCCGTAATCTTTGAATTAATACATATTTATATACAGTGAATGGGATATTTATATAGTACAGTGTGAAATTAACATACTTGTACCAAGTATGAATTGCTTTCTTGTTGTGAATATGTGTCATTTTAGCAAGACGCGTGGCACAGTCTGTAGTGGGGGTATATGTAAGGAGGGCTGTCCACTCTCTTTTAAATAGGCCTGTTAAATACATTTATGTGTTGATGTCTTTCATTCTCTTTAAAGGGCATACATTTCTGTGTTTTCTTATGTTTATCACCTTTGCAATTCTGCTGTGAGAGTCCAATACAGAATCAGTACCAGGCTGCTGCGCCATTAAAGGAAGTCCATTTCAGAATCACTGCCGGTTTAATGACCCAGTTTGACTCGGTTTGAGTAAATTCATTGAGTTTTTATTGTGACCCGACGAGGCAAAAACATGCTTCAACTCTGTAATGTGATGCACAGATATCACAAATATTGTTTTATTTAGTGCAAATCCATTTAGAGTTTATATCAACAAATCAGAGCAAATATGACAGTTTCTAAAAAGCTGTAGGAGTTATTAAGTTCAATGTATAAATAAAAGAAAGATCCTGACACATTTAATTAGTCTTATCCTGCATATGTCATATGTAGATTGAATAAATTCAGTGGTTTCAGAGATATAAGCCTTTTCATCCACCAGGGGGCAGTCTACATAAGGAATTTCATAATAGGGTTTGTGTTCCTGTGAATCCTGTGTGTTTATCTAACGCTTTTCTTTTCAGTTAATTTCAGAAATTGTTACTTAAAATTGATAATTGTGACTGATTTATGACATGAAGCACATATATATATATACACAAATAAAATATATACAGACTATTGCTCGTCAATATGGGTTTTAAATCACACCGCCTGCACACTTGGTGCACTGCAGCTGAAGGAAAGAGGGGAGAGGAGTGTCTCTCATCCTGTAGTCTGTGTGTGCAAAGTGAGCCACTGGGAAGAATGAATGCTGCAGTAACCAGAGAAACCCAGCAAGACCCAGGCTGTGACCGAATACGACCCCTGTTCCCTGTCCACTGTCCCCCGTCCACTCTGACCCCTGTCCTTATGTACCCTGTCCCCTCACTTTGCAAGCAGTGTGTGAAAGAAATCCCGCAAAACTAGTGAGGAAGTAGTTCATAATATATATATTTTTATTGAGAATATCAATCAGTTAACATATGACAATTGTTACAAAGTGTAGATTATGAATGAAGAAAAAATTAACAAAAATTTTAAAAAGAGTATTTTGTAATATGAACCTATATTATAACATAGATATACATATACGCTCTATGTCTTTTACGCTTTTACTTCCGGGTTACTTACTGAAATTATCGGATGAGTGCAGCATTCTGCAGATGAGTGTGCTCCTAAATTCCCTCAACAAAACCCCGGAAATAAGGGGTTCATCCTGATATTTTAAGTGCCCCCATTTGTGAGAAAAACTCGCCCACTCAAAATCTTTTTGACGAAGTGGACTCAAATATGCCCCCTCAAAAGGGTGTAGGGGTCATATTCGGACACAGCCCAACTGTGTCCTTCCAGAGCCGACTCCCTATCAGTCAGCTGATGACATGGGCATAGCCGAGGCTCAAACCTGCAACCCAATGCCATTACTGCTGAGACAGATCCACAGATATACAGAGATATTATATAGATTTGATCTTGTGTTTGTCATGTAGTCTATCACATCACACAGCTTTCAGTTTTTCAACTACATCTACATTTTTCATTTGTATTTTGGTCATAAGCATGACCATGGCTTTGATTGCATTCAAAGCTTGACAGAATATATATTTTTTATATAATGGGTTGATTTTTTTGCAAAAAGATCATAGGCACAAATATCTGCAGTCAGAAGAATAAAAATAACGTGACGTTACAATTAGCCCCGTTTTTATTGGAGGTCTACACTAAAAGCATATGTAGTGGCTCTCTCCCTCCTACATTAACGCAAAGCTTCATCTCCCTAATCCATAAACCTAAAAAAGACCCTTTACTCATCGATACTCAATCCAATTTGCCTGCTAAACAACGATTATAAGATATTAGCAATCGCTTTTGCAAAACGTTTAAAGTCAGTATTGGATGCTGTTATAGACGAGTCTCGATCTGGCTTCATGAAAAATAGACATATTTCAGTCTTGGATGTTTTAGATTATTCAGACCTTATTACTGATCATAGTTTTATTCTATTTTTAGACTTTTATAATGCTTTTGATTTGGTAGAACACAATTTCATTTTTAAAAATTACATTTGTAGAACTATTAAAACACTTTATGCTAACAGTAACAACTCCATTAAAGTAAAAGCTGGTACTACTCCAAGATTTAACCTTGAGAGAGAAATCCGTCAAGGATGCCCAATCTCCCCATATCTGTTCTTGCTCGTCGCCCAACTTTTATCAAATCTCATCAAAACAAGCTCTTTAAAAGGCATCACAATAACAGCTAAAGATATCATCATTAGCCAGCTGATGACACAACTCTTTTTAAAAATAAAAAAAAACTCATTACAGATCTCTAGTGCTCTTGACATCCTTTATTCTTTCTCTAGGGCTTCTGGATTACATTTGAATGTAAATAAATGTGAATTGATGGCTGTGAACAACTGCACCCGTACTGCGATTTCCAACATTCCGATAAGAGACACCGTTACATATTCGGGGATCTCTATAACCAAAGACAATAAAACTAGAGGTACAATAAATTTTATGCCAATTATAGAAGAAAAATAAATCAATGGTTATTGAGGGATCTGTCTCTGAGAGGTAGAACGTTAATCACTAAAGCAGAAGGTATTTCTAGGATCACGTATGCTGCTCTCTCATTAGACGTTGATCAAAATACCATATATAGATCGGCTGCTTTTTAAGTTCTTATGGAAAAACAAAACTCATTATATAAAAAATCTGTCATTATGAATACCCATGAAAATGGAAGGCTTAATTTTCTTGGTTTTTATACACTGAATAATACATTAAAAATAAAATGGATTAAACTATTTCTGAAATGTCCAACTTCAATGTGGAACTGGATAATCACATTTTCTTTCAATTGGGAGGTTTAAACTTTCTTTTATCTTGCAATTATAAAATAGAAAAAATTCCTATTCGCCTTTCTGCTTTTCATAAACAGACACCCATAACTCCTAAACAGTTCGCAATAGTGTTTGATGCAATCCCTTCTGGTGTAATCATGCTATTTCGAGGTTCTATAACTACCCCCGAATCAGAAGCTCCCCCTGCTGGAATAGTTGAATCAGCAATCGGAAAACTGTTTTGACTCGTCAATTAAAAAGAATAACCGTAAGATTCGTAATCTTTTCCAAGAAGATGTGGTCTCAGTTTCACCTGTGATGGCTTTTTGGAATAACAGAGTGGGAAATTTACATTGGAAGAAAATATGGATTCTTTCACAAAAGTTTTTCTTACCTAATAAAGTCAAAGAAGCCTCTTTTAAAATAATACATCGGTGTTACCCAGTTAAGTGTTTTTTAGTTAAATTCAGATCTAATATTGAGATGAATTGTGTTTTTGTGACTCCATGACTGAGACGATGATCCATTTATTCTGGAAATGTGAACATTCCCGTAAACTGTGGCAAGATATTTGCAGATATATTTTAAACAATATCCTACCTAATTTTAAACTATCCTTAGAAAATGTATATTTTGGTTTTTCAAATTGCAACAGAACATGGGAAAAAGAATATTTTCTGATTAATCTTATAATTTTTTTAGCAAAGTTTCACATTCATAAATGTAAATGTATTCAAATGAAACCCAATTTTCTAGCCTTCAAGAAAGAAGTTGAGATGTATGTTAACTCTTTCTAAAAACCAAAAAGCAATTAAAACCATAAGATTGTGCTTCCTATATAATGTCTTCTTATAATGTCTTCTTAGTTTATTTATTTTTATTTATTTTATTTTGTGTATTAGATGATGAATATACCCCTGGTATATTTACTTATTATTTTCCAGATTATACATTTATATGTAATTTCAATTGATATCATTGATGTACTGGTTGCATTTGTGAAATTTACAATAAAAAATAAAAAATAAAAAATAAAATAAAAAATAAAATAATAATAAAAATAAATGATGCTGAATTCTCTGGTTTTCTCATTTTCAGCCGCTGTGACATCTTCTTACTGGAAGCTTTATGATCGGATTCATGAGTCCCACCGCTCACTGTAACACAACACCACCAATTCATCAATAGATTAGGATAGTTACTTGGAAAGGACATTATAAATGGATCATTGTTAATTTATTGTATATTGTGCATCAATCAATAAATCATACGGCACAATGCATGCAAAAAATTAAATTCAAAGTGCTTAACATAACATCAAGAAAAAATGCAGGACATACAAGAAAAGAGAGACACAATAAAACTATATAAATGCAATAATATATAATTAAATATTTCAAATAAATAAGATGATTAAGTAAAAGCAACCTAACTAAAAGTAAAGCTTAAAGGTGAATTTTGAGATAGGGGAGGTTATTACAGCTGTTTCTCCTCTTCCTGGATGACAGTGTGGATCCCTTTGTCTCTGAGGCAACCACAACCTTCAACATCCTCTCCATCAGCTCCTCCTCTCTTCTGCTCCATTCCTCCTCAAAGCTCTTCGGCATTCTTTCCTTGTTCTTTCTCACAAAAACAAACGTATATTAAAATGTTAGGGGTCTGCGTCTGAAGGGTTTACAATTTGCTCCGTTTTGAAAAACAGTTGAAGTAGTTACACAATCTACCACATGGGGGCAGTGTAGAGTGTCACCCACACTGACCTGTTCCAGCGTCTCTCTGTCAGACATCCCTGCTTCACTCACTACAGAGCTCCTTGTTCCATATCCAGATGATGCTGAACTCTCTGGTTTGCTCTTTTTCAGCCACTGTGACACTTTCTTACTGGAACGTTTATGAGCAGATTCATCCCACACAGAGCTGCCTGCTTCAGAGGAGGCTGGAGTCCCTCCACTCACTGTAACACAACACCACCAACAAGCTCTGTTACAATCAAATTCATCTGCATTACATTTGTTATATTTTTCTTATTTTAGGTGACTGTTGCATCATAATTATATTTATCTTTTTGATTCAGACAATGATCTTATGTCATTATATGACTCAAAAAAATTAAAAAAATTATAAATAAATGTTGATCCAAATTAGAAAACTGTTCGAGGTTAATCTACCAAGATGGTTAGTAAATCCTTTGTTTTTAAATTATTACTTTAGTCTGGTGTTCATATATGTGGGAGATGTATGCAAAATATACTGCATATAAAAGCTAAGTATTAACTTGTATACTGGATTATTAACTGTATAAAAGGTTTATAAAACCCCTGGCATAAATTGTGGAATCACCAAATTTAGAGGATGTTCATCCAGCTTTTTTACTTCATAGCAAATAAACAAACCACAGATATGACAAGACATTTTTGTTTAATAGCTGAACATGGCTTTGTGAAACATACCTCAAACAGAAAGGAAAAAAATTATGGATTCACTCAATGTTGAGAAAAAAATTATTGAGTCACTTTGTAATTTGCATTTCTAAAACAAACACCGGCAGTCTAAAAATGCAAATTAGTCTGCAGTTAAAAGAGAGTGCTTACAGAACTTAACGAGCTTTTGGACTTGGCTAATTGAAAGGAAACATGGCCCCAACAAGAGAGTTGTCAATTGAAACAATGGAAAAGATTATAAAACTCCTTCAAGAAAGAAATCCAACACGAAATCCAACATCAGCAAAAGATGTTGGTTGTTCCCAGTCAGCTGTGTCTAAAATGTGGTGCAAGTACAAACAAAATATGAAGATTATAAAAGGAAAACATACGGTTAGACCAAAGAAGACGTCAAAGCGTCAGGATAGAAAACTCAAAGCAATATGCCTTTAACATAGAAAATGCACAACATAAAAAATGGGCGGAAACAGGAGTCAGTGTTTGTGACAGAAGTGTGAGAAATCGGCTGAATTAAATGGGATTTACATTTAGAAAAGCCAAACGAAGACCAGCACTAACACCTAAACAGGAGAAAGCAAGGCTACAGTGGGATAAAGAGAAGCAATCATGGAGTGAACAGCACTAACATCTAAACAGGAGAAAACAAGGCTACAGTGGGATAAAGAGAAGCAATCATGGAGTGAACAGCACTAACATCTAAACAGGAGAAAACAAGGCTACAGTGGGATAAAGAGAAGCAATCATGGAGTGAACAGCACTAACATCTAAACAGGAGAAAACAAGGCTACAGTGGGATAAAGAGAAGCAATCATGGAGTGAACAGCACTAACGTCTAAACAGGAGAAAACAAGGCTACAGTGGGATAAAGAGAAGCAATCATGGAGTGAACAGCACTAACATCTAAACAGGAGAAAACAAGGCTACAGTGGGATAAAGAGAAGCAATCATGGAGTGAACAGCACTAACGTCTAAACAGGAGAAAACAAGGCTACAGTGGGATAAAGAGAAGCAATCATGGAGTGAACAGCACTAACGTCTAAACAGAAGAAAACAAGGCTACAGTGGGATAAAGAGAAGCAATCATGGAGTGAACAGCACTAATGTCTAAACAGGAAAAAACAAGGCTACAGTGGGATAACGAGAAGCAATCATGGAGTGAACAGCACTAACATCTAAACAGAAGAAAACAAGGCTACAGTGGGCTAAAGAGAAGCAATCATAGACTGTGGATGATTGGATGAAAGTGATACTCAGTGATGAATCACAAATCTGCATTGGCCAAGGAGATGATGCTGGAACTTTTGTCTGGTGCCGTTCTAATGAAACATAAAGACGACTGCCTGAAGAAAACAATCAAATTTCCCCAGTCATTTATGATATGGGGTTGCATGTCAGGTAAAGGACCAGGGGACATGGCAATCATTACCTCAACACTCAATGCACAGGTGTACATACAGGTGTACATTGAAAGTTTGGACACTTTTCTCATTCCATCGATAGAAAATAGGGTTGGTGATGATGAAGTCATTTTTCAGGATGATAATGCATCTTGCCACAGAGCAAAGAGTGTTAAAGCTTTTCTTCAGGAAAGACATATCAACTCAATGACATGGCCAGCAAACAGACCGGTGGAAAATGTATGGTGGAAATATAAAAGATTGGTCCATGACAAGGCTGAGGCAAAGCTGATCTGTAAATCGCTATTGGAGAAAGTTGGAACAGCTTGATGGAGAATATTGTTTTTCATGAGTGAAGTCCACGTCTCAAAGAACTGAGGCTGTCATAAAAGCCAGAGGAGGAGCAACAAAGTACTCATTGTAATTTATTTTGTTGACGATTCTAGAATTTTTCTCTCAAGATTGAGTGATTCCATAATTTTTTCTTCTACTTCATCTGGAAAATAATATGCCATTAGTTAATAAAATTAGTTAGTTAATTAGTTAAATAAAATAATTGAATTGTATTTGTTTGAGGTATGTTTCACAAAGCCAGAATGTTCAGCGATTAAACACAAATTGTTTTGTGTCAGATCTGTGATTTGTTTATTTGCTATGAAGTAAAAAGCAGGGTGAACATCCTCTAAGTGTGGTGATTCCATTATTTAAGCCAGGGGTTGTAACAGATTAGAACAAGTTACCTGGATAGTACACTATAAACTGATGATTATTAAATCCTGGATAGTACACTATAAACTGATGATTGTTAAATCCTGGATAGTACACTATAAACTGATGATTGTTAAATCCTGGATAGTACACTATAAACTGATGATTATTAAATCCTGGATAGTACACTATAAACTGATGATTATTAAATCCTGGATAGTACACTATAAACTGATGATTGTTAAATCCTGGATAGTACACTATAAACTGATGATTGTTAAATCCTGGATAGTACACTATAAACTGATGATTGTTAAATCCTGGATAGTACACTATAAACTGATGATTGTTAAATACTGGATAGTACACTATAAACGGATGATTGTTAAATCATTGTATAATGTGCATAGGGGTCTTTCTTCATGGACTTAAAGCAGAACTGTAAGTGCTGAGAAATTCAGCTGTTAACTGTTTAATACAGTCTAAAAGGTTTATCGCATAGATTAGGATAGTTACTTGGATAGTACATTAAAATGGGTCAGTGTTAATGTTAACTCAGTGTATTATATGTATAGAGGTGGTTGTTTATGTTAACTCAATATATTATGTGTAGAGGTGGTTGTTAATTGACTTTAAGCTTAACCTGAAAGTGCTGAGAAATTCAGTCAATAGAAAAATTAATTAAACTCACAGGAAGGAGGAAGAAAATCCAAGCTGTCTCTCCTCTTCCTGAATGGCAGTGTGGATCCCTCTTTCTCTGAGTCAACCACAACCTTCGACATCCTCTCTAGCAGCTCCTCCTCTCTTCTGCTCCATTCCTCCTCAAGCCTCTTCTGCTCGTCCATTTTCTCTCCAAAAAATCTTTCTCTCTCCTCTAAAGTGAAGGGAACACCCCTGTTCCTGGCCACCATCTCCTCTATCTTCTCCAGCAGCTCTGTGACCTGAGTCCCATCAGCCCTGTTCTCATTGTCTAGAACATGATACCTGTTCCCACATTTCTCTATGAGCTCTTGGAGGTCCCTCCCTTCAGTCTCAATGCGCTGCTCAATGGTTGTGTCTCCCAGCCAGTCTCCCCTGGTGAACAGCACTATAGTGTGTCTCCAGACTCTCTCACTGAGAAGCTCCAGGTGTTCCACCACTGATCTCCTCTCTGTATCGCTGAATGCTTCGCTCACATCAATGACCAGGAAGAGAGCGCAGGGTCCCGGGGGACACAGAGATACACTGCGCACAATCTCCTGTTTATCCAGCTCTGCAGTGTCCTTCACAGAGTAATTCCTCCACCAGCCTGGTGTGTCGACCACAATGACCTGTCTCCCAGATACTTCACCCTGTCTCTTCACACACTGTGCAGTTCTTATTCCAGACTCAAACTCCTCTCTGCCCAGGATGGTGTTTCCTGCTGAACTCTTCCCACTATATCTCCCCCCCAGCAGCACAATCCTCAGCTCTGAGAGACGGTGTTCCTCCCCTGTCAGAGAGAAAGAGAACAATTTACTCCTCATCAGGAGTGTTAACAGACATTCAGCTCTGAGATGAGCTGCTCTCTGTAAGTTTGGAGTGGTGAGTATTAATAATTAAATTACATTTATCACAGAGGACATAAGACAGGTGGGCTGTGGGTTATATCTGTAGGAGCAAAATTCTGTGTGAGACGTTTGCTCATATAATTGTGATGTATACTTCAGTTCAATTCACTTTACAGCCTGAAATGTTAAAACACAATACTTTTAATTTTGTAATGAGAAGAGCCATTCTTATTTTTTTAATCTTTAAGTATACTTCTTTGATTGTTCCTCATTCACATAAAAATAAAATCAAGTTTTTGAAGATTTTTCGAATCTACAAATTGCACTGTCTAAGTAACCACTAACCTCAGCATACATAATCATGGCAAGTAAGTAGAAAATGAGAACAGATATATATATATACAGTATGTCTCTCTGGAGTGACATTTTTTATTGGTAAAACACACCTCAATCAAAGATGACTGAACACAGTTATGATTATTGTGACTATTCCATAGTTTTTTATCTAAAAATAATTTCAATCTATGAAAATACTAACCTTCAAAAAGTGCTCTGAGAGTCTTTCTCTGTTTCTGAACCTTCATCATCCTCTGTTTCACTCGTTCTTCCACTGCCCTCCTCTTCTCTTCCACCTCCTGTAAGAGCATTCTATCTATTTCATAGTGAGAGCCTCCATGCCCTGCCATCATCTCCTCTATCTTCTCCAGCAGCTCTGTGACCTGAGTCCCATCAGCCCTGTTCTCATTGTTGAGAAGATGATACCTGTTCCCACATTTCTCTATGAGCTCTTGGAGGTCCCTCCCTTCAGTCTCAATGTGCTGCTCAATGGTTGTGTCTCCCAGCCAGTCTCCCCAGGTGAACAGCACTATAGTGTGTCTCCAGACTCTCTCACTGAGAAGCTCCAGGTGTTCCACCACTGGTCTCCTGTGTGTCTCTCTGAATGCTTTGCTCACATTAATGACCAGGAAGAGAGCGCAGGGTCCCGGGGGACACAGAGATACACTGCGCACAATCTCCTGTTTATCCAGCTCTGCAGTGTCCTTCACAGAGTAATTCCTCCACCAGCCTGGTGTGTCGACCACAATGACCTGTCTCCCAGATACTTCACCCTGTCTCTTCACACACTGTGCAGTTCTTATTCCAGACTCAAACTCCTCTCTGCCCAGGATGGTGTTTCCTGCTGAACTCTTCCCACTATATTTTCCCCCCAGCAGCACAATCCTCAGCTCTGAGAGACGGTGTTCCTCCCCTGTCAGAGAGAAAGAGAACAATTTACACCTCATCAGGAGTGTTAACAGACATTCAGCTCTGAGATGAGCTGCTCTCTGTAAGTTTGGAGTGGTGAGTATTAATAATGAAATTACATTTATCACAGAGGACATAAGACAGGTGGGCTGTGGGTTATATCTGTAGGAGCAAAATTCTGTGTGAGACGTTTGCTCATATAATTGTGATGTATACATCAGTTCAATACACTTTACAGCCTGAAATGTTAAAACACAATACTTTTAATTTTGTAATGAAAAGAGCCATTATTATTTTTTTAATCTTTAAGTATACTTCTTTGATTGGTCTTCATTCACACAAAAATAAAATCATATTTTCCCAAATTTTTTATAATCTACAAATTGTACTGTCTAACCTCAGCATACAGCATCATGGCAAGTAAGGAGAAAATGAGGACAGATATATATAAAGTATATCTCTCTGGAGTGACATTTTTTATTGGTAAAACACACCTCAATCAAAGATGACTGAACACAGTTATGATTAATGTGAATATTTAATATTTTTTCATCTAAAAATAATTTCCATCAATGAAAAAACTAACCTTCAAAAAGTGCTCGGAGAGTCTTTCTCTGGATCTGAACCTTCATCATCCTCTGTTTCACTCGTTCTTCCACTGCCCTCCTTTTCTCTTCCACCTCCTGTAAGAGCATTCTATCTATTTCATAGTGAGAGCCTCCATGCCCTGCCATCATCTCCTCTATCTTCTCCAGCAGCTCTGTGACCTGAGTCCCATCAGCCCTGTTCTTATTGTTGAGAACATGATACCTGTTCCCACATTTCTCTATGAGCTCTTGGAGGGCCCTCCCTTCAGTCTCAATGTACTGCTCAATGGTTGTGTCTCCCAGCCAGTCTCCCCTGGTGAACAGCACTATAGTGTGTCTCCAGACTCTCTCACTGAGAAGCTCCAGGTGTTCCACCACTGATCTCCTGTCTGTCTCTCTGAATGCTGAGTTCACATTAATGACCAGAAAGAGAGCGCAGGGTCCCGGGGGACACAGAGACACACTGCGCACAATCTCCTGTTTATCCAGCTCTGCAGTGTCATTCACAGAATGCACCCACCAGCCTGGTGTGTCGACCACAGTGACCTGTCTCCCAGCTACTTCACCCTGTCTCTTCACACACTGTGCAGTTCTTATTCCAGACTCAAACTCCTCTCTGCCCAGGATGGTGTTTCCTGCTGAACTCTTCCCACTCCATCTCCCCCCCAGCAGCACAATCCTCAGCTCTGAGAGACGGTGTTCCTCCCCTGTCAGAGAGAAAGAGAACCATTTACTCCTCATCAGGAGTGTTAACAGACATTCAGCTCTGAGATGAGCTGCTCTCTGTAAGTTTGGAGTGGTGAGTATTAATAATGAAATTACATTTATCACAGAGGACATAAGACAGGTGGGCTGTGGGTTATATCTGTAGGAGCAAAATTCTGTGTGAGACGTTTGCTCATATAATTGTGATGTATACATCAGTTCAATACACTTTACAGCCTGAAATGTTAAAACACAATACTTTTAATTTTGTAATGAAAAGAGCCATTATTATTTTTTTAATCTTTAAGTATACTTCTTTGATTGGTCTTCATTCACACAAAAATAAAATCATATTTTCCCAAATTTTTTATAATCTACAAATTGCACTGTCTAACCTCAGCATACAGCATCATGGCAAGTAAGGAGAAAATGAGGACAGATATATATAAAGTATATCTCTCTGGAGTGACATTTTTTATTGGTAAAACACACCTCAATCAAAGATGACTGAACACAGTTATGATTAATGTGAATATTTAATATTTTTTCATCTAAAAATAATTTCCATCAATGAAAAAACTAACCTTCAAAAAGTGCTCGGAGAGTCTTTCTCTGGATCTGAACCTTCATCATCCTCTGTTTCACTCGTTCTTCCACTGCCCTCCTTTTCTCTTCCACCTCCTGTAAGAGCATTCTATCTATTTCATACTGAGAGCCTCCATGCCCTGCCATCATCTCCTCTATCTTCTCCAGCAGCTCTGTGACCTGAGTCCCATCAGCCTTGTTCTCATTGTTGAGAACATGATACCTGTTCCCACATTTCTCTATGAGCTCTTGGAGGTCCCTCCCTTCAGTCTCAATGTGCTGCTCAATGGTTGTGTCTCCCAGCCAGTCTCCCCTGGTGAACAGCACTATAGTGTGTCTCCAGACTCTCTCACTGAGAAGCTCCAGGTGTTCCACCACTGATCTCTTGTGTGTCTCTCTGAATGCTGAGCTCACATTTATGACCAGGAAGAGAGCGCAGGGTCCCGGGGGACACAGAGACACACTGCGCACAATCTCCTGTTTATCCAGCTCTGCAGTGTCATTCACAGAATACACCCACCAGCCTGGTGTGTCGACCACAGTGACCTGTCTCCCAGCTACTTCACCCTGTCTCTTCACACACTGTGCAGTTCTTATTCCAGACTCAAACTCCTCTCTGCCCAGGATGGTGTTTCCTGCTGAACTCTTCCCACTCCGTCTCCACCCCAGCAGCACAATCCTCAGCTCTGAGAGACGGTGTTCCTCCCCTGTCAGAGAGAAAGAGAACAACTTACTCCTCCTCAGGAGTGTTAACAGACATTCAGCTCTGAGATGAGCTGCTCTCTGTATGTTTGGAGTGGTGAGCATTAATAATGAAATTACATTTATCACAGAGGACATAAGACAGGTGGGCTGTTGATTATAGCTGTAGGAGCAAAATTCTGTGTGAGACGTTTGCTCATATATTTGTGATGTATACTTCAGTTCAATACATTTTACAGCCTGAAATGTTAAAACACAATACTTTTAATTTTGTAATGAGAAGAGCCATTCTTATTTTTTTAATCTTTAAGTATACTTCTTTGATTGTTCCTCATTCACATAAAAATAAAATCAAGTTTTTGAAGATTTTTCGAATCTACAAATTGCACTGTCTAAGTAACCACTAACCTCAGCATACATAATCATGGCAAGTAAGTAGAAAATGAGAACAGATATATATATATACAGTATGTCTCTCTGGAGTGACATTTTTTATTGGTAAAACACACCTCAATCAAAGATGACTGAACACAGTTATGATTATTGTGACTATTCCATAGTTTTTTATCTAAAAATAATTTCAATCTATGAAAATACTAACCTTCAAAAAGTGCTCTGAGAGTCTTTCTCTGTTTCTGAACCTTCATCATCCTCTGTTTCACTCGTTCTTCCACTGCCCTCCTCTTCTCTTCCACCTCCTGTAAGAGCATTCTATCTATTTCATAGTGAGAGCCTCCATGCCCTGCCATCATCTCCTCTATCTTCTCCAGCAGCTCTGTGACCTGAGTCCCATCAGCCCTGTTCTCATTGTTGAGAAGATGATACCTGTTCCCACATTTCTCTATGAGCTCTTGGAGGTCCCTCCCTTCAGTCTCAATGTGCTGCTCAATGGTTGTGTCTCCCAGCCAGTCTCCCCAGGTGAACAGCACTATAGTGTGTCTCCAGACTCTCTCACTGAGAAGCTCCAGGTGTTCCACCACTGATCTCCTGTGTGTCTCTCTGAATGCTTCGCTCACATTAATGACCAGGAAGAGAGCGCAGGGTCCCGGGGGACACAGAGACACACTGCGCACAATCTCCTGTTTATCCAGCTCTGCAGTGTCATTCACAGAGTAAGTTTTCCACCAGCCTGGTGTGTCGACCACAGTGATCTGTCTCCCAGCTACTTCACCCTGTCTCTTCACACACTGTGCAGTTCTTATTTCAGACTCAAACTCCTCTCTGCCCAGGATGGTGTTTCCTGCTGAACTCTTCCCACTCCGTCTCCACCCCAGCAGCACAATCCTCAGCTCTGAGAGACGGTGTTCCTCCCCTGTCAGAGAGAAAGAGAACAATTTACACCTCATCAGGAGTGTTAACAGACATTCAGCTCTGAGATGAGCTGCTCTCTGTAAGTTTGGAGGGGTGAGTATTAATAATGAAATTACATTTATCACAGAGGACATAAGACAGGTGGGCTGTGGGTTATATCTGTAGGAGCAAAATTCTGTGTGAGACGTTTGCTCATATAATTGTGATGTATACATCAGTTCAATACACTTTACAGCCTGAAATGTTAAAACACAATACTTTTAATTTTGTAATTAAAAGAGCCATTATTATTTTTTTAATCTTTAAGTATACTTCTTTGATTGGTCTTCATTCACACAAAAATAAAATCATATTTTCCCAAATTTTTTATAATCTACAAATTGTACTGTCTAACCTCAGCATACAGCATCATGGCAAGTAAGGAGAAAATGAGGACAGATATATATAAAGTATATCTCTCTGGAGTGACATTTTTTATTGGTAAAACACACCTCAATCAAAGATGACTGAACACAGTTATGATTAATGTGAATATTTAATATTTTTTCATCTAAAAATAATTTCCATCAATGAAAAAACTAACCTTCAAAAAGTGCTCGGAGAGTCTTTCTCTGGATCTGAACCTTCATCATCCTCTGTTTCACTCGTTCTTCCACTGCCCTCCTTTTCTCTTCCACCTCCTGTAAGAGCATTCTATCTATTTCATAGTGAGAGCCTCCATGCCCTGCCATCATCTCCTCTATCTTCTCCAGCAGCTCTGTGACCTGAGTCCCATCAGCCCTGTTCTCATTGTTGAGAACATGATACCTGTTCCCACATTTCTCTATGAGCTCTTGGAGGGCCCTCCCTTCAGTCTCAATGTACTGCTCAATGGTTGTGTCTCCCAGCCAGTCTCCCCTGGTGAACAGCACTATAGTGTGTCTCCAGACTCTCTCACTGAGAAGCTCCAGGTGTTCCACCACTGATCTCCTGTCTGTCTCTCTGAATGCTGAGTTCACATTAATGACCAGAAAGAGAGCGCAGGGTCCCGGGGGACACAGAGACACACTGCGCACAATCTCCTGTTTATCCAGCTCTGCAGTGTCATTCACAGAATGCACCCACCAGCCTGGTGTGTCGACCACAGTGACCTGTCTCCCAGCTACTTCACCCTGTCTCTTCACACACTGTGCAGTTCTTATTCCAGACTCAAACTCCTCTCTGCCCAGGATGGTGTTTCCTGCTGAACTCTTCCCACTCCATCTCCCCCCCAGCAGCACAATCCTCAGCTCTGAGAGACGGTGTTCCTCCCCTGTCAGAGAGAAAGAGAACCATTTACTCCTCATCAGGAGTGTTAACAGACATTCAGCTCTGAGATGAGCTGCTCTCTGTAAGTTTGGAGTGGTGAGTATTAATAATGAAATTACATTTATCACAGAGGACATAAGACAGGTGGGCTGTGGGTTATATCTGTAGGAGCAAAATTCTGTGTGAGACGTTTGCTCATATAATTGTGATGTATACATCAGTTCAATACACTTTACAGCCTGAAATGTTAAAACACAATACTTTTAATTTTGTAATGAAAAGAGCCATTATTTTTTTTTTTATCTTTAAGTATACTTCTTTGATTGGTCTTCATTCACACAAAAATAAAATCATATTTTCCCAAATTTTTTATAATCTACAAATTGCACTGTCTAACCTCAGCATACAGCATCATGGCAAGTAAGGAGAAAATGAGGACAGATATATATAAAGTATATCTCTCTGGAGTGACATTTTTTATTGGTAAAACACACCTCAATCAAAGATGACTGAACACAGTTATGATTAATGTGAATATTTAATATTTTTTCATCTAAAAATAATTTCCATCAATGAAAAAACTAACCTTCAAAAAGTGCTCGGAGAGTCTTTCTCTGGATCTGAACCTTCATCATCCTCTGTTTCACTCGTTCTTCCACTGCCCTCCTTTTCTCTTCCACCTCCTGTAAGAGCATTCTATCTATTTCATAGTGAGAGCCTCCATGCCCTGCCATCATCTCCTCTATCTTCTCCAGCAGCTCTGTGACCTGAGTCCCATCAGCCCTGTTCTTATTGTTGAGAACATGATACCTGTTCCCACATTTCTCTATGAGCTCTTGGAGGTCCCTCCCTTCAGTCTCAATGTGCTGCTCAATGGTTGTGTCTCCCAGCCAGTCTCCCCTGGTGAACAGCACTATAGTGTGTCTCCAGACTCTCTCACTGAGAAGCTCCAGGTGTTCCACCACTGATCTCTTGTGTGTCTCTCTGAATGCTGAGCTCACATTTATGACCAGGAAGAGAGCGCAGGGTCCCGGGGGACACAGAGACACACTGCGCACAATCTCCTGTTTATCCAGCTCTGCAGTGTCATTCACAGAATACACCCACCAGCCTGGTGTGTCGACCACAGTGACCTGTCTCCCAGCTACTTCACCCTGTCTCTTCACACACTGTGCAGTTCTTATTCCAGACTCAAACTCCTCTCTGCCCAGGATGGTGTTTCCTGCTGAACTCTTCCCACTCCGTCTCCACCCCAGCAGCACAATCCTCAGCTCTGAGAGACGGTGTTCCTCCCCTGTCAGAGAGAAAGAGAACAACTTACTCCTCATCAGGAGTGTTAACAGACATTCAGCTCTGAGATGAGCTGCTCTCTGTATGTTTGGAGTGGTGAGCATTAATAATGAAATTACATTTATCACAGAGGACATAAGACAGGTGGGCTGTTGATTATAGCTGTAGGAGCAAAATTCTGTGTGAGACGTTTGCTCATATATTTGTGATGTATACTTCAGTTCAATACATTTTACAGCCTGAAATGTTAAAACACAAGACTTTTAATATTGAAATGAGAAGAGCAATTATAATTTTTTAAATCTTTAAGTATACTTCTTTGATTGGTCCTTATTCACACAAAAATAAAATCATGTTCTCCCACATTTTTCAAATCTACAAATTGCACTGTCTAACCTCAGCATACAGCATCATGGCAAGTAAGGAGAAAATGAGAACAGATATATATACAGTATGTCTCTCTGGAGTGACATTTTTTATTGGTAAAACAAACCTCAATCAAATATGACTGAACACAGTTATGATTAATGTCAATATTATGTCCCTCCCTTCAGTCTCAATGTGCTGCTCAATGGTTGTGTCTCCCAGCCAGTCTCCCCAGGTGAACAGCACTATAGTGTGTCTCCAGACTCTCTCACTGAGAAGCTCCAGGTGTTCCACCACTGATCTCCTGTGTTTCTCTCTGAATGCTGATCTCACATTAATGACCAGGAAGAGAGCGCAGGGTCCCGGGGGACACAGAGACACACTGCGCACAATCTCCTGTTTATCCAGCTCTGCAGTGTCCTTCAAAGAATACGTCCACCATGGTCATGGTCCGTGGCTATTTTTTTCTGTTTCGCTATGGTTCTCGTCCGCTCTCTCCGGTACGCAGCCTATCAGATTTTTTCCACGTTCCGGTTCGGGGTTTTGCTTCTCCTCGCTTATCATTAATTTCACCTGTCCGATTACCTGCTAGGTATTTAAGCCTCTCATTTTTGCTTCCTGGCGCTTCTTTGTCATTTCGTGCCTTCACGTAGTCAGGGTTGGTTAGAATATAGCTGCTCTATATTTTCACTACTAGATTGGCTTTCACTGCCCTTGAAGCTCTTTAGGGATTAGTCCCTTTTGTTATTTTTGTTTCTTACTCTCCTCTACTCTCTACTATATTGAGAGTGAGAGGTTTATTTTAATTTAATTCATTTTTCACCTTTTATCGGGTGTTATAGTTTATGTTCCGAAGGTGATTCTGTGTTTTCTCCTTTTCGAGCTTTGCTCGTGTATTTCTGTTTAAGAGTCTCTGTTCTCTTACTTCTCTGCTTTTTTCATGGTTCAGGCTAGTCCCCTTAGTTCTGATGAAGGCAAATCTTAAGGTTGAGATATTCATGCTCGGAGATGAGCTGCTCTCTCTTGTTTGATTGATGAATATCATCCTATTAAGCATCTCTGTTTTGCTAAGTAAGGCCTTCTAATCATTTTCCAAGCATTGAAAAAAAAATGTAGTGTTTGAAGAAAAAAACATTTTAAAGTAATTTTCTCCACAAAAAGAACAAACTCACCATGAGGAGAGGTCAGAACAGCAGCTGCCATGTCGGTTCCTCTCTGTCCAGTTTCCTCTGTTAAACATAATTATTTCAACACCATTTTAAACTCTCATTATCACTTTTTTATTTAGTATGTTTACCCATGTTTTGTTGATTTTGTGCTGAAATATATTTTCACACACAATAAAGTGCACCACATTATAACGTCAGGCTTTTCTCCCTCTTTTTTACTCAATTCTTATGGGGACACTGATTGGCTCATTATTTTACTTTTACTGCATGTTTCCCATTAACACAGACAATCTTTAGGCGAATAAAGATATTCTACATATTTAGAGAAGCTTCTGATAACCTGTCAGCTTTACAATGTGCATTAGAGGCATCAGGGGGGGTTGTGGTTTCATGAAGAAAATACACTTCAAAATAAAACTGAACTCTCCCTTTAAGTTCAATGTTCAATGTCTTATCTTTGCCGCTTTTCTCCCTGTGAAAGTGACTCAAGTTTGTCAGCCATTTTGTAAAACCTTTAATGTAATGAAATGCATACTGTCATAACATTTTTTTGTAATTTTATAAGTGCATCACAGTCAGTTTAACCACATACTTGCAGTACCTTGGCTGCTATACATCTTACAATCGAGGCAAAACTGCATAAAGTATTCCATTTGTTTACACAATTTGAATTAAGTTAATTGTCACCAAATTCAACAGCCATGGCTCCTAAAGTACGTAGCCTACAGAACTGCAATGCTGCTACTGCAAAGAGTAAAAATTAAGATTATCACATGATCGTTTCACGTTCATAAAAGATCATGAAATTATCATGTTATTACATGAAAATATTACATGACAACATGATAACCATTACGTTAATACAAGATAAACCCATCATGTTACTTACTCATGTTACAAGATCATGTTAAAACATGGTCACTTTTATAGCCAGTCTACATTATGGCACAAGTAGAATAGTTGATTGAGTTTTACTTTCTTCTTGGTTTGAGACATTATACAAAAATGTAAACTATGAGCTTCAAGTGAAAACATTGAGAGCTGTAAGCTAGGCATGAATAATTATGCATACAATTTAACAATTTATCAATGTGATTTCGTATATAGGACTGCATGGCTGAAAGACAAAAATACATTTTTACCTGAATGACAATTCCCTGGGTTTTGTGTGAGCGGTCTGTAGTGGTAGGGAAGTGAGTTGTTTACGTCTTACCTGCATTCTAAAGGTCGAGTAAAAGTGAACTTTGTAACGTTTCAGAGCACGGGCGTGTCCTGCAATGCTTATTGTTAATGTTGATACCTTTATAGCCCAGAGAGACCTGTGCAAGGATATCTATATAGGTCCACATGACTGTAAGGGTGCTCATTTCCCATATGTGGCCATTTTCTCATTGGCTTATTGTGTTTGAATGTAATTTCTTTATTATTCCAAATAAAAGATTTATGGGGTGAAAAATTATGTTTGCATATAAGCAACCAGGATAACAAAACTTCTTTATGGAATTTAGTCAATTAGAGATCCTGTTAAAATCTAAATTGCATGTGAATAAAAATGCAATACCACCCATCATTATAATAGAAATTATATTCCATATCTCATTTTATACAGAAAGTAATATTTTATCCATTTAATTTTGAAAATGATTTTTGATTCATTTAAATCTAATACATTGAAACGCCCTTTATCTATTGAATATTATAAAATACTTTTTTAATATAATGAGTTATATTCCTCCAAAATAAAATTATATAGTTTAATATCTATTTATTTATTTACTGAGTTTGGGACCATCAATGTAAGTGCACAATATACCAGCCTAAGTTGTTTACGTCTTACCTGCGTTCTAAAGGTCGAGTAAAAGTGAACTTTGTAACGTTTCAGAGCACGGGCGTGTCCTGCAATGCTTATTGTTAATGTTGATACCTTTATAACCCAGAGAGACCTGTGCAACTGTAAGACTGGAATTGAGATCCCAGGGCACCTGGACACACAACACCGGGGGTGGAAGCCTGTAAGGACTCTAGGACGTTATAAACCAGAACTTCGGTGCCGCAAAGTCTGCTGGGACCATCTGGCATGAAGTTTATGATGGTCAAAGAATGTCCTAGGACAGGGGTGTCAAACTCATTTTCACCCCGGGCCAAATTAGCATTATGGTTACCCTCAAAGGGCCGGTTGTAACTCTAAGACTATAAATATAACCATACTATAACCCATTGTTCTTTGTTCGTGTTCAACGTGCAATGTGGAAATAATTTTTCCATTTTAAACGCCTACTTCTCTATACAAAAGTCCTCTGGATTTTCAGGTTTCTCACCAAAGTTCAAGCATGTGAAATGTTTTTCGATAATCAAGCCGTCAGCTTTTTCAGTCAGCAAATGTATTAGCTTGAAACGCACATCTATTAAAATTCCCTTTCCCGTATTTACAACACTATGTTATATTCCATTTATACAAGATTATAAGTATAAGACAAAGGTAAATAGGTGCTCTATTCACAGCGTGAAGAATGAATAGATGCATTTGGAGCCCCAGCTGGCCTTGTATATGATGACTGCTTAGAGAACACTAAATATTGTATGTGTTCCCAGTTGCTGATTGGGGTGGCTGCCAGAACTGCACCCGTCAAGCTATTTTCAGGCTGTAGTAGAACCATGACTGACATGATCTTAAAAGGGTGGGTGGACACGAGGAACATGACTTTCTCTGTCACAGGTTAATGTGAAACAAGCTTTACTGAAACTAGGGGACGGCTAATAAAAGATACAGCAGATATCTGCTCAATTTTTACCGGTCCACTTCCAGGCAAAGGGACCACAGCAGATGTTTGTGCGTCTGTAGTGTAATTCATTTTCCATTTGTGTTTGAGCTAGGAATTTGATTTAGTTGTAGACGCCCTGAAGTGCTTGAAATTACATCAAATATTAATGGGGGGTATAGAAACCCAAGGGATAAGGACACACTTCTGGTTGGAACGGAGCTATATAGATTCAGAGGGGGTAGAAATTATGGGATAGCAGGTAATGATGTAATGTTCAAAGTTAGTAATGTCCGAAATGCAGAGCAGGGTGGGTGGAGGGGGACTGGAGGAGGGATAATGGGATAGCAGGTAATGAAGTAATGTTCAAAGTTTGTAATGTCCGAAATGCAGAGCAGGGTGGGTGGAGGGGGTCCGGAGGAGGGAAACAAGGACGGCGGCGCAGACAGGACCGCTCAGGAGGACGGCGGTGCAGGAGTGACCGCTCAGGAGGACGGCGGCGCAGGAGTGACCGTTCAGGAGGACGGCGGCGCAGGAGTGACCGCTCAGGAGGACGGCAGCGCAAACAGGACCGCTCATGTGGACGGCGGCGCAGACAGGACCGCTCAGGGGGCCGGCGGCGACGGCTGCATCGCTCAGGGGGCCGGCGGCGCAGACAGGACTGCTCATGTGGATGGCGGCAAAGGCTGCATCGCTCAGGGGGCCGGCGGCGACGGCTGCATCGCTCAGGGGGCCGGCGGCGATGGCTGCATCGCTCAGGGGGCCGGCGGCGACGGCTGCATCGCTCAGGGGGCCGGCGGCGACGGCTGCATCGCTCAGGGGGCCGGCGGCGACGGCTGCATCGCTCAGGGGGCCGGCGGCGACGGCTGCATCGCTCAGGGGGCCGGCGGCGACGGCTGCATCGCTCAGGGGGCCGGCGGCGACGGCTGCATCGCTCAGGGGGCCGGCGGCGACGGCTGCATCGCTCAGGGAGCCGGCGGCTAGCGGGCTCGGCCGCTCAGGACAGGAGGCTAGAGGGCTCGGCCGCTCAGGACAGGAGGCTAGCGGGCTCGGCCGCTCAGGACAGGAGGCTTGCGGGCTCGGCCGCTCTGGACAGGAGGCTAGCAGGCTCGGCCGCTCAGGACAGGAGGCTTGCGGGCTCGGCCGCTCAGGACAGGAGGCTTGCGGGCTCGGCCGCTCAGGACAGGAGGCTTGCGGGCTTGGCCGCTCAGGACAGGAGGCTTGCGGGCTCGGCCGCTCAGGACAGGAGGCTAGCGGGCTCAGCCGCTCAGGACAGGAGGCTTGAGGGCTCGGCCGCTCAGGACAGGAGGCTAGCGGGCTCGGCCGCTCTGGACAGGAGGCTAGCGGGCTCGGCCGCTCTGGACAGGAGGCTAGCGGGCTCGGCCGCTCAGGACAGGAGGTTAGCGGGCTCGGCCGCTCAGGAAGCAGACTCCGCAATTTGAGAGGAGGCAGGGAACGGGACGGGACTGGTGGCATGGAACAGGACCGAACTGGTTACGTGGAACAGGGCGTGCCAGGAGGCCTGGGACCGGAAGGGCCCGGAGGCACGGACCGGGGAGGGACAGGTGGCAAGGACCGGGGAGGGACAGGAGGCACGGACCGGGGAGGGACAGGAGGCACGGGCCGTGACGGAACCGGAGAGCTGGAACGGGACGGGCCAGGAGACCCGGGTCCGGACGGAGTCGGAGGGCCGGGTCCGGACGGAGCCGGAGGACCGGGTCCAGACGGGACAGGGGGCATGGACCCGGACAGGACAGGGGGCATGAACCCGGGCGGAACAGGGGACAAGGACCGGGGCGGGACAGGAGGCATGGACCGGTGTGGGACAGGAGGCATGGACCAGGGCGGAACCGGAGAGCTGGGACGGGACGGGACAGGAGAGCTGGGAAGGGACGGGACAGGAGAGCTGGGACGGGACAGGAGAGCTGGGACGGGACGGGACAGGAGAACTGGGACGGGACGGGACAGGAGAGCTGGGACGGGATGGGACAGGAGAGCTGGGACAGGACGGGACAGGAGAGCTGGGACGGGACGGAACAGGAGAGCTGGGACGGGACGGGACAGGAGAGCTGGGACTGGACGGGACAGGAGAGCTGGGACGGGACGGAACAGGAGACGTGGGACGGGATGGAACAGGAGACGTGGGACGGGACGGGACCGGAGGCTTGGGCTGGGACGGAAAGACGATGGATCCTCCGTCAACGGGTGGCTGAGCCCGTCGACGGAGCCAGGAACCAGGACCCCATCGTTTCCTCCCGGGCCCATAGCCCCCCGGGCAAAAGGCAAGACGGGTACCATCAAAAGTTGATAGTTTCGGGTTGTGGCTAGGCTCAGAGCTGTCCTGATGGAGAGAGATAACTCCGAGCCTAATGGAGCGGGAGCTGGGTTGAGGAGTCCGGGATGATGGGTGGTGGTCGGCATGATGGCGGGCAAACTCTGGGTTTTGCCCCCAGATCCCCATGAGGTATTCCTCATAGGAATCAGAGCCGAAGGGGTCTATCTCCATGTTGTAGATAGGCCTGCTGGGTCCCAGATGGCGAGTTCGTACTGTTACGATCGGTGGGATATAGGGACCCAGAAGCAGGCGGGATGCAGAACCGAGGTTTAATGTTCGGCAAAAACAAAAACAAAGGTACAAAAACACAATCCAAAGGAAGGTCAAACAGGCAGAGGTCAAAAACAGGAAGGCACGGCAGAGGTACACAATCACAGTCCAGGAACAGGGTCGCGAGAACACGGGCAGAAGTCGAAAAACCAGGAGATCAAAGAGACACAAAACATAAAACGAACAAACTAAACAAAGAAAACTCTGGGAAAACCCAATACTAACTCACGAAACAAAAACTCGGAAAACAAACAGATAACCCAGACTCGGAAGACAACTCAAAGAAATACTAGCTCACTCTGGGGGGGGAAAAACAGGCAACAGACTCACGCGTATAAATTTGTAAGACGAACTCGCAACGAGGGACTGAGACAGCAGGTATAAATGCAGGTGTAGACTGGTGCAAACACTTAGCTTGAGAATAGCAGGAAATGGAAAACAGCTTGAGAACTGAGACACGTAACAAGGCGATTAGTAATTCGTTAGTAGTTATCCTATCCTAGCCCTGACGTTAGTAGTTAGTTAACAAGACAATGACTGGATACGTAAGGAAACATGAAACAGCTGTGGAAACGTGATGAGACTAGATTGTTAGATTGTGTTAGTAATAATTCTATTAAACCCTGACGTTAGTAGATTAGTTAACCACACCCGTGTTTAGCCAGTTAGTAATCATGCAGGTCCTATATAAGAATTAGTAGTGCAGGGTAATACGAACGAAGCGTACAGGAACAAAAATAAAACTCTGAGAGGAAGCGAGAGAGACAGCACAGAACGCAAGGCTGCGGAAAACATGGAAAAATGTATGCTTCAGAAACTGTGACAATACAAAACATGACAGAAATACAAAAACAAACTCAGAACATAACAAATACACCCACATGCACAAACACACACACACACACACACACACACACACACGCATACATTCACACAAATGTAACAATGTTGGAAAGTATGTTTTCATATTTGATATTTGGTTGGATATTAAGTGAAATGAGAAATGGAATGAAAGTGGACACAACCTGTTGGTAACAATGCGTATAATGGACTATAATGGACTATAATGGACAGTCTGATATGAAAGCAAAAATGATGAAATTGCAGTCCACAGTAAAAATTTCAATGGTAACTGATTTAGGCCTTGTTGTGTATCTAAAATTAAGAAAAGGGCATTTTCACAATTGTTCAGTAATAGTCAGTTTAAACAGAACACAAAAGTACTTCTGACCAAATATATGAATGGCTTCCACTCAAATTGGTTTCACTGAAAGTGTACTGTTTGAAGGATGACATTCTGAAGTATATAAGGTAATATCCAGAACATTTACTTTGGAAAAAAATATTCAGAACTATTGAAATGTAAAAATAAAGAATGTTTTCAAAGAAATGTGAAAATAGAGCAGAATATTCACTGTAAAGTTTTAAGTGGCAGAGTATGAAGTTATGCATTCAAATGTGAAACATATTTTGTTTTAAGCTTCTTATTGAGTGTTTGGCAGAGGGATGGCTTTGTGTCATCACTTGCTATCATTGTAAAATTAAGAATGAAGTGCGCGGCTGTTTAATCACACACGGTGTCCTGTTAATGGCTTCCTGTGTGAGTAGAACGTAATTCATTGCTGCTCAGCTGTAGGATGTAGATGTAGGATTGTCCTCGCCCTACAACGATAAAAATCTTGCTGAAAGCATTAGGTTTATTTAACTACTGCAGAAGAACTATCCCTAATTATGTTGAAGGGGCAACCAGATTCTCAGAGACAGTTGTAGTGGACAGAAGAGACAATAGTTTATTTCACGGATTTGAAGAGAGCTTTAGCAACTGCACCGGCGTTAGGTATACCAGATAGGGCAAATCCCGCATTTCTGCATAAGGCAAAGTATACATGGTGTGAAATACATGCCTACATTTTAACATGCTAAAGTGTTCGAACACCCGCGCCTGCGTTTGTGACGAGCTGTTCGATTCTAACTGAATCTACTGCTACTATGTAACTGGGTTTACCTCTGTGTGTGTAAAATAGATGTGGAGGTAAAATAGATATTAGAGGTATACAGCAGTAAACCATAATCATAGCAGGCGGTGCTGTAATTGACCAGTGTCTGCAAAACAACTGATCAATACGCATTATTGAAACATTATTTTAGCTAAGGAGAGTAGAGGATGAAACTTCAGTGTTTAAGCTGGGTGAAGTAAAGGCCCCCTTCCCCAATGTTTTTTTGTTCTGGTGTAGATAGATAACCAGGTTTTATTTACTTTCGATGTTACCCTCTTAATGGTATGGTTTTGTTTTATGTTTAATTGCTTGGTTTTGTCTAGAAGTAATGAAAAGTAAACCCTTTAACGCGATCCCTCTTAAGGGTTTGTCAGCATGGCTTATGTACACTCATTATTCGCCGGAGACTTGTACATTTTTGGACAAATGGATTGAGTATACTGAGAATGATCCAAAATTACAGTACCCTAATGGATTGAGTATACTAAGAATTATCCAAAATTACAGTACCCTAATGGATTGAGTATACTGAGAATGATCCAAAATTACAGTACCCTAATGGATTGAGTATACGAAGAATGATCCAAAATTACAGTACCCTAATGGATTGAGTATACTAAGAATGATCCAAAATTACAGTACCCTAATGGATTGAGTATACTAAGAATGATCCAAAATTACAGTTCCAACATGGACAGGATCATAAAATACCATAGAGAATAAAAAGAAGCCCACCCCTCAGGTACAAAATGGTAATTCAGTTAAAACAGAGAAGACACGTAGACACCCAAAATAAACTAAAAATCGAGGTTTGCAAATTAAAACAGAAAATAAATGAGGAAAATAGAGCTGTAATGGAGAGTGAATTATATATAATATATAATATGTTTGTTATACTGCACAAAACCTAAACAGCTCAAAAACAAAACCTACGCTGCCTCCGTATGTGCAAATGTACCCTAATCTTGTGAAAAAAAAGACTACTAACACTAATAAGGATTCATATTCGGAAGATACTAAAACAATTGTGCAGGCTCTGTTGAGAGTGATAGTGCAGAACGGAGAAGAGAAAATAATTCACACAACCTGTACTCAGGTCTCTCCGCAGATATTGGGGCCCAAAAAGATGGGGAAGCACACGACCTCGAGCAACTAAAAACAGGTAACACCACACGAATATCAAGCTGGCTGACTGATAGTGCTTGATTAAGGATGCGCATGGTCAGGACCTTTGCGCAAGGGGGGGGAGTGCTTAAAGGTATACTAGGGCCTAGAACAACATTGGGCGGAAAAACTAGATCCCCTTACAAAGTTATAGGTGATAGAGATCCCATTGACCACTGTGGCTGCATGAGAACCATAGAACAAACGGGGCTCTGTACTTCCTTGGATTTGCTGACGTCAAACTCGTAATTTGACGGTAGCAAATCCAAGAAAGAGAAATACACAAACTATAACCTGTAGGGGGGGCGTGGAATGCTAGGAAGCGGGTAATGCTAGTTCATTGAAGAGTGTCGCGCAAGCCATGCTGGTCTTTTAAAATGAGGCCGGTTCTCTAGTTTTTTCCAACTTATTGCTCAAATCATGCAATTTTCTGATTTTTGTAATGTTTATCGTAAACAATAGACATAACTACATGTGCTTAGAGGCTATAAGCCATACCCTGGATGTTGTCTTTAAGAGCATTCAGAATGCCTGGTGGTCGCCCTATTTGACAAGCATGGTGGATCAAGCACTGAACGACTATGAAGTCTGTGTGACATACAATAACAGGAAGGCATTTTCAGCGCCAATTGGGCACATTCCACCACCCGATGGACCATTTAGACACATAATGATAGATTACGTGGACATGATTGAGCAGGTTCAAAACCAAAGGTACATATTAGTGATGGTGGATAGATTCAGCAGGTGGGTAGAAGCAACACCCACAAGTAGCCCAGACGCCAAATCGGTGTTTCCCAGATTTGGGATTCCAGATAAAATTAGTTCAGACAATGGACCACATTTTATAGCCGAACTGGGGAAAGTCACGACTAAAATGTTGGGCATTAGGCAAAGGTTCGGGTGTGTATATCAACCACAGTCACAAGGAATGGTGGAAAGGGCAAATGGCACTTTGAAAGCAAAGATAGCCAAAATATGCGCAGACTGCAAAATCTATTGGGTAGACGCACTACCACTGGCACTAATGAGCACGAGAATGCAAGCTAACAGAAGTACGCCTCTAACCCCGCATGGAAATACTAACAGGCAAACTAATGCCAGTACCGTACCTACGTGGTCCGTACAATGGACCTGCGCTTGAGCAGTTTGAGAGTGAAATGTCAAATTATGTGCAGCATCCAACCGTAATAAACAAGACTATTTTCCAACAGGTAAAAGGAGCCACTGAAATGAGAATAAAGTGACATCCCAGGGGATTTAGGTGGAATACGCCCGGGAGATTGGATGTATATTAAAGTGTAGGAGGAGAAGGTGGAGTGAACCCAGGCGTGAGGGACCATACAAGAAGGTTCTAACAACTCCTACTACTGTATGGTTCCATCTTAATCACTGCTGTAGAGGGAGAGAACTACTACTATGGTCAAACCATGGCCAGGTCATTTTCTCTATAATTAAAATCATAAAATCATATTTCATCAAACTATAGTATAAATAAATACCATATGTAATGCTTACTTAAAACCAGCAGAGGACGCTGTTGACCATGAAAAAGAAGAAGGGCACAGAACATGACAGTATAAAAGGCGCAGTCGTACAGACTGCGATATAGGATGCAGAGTGTATGAAGGAGAGTGTGTGAGACAGACTGACCCAGACGGGCCGAGAGAGTGAGAATGTACTGAAAATGTCCTTAGAATTATTTTATATGGATCTGCGCAGATAAGCCTGGGTTTTTGTATGGTATTCCTTTAAATTAAATACAATAAATCCAATTGCATCAGACTCTGAAAAATCGTGTTTATTTTGAAGAAGTTTGTAAGTTTGTATTAAAGTCTGAGGGGAGCTTCTGAACAGTGCATCTGGCCCGGACTGCTGACTGGGTTTTACACCACACTTCCCTAGATTCCCAGGTTTTCTTTATGTCCTGCTCTAGTGCCAGCACATTATCCATAGTGGACCGTCACTTTCTAAATCCGCTTTCATAGTCTACCAAGACCTTTACCCCGGCCAGCACAGCAGATTTAAAACAATTCAGGTAAGCGCGTCAATGGCTCACCTGGTCAGCAAAAGACAATGTGCATGTGTGCAACCCTTCAGTCCGTAATCTTTGAATTAATACATATTTATATACAATTAATGGGATATTTATATAGTACAGTGTGATATTAACATACTTGTACCAAGTATTAATTGCTTTCTTGTTGTGAATAGGTCATTTTAGCAAGACGCGTGGCACAGTCTGTAGTGGGGGTATATGTAAGGAGGGCCGTCCACTCTCCTTTAAAGAGGCCTGTTAAATACATTTATGTGTTGATGTCTTTCATTCCCATTAAAGGGCATACATTTCTGTGTTGTCTTATGTTTATCACCTTTGCAATTCTGCTGTGAGAAGGCAGGAAGACATTTTGCACATAACAGCACATGCTTCAACTCTGTAATGTGATGCAGATATCACAAATATTGTTTTATTTAGTGCAAATCAATTTAGAGTTTATATCAACAAATCAGAGCAAATCTGACAGTTTCTGAAAAGCTGTAGGAGTTATTGAGTTCAATGTATAAATAAAAGAAAGATCCTGACACATTTAATTAGTCTTATCATGCATATGTCATATGTAGATTGAGTAAATTCAGTAAGGTTTAATTCAGTGGTTTCAGAGATATAAGCCTTTTCATCCACCAGGGGGCAGTCTCCATAAGGAATTTAATAATAGGGTTTGTGTTCCTGTGAATCCTGTGTGTTTATCTAGCGCTTTTCAGTTAATTTCAGAAATTGTTACTGAAACTGATAATTGTGACTGATTTATTACATGAAGCATATATATATATATATATATATATATATATACACAAATAAAATATATACAGACTATTGCTCGTCAATATGGGTCTTAAATCACACCTCCTGCACACTAGGAGCACTGCAGCTGAAGGAAAGAGGGGAGAGGAGTGTCTCTCATCCTGTAGTCTGTGTGTACAAAGTGAGCCACTGGGAAGAACGAATGCTGCAGTAACCAGAGAAACCCAGCAAGACCCAGGCTGTGACCGAATACAACCCCTGTTCCCTGTCCACTGTCCCCCGTCCACTCAGACCCCTGTCCTTATGTACCCTGTCCCCTCACTTTGCAAGCAGTGTGTGAAAGAAATCCCGCAAAACTAGTGAGGAAGTAGTTCATAATATATATATTTTTATTGAGAATATCAATCAGTTAACATATGACAATTGTTACAGTGTAGATTATGAATGAAGAAAAAATTAACAAAAATTTAAAAAAGAGTATTTTGTAATATGAACCTATATTATACCATAGATATACATATACGCTCTATGTCTTTTATGCTTTTACTTCCGGGTTACTTACTGAATTTATCGGATGAGCGCACCGTTCTACAGATGAGTGTGCTCCTAAATTCCCTCAACAAAACCTCGGAAATAAGGGGTTCATCCTGGTATCTTAAGTGCCCCCATTTGTGAGAAAAACTCGCCTACTCAAAATCTTTTTGACGAAGTGGACTCAAATATGCCCCCTCAAAAGGGTGTAGGGGTCATATTCGGACACTGCCCAACTGTGTCCTTCCAGAGCCGACTCCCTATCAGTCAGCTGATGACATGGGCATAGCCGAGGCTCAAACCTGCAACCCAATGCCATTACTGCTGAGACAGATCCACAGATATACAGAGATATTATATAGATTTGGTCATGTGTTTGTCATGTAGTCTATCACATCACACAGCTTTCAATTTTTCAACTACATCTACATTTTTAATTTGCATTTTGGTCATAAGCATGACCATGAATTTGATTGCATTCAAAGCTTGACAGAATATATTTTTTTTATATAATGGGTTCATTTTTTTGCAAAAAGATCATAGGCACAAATATCTGCAGTCAGAAGAATAAAAATAACGTGACGTTACCATTAGCCCCGTTTTTATTGGAGGTCTACACTAAAAGCATATCTAATGGATCTCTCCCTCCTACATGAACGCAAAGCTTCATCTCCCTAATCCATAAACCTAAAAAAGACCCTTTACTCATCGATACTCAATCCAATTTGCCTGCTAAACAACGATTATAAGATATTAGCAATCGCTTTTGCAAAACGTTTAAAGTCAGTATTGGATGCTGTTATAGACTGTTATAGAGTCTCGATCTGGCTTCATGAAAAATAGACATATTTCAGTCTTGGATGTTTTAGATTATTCAGACTTTATTACTGATAATAGTTTTATTCTATTTTTAGACTTTTATAAAGCTTTTGATTCGGTAGAACACAATTTCATTTTTGAAACATAAAAAAAATTTGGATTTGGTAATTACATTTGTAGAACTATTAAAACACTTAATGCTAACAGTAACAGCTCCATTAAAGTAAAAGCTGGTACTACTCCAAGATTTAACCGTGAGAGAGAAATCCGTCAAGGATGCCCAATCTCCTCATATCTGTTCTTGCTCGTCGCCCAACTTTTATCAAATCTCATCAAAACAAGCTCTTTAAAAGGCATCACAATAACAGCTAAAGATATCATCATTAGCCAGCTGATGACACAACTCTTTAAAAAAAAAACTCATTACAGATCTCTAGTGCTCTTGACATCCTTTACTCTTTCTCTAGGGCTTCTGGATTACATTTGAATGTAAATAAATGTGAATTGATGGCTGTGAACGACTGCACCCTTACTGCAATTTCCAACATTCCGATAAGAGACACTGTTACATATTTGGGGATCTCTATAACCAAAGACAATAAAACTAGAGGTACAATAAATTTTATGCCAATTATAGAAGAAAAATTAATCAATGGTTATTGAGGGATCTGTCTCTGAGAGGTAGAACGTTAATCACTAAAGCAGAAGGTATTTCTAGGATCACGTATGCTGCTCTCTCATTGGACGTTGATCAAAATACCATAAAATATATAGATCGGCTGCTTTTTCATTTCTTATGGAAAAACAAAACTCATTATATAAAAAAACTGTCATTATGAATATGAAAATGGAAGGCTTAATTTTCTTGGTTTTTATACACTGAATAATACATTAAAAATAAAATGGATTAAACTATTTCTGAAATGTGGAACTGGATAATCACATTTTCTTTCAATTGGGAGGTTTAAACTTTCTTTTATCTTGCAATTATAAAATAGAAAAAATTCCTATTCGCCTTTCTGCTTTTCATAAACAGATACCCATAACTCCTAAACAGTTCGCAATAGTGTTTGATGCAATCCCTTCTGGTGCAATCATGCTATTTCGAGGTTCTATAACTACCCCCGAATCAGAAGCTCCCCCTGCTGGAATAGTTGAATCAGCAATCGGAAAACTGTTTTGACTCGTCAATTAAAAAGAATAACCGTAAGATTCGTAATCTTTTCCAAGAAGATGTGGTCTCAGTTTCACCTGTGATGGCTTTTTGGAATAACAGAGTGGGAAATTTACATTGGAAGAAAATATGGAAAATAAGTTTTTCTTAACTAATAAAGTCAAAGAAGCCTCTTTTAAAATAATACATCGGCGTTACCCAGTAAAGTCTTTTTAAGTTAAATTCAGATCTAATATTGAGATGAATTGTGTTTTTGTGACTCCATTACTGAGACGATGATCAATTTATTCTGGAAATGTGAACATTCCCGTAAACTGTGGCAAGACATTTGCAGATATATTTTAAACAATATCCTACCTAATTTCAAACTATCCTTAGAAAATGTATATTTTGGTTTTTCAAATTGCAACAGAACATGGGAAAAATAATATTTTCTGACTAATCTTATAATTTTTTTAGCAAAGTTTCACATTCATAAATGTAAATGTATTCAAATGAAACCCAATTTTCTAGCCTTCAAGAAAGAAGTTGAGATGTATGTTAAAACGATAACTCTTTCTAAAAACCAAAAAGCAATTAAAACCATAAGATTGTGCTTCCTATATAATGTCTTCTTATAATGTCTTCTTTGTTTATTTATTTTTATTTATTTTATTTTGTGTATTAGATGATGAATATACCCCTGGTATATTTACTTATTATTTTCCAGATTATACATTTATGTGTAATTTAAATTGATATCATTGATGTACTGGTTGCATTTGTGAAATTTACAATAAAAAAATAATAATAATTAAAAAAATAAAAATAATAATAATAATAAAAATAAAAATAAACGATGCTGAACTCTCTGGTTTGCTCATTTTCAGCCGCTGTGACATCTTCTTACTGGAAGGTTTATGATCGGATTCATGAGTCCCTCCGCTCACTGTAACACAACACCACCAATTCATCAATAGATTAGGATAGTTATTTGGAAAGTACATTATAAATGGATCATTGTTAATTCATTGTATATTGTGCATCAATCAATAAATCAAACAGCACAATTCATGCAAAAGATTAAATTCAAAGTGCTTAACATAAAATCAAAAAAAAAAAGCAAGACATACAAGAAAAGATAGATACAATAAAACTATATCAATGCACTAATATATAATTCAATATTTCAAATAAATAAGATGATTAAGTAAAAGCAACCTAACTAAAAGTAGAGTTTAAAGGTGCATTTTGAGATAGGGGAGGTTATTACTGAAAGTGCTGAGAAATTCAGTCTATAGGAAGATGATGAATTAAACTCACAGGAAGGAGTAAAAAACTCAAAAGCTGTTTCTCCTCTTCCTGGATCCCTCAGTCTCAGAGTCGACCACAACCTTCGACATCCTCTCAATCAGCTCCTCCTCTCTTCTGCTCCCTTCCTCCTCAAAGTTCTTCTGTTTTCTTTCTGTGTTCTTTTCCACAAAAAAAACAAACGTATATTAAAATGTTAGGGGTCTGCGTGTGAACGGTTTACAATTTGCTACGTTTTGAAAAACAGTTGAAGTAGTTACACAATCTACCACATGGGGGCAGTGTAGAGTGTCACCTACACTGACCTGTTCCAGCGTCTCTCTGTCAGACATCCCTACTTCACTCACTACAGAACTCCTTGCTCCATATCCAGATGATGCTGAACTCTCTGGTTTGCTCTTTTTCAGCCACTGTGACACTTTCTTACTGGAAAGTTTATGAGCAGATTCATAATCCCACACAGAGCTGCCTGCTTCAGAGGGGGCTGGAGTCTCTCCACTCACTGTAACACAACACCACCAACTGTTACAATCAAATTCATCTGCATTACATTTGTTATATTTTTCATATTTTAGGTGACTGTTGCATCATAATTATATTTATCTTTTTGAGTCAGACAATGATCTTATCTCAACGATTTAAAAAAAATCAAAATTAGAAAACTGTTTGAGGTTAATCTACCCAGATGGTTAGTACATCCTTTGTTTTTAAATGATTCCTTTAGTCTGGTGTTCATATATGTGGGAGATGTATGCAAAATATACTGCATATAAAAGCTAAGTATTCACTTGTATACTGGATTATTAACTATATAAAAGGTTTATAAAACCCCTGGCAAAAATTATGGAATCACCAAATTTAGAGGATGTTGACCCAGCTTTTTTACTTCATAGCAAATAAACAAACCACAGATATGACAGAAGACATTTTTGTTTAATAGCTGAACATGGCTTTGTGAAACATACCTCAAACAAATTAAATACAATTATTTTAATTAATGGCAAATTTGTTTCCAGATCAAGTAGTGAAAAAAAATTATGTAATCACTTCATAATTTGCATTTCTAAAAAAAATGCAAATTAGTCTGCAATTAAAAGCGAGTGCTTACAGAACTTAACGAGCTGCTGGACTTGGCTAGATGAAAGGAAACATGGCCCCAACAAGAGAGTTGTCAATTGAAATAATGGAAAAGATAATAAAACTCCTTCAAGAATGTGTCTAAAATTTGTTGCAAGTACAAACAAAATATGAAGATTATAAAAGGAAAACATACAGGTAGACCAAGGAAGACGTCAAAGCATCAGGATAGAAAACTCAAAGCAATATGCCTTGAAAATAGAAAATGCACAACAAAACAAATGGGTGGAAACAGGAGTCAATGTTTGTGACAGAAGTGTGAGAAATCGGCTGAATTAAATGGGATTTACACGTAGAAAAGCCAAACGAAGACCAGCACTAACATCTAAACAGGAGAAAACAAGGCTACAGTGGGATAAAGAGAAGCAATCATGGACTGTGGATGATTGGATGAAAGTGATACTCAGTGATGAATCACAAATCTGCATTGGCCAAGGAGATGATGCTGGAACTTTTGTCTGGTGCCGTTCTAATGAAACATAAAGATGACTGCCTAAAGAAAACAATCAAATTTCCCCACTCATTTATGATATGGGCTTGCATGTCAGGTAAGGGACCAGGGGACATGGCAATCATTACCTCAACAGCCAATGCACAGGTGTACATACAGGTGTACACTGAAAGTTTGGACACTTTTCTCATTCCATCGATAGAAAATAGGTTTGGTGATGATGAAGTCATTTTTCAGGATGATAATGCATCTTGCCACAGAGCAAAGAGTGTTAAAGCTTTTCTTCAGGAAAGACATATCAACTCAATGACATGGCCAGCAAACAGACCGGTGGAAAATTTATGGTGGGAATAAAATAAATGGGTCCATGACAAGGCTGAGGCAAAGCTGATCTGTAAATCGCTATTGGAGAAAGTTGGAACAGCTTGATGGAGAATATTGGTTTTCATGAGTGAAGTCCACGTCTCAAAGAACTGAGGCTGTCATAAAAGCCAGAGGAGGAGCAACAAAGTACTAATTGTAATTTTTTTTGTTGATGATTCCATAATTTTTTTCTCAACATTGAGTGATTCCACATTTATTTCCCCTACTTCATCTGGAAAAGAATATGCCATTAGTTAAAATAATTTAATTGTATTTGCTTGAGGTATGTTTCACGAAGCCAGAAAGTTCAGCTATTAAACACAAATTGTTTTGTGTCATATCTGTGATTTGTTTATTTGCTATGAAGTAAAAAAGCTGTGTGAACATCCTCTAAATGTGGTGATTCCATAATTTATGCCAGGGATTGTAACAGATTAGAACAAGTTACCTGGATAGTACACTATAAACGGATGATTGTTAAATCCTGTATAGTACACTATAAACTGATGATTGTTAAATCCTGGATAGTACACTATAAACTGATGATTGTTAAATCCTGGATAGTACACTATAAACTGATGATTGTTAAATCCTGTATAGTACACTATAAACTGATGATTGTTAAATCCTGTATAGTACACTATAAACTGATGATTATTAAATCCTGGATAGTACACTATAAACGGATGATTGTTAAATCCTGTATAGTACACTATAAACTGATGATTGTTAAATCCTGGATAGTACACTATAAACTGATGATTGTTAAATCCTGGATAGTACACTATAAACTGATGATTGTTAAATCCTGTATAGTACACTATAAACTGATGATTGTTAAATCCTGGATAGTACACTATAAACTGATGATTGTTAAATCCTGGATAGTACACTATAAACTGATGATTGTTAAATCCTGGATAGTACACTATAAACTGATGATTGTTAAATCCTGGATAGTACACTATAAACTGATGATTGTTAAATACTGGATAGTACACTATAAACTGATGATTGTTACATCCTGGATAGTACACTATAAACGGATGATTGTTAAATCCTGGATAGTACACTATAAACTGATGATTGTTAAATCCTGGATAGTACACTATAAACTGATGATTGTTAAATCCTGTATAGTACACTATAAACTGATGATTGTTAAATCCTGGATAGTACACTATAAACTGATGATTGTTAAATCCTGGATAGTACACTATAAACTGATGATTGTTAAATCCTGGATAGTACACTATAAACTGATGATTGTTAAATCCTGGATAGTACACTATAAACTGATGATTGTTAAATCCTGGATAGTACACTATAAACTGATGATTGTTAAATCCTGGATAGTACACTATAAACTGATGATTGTTAAATACTGGATAGTACACTATAAACTGATGATTGTTACATCCTGGATAGTACACTATAAACTGATGATTGTTAAATCCTGGATAGTACACTATAAACTGATGATTGTTAAATCCTGGATAGTACACTATAAACTGATGATTGTTAAATCCTGTATAGTACACTATAAACTGATGATTGTTAAATCCTGGATAGTACACTATAAACTGATGATTGTTAAATCCTGGATAGTACACTATAAACTGATGATTGTTAAATCCTGGATAGTACACTATAAACTGATTATTGTTAAATCCTGGATAGTACACTATAAACTGATGATTGTTAAATCCTGGATAGTACACTATAAACTGATGATTGTTAAATCCTGGATAGTACACTATAAACTGATGATTGTTAAATCCTGTATAGTACACTATAAACTGATGATTGCTAAATCCTGGATAGTACACTATAAACTGATGATTGTTAAATAATTGAACAATGTGCATAGGGGTTTTTCTTCATAGACTTAAAGCAGAACTGTAAGTGCTGAGAAATTCAGATGTTAACTGTTTAATATGGTCTAAAAATTTTATAGCATAGATTAGGATAGTTAGTTGGATAGTACATTAAACATGGGTCAATGTTAATGCTAACTCAGTGTATTATGTGTATAGAGGTGGTTGTTAATGCTAACTCAGTGTATTGTGTGTACAGAGGTGGTTGTTAATGCTAACTCGGTGTATTATTTGTACAGAGGTGGTTGTTAATGCTAACTCAGTGTATTATGTGTACAGAGGTGGTTGTTAATGCTAACTCAGTGTATTATGTGTACAGAGGTGGTTGTTAATGCTAACTCAGTGTATTATGTGTACAGAGGTGGTTGTTAATGCTAACTCAGTGTATTATGTGTACAGAGGTGGTTGTTAATGCTAACTCAGTGTATTATGTGTACAGAGGTGGTTGTTAATGCTAACTTAGGGCCAAATCCACAAAGAACGGATTGCTCCTGGCAATTAGCTCAAAGTTAATACAGAGATTGCAAAAGCAATCCTCACCAGTTTAGCACGGTATCCACAAAAGATTTTGCTCCAATGATATGCCCGGGCAAACACGCCCACAAATTTGCCACCGATGATTGCAATTAGCCATGTGGCAGCCTATATATTTATTGGCTTGTTCCAAGAACACAATATCAACGACAATGGCAGAGAGAAAGCGCAAATTAAAATTTTCTGAAACCGAGTTGCATGTCCTCACCAACGAGGTGCAGAGACATGCAGCTAAATTGCAGTCGCGGAATCTCACCCCAAGTGAGAGAAACCATATTTGGGAGTCAGTTGCAGAAAGGGTTTCAGGCTTTTCTCCATATTTCAGGACACAGATTGGTTCTTAATGAAAATGACAGACCACACTTTTTTTGTCCGAAATATCAGTCTGTTATGTCTCGCCCTTAAATCCCCTTATGGACGGAATTTACTTTCAAAAGAAAAAATAAATAGAGGTTTTGTGTTATATTATTCAATGCACATTCATATCAGGCCATTTCTGAAAAGAGTCGGTTTGTCGCTAATTCGCGACAAAATAGGCCTTAAGAGGTTTATCATCCAATTCGTCCGGTTAATACCTGCTTTTCAAAAGTGGTATTTGCACCTCTCTAACTGTGTGTGGCAATTAGCTCATGGTGTTTGTGGATTGCTTGCAAGGCTTCCTTGGTGCAATTTTGCAGGCAAGTACCTAATTTACATACATTTAAATGAGAGGGGTGCAGCCGTGGAGCTATTTGCTCGTCGGTGTAGTTTGCCATACCTTTCAGCCTTTGCATGTGCTTTGTGGATTGGATGCAATTTTTTTTACTCATTTGCACAGGGTTTGCCCAGGCAAACGCTGTGCAATCCTTTTGTGGATTTGGCCCTTAGTGTATTATGTGTACAGAGGTGGTTGTTAATGCTAACTCAGTGTATTATGTGTATAGAGGTGGTTGTTAATGCTAACTCAGTGTATTATGTGTACAGAGGTGGTTGTTAATGCTAACTCAGTGTATTATGTGTACAGAGGTGGTTGTTAATGCTAACTCAGTGTATTGTGTGTACAGAGGTGGTTGTTAATGCTAACTCAGTGTATTATGTGTACAGAGGTGGTTGTTAATGCTAACTCAGTGTATTATATGTATAGAGGTGGTTGTTAATGCTAACTCAGTGTATTATGTGTACAGAGGTGGTTGTTAATGCTAACTCAGTGTATTATGTGTATAGAGGTGGTTGTTAATGCTAACTCAGTGTATTATGTGTATAGAGGTGGTTGTTAATGCTAACTCAGTGAATTATGTGTACAGAGGTGGTTGTTAATGCTAACTCAGTGTATTATGTGTACAGAGGTGGTTGTTAATGCTAACTCAGTGTATTATGTGTATAGAGGTGGTTGTTAATGCTAACTCAGTGTATTATGTGTATAGAGGTGGTTGTTAATGCTAACTCAGTGTATTATGTGTACAGAGGTGGTTGTTAATGCTAACTCAGTGTATTGTGTGTACAGAGGTGGTTGTTAATGCTAACTCAGTGTATTATGTGTATAGAGGTGGTTGTTAATGCTAACTCAGTGTATTATGTGTATAGAGGTGGTTGTTAATGCTAACTCAGTGTATTATGTGTACAGAGGTGGTTGTTAATGCTAACTCAGTGTATTATGTGTACAGAGGTGGTTGTTAATGCTAACTCAGTGTATTATGTGTACAGAGGTGGTTGTTAATGCTAACTCAGTGTATTATGTGTACAGAGGTGGTTGTTAATGCTAACTCAGTGTATTGTGTGTACAGAGGTGGTTGTTAATGCTAACTCAGTGTATTATGTGTATAGAGGTGGTTGTTAATGCTAACTCAGTGTATTATGTGTATAGAGGTGGTTGTTAATGCTAACTCAGTGTATTATGTGTATAGAGGTGGTTGTTAATGCTAACTCAGTGTATTATGTGTATAGAGGTGGTTGTTAATGCTAACTCAGTGTATTATGTGTATAGAGGTGGTTGTTCATGCTAACTCAGTGTATTATGTGTACAGAGGTGGTTGGTAATGGACTTTAAGCTTAACCTGAAAGTGCTGAGAAATTCAGTCTATAGAAAGATGAATTAAACTCACAGGAAGGAAAAAGTAAATCCAAGCTATTTCTCCTCTTCCTGAATGGCAGTGTGGATCCCTCTTTCTCTGAGTCAACCACAACCGTCAGCATCCTCTCTAGCAGCTCCTCCTCTCTTCTGCTCCATTCCTCCTCAAGCCTCTTCTGCTCGTCCATTTTCTGTCCAAACAATCTGTGTCTTATCTCATTAAAAAATCCCTGTCTTTCTCTCTCCTCTAAAGTGAAGGGAACACCCCTGTTCCTGGCTACCATCTCCTCTATCTTCTCCAGCAGCTCTGTGACCTGAGTCCCATCAACCCTGTTCTTATTGTTGAGAACATGATACCTGTTCCAACATTTCTCTATGAGCTCTTGGAGGGCCCTCCCTTCAGTCTCAATGTGCTGCTCTATGGTTGTGTCTCCCAGACAGTCTCCCCTGGTGAACAGCACTATAGTGTGTTTCCAGACTCTCTCACTGAGAAGCTCCAGGTGTTCCACCACTGATCTCCTGTGTGTCTCTCTGAATGCTGAGCTCATATTAATGACCAGGAAGAGAGCGCAGGGTCCCGGGGGACACAGAGACACACTGCGCACAATCTCCTGTTTATCCAGCTCTGCAGTGTGAATCACAGAATAAGTTTTCCACCAGCCTGGTGTGTCGACCACAGTGACCTGTCTCCCAGCTACTTCCCCCTGTCTCTTCACACACTGTGCAGTTCTTATTCCAGACTCAAACTCCTCTCTGCCCAGGATGGTGTTTCCTGCTGAACTCTTCCCATTCTCTCTCCCCCCCAGCAGCACAATCCTCAGCTCGGAGAGACGGTGTTCCTCCCCTGTCAGAGAGAAAGAGAACAATTTACTCCTCATCAGGAGTGTTAACAGACATTCAGCTCTGAGATGAGCTGCTCTCTGTAAGTTTGGAGAGGTGAGTATTAATAATTAAATTACATTTATCACAGAGGACATAAGACTGGTGGGCTGTGGTTATATCTGTAGAAAAAAAATTCTGTGTGAGATGTTTTCTCATATAATTGTGATGTATACTTCAGTTCAATACATTTTACAGCCTGAAATGTTAAAACACAATACTTTTAATTTTGTAATGAGAAGAGCAATTTTGAAAAAATCATTAAGTATACTTTTTTGATTGGTCATCATTCACATAAAAATAAAATCAAGTTTTTTCAAATCTGCAAATTGCACTAAGTAACCACTAACCTCAGCATACATAATCATGGCAAGTAAGGAGAAAATGAGAACAGATATACATACAGTATGTCTCTCTGGAGTGACATTTTTTATTGGTAAAACACACCTCCATCAAAGATGACTGAACACAGTTATGATTAATGTGAATATTTCAGTTTTTCATCTAAAAATAATTTCAATCAATGAAAAAACGAACCTTCAAAAAGTGCTTTGAGAGACTTTCTCTGTTCCTGAACCTTCATCATCCTCTGTTTCACTCGTTCTTCCACTGCCCTCCTCTTCTCTTCCACCTCCTGTAAGAGCATTCTATCTATTTCATAGTGAGAGCCTCCATGCCCTGCCATCATCTCCTCTATCTTCTCCAGCAGCTCTGTGACCTGAGTCCCATCAGCCCTGTTCTCATTGTTGAGAACATGATACCTGTTCCCACATTTCTCTATGAGCTCTTGGAGGTCCCTCCCTTCAGTCTCAATGCGCTGCTCAATGGTTGTGTCTCCCAGCCAGTCTCCCCTGGTGAACAGCACTATAGTGTGTCTCCAGACTCTCTTACTGAGAAGCTCCAGGTGTTCCACTACTGATCTCCTGTGTGTCTCTCTGAATGCTGAGCTCACATCAATGACCAGGAAGAGAGCGCAGGGTCCCGGGGGACACAGAGACACACTGCGCACAATCTCCTGTTTATCCAGCTCTGCAGTGTCCTTCACAGAGTAAGTCCTCCACCAGCCTGGTGTGTCGACCACAATGACCTGTCTCCCAGCTACTTCACCCTGTCTCTTCACACACTGTGCCGTTCTTATTTCAGACTCAAACTCCTCTCTGCCCAGGATGGTGTTTCCTGCTGAACTCTTCCCACTCTCTCTCACCCCCAGCAGCACAATCCTCAGCTCTGAGAGACGGTGTTCCTCCCCTGTCAGAGAGAAAGAGAACAATTTACTCCTCATCAGGAGTGTTAACAGACATTCAGCTCTGAGATGAGCTGCTCTCTGTAAATTTGGAGAGGTGAGTATTAATAATTAAATTACATTTATCACAGAAGACATAAGACAGGTGGGCTGTGGGTTATATCTGTAGGAGCAAAATTCTATGTGAGATTTTTGCACATATAATTGTGATGTATACTTCAGTTCAATAATTTTACAGCCTGAAATGTTAAAACATAAGACTTTTAATATTGTAATGAGAAGAGCAATTATTATTTTTTTAATCGTTAAGTATACTTCTTTGATTGGTCCTCATTCACACAAAAATGAAATCATGTTTTCCCACATTTTTCAAATCTACAAATTGCACTGTCTAACCTCAGCATACAGCATCATGGCAAGTAAGGAGAAAATGAGAACAGATATATATACAGTATGTCTCTCTGGAGTGACATTTTTTATTGGTAAAACACACCTCAATAAATATGACTGAACACAGTTATAATTAATATTCATATTCTATAGTTTTTCATCTAAAAATAATTTCAATCAATGAAAAAAACGAACCTTCAAAAAGTGCTCTGAGAGTCTTTCTCTGTTTCGGAACCCTCATCATCCTCCGTTTCACTCGTTCTTCCACTGCCCTCCTCTTCTCTTTCACCTCCTGTAAGAGCATTCTATCTATTTCATAGTGAGAGCCTCCATGCCCTGCCATCATCTCCTCGATCTTCTCCAGCAGCTCTGTGACCTGAGTCCCATCAGCCCTGTTCTCATTGTTGAGAACATGATACCTGTTCCCACATTTCTCTATGAGCTCTTGGAGGTCCCTCCCTTCAGTCTCAATGCGCTGCTCAATGGTTGTGTCTCCCAGCCAGTCTCCCCTGGTGAACAGCACTATAGTGTGTCTCCAGACTCTCTCACTGAGAAGCTCCAGGTGTTCCACCACTGATCTCCTGTCTGTCTCTCTGAATGCTAAGCTCACATTAATGACCAGGAAGAGAGCGCAGGGTCCCGGGGGACACAGAGACACACTGCGCACAATCTCCTGTTTATCCAGCTCTGCAGTGTCCTTCACAGAGTCAAACATCCACCAGCCTGGTGTGTCGACCACAGTGACCTGTCTCCCAGCTACTTCACCCTGTCTTTTCACACACTGTGCAGTTCTTATTCCAGACTCAAACTCCTCTCTGCCCAGGATGGTGTTTCCTGCTGAACTCTTCCCACTCCCTCTCCCCCCCAGCAGCACAATCCTCAGCTCTGAGAGACAGTGTTCCTCCCCTGTCAGAGGGAAAGAGAACAATTTACTCCTCATCAGGAGTGTTAACAGACATTCAGCTCTGAGATGAGCTGCTCTCTGTAAGTTTGGAGAGGTGAGTATTAATAATGAAATTACATTTATCACAGAGGACATAAGACAGGTGGGCTGTGGATTATATCTGTAGGAGCAAAATTCTGTGTGACACGTTTGCTCATATATTTGTGATGTATACTTCAGTTCAATACATTTTACAGCCTAAAATGTTAAAACACAATACTTTTAATTTTGTAATGAGAAGAGCCATTCTTATTTTTTTAATCGTTAAGTATACTTCTTTGATTGGTCCTCATTCACACAAAAATAAAATCATGTTTTCCAACATTTTTCAAATCTGCAAATTGTACTGTCTAACCTCATCATACAGCATCATGGCAAGTAAGGAGAAAATGAGGACAGCTATATATACAGTATGTCTCTCTGGAGTGACATTTTTATTGGTAAAACACACCTCAATCAAATATGATTGAACACAGTTATGATTAATGTGAATATTCCAGTTTTCCATCTAAAAATGATTTCAATCAATGAAAAAAACGAACCTTCAAAAAGTGCTCTTAGAGTCTTTCTCTGTTTCTGAACCTTCATCATCCTCTGTTTCACTCATTCTTCCACTGCCCTCCTCTTCTCTTCCACCTCCTGTAAGAGCATTCTATCTATTTCATAGTGAGAGCCTCCATGCCCTGCCATCATCTCCTCTATCTTCTCCAGCAGCTCTGTGACCTGAGTCCCATCAGCCCTGTTCTCATTGTTGAGAACATGATACCTGTTCCCACATTTCTCTATGAGCTCTTGGAGGGCCCTCCCTTTAGTCTCAATGTGCTGCTCAATGGTTGTGTCTCCCAGCCAGTCTCCCCTGGTGAACAGCACTATAGTGTGACTTCAGACTCTCACTGAGAAGCTCCAGGTGTTCCACCACTGATCTCCTGTGTGTCTCTCTGAATGCTGAGCTCATATTAATGACCAGGAAGAGAGCGCAGGGTCCCGGGGGACACAGAGACACACTGCACACAATCTCCTGTTTATCCAGCTCTGCAGTGTAATTCACAGAATGCCCCCACCATGGTCATGGTCCGTGGCTATTGTTTTCTGTTTCGCTATGGTTCTCGTCCTCTCTCTCCGGTAAGCAGCCTATCAGATTTTTTCCACGTTCCGGTTCGGGGTTTTGCTTCTCCCCGCTTATCATTCATTTCACCTGTCCGATTACCTGCTTGGTATTTAAGCCTCTCATTTCTGCTTCCTGGCGCTTCTTTGTCATTTTGTGCCTTCACGTAGTCAGGGTTGGTTAGAATATAGCTGCTCTATATTTTCACTACTAGATTGGCTTTCACTGCCCTTGAAAAAGAGAGCGCAGGGTCCCGGGGATTAGGGATTTAGGGATTAGTCCCTTTTGTTATTTTTGTTTCTTACTCTCCTCTACTCTCTACTATATTGAGAGTGAGAGGTTTATTTTCATTTAATTCATTTTTCATCTCTTATCGGGTGTTATAGTCTACATTCCGAAGGTGATTTTTTGTTTTCTCCTTTGCGAGTTTATGCTCGTGTATTTCTGTTTTGGAGTCTCTGTTCTCTTACTTCTCTACTCGTGTCTACGAGCTACGCCCGTGTTAGTGGGTTGTTTATTATTTTGCTGCTGAAACTCCGTTAGTGGTCCTCACGTTCGTGAGTGACTTGTTCTGTTATTGTGTTTTGTTTTGTCACGTTTGGTTCATCGTTACAAACCCAAACCCTTACAGTAATGAGAGGAGCATTTTAAAAAATCATTAAGTATACTTCTTTGATTGGTCCTCATTCACACAAAAATAAAATCATGTTTTCCCACGTTTTTCTAATCTACAAATTGCACTGTGTAAGTAACCGCTAACCTCAACAAACAGCATCATGGCAAGTCAGGAGAAAATGAGGACAGATATACAGTGAGCACCATAATTCATTGGACAGTGACAATTTTTTTGTTATTTTGGTTCTGTACTCTAGCATTTTGAGTTTGAAAGGATACAATGACAATGGGGTTGACGCGCAGACTGTCAGCTTTAACTTGAGCGTATGTTCATCCATATTGGATGAACCGTTTAGAAATTATAGAACCTTTTGTACATAGTCCCTCCCATTGTCGGGCATCAAAAAATATCTTATTGTCTGGTACTCCTACAAGCGATACTATAACTTCTATGCATTTGAATGGATCTCTAATTGGTGGGTGGGACTAGACTTAGCTGTAAATTACACTGGAACAGTATGGAACACATGATTGGCTAAATGGCTATAAGTCATCAAGTGTCTGACGTATCAAAAAAACCTTAAACCATCACTCTGCTGCCAGATATGCAGTAGATATGGATGGATATCTTGAAGGGTTTCTTCTCCTGACTTATTTTTCCATAAAGTTCAATAGGAAAATTTGTCAAGAAAAACAACCCTTGAAGTTGAAGTGATCCATCCATATCTACTGCATAGATATTGTACTATAGTACTATAGTATCCTAAAAGTAAAACAGATAAAATTATGCAGACACCCTTTGGTCTGGGGTGGTTTTTCATGGTTCAGGCTAGTCCCCTTAGTTCTGATGAAGGCAAATCTTAACGTTGAGATATTTATGCTCGGAGATGAGCTGATATTATTTTCCAAGCATTGAAAAAAAATGTAGTGTTTAAAAAAAATAACATATTTTCTCCACAAAAAGAACAAACTCACCATGAGGAGAGGTCACAACACCAGCTGCCATGTCGGTTCCTCTCTGTCCAGTTTTCTGTGTTAAACATAATTATTTCAACACCATTTTAAACTCTCATTATCACTTTTTTATGTTTACCCATCTTTTGTTGATTTTGTGCTGAAATATATTTTCACACACAATAAAGTGCACCACATTATAACGTCAGGCTTTTCTCCCTCTTTTTTACTCAATTCTTATGGGGACACTGATTGGGTCATTATTTGCTGGCTCTTTTACTGCATGTTTCCCATTAACACAGACAATCTTTAGGCAAATAAAGATATTTTACATATTTAGAGAAGCTTCTGATAACCTGTCAGCTTTACAATGTGCATTAGAGGCATCAGGGGGGTTGTGGTTTCATGAAGAAAATACACTTCAAAATAAAACTGAACTCTCCCTTTAAGTTCAATGTTCAATATCTTATCTTTGCCGCTTTTCTCCCTGTGAAAGTGACTCAAGTTTGTCAGCCATTTTGTAAAACCTTTAATGTAATGAAATGCATACGGTCATAACATATTTTTGTAATTTTATAAGTGCATCACAGTCAGTTTAACCACATACTTGCAGTACCTTGGCTGCTATACGTCTTACAATCGAGGCAAAACTGCATAAAGTATTCCATTTGTTAACACAATTTGAATTCAGTTAATTGTCACCAAATTCAACAGCCATGGCTCCTAAAGTACGTAGCCTACAGAACTGCAATGCTGCTACTGCAAAGAGTAAAAATTAAGATTATCACATGATATCACGTTAATACAAGATCATGTAATTATGTTATTACATGAAAATATTACATTACAACATGATAACCATTACGTTAATACAAGATACACCCATCATGTTACTTACTCATGTTACAAGATCATGTTAAAACATGGTATCTTTTATAGCCAGTCTACATTATGGCACAAGTAGAATAGTTGATTGAGTTTTACTTTCTTCTTGGTTTGAGACATTATACAAAAATGTAGACTAAGAGCTTCAAGTGAAAACATTGAGAGCTGTAAGCTAGACATGAATAATTATGCATACAATTTAACTATTTATCAATGTGATTTCGTATATAGGACTGCATGGCTGAAAGAGAAAAAAATGTTTTTACCTGAATGACAATTCCCTGGGTTTTGTGTGAGCGGTCTGTAGTGGTAGGGAAGTGAGTTGTTTACGTCTTACCTGCGTTCTAAAGGTCGAGTAAAAGTTAACTTTATAACGTTTCAGAGCACGGGCGTGTCCTGCGATGCTTATTGTTAATGTTGATACCTTTATAACCCAGAGAGACCTGTGCAAGGATATCTATATAGGTCCACATGACTGTAAGGGTGCTCATTTCCCATATGTGGCCATTTTCTTATTGGCTAAGCGGGTGCTGGCGGGAGTGGGAGAGAGGTGGGAACGACTGTTTTTAACAAGTTTCCAAGATAAATATTTTAATATTTGTATTCAGAAAAATAATTGAAATTGGGAAGTTGCCCACTTCTGTGTCTCAGGGTAAAATTACTCCAAAACCAAGACAAGATACAATGATTTGAGACCAATTAAATTAATAAATAATGATGCAAAATTGTTTGCTACAATTTTTGCAGAAACTTAGTTAAAAAAATTTCTTGACCCAATTATTGATGAATGTCAATCAGGTTTATGAAAGGTAGACATACTGTATCTGTAATAATATTTGATTATTATTGGATTTAATTGATTATAGTGATTTCATTGAGAAAGATGGCTTTATTTTATTTTTAGATTTTTCCAAAACCTTTGATACTGTGGAAGACAAATTTATGTTTGAAACTTTGGACTTTTTTGGTTTTGGTAGTTATTTTAAACAAGCTATTCAAACCCTGTACAATGAATGTAATAGTTCAGTTAAATTAACTACTCCTTGATCCTCGATTAACAGGTATTAGACCCGGTTGTCCAATGTCTGCTTTTCTCTTTTTACTGGTCACACAAACAATGACACTCCATATAAAAAAGATTAATTTAAGGGTATTGGTTTATTACATAAATAATGAAATGCTCTCTAGCGAATGATAGCTCTATTTTTCTGAGGGATGGGACTGAAGACAAAAAGGCAAATTGATTGTTCAAAATGTTTTCCTCTGCTTCTGATTTATCTTTAAATTAAAAAAATGTGAATCGTTTGCTTTGAAAACTTATGTGACAGCAATCACATATCTTGGAGTGAAGATATATAGAAACGAGACATTTGAAAGTGCTCATTTGAACTGAAAATTTTTAAAGAAGATTTGATTCATGATTACTACGAGATTTATCAATAAAAGTTTTGTTATTGAAAATAGAAGAATTATCTAGGCTGGTATATTGTGCACTTACATCGATGGTCCCAAACGCAGTAAATAAATAAATAGATATTAAACTATATAATTTTATTTTGGAGGAATAAAAATCATTATATTAAAAAAGTATTTTATGATATCCACTAGATAAAGTGCGTTTCAATGTATTAGATTTGAATGAATCAAAAACCATTTTCAAATTTAAATGGATAAAAAATTACTTCTTGTATAAAATGAGATATGGAATATAATTTATCTTATAATTATGGGTGGTATTGCATTTTTATTCACATGCAGTTTTGATTTTACCAGGATCTCTAATTGACTAAATTCCATAAAGAAGTTTTGTTATCCTGGATGCTTATATGCAAACATAATTTTTCACCCCATAAAGCTTTTATTTGGAATAATAAAGAAATTACATTCAAACACAAATCTGTTTTATAGAAGATGTTATGATAATGATATTTTATTGGTAAGTCATTTATTTAATTTTTTAAATAATTATTTAATTTTTTTAACCATTTTCTATTGTATTCGATGCAATTTCTACATGAACATCAGTCTAATGCAAGGGAGCCGATCTTTTGGAATAAATTATGATATTACAACTAAAATACTTCTAGATGGAATCTGCATTACAGATAATACCTGTAATAATTTATCTATAATAACTATAATAATATCTATAATAACCTGGAAAATGTGTATGGAAGTACATGCTACATTATGTTGGAATTAATTAATATGACAACATTGTCTGGAAAGATGTATGGAATTTACCAAGGCAATATAGTCTCAGCAATAAAATAAAAGACTCGTTTTTTTAAAAGTTATTTATCATATATCCAGTGAAGAATGTGATTGCACTGTTTATAAAAAATATTGAAGACAAATTAGTTTTTTGTGAAACTGAGAAGTGAACTGACAATAACTTTTGATGTTGATTGGTCACAGACTTCAGGAAGTAACAGCATGCAAAGGATATGCGACCAAATATTAAATATGATACTTTAAAAATATGTTAAAGCAAAATATTCTAATTTTCTGAGACACTGAATTTTGGGTTTCATTAGCTGTAAGCCATAATCATCAAAATTACAAGAAATAAAGGCTTGAAATATTTCACTCTATGTGTAATGAATCTATATAATATATGAGTCTCACTTTCTGAAATGAGTGACAAAAAATATTGAACTTTTTCACAATATTCTAATTTTTTGAGCTGCACCTGTCACGAACCAAACACGGGCTGAACCCAAATGCACGACCAAGAGACAGGGAAACAGGAATGGGTGTTTATTAGGAGCTTTGGGGTAGTCCCAGGCTCAACACAAACTTAACAAAAATGTCAAAGAGTGTCCAGGAAGTAGCGGACTGCTCCAAACCGGAGCTGGGCTTGTACTGGGCCAGGAGGCCCACACTGGAACCGGATCACGGGAACGAAGGGTTGTTCCGAACCGGAACTGGACTTGATCTGGACCGGAAGATCCAACAGGAACTGGATCACGGGAACGAAGGATTGGTTCCGAACCGGAACTGGACTTGAACTGGACCGGGAGGTCCAACAGGAACTGGATCACGGGAACGAAGGTTTTGTTCCGAACCGGAACTGGGCTTGATCTGGACCGGGAGGTCCGACAGGAACTGGATCACGGGAACGAAGGTTTTGTTCCGAACCGGAACTGGACTTGATCTGGACCGAGGGTCCAACGGGAACTGGATCACGGGAACGAAGGTTTTGTTCCGAACCGGAACTGGACTTGATCTGGACCGAGGGTCCAACGGGAACTGGATCACGGGAACCAGGTTTTGTTCCGAACCGGAACTGGACTTGATCTGGACCGGGAGGTCCAACAGGAACTGGATCACAGGAACGGACTCTGGACCGGAGGGTCCAACAGGAACTGGGCTGGAGGCAGAGCATCCAACTGCGCAGGCAACGTTAGTCTTGGCGGGGGTACCGCAACACATACAGGGAGACTTGACTGCTGCAGGCTGGATCCATGTGGAACACTGGTCTAGGAACCAAGGAGGTAGATCGGGGAAAATCACAGCAGAGCTTACAGTTTAAACAGCACCAAACTACAGGAGACCATGAAACGCACGAACAACGTTAACGAACTGGTGCCGAATAGCAGCCAGCGAGAGGTATAAGTAGGGGAGTGAAATTGAAACCAATCACCAAAAGCATGAGGAATGTAACCGAGAGTGATTGACTAATTGACTGGTGCGGAATGCATGCAGGAAGGGGGAAAGGAGATAGGTTGAACCTAAAGTGAGGGAACAGAGAGAATCAGACCGAAGGGGCACGCCCAGCCTGTAGCGACAGGGAAAACACGGACACAGGGAATCCACCATGACACGGGAGGAAAGGGAAAAACATGGAGAACGGACAGGAAGGGAGCGGAACGTTACAGTACCCCCCCCTCAAAGAACGCCACCTGGCGTATCCGGAGGCCTAGTTTTGTCCGGGAACTGCTTGTGGAAGTCCGAGATGAGAGAGTGGTCCAGAATGAGGCTCTTGTGGAGCCAGGACCGCTCCTCCGGGCCATACCCCTCCCAATCGACCAGGTATTGGAAGCCCCGGCCCTTGCGGCGAATGTCGAGTATCCGACTCACCGTGTAGGCCGGGGCGTGGTCGATGATCCGGGGCGGGGGTGGAGTGACCGCCGGGGCACTGAGGGGGCTGGAGGCGACAGGCTTTATCTGGCTCACGTGGAATACGGGGTGGACCTTAAGGGAAACAGGAAGGGAGAGTTTAACAGAAACGGGGTTGACCAGGCAAACAATGGGGAAGGGACCAATAAACCGGGGTTGAAGTTTCTTAGATGACGTGGGGAGGGGAATATTGGCTGTGGACAGCCAGACCTGCTGACCGGCCTTGTACTGCGGGGCTGCGGTCCTGTGACGGTCCGCCAGACGCTGGGTACGGGAGTTTGAGCGAAGGAGTGCGGTGCGTGTGAGTTTCCACGTCCGCTTGCATCTTAGGAAGTGGGACTTGACGGTGGGAACTGCCACCTCGGCTTCCTGGGCCGGGAGGAGGGGAGGTTGGTACCCCAATGAGCACTCGAAGGGAGACATCCCCGTGGATGCGCACTTCAGGGAGTTGTGCGCATACTCCACCCAAGGGAGGAAACGGCTCCAGGAAGCGGGGTTGCGAGCAGTGATGCACCGCAGGGCGGCCCCCAGGTCCTGGTTCGCCCTCTCCGCCTGGCCGTTAGTCTGGGGATGGAACCCCGACGACAGACTAGCCGACGCACCCAGGGCCACACAGAACGCCCTCCACACCTGGGAGGAGAATTGGGCCCCACGGTCCGATACGATGTCGGATGGGATCCCGTGCAGCCTGACAACGTGCAGCACCAGGAGCTCCGCTGTTTCGAGGGCGGAAGGGAGTTTGGGAAGAGGGATAAAGTGAACCGCCTTGGAGAACCGGTCCACAATAGTCAGGATGGTGGTGTTGCCCTCTGACAATGGTAGCCCGGTGACGAAGTCTACCCCAATGTGACTCCAAGGACGGCCCGGGACAGGGAGGGGGTGGAGAAGCCCGGAGGGAGGCTGGTGGGATGCCTTGCTCCTGGCGCAAACGGGGCAGGCTAGGACAAACGCACGGGTATCCCCCTTGAGGGTGGGCCACCAAAAGCTCCTCCTGACCAGGGCGATGGTTCTGGCAACCCCTGGGTGACAAGCCAGACGGGAGGCGTGAACCCATTCCAGAACCTGGGGACGGACAGAGTCGGGCACAAACAGAGAGGGGTTAGGGTTATTGCGGGGATCCGGTTGGGAGGCCTGGGCGGCCTTCACGACTTCTTCGATCTCCCAGGACACCGCAGCCACAATACAGGAAGTGGGTATAATGGGCTCCGGGTCAGCAGGACTGGAGGGGGGGGAAAAAATGCGGGACAAGGCATCAGCCTTGGTGTTACGAGAGCCAGGGCGGAAGGTTACTGAGAAATTAAAACGGGCAAAAAACAGCGACCACCTAGCCTGACGGGCGTTAAGCCTCTTGGCGGACCTAATATAAATTAAGTTGTGATGGTCCGTGAGGACAATAAATGGGTTACCTGCCCCCTCCAGCCAATGACGCCATTCCTCCAGTGCCAGCTTTATCGCTAGAAGTTCCCGGTCCCCGACATCATAATTGCGCTCAGCGGAGGACAGTCTCCGGGAGAAGAAGGCACAGGGATGGAGCTTGCTGTCCAAGGCGGCACGCTGAGACAGAATGGCCCCCACCCCGGTGTCGGAGGCATCAACCTCCACAGTAAACTGACGGGTGGTGTCGGGGTGACAGAGAATGGGGGCAGTGGAAAATCGAGCCTTGAGTTGTTCGAAGGCCCGTTGAGCCTCGGGATTCCAGCAATAGGGAATGGACGTGGAGGTGAGTTTGGTAAGTGGGGCAGCAATGACACTGTAATTGCGGATGAACCGACGATAAAAATTGGCGAACCCGAGGAACTGTTGGAGGTGCTTACGTGAGGATGGTTGGGGCCATTCTGTCACCGCCTTGACTTTGGTAGGGTCCGCCCGGATACTGCCCTTCTCGATGATGAAGCCGAGGAACGGGACAGACGAGACGTGGAACGAGCACTTCTCGGCTTTCACGAAGAGCTGGTTCTCCAGTAGCCGCTGGAGAACCTCCCGGACGTGGAGAACGTGTTCCTGGGGGGATTTGGAAAAAATGAGGATGTCATCTATATAGACAAAAACACTTTTGCCCGACAGGTCACGCAGGACATCATTCACCATCCCCTGGAAGACTGCTGGGGCATTAGTGAGGCCGAACGGGACCACCAGGTACTCGTAGTGGCCCAACGGGGTGTTGAATGCAGTCTTCCACTCGTCCCCCTCGCGTATACGCACCAGGTGGTACGCGTTACGGAGGTCGAGTTTGGTGAAGATGACTGCCTGGGAGAGGGGTTCAAAGGCAGTGTTAATGAGTGGAAGAGGGTACTTGTTGCGGACAGTAACCTCATTGAGACCCCGGTAGTCGATGCAGGGCCGCAATGAGCCGTCCTTCTTCCCAACGAAGAAGAACCCTGCACCAACCGGGGATGAGGAGGGACGGATTATGCCTGACGCAAGTGACTCGTGGATGTAGGTTTCCATGGCCAGCTTCTCCGGGCCCGACAGGCTGTAGAGGCGACCAGATGGAAGCTTGGCTCCCGCCAGCAGGTCGATGCAACAGTCGTAGGGTCTGTGAGGAGGCAAAGACAGGGCACGTGACTTAGAAAACACTTGTGACAGGTCATGATAATGGCTGGGAACATTGGCTAGGTCGGGTACAGGAGGGATAGGTCTGTTACTCGTGGCCCCCGGGGGGGGTAGAGCAGAGCGGAGACAGTTGGCTAGACAGTGACCGCTCCATGCCAGGATGCGACCGGCTAGCCAATCGATGTGGGGGTTGTGGAGGCGCAGCCAGGTCTGTCCCAGGACCATGGAGGACTGTTTGGAGTGAATCAGTAGGAGTTGGATCGTCTCCCGATGATTGCCAGAAACAACGAGCTGTAGGGGAACGGTGGAGTGGGTAACTAACCCCAGACTCCTACCGTCCAGGGCGTGGGCAGTGATGGGGTTGGGTAAGGCCTCCGTGGGGATCCCGTACCTCTTGACAAAGGTGATATCAATGAAACTGGAATCGGCCCCGGAGTCGATTAGGGCAAATGTAGAGGCGGTGTTGTCCCTCCACAGGAGAGTGACCTTGAATTCAAGGCGGTTCTGGGCCGCATGGTTTGGGATGATGGGGCTCGTCAGTACACCCAGTCTTACTGGCGAGCCCTTTCTTTTGGGCGGATGGGACAAGAAGCTATTTGGTGGCCTGTCTTGCCACAGTAGAAACAGGACTGGGTGCGGAAACGGCGTTGGCGCTCCTCGGCGTCCACCGTGATCTTGCCCAGTTGCATGGGCTCCTCCTCGGGAGACAAAGCGACGACTTTCGGTCCCTGGACGGGAGAGGGTTGGCGAGCCCGGGAAGGGGCATAGGGCGGAAGACGGGAGGGATTCTTCTCTCGCTCACGGGCCCGGGTTCTGAGACGGTTATCGATGGCGATAGCCAAGCTGATGAGGCCATTGAGCGAGTTAGCTTCCTCCCGAGTCGCTAGCTGGTCCTTCAGCTCTTCACTGAGAGCCTGACGAAAGGCCCCCTGAAGGGAGGTGTCGTTCCATCCCGCCTCAGCAGCGAGGGTGCGGAACTGGATAGCCATCTCCGCTACGCTGCGGCTGCCCTGCCGGACCTGTAGGAGGCGTTGGGTAGTGTCTAGGCCGCAGATCGGGTGGTCAAAGACGCGCCGCATCTCCGCGGTGAAGAGGGCGAAGCTGTTGCACGTAGGAGCCTGACTGTCCCAAATAGCTGTGGCCCACTCCAGGGCACTGCCTCCCAGGCTGCTCATGACAAAGGCGATCTTGCATGGGTCTGAGGCGAAGGAAGTGGGCTGCATGCGAAAAACAATGTCGCACTTCATTAAAAATTCGCGGCACCTCCCCAGCCCCCCGCGGTATAATTCGGGGTGTTGAACTCTGGGCTCCCGGCCAGGAGAGGGGACCGGAACCTCGGGAGGCAGTTCGGGTGTTGGGCCCACAGGGATCCGAGGAAGAGGCAGGTGAAGCGCTAGTTGAGCGACCTGCTCCGTAAGTCCCCCCAGCACTTCCAACACGTCGTCCATCTGGCGGCCCTGTTTGTCGCTGACCACGGATTGGCAGGAAAAGGCGTGGCGAAGCTGCTCGAGGTCGGCTGGGTCCATGTTTTTAGACCAGTTCGTTCTGTCACGAACCAAACACGGGCTGAACCCAAATGCACGACCAAGAGACAGGGAAACAGGAATGGGTGTTTATTAGGAGCTTTGGGGTAGTCCCAGGCTCAACACAAACTTAACAAAAATGTCAAAGAGTGTCCAGGAAGTAGCGGACTGCTCCAAACCGGAGCTGGGCTTGTACTGGGCCAGGAGGCCCACACTGGAACCGGATCACGGGAACGAAGGGTTGTTCCGAACCGGAACTGGACTTGATCTGGACCGGAAGATCCAACAGGAACTGGATCACGGGAACGAAGGATTGGTTCCGAACCGGAACTGGACTTGAACTGGACCGGGAGGTCCAACAGGAACTGGATCACGGGAACGAAGGTTTTGTTCCGAACCGGAACTGGGCTTGATCTGGACCGGGAGGTCCGACAGGAACTGGATCACGGGAACGAAGGTTTTGTTCCGAACCGGAACTGGACTTGATCTGGACCGAGGGTCCAACGGGAACTGGATCACGGGAACGAAGGTTTTGTTCCGAACCGGAACTGGACTTGATCTGGACCGAGGGTCCAACGGGAACTGGATCACGGGAACCAGGTTTTGTTCCGAACCGGAACTGGACTTGATCTGGACCGGGAGGTCCAACAGGAACTGGATCACAGGAACGGACTCTGGACCGGAGGGTCCAACAGGAACTGGGCTGGAGGCAGAGCATCCAACTGCGCAGGCAACGTTAGTCTTGGCGGGGGTACCGCAACACATACAGGGAGACTTGACTGCTGCAGGCTGGATCCATGTGGAACACTGGTCTAGGAACCAAGGAGGTAGATCGGGGAAAATCACAGCAGAGCTTACAGTTTAAACAGCACCAAACTACAGGAGACCATGAAACGCACGAACAACGTTAACGAACTGGTGCCGAATAGCAGCCAGCGAGAGGTATAAGTAGGGGAGTGAAATTGAAACCAATCACCAAAAGCATGAGGAATGTAACCGAGAGTGATTGACTAATTGACTGGTGCGGAATGCATGCAGGAAGGGGGAAAGGAGATAGGTTGAACCTAAAGTGAGGGAACAGAGAGAATCAGACCGAAGGGGCACGCCCAGCCTGTAGCGACAGGGAAAACACGGACACAGGGAATCCACCATGACACGGGAGGAAAGGGAAAAACATGGAGAACGGACAGGAAGGGAGCGGAACGTTACAGCACCTGTATATATGTATATGGGCGTGTATGTAGGCATGTATCTGGACTTTATTTATATAATTCTTTTTCTTTTATGATTAGCTGGCGCCAGCATTATCCATGTATGGTATTGTATGCTTCTATTTCATGATGTATTGCCTTTTTGTATTGTATTGCAATGTATTCTAAACTACCATGTATTGTTACTGGATTGGCTGAGGCCGCATGCTTTGATTATTTAACGCACCTGTGAGTGCTCAGGATCTACCCTGAGGAAGGCTTTGTTACAGACACGCGTTGGTTCATCCTGCAGCCATGAAATAAAGGCCTTTTCATTTCTGCAACTGATATTTGAGTGCCGTGTAGACTTTTTGTAGAGCTTTTCTAGCCTACGTTGTTTTTTTCTTATGGATCAGCACCCGTGTCACACTGAACACCTCTCCGGTTTACTCAGGTAAGCCAAGGCAGCGTTACTTCATTTCCTTTTTGATTGTATAACTATATATCATTTTTAATTTTATAAATTACATACGGTGCGCTTTTTACAGTTGATAGGCTTATTCCTGTAGATTTTGAAAAGACACATTACCTTTCTTTTTACTGTATGTCCTGTGATAATAAGAAGGAAATATACTTGCAATATTTGCACAATTAATTATGGTTGACGGTACATTTGCCATATGGCAGGATCAGATCTGTAAAATATCTAATCAGAATGGACTTTAATTTGTCAAGACAGAGTACGCACTTAAAAAGAAAAATGCAAACGAAAGCTTGTTTTGAAATGTAATTTGTGTTAGCCCACGTCTTATATTATGAACACATATCAGATAAATGAAATTATGAAAACAATATTGAATTTGCAATCAAAAAGTCCAGGATATAGGCCATAACAGATGCTCTTATACAGATTTAGCCTGTTTGTAATCAGCGCATTTGATGGAGCAGCACTATACATGGTTCAAGCACGTTCCGTGCCATTCATAACTATAAGTACTGCAAAGGATGTGTCGGCGTCATTACGGAAAATCAGCACTAGGCATCGCCAAATCTCCTCATGTGGAGATACAACAAACATTTTAATGAGGGGTTCTTGCAGTTATGTAATGGTGTGGGATCACTGGGCTGCATAACCACCAGTACCCCTCAGTTATGCCTAAATTGCAGTAATGTGGTCTCCCATGGAATAGCTTCCAGCGTGTTCCTCGCTCAGTCGTTGTGCAATATTTACGCGACAGACGCACAAACATCTGCTGTGGTCCCTTTGCCTGGAAGTGGACCGGTAAAAACTGAGCAGATATCTGCTGTATCTTTTATTAGCCGTCCCCTAGTTTCAGTAAAGCTTGTTTCACATTAATCTGTGACAGAGAAAGTCATGTTCCTCGTGTCCATCCACCCTTTTAAGATCATGTCAGTCATGGTTCTACTACAGCCTGAAAATAGCTTGGCGGGTGCAGTTCTGGCAGCCACCCCAATCAGCAACTGGGAACACATATCCCTGCATTTGTCAGGATATGATGTCATTGTAACTTTCAGTATCAGGAGGTGGGGCTTTGGACACAAAGCGTAAGCTTAATGCAGCTTTGCAAGAATGTTTGCAATCGACATAGGTTTCACATAACGTCCATACGCCATGCTAACACTATGATGTGGTGTAACTACTACAAAATACTACAGAATCCTATATGGCAGAAGTCCCCTGACCAATGCAACCTGTTAAAAGCTAGCCAAGGTTATTGGTGGTTTTACTTTCCTGGCATATCACACATAGAAGGATTATATTTGACAAAATATTTAGTGTTCTCTAAGCAGTCATCATACACAAGGCCAGCTGGGGCTCCAACTGCATCTATTAATTCTTCACGCTGTGAATAGAGCACCTTTTTACCTTTGTCTTATACTTATAATCTGGTATAAATGGAATATAACATAGTGTTGTAAATACGGGAAAGGGAATTGTAATAGATGTGCGTTTCGAGCTGATACATTTGCTGACTGAAAAAGCTGACGGCTTGATTATCGAAAAACATTTCACACGCTTGAACTTTGGTGAGAAACCTGAGAACCCAGAGGACTTTTGTATAGAGAAGTGGGCGTTTAAAATGGAAAAGTTATTTCCACATTACACGTTTAACACGAACAAAGAACAATGGGGAGCCATATGTAGAGAGAACAGGATTGTGGCAGAGAGCCAGACAACATAGAAGGACATTGAGTTTATTCATTCAATTTGTGATATTACTTATTTGTTATACAATATATACATATATGCATTTTATATTTTCATTGAAGATTCTGAGTAAGTCCCCGACCAGAGAAAAGCTGAAATCAGGTACAACTGATTTTGTAATGTAGTCCTTTGACTGGCTTGAATTTTTGTGTAATTCATTTTCTATTTGTGTTTGAGCTAGGAATTTGATTTAGTTGTAGACGCCCTGAAGTGCATTACAGCAAATATTAATGGGGGATATAGAAACCCAAGGGATAAGGACACACTTCCGGTTGGAACGGAGCTATATAGATTCAGACGGGGTAGAGATTTATCAGGACACACAGTTGATTAACTTAAAACTTTGGCAACTCACTAAGTGGGTTGACTTGGAGCAGGTTCAAATAGATTTTTTGATAAATGTAGTTTTCAGGACAATATAATGACCATTTATAGGTACCCTAACTTTTAACATCTGTGAATCATATTTGTTTATGCTAATACACCCACATGCACAAACACACACAGACACGCATACATTCACACAAATGTAACAATGTTGGAAAATATGTTTTGATATTTGATATTTGGTTGGATATTAAGTGAAATGAGAAATGGAATGAAAGTGGACACAACCTGTTGGTAACAATGCGTATAATGGACTATAATGGACAGTCTGATATGAAAGCCAAAATTAAGAAATTGCAGTCCACAGTAAAAATTTCAATGGTAACTGATTTAGGCCTTGTTGTGTATCTAAAATTAAGAAAAGGGCATTTTCACAATTGTTCAGTAGTAGTCAGTTTAAACAGAACACAAAAGTACTTCTGATCAAATATATGAATGGCTTCCACTCAAATTGGTTTCACTGAAAGTGTACTGTTTGAAGGATGACATTCTGAAGTATATAAGATAATATCCAGAACATTTACTTTGGAAAAAAATATTCAGAACTATTGAAATGTAAAAATAAATAATGTTTTCAAAGAAATGTGAAAATAGAGCAGAATATTCACTGTAAAGTTTTAAGTAAATGTTGCACATTCAAGGGCAGAGTATGAGGTTATGCATTAAAATGTGAAACATATTTTGTTTTAAGCTTCTTATTGAGTGTTTGGCAGAGGGATGGCTTTAAGTGTCATCACTTGCTATCATTGTAAAATTAAGAATGAAGTGCGCGGCTGTTTAATCACACACGGTGTCCTGTTAATGGCTTCCTGTGTGAGTAGAACGTAATTCATTGCTGCTCAGCTGTAGGATGTAGATGTAGGATTGTCCTCGCCCTACAACGATAAAAATCTTGCTGAAAGCATTAGGTTTATTTAACTACTGCAGAAGAACTATCCCTAATTATGTTGAAGGGGCAACCAGATTCTCAGAGACAGTTGTAGTGGACAGAAGAGACAATAGTTTATTTCACGGATTTGAAGAGAGCTTTAGCGACTGCACCGGCGTTAGGTATACCAGATAGGGCAAATCCCGCATTTCTGCATAAGGCAAAGTATACATGGTGTGAAATACATGACTACATTTTAACATGCTAAAGTGTTCGAACACCCGCGCCTGCGTTTGTGACAAGCTGTTCGATTCTAACTGAATCTACTGCTACTGTGTAACTGGTTTACCTCTGTGTGTGTAAAATAGATGTGGAGGTAAAATAGATATTAGTGGTATACAGCAGTAAACCATAATCATAGCAGGCGGTGCTGTAATTGACCAGTGTCTGCAAAACAACTGATCAATATGCATTATTGAAACATTATTTTAGCTAAGGAGAGTAGAGGATTAAACTTCAGTGTTTAAGCTGGGTGAAGTAAAGGCCCCCTTCCCCAATGTTTTTTTGTTCTGGTGTAGATAGATAACCAGGTTTTATTTACTTTCGCTGTTGCTCTCTTAATTGTATGGTTTTGTTTTATGTTTAATTGCTTGGTTTTGTCTAGAAGTAATGAAAAGTAAACCCTTTCACGCGATCCCTCCTAAGGGTTTGTCAGCATGGCTCATGTACACTCATTATTCGCCGGAGACTTGTACATTTTTGGACAAATGGATTGAGTATACTGAGAATGATCCAAAATTACAGTACCCTAATGGATTGAGTATACTGATAATTATCCAAAATTACAGTACCCTAATGGATTGAGTATACTAAGAATGATCCAAAATTACAGTACCCTAATGGATTGAGTATACTAAGAATGATCTAAAATTACAGTACCCTAATGGATTGAGTATACTAAGAATGATCCAAAATTACAGTACCCTAATGGATTGAGTATACTAAGAATGATCCAAAATTACAGTACCCTAATGGATTGAGTATACTAAGAATGATCCAAAATTACAGTACCCTAATGGATTGAGTATACTAAGAATGATCCAAAATTACAGTACCCTAATGGATTGAGTATACTAAGAAGGATCCAAAATTACAGTACCCTAATGGATTGAGTATACTAAGAATGATCCAAAATTACAGTCCCTGGACAGGATCATAAAATACCATCGAGAATAAAAAGAAGCCCACCCCTCAGGTACAATAGGCCCAACCCTCAGGTACAATAGGCCCAACCCTCAGGTACAATGGGCCCACCCCTCAGGTATAATGGGCCCAACCCTCAGGTACAATGGGCCCACCCCTCAGGTACAAGGGCCCACCCCTTAGGTACAATAGGCCCAACCCTCAGGTACAATGGGCCCACCCCTCAGGTATAATGGGCCCAACCCTCAGGTACAATGGGCCCACCCCTCAGGTATAATGGGCCCACCCCTCAGGTACAATGGGCCCACCCCTCAGGTAAAATGGGCCCACTCCTCAGGTATAATGGGCCCACCCCTCAGGTACAATGGGCCCACCCCTCAGGTATAATGGGCACACCCCTCAGGTACAATGGGCCCACCCCTCAGGTACAATGGGCCCACCCCTCAGGTACAAGGGCCCACCCCTCAGGTACAATAGGCCCAACCCTCAGGTACAATGGGCCCACCCCTCAGGTATAATGGGCCCACCCCTCAGGTATAATGGGCCCACCCCTCAGGTACAATGGGCCCACCCCGCAGGTATAAAGGGTACACCCCTCAGGTAGAATGGCCCCACCCCTCAGGTACAATGGGCCCACCCCTCCGGTACAAGGGCCCACCCCTCAGGTACAATCGGCCCAACCCTCAGGTACAATGGGCCCACCCCTCAGGTATAATGGGCCCACCCCTCAGGTACAATTTTATTTTATTTTTATTTATTTCTCCTCTCATTTTCAAGAGCGCCCTGTTACAAACAACATATACAAGAGTTACAGACAAACAAGATAGGAGCAATAAGAACAAATAATAATAAGCAGATTAGATAAAACATGTACATTCTTCGTATAAAATCACGCTAGGTAGGGATTCTGATGGAACAGGGGGGGGGGGGGCGGGGGAGTTCCCTCTGCAAGTTCCAAACAGAGATTAAAAACAGAAATAAAGAAGAAAATCAAATTACAATAGACGATAAATTTAAAAAAATAATAACTTAAAATACAGTAAAATGAAGTAGAATGCAGTGTAATGCAGCGAGATTTCAGACACGACAGTCAAAGGCCTGTGAGAAAAATAAAGTTTTTAAACCAGATTATAAGACACTTACAAACACAGCAGAGGGATACATCAAGTAAAACAAGAGCATACAATCTGCAGGATATCTTCAAGGAGTAGTCTAAAAGAATTAAAGGAAATAAATTGGTCCAATTTTAAAGTATTCTGGAGCTTGTTCCATCTGTCAGGGGCATAAAAAGAAAAAGCAGACCTTCCTAGGACTGTCCTTACACGAGGTACAAACAATCTGAGATGGGATTGTGAACGTGTTCTATAACATATATCACTCCGACTGATCAGCGATGACAGGTAGGAAGGAAGCTTCCCTATCAGGGCTTTATAGATGAATAATAGAACGTGTTACTCCCTTCGAGCCGACAGAGCGGGCCAACCCACTTTCTCATATAAAATACATCGATGCGTGAGGAATCTATCACCAGTTATAAAGTGCAGGGCACTGTGATACACCGCATCAAGTGGCTTTAAGATAGTGGGAGTGGCATGTGCATATACAATGTCACCATAATCCAATACAGACAAAATTAAGGACTGGACAACGGTCTTTCTAGAGTCAAATGAAAAACAGGCTTTGTTCCTGTATAAGAACCCGATTTTTTGTCTCAATTTCTTGGTAAGGTGTTCCACATGGGTCTGGAAGGATAATTTGGAATCCAGCCATAGGCCCAGATATTTGTAAGAGACAACAGTTTCAATTTGCAAACCTTGGAGTGTTTGAATACAAACGTCACTATCAACACCAGAGGACCGTGAAAACAGCATCGCTTTGGTCTTGTTGGAGTTTAAGACAAGTTTAAGATCAAGAAGGGACCGCTGGAAAGTATCAAAAGCGGTCTGAAGGCTCGCGGCAGCCTGTGCTGGGGTGCGGCCGAGACTATACAAGATTGTATCATCCGCATAAAAATGGACATTACAATCTTCCGAGGGAACTAAAATATAATTAATATATAATGTGAATAAAATTCTGGCCCTAAGATAGACCCTTGTGGGACACCTTTCCACGTCGAAAGGAAGCTGGATTTATGGTCACCAGCCACGACAGCTTGTTTCCTCCCCGATAGATAATTTGAGAACCAGCAAACAGAGAGGTCATCGAAACCCATGAAAGATAGCTTGCCTAACAGAATGTCGTGGTCCACCGTATCAAATGCCTTTGACAGGTCCACAAAAAGAGCAGCACAATGTAGGCGATTATCAATACCATTAAAAATATTATTAAGAACAAGAGAAGTCGCAGTTACTGTGCTATGACCTGGTCTAAACCCGGATTGCTGAGTCTGGAGAATGTTATACGTCTCCAGGAAAGCTCTTAATTGGTCGTTAGCCAAGGATTCCAAAACCTTAGCTAAACAGCATAATTTAGAGATAGGACGATAATTATTCATCTCTATCGGGTCGCCCCCTTTAAACAGAGGCATGACCTGGGCCGTCTTCCAGATGGAGGGGATTTCCCCAGAAATAAAAGTCAAATTAAAAATGTGTGCTAGTGGGGAGGCCAGCAGATGCGCACTGCAGCGCAGGAGATAAGGATCAATATCGTCCTCTCCCTTAGATTTTTTAGTGCTCACTTTGGAAAGTGCTACGAATACATCGTGTTCACTAACCAAACTGAAAGAAAATCTATCTGTAAAAAGAGGGAGGGGATTCAGGTCGGAAGTATGAGCCTGGAGGTTCATACTACTAGGGAGCCTATCAAAGAGGTAACTAGATGCTACAAAATGTTGATTAAAGGCATCACACATCAAAGATTTATCTGAGATTACAGAGTTCTCAGTATCAATCTGAGGGGGGAGACCGGGAGAGGCCCTAGGTTTTAAAGATTTTATAGATCGCCAGAAATTGGCAGAGTTTCCCTGCAAGTTGCTAAGCGAAGATACATAATAATCTGATTTCGCTTTTCGGATTACACAGATACATTTGTTACGTAGCTTCCTAAAAAGAAGCCAGTCCGCAGGATTATGAGTGGACCTCGCCTTAGACCAGGCAGAATCTTTGAGTTGAAGGGCTCTAGTTACATCATCATTGAACCAGGGGCTGGTGCGGTTTTTTACCCTAAATTTTTTGTATGGGGCATGCTTCTCAGTGATTGAGTTAAAAATCTGAGAGAGATGAGCCCACCCCTCAGGTATAATGGGCCCACCCCTCAGGTATAATGGGCCCACCCCTCAGGTATAATGGGCCCACCCCTCAGGTACAATGGGCCCACCCCTCAGGTATAATGGGCACACCCCTCAGGTACAATGGGCCCACCCCTCAGGTACAATGGGCCCACCCCTCAGGTACAAGGGCCCACCCCTCAGGTACAATAGGCCCAACCCTCAGGTACAATGGGCCCACCCCTCAGGTATAATGGGCCCAACCCTCAGGTACAATGGGCCCACCCCTCAGGTATAATGGGCACACCCCTCAGGTACAATGGGCCCACCCCTCAGGTACAAGGGCCCACCCCTCAGGTACAATAGGCCCAACCCTCAGGTACAATGGGCCCACCCCTCAGGTACAATGGGCCCACCCCTCAGGTATAATGGGCCCACCCCTCAGGTACAATGGGCCCACCCCTCAGGTACAAGGGCCCACCCCTCAGGTACAATGGGCCCACCCATCAGGTACAATGGGCCCACCCCTCAGGTATAATGGGCCCACCCCTCAGGTATAATGGGCCCACCCCTCAGGTACAATGGGCCCACCCCTCAGGTATAATGGGCACACCCCTCAGGTACAATGGGCCCACCCCTCAGGTACAATGGGCCCACCCCTCAGGTACAATGGGCCCACCCCTCAGGTACAAGGGCCCACCCCTCAGGTACAATAGGCCCAACCCTCAGGTACAATGGGCCCACCCCTCAGGTACAATGGGCCCACCCCTCAGGTATAATGGGCCCACCCCTCAGGTACAATGGGCCCACCCCTCAGGTACAAGGGCCCACCCCTCAGGTACAATAGGCCCAACCCTCAGGTACAATGGGCCCACCCCTCAGGTACAATGGGCCCACCCCTCAGGTATAATGGGCCCAACCCTCAGGTACAATGGGCCCACCCCTCAGGTGTAATGGGCCCACCCCTCAGGTATAATGGGCCCACCCCTCAGGTACAATGGGCACACCCCTCAGGTACAATGGGCACAACCCTCAGGTACAATGGGCACACCCCTCAGGTACAATGGGCACACCCCTCAGGTACAATGGGCCCACCCCTCAGGTATAATGGGCACACCCCTCAGGTATAATGGGCCCACCCCTCAGGTACAATGGGCACACCCCTCAGGTACAATGGGCACAACCCTCAGGTACAATGGGCACACCCCTCAGGTACAATGGGCACACCCCTCAGGTACAATGGGCCCACCCCTCAGGTATAATGGGCCCACCCCTCAGGTACAATGGGCACACCCCTCAGGTACAATGGGCACACCCCTCAGGTACAATGGGCCCACCCCTCAGGTATAATGGGCCCACAGCTCAGGTACAATGGGCACACCCCTCAGGTACAATGGGCACACCCCTCAGGTACAATGGGCATACCCCTCAGGTACAATGGGCACACCCCTCAGGTATAATGGGCACAATATTTTTGTGGTATGATGAGGCTCTGAAAATGGTAGTTCAGTTAAAACAGAGAAGACATATATAATATTTTTGGTATACCGCACAAAACAGCTCAAAAACTAAACCTATGCTGCCTCCGTATGTGCAAATGTACCCGAATCTTGTGAAAAAAAGACTACTAACACTAATAAGGATTCATATTCGGAAGATACTAAAACAATTGTGCAGGCTCTGTTGAGAGTGATAGTGCAGAACGGAGAAGAGAAAATAATTCACACAACCTGTACTCAGGTCTCTCCGCAGATATCGGGGCCCAAAAAGACGGGGAAGCACACGACCTCGAGCAACTAAAAACAGATAACACCACACGAATATCAAGCTGGCTGACTGATAGTGCTTGATTAAGGATGCGCATGGTCAGGACCTTTGCGCAAGGGGGGGGAGTGCTTAAAGGTATACTAGGGCCTAGAACAACATTGGGCGGAAAAACTAGATCCCCTTACAAAGTTATAGGTGATAGAGATCCCATTGACCACTGTGGCTGCATGAGAACCATAGAACAAACGGGGCTCTGCACTTCCTTGGATTTGCTGACGTCAAACTCGTAATTTGACGGTAGCAAATCCAAGAAAGAGAAATACACAAACTACAGCCTGTAGGGGGGGCGTGGAATGCTAGGAAGCGGGTAATGCTAGTTCATTGAAGAGTGTCGCGCAAGCCATGCTGGTCTTTTAAAATGAGGCCGGTTCTCTAGTTTTTTCCAACTTATTGCTCAAATCATGCAATTTTCTGATTTTTGTAATGTTCATCGTAAACAATAGACATAACTACATGTGCTTAGAGGCTATAAGCCATACCCTGGATGTTGTCTTTAAGAGCATTCAGAATGCCTGGTGGTCGCCCTATTTGACAAGCATGGTGGATCAAGCACTGAACGACTATGAAGTCTGTGTGACATACAATAACAGGAAGGCATTTTCAGCGCCAATTGGGCACATTCCACCACCTGATGGACCATTTAGACACATAATGATAGATTACGTGGACATGATTGAGCAGGTTCAAAACCAAAGGTACATATTAGTGATGGTGGATAGATTCAGCAGGTGGGTAGAAGCAACACCCACAAGTAGCCCAGACGCCAAATCGGTGTTTCCCAGATTTGGGATTCCAGATAAAATTAGTTCAGACAATGGACCACATTTTATAGCCGAACTGGGGAAAGTCACGACTAAAATGTTGGGCATTAGGCAAAGGTTCGGGTGTGTATATCAACCACAGTCACAAGGAATGGTGGAAAGGGCAAATGGCACTTTGAAAGCAAAGATAGCCGAAATATGCGCAGACTGCAAAATCTATTGGGCAGACGCACTACCACTGGCACTAATGAGCATGAGAATGCAAGCTAACAGAAGTACGCCTCTAACCCCGCATGGAAATACTAACAGGCAAACTAATGCCAGTACCGTACCTACGCGGTCCGTACAATGGACCTGCGCTTGAGCAGTTTGAGAGTGAAATGTCAAATTATGTGCAGCATCCAACCGTAATAAACAAGACTATTTTCCAACAGGTAAAAGGAGCCACTGAAATGAGAATAAAGTGACATCCCAGGGGATTTAGGTGGAATACGCCCGGGAGATTGGGTGTATATTACAGTTTTTCTCGAATGTCAGAACACATTTCAGGAAACTGCCCTCCGTTTTCACTAAACTCTAAACACAAAACACTTTTCTCAAGCTAGCTCCACAAAAACTCGCATTCTCTTTGCAAAACCAAACTCTCACTCCAAAACCCAAACTTTCACCACAAAACCCAAACTTTCACCACAGAACTGTTGCTTCTATGGCCAAAACCAAACTTTGACAACAAAATCGTCCTCACAGCTTGCAAAAATGTAAACACTATTGGGTATCCATCACACACTTCAATAAAAAATTGAAAACACAATGTTCAGGGTGTGATGTTCTAAATACCCCATCATCTGTATAGTAATCACATCTGTATAGTAATCAATAGTAAGTCACAGATTCTTTTTGGGGGAATTGAACCCCATTTATTGATGACAACCTGTACTTTGCCATTCCATTTTTCTCGACATCAGAGATTTTCCCAAAACAAATATTTCAAAAGTGAGCAATAGCATACAGGGGAAATACAGTACAAAATAAAACATGTCACAAATTCTTGTATGTAAAGAGGTACTGTATATTGTGCAAGGTCACACGACTGCAATCATGGGGTCTGTGCAGGGGCCTGTGGGGGGGCCTGTGCGGGGGCCTGTGCAGGGACCTATGCATCACGTCGTCGGGCGGGGTCAGGCCACAGGACCTCGTCGACATCGCAGGCTATGTTTTCCCTCGCCAGGCAGCGGGGGAAGAAAGCTCTGGCATGCCGGACCCAGCCTGGGTAAGCCCCCACAGCCACATCATCACAGGCCAGGTCCATGGCCCTGAGGAGGTTCTCTCTTCCATACGATTGCCGGTCATACACCTTCCACCGCCATGATGAGAAGAACTCCTCTATGGGGTTGAGGAAAGGTGAGTAGGGTGGCAGACATACATTGAGGAATTGTTGGTTTATATTGAACCACTCTCTTATCTGGTTGGTGCGGTGAAAACTGACGTTGTCCCAGATGATGACATAGATGGGAGGAGGCTGTGCTGGAACCGGATTCTGCTGCTCACGGTCATTCAGGATGTCTCGTAGCTCTCCCAGGAATGTGAGGAGACGTTGGGTGTTGAAGGACCCAAGGAGAGCATGCCTGTGGAGAAGCCCTTCCGAGGTCATGGCTGCACATAGGGAGATATTCCCCCCACGTTGGCCAGGAACGTCCACAATTGCTCTTCGGCCAATTATGTTACGGCCTCTCCTCCTTCTCTTGGTGAGGTTGAAGCCAGCCTCATCCAGGAAGATGTATTCATGGGGTCTCATCATGGCGTCCAACCCGAAGATTCTCTGTGGAAATGAATAGAGTACAGGTAGTGTCACAGAAGGAGTACTACACTGTGGGCTACTGTGCAGTACAGTGGGCTTGTACACCCACTGTACTGTGAACAATCAACATTGTGTACCCGTATGTATACTTACTTGCACATACTGGAAACGTAGCTCTTTGACTCTGTCCGAGTTACGCTCAAAGGGAACTCTATAAGCTTGCTTCATGCGTAGCTTCTGGCGACGGAGGACTCTGTCTATGGTGGCCACGCTGACTCTGTCAATGCCTCCAAAATTGACGTTGTCAGCTATGACTCTCTCCTTTATTTCTCTGAGTCTGATGATGTTGTTTTCCCGGACCATGTCCACAATGAGGATCTCTTGCTGTGCTGTGAATAGGGAAGTCCTTCCACCACCATGTGGCAATCTTTCAACCCTATACAGTTTTTCTCGAATGTCAGAACACATTTCAGGAAACTGCCCTCCGTTTTCACTAAACTCTAAACACAAAACACTTTTCTCAAGCTAGCTCCACAAAAACTCGCATTCTCTTTGCAAAACCAAACTCTCACTCCAAAACCCAAACTTTCACCACAAAACCCAAACTTTCACCACAGAACTGTTGCTCCTATGGCCAAAACCAAACTTTGACAACAAAATCGTCCTCACAGCTTGCAAAAATGTAAACACTATTGGGTATCCATCACACACTTCAATAAAAAATTGAAAACACAATGTTCAGGGTGTGATGTTCTAAATACCCCATCATCTGTATAGTAATCACATCTGTATAGTAATCAATAGTAAGTCACAGATTCTTTTTGGGGGAATTGAACCCCATTTATTGATGACAACCTGTACTTTGCCATTCCATTTTTCTCGACATCAGAGATTTTCCCAAAACAAATATTTCAAAAGAGAGCAATAGCATACAGGGGAAATACAGTACAAAATAAAACATGTCACAAATTCTTGTATGTAAAGAGGTACTGTATATTGTGCAAGGTCACACGACTGCAATCATGGGGTCTTTGCAGGGGCCTGTGCAGGGGCCTGTGCGGGGGCCTGTGCAGGGACCTGTGCATCACGTCGTCGGGCGGGGTCAGGCCACAGGACCTCGTCGACATCGCAGGCTATGTTTTCCCTCGCCAGGCAGCGGGGGAAGAAAGCTCTGGCATGCCGGACCCAGCCTGGGTAAGCCCCCACAGCCACATCATCACAGGCCAGGTCCATGGCCCTGAGGAGGTTCTCTCTTCCATACGGTTGCCGGTCATACACCTTCCACCGCCATGATGAGAAGAACTCCTCTATGGGGTTGAGGAAAGGTGAGTAGGGTGGCAGACATACATTGAGGAATTGTTGGTTTATATTGAACCACTCTCTTATCTGGTTGGTGCGGTGAAAACTGACGTTGTCCCAGATGATGACATAGATGGGAGGAGGCTGTGCTGGAACCGGATTCTGCTGCTCACGGTCATTCAGGATGTCTTGTAGCTCTCCCAGGAATGTGAGGAGACGTTGGGTGTTGAAGGACCCAAGGAGAGCATGCCTGTGGAGAAGCCCTTCCGAGGTCATGGCTGCACATTGGCCAGGAACGTCCACAATTGCTCTTCGGCCAATTATGTTACGGCCTCTCCTCCTTCTCTTGGTGAGGTTGAAGCCAGCCTCATCCAGGAAGATGTATTCATGGGGTCTCATCATGGCGTCCAACCCGAAGATTCTCTGTGGAAATGAATAGAGTACAGGTAGTGTCACAGAAGGAGTACTACACTGTGGGCTACTGTGCAGTACAGTGGGCTTGTACACCCACTGTACTGTGAACAATCAACATTGTGTACCCGTATGTATACTTACTTGCACATACTGGAAACGTAGCTCTTTGACTCTGTCCGAGTTACGCTCAAAGGGAACTCTATAAGCTTGCTTCATGCGTAGCTTCTGGCGACGGAGGACTCTGTCTATGGTGGCCACGCTGACTCTGTCAATGCCTCCAAAATTGATGTTGTCAGCTATGACTCTCTCCTTTATTTCTCTGAGTCTGATGATGTTGTTTTCCCGGACCATGTCCACAATGAGGATCTCTTGCTGTGCTGTGAATAGGGAAGTCCTTCCACCACCATGTGGCAATCTTTCAACCCTATAGAAACAAATATGCTTTCACTCTTCACAAAAAAGACTTACAGTCTACAATACAAACATCAATGGAAATGTCCAGTCTCCCCCAGCAAAAGGTACTGTGGTGAAACCAATTTAGATTGTAGGCTACAAACATTTAGACAAAGTAACTACAGTACATACCTGTTGTGTTCTCTGAATGCCCGAATTATGGTGGACACTGAGAACCTGCTGAGGTTGGGTTGGACTCTTTGTCCAGCTTCTCTCATTGACATTCCATGGACAATGACATGGTCAATGACAGTAGCTCGCATTTCATCTGTGATGATCGTACGTGGTTGTCTTGCTCTTCCTCCTTGCACTCCTCCTCTCCCTCCTCGCCCCCTTCCTCTCCCTCCTTGGCCTGCTCCTCTCCCTCCTTGGCCTGCTCCTCTTCCTCCTTGGCCTGCTCCTCTCCCTCCTTGGCGCTCCTCCTCCTCCTCTGTGTATTCCACCTCTGACACGAACTCTGCCTCTGTCCATTGTGTTGCTGTTTGGCACCTTCAGCAAACTGTGCATTCTAAACTGGCCTATATAGGTGTTGTCACATCATTGGCAGGTGTCTTCAATTTTGAGTCACCGTGTTTAAGCAATGACACCCGTGCTTTCATCGTGTTCAACTTTTGATGACTGAGTCTACCATTTTGCATCGTGTGAGCAAAATGTGTTCAGTGAATGAGAATATGTTCATATTGTTGTGCAACGTGTGTTTTAGCAAGTTATAATATGTTTTAGCAAGTGCGAAAGTGTTTAGAGTAAGTGCGAATGTGTTTAGAGTTCTGCAACGTGTGTTTTGGCAAATGCCAATGTGTTCAGAGTTTTGTGAAATCGGAGATTGAGGTGAAATGTGTTTATAGTTAAGCCAACTGGGGGCCTGATTTATTAAATGTGTTTAGGCAACTGGTCATTGTGCTCAGAGATCTAGAAATTGTGCTTTAGCAATCGAGAAAAACTGTAAAGTGTAGGAGGAGAAGGTGGAGTGAACCCAGGCGTGAGGGACCATACAAGAAGGTTCTAACAACTCCTACTACTGTATGGTTCCATCTTAATCACTGCTGTAGAGGGAGAGAACTACTACTATGGTCAAACCATGGCCAGGTCATTTTCTCTATAATTAAAATCATAAAATCATATTTCATCAAACTATAGTATAAATAAATACCATATGTAATGCTTACTTAAAACCAGCAGAGGACGCTGTTGACCATGAAAAAGAAGAAGGGCACAGAACATGACAGTATAAAAGGCGCAGTCGTACAGACTGTGATATAGGATGCAGAGTGTATGAAGGAGAGTGTGAGACAGACTGACCCAGACGGGCCGAGAGAGTGAGAATGTACTGAAAATGTCCTTAGAATTATTTTATATGGATCTGCGCAGATAAGCCTGGGTTTTTGTATGGTATTCCTTTAAATTAAATACAATAAATCCAATTGCATCAGACTCTGAAAAATCGTGTTTATTTTGAAGAAGTTTTTAAGTTTGCGTTAAAGTCTGAGGGGAGCTTCTGAACAGTGCATCTGGCCCGGACTGCTGACGGGGTTTTATACCACACTTCCCTAGATGCCCAGGTTTTATTTATGTCCTGCTCTAGTGCCAGTACATTATCCATAGTAGACCTTCACTTTCTAAATCCGCTTTCATAGTCTACCAAGACCTTGACCCCGGCCAGCACAGCAGATTTAAAACAATTCAGGTAAGCGTGCCAATGGCTCACCTGGTCAGCAAAAGACAATGTGCATGTGTGCAACCCTTCAGTCCGTAATCTTTGAATTAATACATATTTATATATGTGAATGGGATATTTATATAGTACAGTGTGAAATTAACATACTTGTACCAAGTATGAATTGCTTTCTTGTTGTGAATATGTGTCATTTTAGCAAGACGCGTGGCACAGTCTGTAGTGGGGGTATATGTATATATATACCAGGCTGCTGCCCCATTAAAGGAAGTCCATTTCAGAATCACTGCCGGTTTAATGACCCAGTTTGACTCGGTTTGAGTAAATTCATTGAGTTTTTATTGTGACCCGACGAGGCAAAAAAAAAAAAAGGCAGGAAGACATTTTGCACATAACAGCACATGCTTCAACTCTGTAATGATATGCAGATATCACAAATATTGTTTTATTTAGTGCAAATCAATTTAGAGTTTATATAAACAAATCAAAGCAAATCTGACCGTTTCTTAAAAGCTGTAGGAGTTATTAAGTTCAATGTATAGATAAAAGAAAGATCCTGACACATTTAATTAGTCTTATCACGCATATGTCATATGTAGATTGAGTAAATTCAGTAAGGTTTAATTCAGTGGTTTCAGAGATATAAGCCTTTTCATCCACCAGGGGGCAGTCTCCATAAGGAATTTCATAATAGGGTTTGTGTTCCTGTGAATCCTGTCATTCCTGTGTGCTTATCTAGCGCTTTTCAGTTAATTTCAGAAATTGTTACTGAAACTGATAATTGTGACTGATTTATTACAGGAAGCACATATATATATATATATATATATACACAAATAAAATATATACAGACTATTGCTCATCAATATGGGTCTTAAATCACACCTCTTGCACACTAGGAGCACTGCAGCTGAAGGAAAGAGGGGAGAGGAGTGTCTCTCATCCTGTAGTCTGTGTGTACAAAGTGAGCCACTGGGAATAACTAATGCTGCAGTAACCAGAGAAACCCAGAAAGACGAAGGCTGTGACCGAATACGACCCCTGTTCCCTGTCCACTGTCCCCCGTCCACTCAGACCCCTGTCCTTATGTACCCTGTCCCCTCACTTTGCAAGCAGTGTGTGAAAGAAATCTCGCAAAACTAGTGAGGAAGTAGTTCATAATATATATATTTTTATTTTTTTACTGAGAATATCAATCAGTTAACATATGACAATTGTTACAAAGTGTAGATTATGAATGAAGAAAAAATTAACAAAAATTTTGAGTATTTTGTAATATGAACCTATATTATAACATAGATATACATATACGCTCTATGTCTTTTACGCTTTTACTTCCGGGTTACTTACTGAAATTATCGGATGAGTGCACCAGTCTACAGATGTGTGTGCTCCTGAATTCCCTCAACAAAACCCCAGAAATAAAGGGTTCATCCTGGTATCTTAAGTGCCCCCATTTGTGAGAAAAATTCGCCCACTCAAAAGCTTTTTGACAAAGTGGACTCAAATATGTCCTCTCAAAATGGTGTAGGGGTCATATTCGGACACGGCCCAACTGTCCTTCCAGAGCAAACTCCCTATCAGTCAGCTGATGACATGGGCATAGCCGAGGCTCAAACCTGCAACCCAATGCCATTACTGCTGAGACAGATCCACAGATATACAGAGATATTATATAGATTTGGTCATGTGTTTGTCGTGTAGTCTATCACATCACACAGCTTTCAATTTACAACTACATCTACATTTTTCATTTGTATTTTGGTCATAAGCATGACCATGACTTTGATTGCATTCAAAGCTTGACAGAATATATATATATTATATAATGGATTGATTTTTTTGATCATAGGCACAAATATCTGTAGTCAAAAGTATAAAAATAACGTGACATTTTGTATTAAAAACAAAAACACATAAATGTATGTTAAAATATGAGCGGGCTGACGGATTTACAATTTGCATGGTTTTTGAAAATAATAGATGAGTTACACAATGTACCACATGGGGGCAGTGTAGAGCAGTGTTTAGGGTGGCGTGTCGCCCACATTGTCCAGTTCCAGTGTCTCTCGGTCAGATATCTACATCACTCACTACAGAGCTCCTTGTTCCATAAACGATGCTGAACTCTCTGATTTCCCCGTTTTCAGCCGCTGTGACACCTTCTTACTGGAAGGTTTATGATCGGATTCATGAGTCCCTCCGCTCACTGTAACACAACACCACCAATTCATCAATAGATTAGGATAGTTATTTGGAAAGTACATTATAAATGGATCATTGTTAAATCATTGTATATTCTGCATCAATCAATAAATCAAACAGCACAATTCATGCAAAAGATTAAATTCAAAGTGCTTAACATAAAATCAAAAAAAAAAAAAGCAGGACATACAAGAAAAGAGAGACACAATAAAACTATATCAATGCACTAATATATAATTAAATATTTCAAATAAATAAGATGATTAAGTAAAAGCAACCTAACTAAAAGTAAAGCTTAAAGGTGCATTTTGAGATATGGGAGGTTATTACTGAAAGTGCTGAGATATTCAGTCTATAGGAAGATGATGAATTAAACTCACAGGAAGGAGGAAAAAACTCAAAAGCTGTTTCTCCTCGTCCTGGATCCGTCTCTCTCTGAGGCAATCACAACCTTCGACATCCTCTCTATCAGCTCTCTTCTGCTCCATTCCTCCTCAAAGTTCTTCTGTTTTCTTTCCGTGTTCTTTTCCACAAAAAAACAAACGTATATTAAAATGTTAGGGGTCGGCGTCTGAAGGGTTTAGAATATTTGAAAGACAGTTGAAGTAGTAACACAATCTACCACATGGGGGCAGTGTAGAGTGTCACCCACACTGACCTGTTCCAGTGTGTCTCTGTCAGACATCCCTGCTTCACTCACTACAGAGCTCATTGTTCCATATCCAGATGATGCTGAACTCTCTGATTTGCTCCTTTTCAGCCACTGTGACACTTTCTCACTGGAAAGTTTATGAGCAGATTCATAACCCCACACAGAGCTGCCTGCTTCAGAGGGGGCTGGAGTCTCTCCACTAACTGTAACACAACACCACCAACAAGCTCTGTTACAATCAAATTCATCTGCATAACATTTGTTATATTTTTCTTATTTTAGGTGACTGTTGCATCATAATTATATTTATCTTTTTGAGTCAGACAATGATCTTATGTCATTATATGACTAAAAAATATTACAAAATAAATAAACAAATGTTGATCCAAATTAGAAAACTGTTCGAGGTTAATCTACCCAGATGGTTAGTAAATCCTTTGTTTTTAAATTATTACTTTAGTCTGGTGTTCATATATGTGGGAGATGTATGCAAAATATACTGCATATAAAAGCTAAGTATTAACTTGTACACTGGATTATTAACTGTATAAAAGGTTTATAAAACCCCTGGCAAAAAATATGGAATCACCAAATTTAGAGGATGTTCAGCCAGCTTTTTTACTTCGTAGCAAATAAACAAACCACAGATATGACACAAGACATTTGTGTTTAATAGCTGAACATGGCTTTGTGAAACATACCTCAAACAAAAAGGAAAAAATTATGGATTCACTCAATGTTGAAAAAAAATGTATGGAGTCACTTTGTAATTTGCATTTCTAAAACAAACACCGGCAGTCTAAAAATGCAAATTAGTCTGCAGTTAAAAGAGAGTGCACACAGACCTTAACGAGCTGTTGGACTTGGCTAATTGAAAGGAAACATGGCCCCAACAAGAGAGTTGTCAATTGAAACAATGGAAAAGATTATATAACTCCTTCAATAAGGAAATACAACATGAAATCCAACATCAGCAAAAGATGTTGGTTGTTCCCAGTCAGCTGTGTCTAAAATTTGTTGCAAGTATACACAAAATATGAAGTTTATAAAAGGAAAACATACGGGTAGACCAAGGAAGACATCAAAGCGTCAGGATAGAAAACACAAAGCCATATGCCTTGAAAATAGAAAATGCACAACAAAACAAATGGGCGGAAACAGGAGTCAATGTTTGTGACAGAAGTGTAAGAAATCGGCTGAATTAAATGGGATTTACATGTAGAAAAGCCAAAAGAGGACCAGCACTAACATCTAAACGGAAGAAAACAAGGCTACAGTCGGATAAAGAGGAGCAATCATGGACTGTGGATGATTGGATGAAAGTGATACTCAGTGATGAATCACAAATCTGCATTGGCCAAGGAGATGATGCTGGAACTTTTGTCTGGTGCCGTTCTAATGAAACATATAAAGACGACTGCCAGAAGAAGACACTCAAATTTCCCCAGTCATTTATGATATGGGCTTGCATGTCAGGTAAAGGACCAGGGGAGATGGCAATCATTACCTCAACAGTCAATGCACAGGTGTACATACAGGTGTACATTGAAATTTTGGACACTTTTCTCATTCCATCGATAGAAAATAGGGTTGGTGATGATGAAGTCATTTTTCAGGATGATAATGCATCTTGCCACAGAGCAAAGAGTGTTAAAGCTTTTCTTCAGGAAAGGCATATCAACTCAATGACATGGCCAGCAAACAGACCGGTGGAAAATTTATGGTGGAAATTTAAAAAATGGGTCCATGACAAGGCTGAGGCAAAGCTGATCTGTAAACCGCTATTGGAGAAAGTTGGAACAGCTTGATGGAGAATATTGTTTTGCATCAGTGAAGTCCAAGAATTGAGGCTGTCATAAAAGACTGAGGAGGAGCAACAAAGTACTAATTTTGTTGATGATTCCATAATTTTTTTCTCAACATTGAGTGATTCCATAATTTTTTCCTCTACTTTATCTGGAAAAACCCATCTGGAAAAATACCATAAGTTAAAATAATTAAATTTTATTTGTTTGAGGTATGTTTCACAAAGCCAGAATGTTCAGCTATTAAACACAAATTGTTTTGTCATATCTGTGGTTTGTTTATTTGCTATGAAGTAAAAAAGCTGGGTGAACATCCTCTAAGTGTGGTGATTACATAATTTTTGCCAGGGGTTGTAACAGACTAGAACAAGTTACCTGGATAGTACACTATAAACAGATGATTGTTAAATCTTGGATAGTACACTATAAACGGATGATTGTTAAATCCTGGATAGTACACTATAAACTGATGATTGTTAAATCCTGGATAGTACACTATAAACTGATGATTGTTAAATCCTGGATAGTACACTATAAACTGATGATTATTAAATCCTGGATAGTACACTATAAACTGATGATTATTAAATCCTGGATAGTACACTATAAACTGATGATTGTTAAATCCTGGATAGTACACTATAAACTGATGGTAGTTAAATCCTGGATAGTACACTATAAACTGATGATTGTTAAATCCTGGATAGTACACTATAAACTGATGATTATTAAATCCTGGATAGTACACTATAAACTGATGATTGTTAAATCCTGGATAGTACACTATAAACTGATGAATGTTAAATCCTGGATAGTACACTATAAACTGATGATTGTTAAATCCTGGATAGTATACTATAAACTGATGATTGTTAAATCCTGGATCGTACACTATAAACTGATGATTGTTAAATCCTGGATAGTACACTATAAACTGATGATTGTTAAATCATTGTATAATGTGCATAGGGGTCTTTCTTCATTGACTTAAGGCAGAACTGTAAGTGCTGAGAAATTCAGCTGTTAACTGTTTAATACAGTCGAAAAGGTTTATAGCACAGATTAGGATGGTTACTTGGATAGTACATTAAAAATGGGTCAGTGTTAATGTTAACTCAGTGTATTATATGTATAGAGGTGGTTGTTTATGTTAACTCAATATATTATGTGTACAGAGGTGGTTGTTAATTGACTTGAAGCTTAAACTGAAAGTGCTGAGAAATTCAGTCAATAGAAAAATTAATTAAACTCACAGGAAGGAGGAAGTAAATCAAAGCTATTTCTCCTCTTCCTGAATGGCAGCGTGGATCCCTCTTTCTTTGAGTCAACCACAACCTTCGACATCCTCTCTAGCAGCTCCTCCTCTCTTCTGCTCCATTCCTCCTCAAGCCTCTTCTGCTCGTCCATTCGTCCAAAATATCTCTCCTCTAAAGTGAAGGGAACACCCCTGTTCCTGGCTACCATCTCCTCTATCTTCTCCAGCAGCTCTGTGACCTGAGTCCCATCAGCCCTGTTCTTATTGTTGAGAACATGATACCTGTTCCCACATTTCTCTATGAGCTCTTGGAGGTCCCTCCCTTCAGTCTCAATGCGCTGCTCAATGGTTGTGTCTCCCAGCCAGTCTCCCCAGGTGAACAGCACTATAGTGTGTCTCCAGACTCTCTCACTGAGAAGCTCAAGGTGTTCCACTGCTGATCTCTTGTGTGTCTCTCTGAATGCTGAGCTCACATTAATGACCAGGAAGAGAGCGCAGGGTCCCGGGGGACACAGAGACACACTGCGCACAATCTCCTGTTTATCCAGCTCTGCAGTGTCATTCACAGAGTCAGTTTCCCACCAGCCTGGTGTGTCGACCACAGTGACCTGTCTCCCAGCTACTTCACCCTGTCTGCTCACACACTGTGCAGTTCTTATTCCAGACTCAAACTCCTCTCTGCCCAGGATGGTGTTTCCTGCTGAACTCTTCCCACTCTCTGTCCCCCCCAGCAGCACAATCCTCAGCTCTGAGAGACAGTGTTCCTCCCCTGTCAGAGAGAAAGAGAACTATTTACTCCTCATCAGGAGTGTTAACAGACATTCAGCTCTGAGATGAGCTGCTCTCTGTAAGTTTGGAGTGGTGAGTATTAATAATTAAATTACATTTATCACAGAGGACATAAGACAGGTGGGCTGTGGGTTATATCTGTAGGAGCAAAATTCTATGTGAGATTTTTGCTCATATAATTGTGATGTATACTTCAGTTCAATAATTTTACAGCCTGAAATGTTAAAACACAAGACTTTTAATATTGGAATGAGAACAGAAATTCTTATTTTTTTAATCTTTAAGTATACTTCTTTGATTGGTCCTCATTCACACAAAAATAAAATCATGTTTTCCCACATTTTTAAAATCTACAAATTGCACTGTCTAAGTAACCACTAACCTCAGCAAACAGCATCATGGCAAGTAAGGAGAAAATGAGAACAGATATATATACAGTATGTCTCTCTGGAGTGACATTTTTATTGGTAAAACACACCTCAATCAAATATGACTGAACACAGTTATGATTAATGTGAATATTCCATCGTTTTTAATCGAAAAATTATTTTAATCAATGAAAAAGCTTACCCTCGAAAAGTGCTCTGAGAGTCTTTCTTTGTTTCTGAACCTTCATCATCCTCTGTTTCACTCGTTCTTCCACTGCCCTCCTCTTCTCTTCCACCTCCTGTAAGAGCATTCTATCTATTTCATAGTGAGAGCCTCCATGCCCTGCCACCATCTCCTCTATCTTCTCCAGCAGCTCTGTGACCTGAGTCCCATCAGCCCTGTTCTTATTGTTGAGAACATGATACCTGTTCCCACATTTCTCTATGAGCTCTTGGAGGTCCCTCCCTTCAGTCTCAATGTGCTGCTCAATGGTTGTGTCTCCCAGCCAGTCTCCCATGGTGAACAGCACTATAGTGTGTCTCCAGACTCTCTCACTGAGAAGCTCCAGGTGTTCCACCACTGATCTCCTGTGTGTCTCTCTGAATGCTGAGCTCACATCAATGACCAGGAAGAGAGCGCAGGGTCCCGGGGGACACAGAGACACACTGCGCTCAATCTCCTGTTTATCCAGCTCTGTAGTGTCATTCACAGAGTAATTCCTCCACCAGCCTGGTGTGTCGACCACAGTGATCTGTCTCCCAGCTACTTCACCCTGTCTCTTCACACACTGTGCAGTTCTTATTCCAGACTCAAACTCCTCTCTGCCCAGGATGGTGTTTCCTGCTGAACTCTTCCCACTCTCTCTCTCCCCCAGCAGCACAATCCTCAGCTCTGAGAGACGGTGTTCCTCCCCTGTCAGAGAGAAAGAGAACAATTTACTCCTCATCAGGAGTGTTAACAGACATTCAGCTCTGAGATGAGCTGCTCTCTGTAAGTTTGGAGTGGTGAGTATTAATAATTAAATTACATTTATCACAGAGGACATAAGACAGGTGGGCTGTGGGTTATATCTGTAGGAGCAAAATTCTATGTGAGATTTTTGCTCATATAATTGTGATGTATACTTCAGTTCAATAATTTTACAGCCTGAAATGTTAAAACACAAGACTTTTAATATTGGAATGAGAACAGAAATTCTTATTTTTTTAATCTTTAAGTATACTTCTTTGATTGGTCCTCATTCACACAAAAATAAAATCATGTTTTCCCACATTTTTAAAATCTACAAATTGCACTGTCTAAGTAACCACTAACCTCAGCAAACAGCATCATGGCAAGTAAGGAGAAAATGAGAACAGATATATATACAGTATGTCTCTCTGGAGTGACATTTTTATTGGTAAAACACACCGCAATCAAATATGACTGAACACAGTTATTATTAATGTGAATATTCCAGTTTTCCATCAAAAAATGATTTCAATAAATGAAAAAGCTTACCCTCGAAAAGTGCTCTGAGAGTCTTTCTCTGTTTCTGAACCTTCATCATCCTCTGTTTCACTCGTTCGTCCACTGCCCTCCTCTTCTCTTCCACCTCCTGTAAGAGCATTCTATCTATTTCATAGTGAGAGCCTCCATGCCCTGCCATCATCTCCTCTATCTTCTCCAGCAGCTCTCTGACCTGAGTCCCATCAGCCCTGTTCTTATTGTTGAGAACATGATACCTGTTCCCACATTTCTCTACGAGCTCTTGGAGGTCCCTCCCTTCAGTCTCAATGCGCTGCTCAATGGTTGTGTCTCCCAGCCAGTCTCCCCTGGTGAACAGCACTATAGTGTGTCTCCAGGCTCTCTCACTGAGAAGCTCCAGGTGTTCCACCACTGATCTCCTGTGTGTCTCTCTGAATGCTGAGCTCACATCAATGACCAGGAAGAGAGCGCAGGGTCCCGGGGGACACAGAGACACACTGCGCACAATCTCCTGTTTATCCAGCTCTGCAGTGTCATTCACAGAGTCAGTTTCCCACCAGCCTGGTGTGTCGACCACAGTGATCTGTCTCCCAGCTACTTCACCCTGTCTCCTCACACACTGTGCAATTCTTATTCCAGACTCAAACTCCTCTCTGCCCAGGATGGTGTTTCCTGCTGAACTCTTCCCACTCTCTCTCCCCCCCAGCAGCACAATCCTCAGCTCTGAGAGACGGTGTTCCTCCCCTGTCAGAGAGAAAGAGAACAATTTACTCCTCATCAGGAGTGTTAACAGACATTCAGCTCTGAGATGAGCTGCTCTCTGTAAGTTTGGAGTGGTGAGTATTAATAATTAAATTACATTTATCACAGAGGACATAAGACAGGTGGGCTGTGGGTTATATCTGAAGGAGCAAAATTCTGTGTGAGACGTTTGCTCATATAACTGTGATGTATACTTCAGTTCAATACATTTTACAGCCTAAAATGTTAAAACACAATACTTTTAATTTTGTAATGAGAAGAGCCATTCTTATTTTTTTAATCTTTAAGTATACTTCTTTGATTGGTCTTCATTCACACAAAACTAAAATCATATTTTCCCCAATTTTTTTAAAATCTACAAATTGCACTATCTAAGTAACCACTAACCTCAGCAAACAGCATCATGGCAAGTAAGGAGAAAATGAGAACAGATATATATACAGTATGTCTCTCTGGAGTGACATTTTTTATTGGTAAAACACACCTCAATCAAATATGACTGAACACAGTTATGATTAATGTGAATATACCATAGTTTTTAATCGAAAAATTATTTAAATCAATGAAAAAGCTTACCCTTGAAAAGTGCTCTGAGAGTCTTTCTTTGTTTCTGAACCTTCATCATCCTCTGTTTCACTCGTTCTTCCACTGCCCTCCTCTTCTCTTCCACCTCCTGTAAGAGCATTCTATCTATTTCATAGTGAGAGCCTCCATGCCCTGCCATCATCTCCTCTATCTTCTCCAGCAGCTCTGTGACCTGAGTCCCATCAGCCCTGTTCTTATTGTTGAGAACATGATACCTGTTCCCACATTTCTCTATGAGCTCTTGGAGGGCCCTCCCTTTAGTCTCAATGTGCTTCTCAATGGTTGCGTCTCCCAGCCAGTCTCCCCTGGTGAACAGCACTATAGTGTGTCTCCAGACTCTCTCACTGAGAAGCTCCAGGTGTTCCACCACTGATCTCCTGTGTTTCTCTCTGAATGCTGAGCTCACATCAATGACCAGGAAGAGAGCGCAGGGTCCTGGGGGACACAGAGACACACTGCGCACAATCTCCTGTTTATCCAGCTCTGCAGTGTAATTCACAGAAATCTTACACCAGCCTGGTGTGTCGACCACAGTGACCTGTCTCCCAGCTACTTCACCCTGTCTCTTCACACACTGTGCAGTTCTTATTCCAGACTCAAACTCCTCTCTGCCCAGGATGGTGTTTCCTGCTGAACTCTTCGCACTCTCTCTCCACCCCAGCAGCACAATCCTCAGCTCTGAGAGACGGTGTTCCTCCCCTGTCAGAGAGAAAGAGAACAATTTACTCCTCATCAGTAAATTGACATTCAGCTCTGAGATGAGCTGCTCTCTGTAAGTTTGGAGTGGTGAGTATTAATAATGAAATGACATTTATCACAGAGGACATAAGACAGGTGGGCTGTGGGTTATATCTGTAGGTGCTAAATTTTGCGTCCTCTCTCTCCAGTAAGCAGTCTAACGTTCCGGTTCGGGGTTTTGCTTCTCCCCGCTTATCATTAATTTCACCTGTCCAATTACCTGCTTGGTATTTAAGCCTCTCATTTCTGCTTCCTGGTGCTTTTTTGTCATTTCGTGCCTTCACGTAGTCAGGGTTGGTTAGAATATAGCTGCTCTATATTTTCACTACTAGATTGGCTTTCGCTGCCCTTGAAGCTCTTTAGGGATTAGCCCCTTTCGTTATTTGTCTTTCTTACTCTCTTCTACTCTCTGCTATATTGAGAGTGAGAGGTTTATTTTTATAAGTTCTGATGAAGGCAAATCTTAAGGTTGAGATATTCATGCTCGGAGATGAGCTGCTCTCTCTTGTTTGATTGATGAATATCATCCTAAATGGTAAATGGACTGCACTTATATTGCGATTTTATCCAAAGCGCTTTACAATGGCCTCTCACTCACCCGTTCACACACACATTCACACACATTCACACACCAATGGCGGCAGCCACCATGCAAAACAGTAGCCTGCTCATTGGGAGCAATTTGGGGTTCAGTGTCTTGCCCAAGGACACTTTGACGCGTGGACAGGAGGAGCCGGGGATCGAACCGCCAACCCTGCGATCAGAGGACGACCCGCTCTACCTCCTGAGCCACAGCCGCCCCAAGCGCCCTATTAAGCAGCTCTGTTTTGCCAAGTCAGGCCTTCAAATTATTTTCCAAGCATTGAAAAAAAAATGTAGTGTTTGAAGAAAAAAAACATATTTTCTCCTCAAAAAGAACAAACTCACCATGAGGAGAGGTCACAACACCAGCTGCCATGTCAGTTCCTCTCTGTCCAGATTTCTGTATTACACACAATTATTTCAACACCATTTTAAACTATTATTATCACTTTTTAATTTTGTATGTTTACCCATCTTTTGTTGATTTTGTGCTGAAATATATTTTCACACACAATAAAGTGTACCACATTATAACGTCAGGCTTTTCTCCCTCTTTTTTACTCAATTCTTATGGGGACACTGATTGGCTCATTATTTTACTTTTTACTGCATGTTTCCCATTTACACAGACAATCTTTAGGCGAATAAAGATATTTTACATATTTAGAGAAGATTCTGATAACCTGTCAGCTTTACAATGAACATTAGAGGCATCAGGGGGGTTGTGGTTTCATGAAGAAAATACACTTCAAAGTGAAACTGAACTCAATGTTCAATGTCTTATCTTTGTCGCTTTTCTCCCTGTGAAGGTGACTCAAGTTTGTCAGCCATTTTGTAAAACCTTTAATGTAATGAAATGCATACTGTCATAATTTTTTTTTTGTAATTTTATAAGTGCATCACAGTCAGTTTAACCACATACTTACAGTACCTTGGCTGCTATACGTCTTACAATCGAGGCAAAACTGCATAAAGTATTCCATTTCTTTACAAAATTTGAATTCAGTTCATTGTCACCAAATTCAACAGCCATGGCTCCTAAAGTACGTAGCCTACAGAACTGCAATGCTGCTACTGCAAAGAGTAAAAATTAAGATTATCACATGATATCACGTTAATACAAGATCATGTAATTATGTTATTACATGAAAATATTACATTACAACATGATAACCATTACGTTAATACAAGATAAACCCATCATGTTACTTACTCATGTTACAAGATCATGTTAAAACATGGTCACGTTTATAGTGTAATGGGTTTATGATGGTTCGGAGATTCAAACGCAAAGGTGGGAAGATCAGAACAAGTCGCTCACAACCGTGAGGACCACAAATTAGGGGGAGAGAAATAATAAAAGGAAGAAAGAAAGGACAGGAAACAAATTCCTTAAGGCTAACAGCCAAAACGAAAATAAACCCACAAAAACGGGCGAACTAGAAAACTAGAAAATAACAACTAAATCTCCTGAACACAAATAAAGACACATGAACGGGAAACTTAGTTTTTTGCATAGTTTTTTGTATTTGCGTAAAAGAAGTGAAGAGGGGAAAGAAGAAATAAAAAGGCTCCCCTTTGTGAATGTGTTTTAAAAAATATATATATAATGTTTGATGGGGGGGGGGGGGCGCTATGTGTAAAAATGGCTACAATTGCTACACAGTTCGCCCAATTTGGATGTAAAAACGCTCAAATTAAAGCTGAAAGTCTGCACTTTAATCTCATTGTCACTTCAATCCAATGTGCTGGAATACAGAGCCAAAACAACAAGGACCCAACAGGACCCAAACCAAAACATTCTAGTACTGCACACAAATAGCACCACTCCACGGGGTCAAACAGCTTCTCTGCATCTAATGTAAACACAGCACATGCAGATGGCACTTGTGGGGCTGCATCTATAACATGTAAAAGTCTGATTATTCTTGCAGGCTAGACAGCCCTTCATGAACCCAGACTGGTCAGGTTGTATCAGACTGGTCAGGGTCTGAGGTATCAAAGGAGCCTCAAACCATCACTCTGCTGCCAGTGATCTAGCTGTGGAAATGCTGTGAAATGGTGACAAAATCAAGAGCACAAAGCTCCCCTGGAGTCATTCAGTTAACTTCAGGTAATGTTAGGTCTCAATTTTGCCATCTCAGCAATGATGTAAGTTCATGTCTATTTTTCTAAGGTCATACTAGCTGTTCAGGACAGCTCAGAGTTACAAACACCACTTGCCAGATGGCTAGCTATTTTGACAGCCAGGCTAATGTCCTAATGGAGGATTTTGAAATATCACTGAATATTTTATTTTTCAGAGAACAGTTTTATTGTTCTGGTTTAACGTTACACATTTTGCAAGCTCTAGCTTGTAATTGACTGAAATGTTTCTTGGAAATCTGATGACTAACATTAAGATTATAACTAATGCTAGCTAAGATACATAAGCTAGATAAGTTAATGTTAATACCCTACCTTGTGGTTTGGTCATTCAAGTTTTCATCCAGGGGGTATTCCACAAAGCAGGAATATTACTGAGTTAGCTGGATAACTGCACTGAGCAGCCCTGTTTCATATTCATAACTCAGTAATCCTGCTTTGTGGAAGACCCCACTAATGTAGGCTAGCTTACCATTATCTAGCTTTTTAGCAAGCTACCTAAATTAGTGAAATAGCTAAACATAGCAAGCTTATTTTTAGCTCTATTTCTAATGTTAAATTAGCTGGCTAATAATGTAATCAAGCAAGCTGCCTCTGTAATATGAAGTTGATGGCAGGTGCCAAATAACTAAAGCAAGTTAAGAAAATAACTGACGTTAGTCAGAGAAATAGTAAATTCTTGAAAATGCAAGGTCCATAGCTGCACTGGTAGTGTTATTCGTGACAAGATTGGACCAGCGAGCATGGTCTCAAGCTACAAGTTACCCTAAACACATTGACAGATATAAAATGTTAGCTTTGATAAGGTAGCCAATGTCAACGTTAGCTAGTTAGCTCTCAAGCTTTCTATGTAATTTAATTCGTTTGAAGAATAAAATCCAAATGTCTCCCATCTACTATATTACTGGGGCATTCTCAAATCAGAATTGCAGTTTGAATTTCAATTAAAATTCATTTAAATATAAATGCCTCCTCTCTTTTAAATTACTGTAGGTATAGCCTATATATCTGAATGTGATTTCTACATCATGGATATCAATCATGATGTCATTGTTAGGTCTGGTGGAAACAGGGACCCAGTAGCAGACTGGGAGTACAAAAAAACCGAAGTTTAATGAGGGACAGGGCAATGGTACAAAACCAGTGTCCAAAGAGTGGTCACAGAACAGGCAGGGGTCAGACCCGGAAAGGCACAGCAGAGGTACAAAAACAGAGTCCAAAAATCAGGGTCACGAGAACACAAGCAGGAGTCGAAACTAGGGAGGCGTAATGGGAAACAAAAGAAAACAAAAGACAGCAACAAAAAAAAAAAAAAACAACAGGAAAAAGGACGAGGGATAACAAAAAAAAACTCAGAAACAGAATAACACTAATGGACAACTCGGAATGACACTGACGGACAACTCGGAAGATATTTCGCAAAAGTTAGAATAACAAACAGTGACTAAATGGTGAGGAACTCGCAACAAAGGACTGAAAGCACAAAATATAAATACACTGAGGGAGACAAGAAACAATGAGGATCAGCTGTGAGGAACAGACAGGTGCATGTAATAAAACAATGAGGAGAACAGATAATAAAATAACAAGGGAACACGTAATACGCGGACCGGATACACACATAACAGACTTGAACATGAACTGGGTAGTTAGGCAAGCGCATACAATTAGAGAATGGAAGAATGGAACTAGAGTCAGCTGTAGTTAAGAGCAGGGGTGGCCAATTCCAGGCCTCGCGGGCCGGTGTGTATGCAGGTTTTTACTGCCACCAGTTACCACGGTTCAATCAGCTAATTAGTCATACACACAATCACCGATTCACTTGTAAATTACAGAACGATAAAATGCTACAATACACGCATTGACGCATACCGGCACAAGAACATTCATCAGCTGCTTTTCATATCGCGGATATGTAGATTAAAATATCAGATCGTGTAAACGATTGGGCTAATTAAATAATTGTTAACTGGCGGCAGCAAAAACCTGCATACACACCGGCCCGCGAGGCCTGGAATTGGCCACCCCTGAGTTAGAGGAACCAAAAAAAGATAATTAGTGATAGAACAGGCAGAATGAGAGACAGCTGCAGTGAGGAAAGATGACGTTAGTAAGTTAGTAGATTAGTAGAAAACCCTGATTCTATAGCATTAGTAGATTAGTATTATATACAAGTTAATCATGAGTAGATTAGTAGACCCTAATTTTAAGATGTTAGTGGTTGTTAGTTAATTAGTATTATTTACAATGACGTAATTAGTAATGAAGAAAGCGCATGACAGAGGAAATACAGAGAAAACCGAAGTCTCCACAGACTCTTGAAAAGTGTGACGAAGACAGGGAGTGACAGTAATACAAAACACAGAACAGTGAAACCACAAATAATCATAAAACATAAACAAGTTAAAAAAATACAACAGACAGACAGAATCTCAGAACATAACAGTCATATGTAAGACTGGAATTGAGATCCCAGGGCACCTGGACACACAACACCGGGGGTGGAAGCCTGTAATGATTCTAGGACGTTATAAACCAGAACTTCGTGCCAGAGGGTCTACTGGGACCATCTGGCCGGGGGTTTATGACGTCAGAGAATGTCCCAGGATCTCATGACGCTTGGACTGTCATAAAAACAAGTACATGGACAGTGTCACAGCGCCACCATCTGACGTCAACAGGGCAGGCCAAATCCCTGTCCTTAAATCACACACACACAACACAACATGCCTGTACAGAGTGCTTTTGTCCTCAAAAAAGTATAAAAACATACAGATGTGATTGATATTTTTGCTACAATGTACAGTATACACTGGAACTAGTCTGGGCACTGGAACATACATTATACACTCTTTTTCCAGAGAGATAATCATGTATTGTTGAGTTTTTGAGTGTTACATTAGCAAATACATCCAGTTAACGTACCTGAATTAACAGGGACAACTAGGGTGTAAATGTAATATTCACAATAGGAATTCTGGGACCTTTGTGGCATTAATATTAATCACATCTGAAAAACTATGTAGAGATGGGGATTCTCATGGCAACACAAACTTAGACCTACTCATGTTTGATATCGTTGTGATGGTCTCGGTGTGGGTGGTGCAATGTTCAACATGGATGGAATGTATATTTCATACCTCAGGAGTAAACTGCCGTTGTGGAATGACTTCACCATTCTGTGTAACCCCCTGACTAAAGTGCAATTTAACTATTTATGGCCAGTTTATGGTTTTACGACCGTCTGCAGCCAGATCAGACGCAGAATTTGAGCATTTAAGCAAAGGAAACAAACTCCTCGGGGAAGCTGTATACAGACTTTCCCACACATCTAACCTCAGGTCATTGTGTGTAGCGATTGCCAGGTATGACAAAGTATTTTTCTTCTGTACTGTATTTGAATTTGGACTGTTTAATCTGTAACTGTGTATTGATGATTTAAGTAAATAACCTACCTGGTAATAAATTAGTGAAACTTGATTTGTGTGGTTTCTCTGAAAATTGACGTACTATCTCTGTTCACCGGTAATGGGTTGATTAATTTCCTCAGTCATGGTTATCCCCTCAGCTGGTCTAGGGAGGTTGACTATTTAAGTTTAATGTATCACGGAGTATTGCACCCGTAGAACTATGTCTTAAAGTAGATCACCTCCGCCTGGCGGTTATACATGTTAAGAACGGTGGTCGCCAATATTCCTTTCGTCGGTCCCTGAGTCTTAACCATAGAGTATACCGCACGAAGTGGCTTCTTCCGCAACCTCTGAGATAACCGCAGATATCTAGTCAGCTGTGAGTCGTGTACATTAAGGGCCCAATGTAAAGCGCGGTGTTAACAGACAGATCCAGTTCAGAGTCTTAAAAGTATGGGAGTCCTTTAACAAATCAAGTGGAAATTGTACATACTAAATTCTAAATTATATTATTAAATGGAGTCAGATAAACGAGTACAGAATCAGCGTTGGTGGCTGATGATGTAATGCACACAGACTGTTTTTTGGATAAACTGGGGTCAGGGTAGACCAGACTTAAAGCGGAAGGTAACGTGGTACGATTACCTTTGATTCGTGGTCCCTTATTAGCTGATCCCGTGAATCTAAAGAGCAGTCTAACCCGGTTGCAAGAACATTAATATTTCTTTATGAACTTTAATAATTTTTCCCTTTTCCCACAGCAATAGCGAAATAAATCACGCTTAAACCTTCGCTCCGAGCTATTCCCTCATTGGTCTAGCTGCACGGAGATTTACACATACATAGGCTATTTGAAATATTGAAATGTTCAGTCACAATAAACTTATGTAATTGTCTTAACATTTAGATTTGTACCTAACTGTTTGATTGTAGCTCAAAACACAATATTACTCACTTTTAATATAATGTAGGGGTCTAATCGAAGTGGGTTGTATGCAGAGACAATATAACTGGCTATTCTAAGCACTGTATCAGTATCCATTCAAATGCAGAGAGGTTATAATATCGCTTGTAAGTAAGAGTACCTGAAAATAGGATAACAAAGAGTCTTCTTGATGTTATCGGGTCACAGACATCAGGATGTCAAAGCACGTAAAAGATATGCAACCAAATATTAAATATGATGACTCTATTTAAGCTTATGTTCATTTGTCCAATTTTTGGTCCCTTAAAATGGGGAGAGAAGCAGACTGTGTTAAAAGGGTTACAACTGCTACAGGGTTCACCCTCAAATTGAAGCTAAAAGTCTGTATCTCATAGTCACTATTCCTTTTCAAATCCAATGTGCTGGAGTACAGAGCCAAAACAACAAAAATATGTCACTGTCCAAATATTTTTGGACTGCACTTTATACAATAGCACCGTTGTAATAATATGACTGCTAAACGCTTTTTCCCTACCGTAACAAAAGGTTAGAAATTCAAAAACATGTTCAAGGTGAAGATTTAAGCAGCCAAAAGCCGAAAAACACAGGAAATTACTATTTTCTAAGCTTAAATCTGGCCTCTGCATTCACTGATAAGACAGTGGCTTAATATGTCCTGAAAGTTGTTCTGATGGCAGCTCAGGTCGGCTCTGGGGGCACATTCACTTTGTGTGCTGGTTAGGTTAGGCATAGGGAGAGGGATAGGTTACATTTAGAGTTATATTTATGGTATGTTTCCCTACAGGACTTATGTGAACTAATCTGCAAACTATTTTACTGTACAGCTCTTAACACATTATATTAAACTTTATGATACTTATCTTTATATCACTATGCCACTGCACAGCACATCGACCATAATAATTACTGTATTTCTGCAAACATACTTTACTTTTTTGTTATCTGAATTGAATCTGAAGTAAATTTTTTATCGTTGATTAACAAATGGAACAAATAAAATGGGCCCAATGGCCCACAAAAAACAACTTTTTTCTGAGGTGTTCAACAATGTTTTTTTTTTTTTTTTTTTACAGTACACTCTGTAGTAATAACGGCTCTGTCCTCATCATCATAACTCTTAATCATCCCTACTAATGACTAACTGATGTATTACTCCGACAACACTGTTACTACAACACTGATAATTAATAAGTTTCCATAATTGTGTTTTTAATTGCATATTTAGTGTTGAAACAAAGTTGAATGCAACTTCTGTTGTTCTGAGGGCTGTGGGCAGATTGACTATAAAAGTCTAACCCTAAACCAAACAGTAACTGGTTGGAAAAAATAAATCCAGGAAAACTATTGGCCCAATATGATTACCAATCATAACTGAGTTCTCTAGGGCGAGGCTACTTGAGTATTTGATTTACTTCTTGCTGGTACTGTGTACAGGTACTAATTCTTCTGGTTCAATGGCATACCAGACTGTACTGGCATACTTTCAGCACTGCATGAAATGGTAATTAAACCTACTCCTCTCAACATGCCTACTTTTACTTGCAACAAAAAACACATGAAATGTTCATTTATAATACCAATGTCAATTATCAAGAGTCAATTAATGTCTAATATGGCAGGTTAGTGTTAGAAGGTAAAGTATACTGGGCCATTAGAGAAGCTCTGAATAATAATCAGCATGATCAGTGTCCAGCGTAGTACAATGGACTTCTACAGTATCAACATTTGGGCAAATATGAACTGAAATTTGTTCTGAGGGCAGATTGACCAAAACGTAAACCTAACCCACAACCTAACCCTAAATTTAACCCTAAATTTAACCTATCCCTCTCCCTATGCCTAACCTTAACCAGCACAAAGTGAATGTGCCCCCAGTGCAGACCTGAGCCGCCATCAGAACAACTTGGAGGATTGAGGAGAACAGAACTGAACCAATTATAGGAAGTGCAACCCCATAGAGTTGAAACACTTTTTCTGTGTGGAGCATTGCATTGTGGGATTCCCTTCTTGCTGGAAGCTTGCATTTTATACCCTTGGTGGAAGAGATGATAAATGAGGGAGTGAGGAAATATAATTACTCCCTCCCCTTTCTTAAATTGGAACGGAACGCCACTTGGAGTGGCTGCCATATTTCATCCTGGCATTTTGGGGAATCCCCCTCGAAGCAAGGGAAGGAAACGACAGGAAGAAAGCATACATTTTGGATCGGACCGCAGCCCGGGACGACTAGAATTAGATTGGGCCATGATATGATGCAATGTTTTCTTGTCCTCAAAAAGTTTGTCTAATCAACTTATACATTCTAAATTTACCTCACCCTGTTACACCGGTTTCAGATGTAACTTACAGAAGACAAGGTATGTAGCTCTGGGACATATTTACACTGGGAGTGGCTGGCTGAGAATCAACATGTCATATCAATCCTAGCAACCCTTTTAAATATGGATTTGCCATTGTGTCCAGCCTTAGTCCTTTTAGGGGAATACAAACATTTAAGTCTTAATATATGACAGAGACAACTTTTTTTATGCTAGCCCTATAGAAATCCACACTCAAAAGGCTGGTTTGAGGCTGGGATTTATTTGAAACAAACATGGCTTTATTATTATTTTTAAATCAATATTTAGAAAAGATCTACCGCTACAGTTAAAGCCAAACCGCCAGTCGCCGACTAAATATTTGAATAATTGGATAGTATATGAAGTACAGCCAGTGTGGTAGCAATCTGTTCATGTACACGCACATACAGTCTATATTTATTATTTTGTGCAATGTAGATATAACTTAATATGCACTTTTTTTTTGTTACTTCCTGCAAAGTCATTTTCCCCCTAACAAGATCTGCTGAGCTTTTTGTTTGTGTTTCTTTTTTGTTCGATTTAATTAATTTGATTTAATGAATCTATGTAGAGCCCCTTTGTTGTAGTTCTTGTTTAGTCTGTCTGTACTATCAGTATTGTCCTGTACTTAGTACAACATGATTGAACTAAACAAAAAAATCCATAAATTGATTTTTTTTAATGTGATAATTTCACGTTAATACGCGATAATTATATCACATTAAAACACGGATTAATTACACACATTATACCATCTACATTATAACGTGATAATCATATGTACGTTAATACAAGATGAAACAAGCTATAGGCTACCACTACATGAAAAGATCATGTTAAAACATCGTAACTTTGATAACCATTCTGCATTAAGCCTATGGCAGTTGATTACGTTTTACTTCTTAGTTTGAGATATTATGAAATATTGTCGACTGAGAGCTTCAAGTGAGAACATTGAGAGCCATAGGCTAGGCATGAATATTTATGCATTACAATTTAACAGTGCGAGTCTGTAGTCTCTCTGACTGGGGTTGGAAGAGAAAACATAAATTTCTACCTGACTGACACAATCCCTCGTAGTTTATCAAACTCACTCCTAGTGAAGCTTTCAGCAGGCTAGTGGCAGTGAAGCGTAGCCCATTCCCACAAACACTGGAATCGTTTCAGGTCGTTCCAGGTCTTCACGCAGGTTCTAGTGCTGCAGCGTTCTCCGATGCTTAAACATTTAATGCGGGGGAAATCTCCAAACGATTAGAAGGGTGGTATTATCCTAAATTAAAATGTTGTGTCAGTAGCAATTTTCCTATTGGCTAAGCAGGTGCTGACAGGTGTTGGAGAGGGGTGTGAACCTGCCTGTTGCCTGTTTTGGATTGTTCAAATTGTCAACAACTAGCCGACAAACAAACCTAGGGTGTGAACGAAGACAGAGGAAACGCCCAGAGTAGGCTACCTCGTGATTTCTCTCTCGGATTATAAAATGAACCTGTAGTGTTAGCCCATGTATTATATTATGCACACATATCAGGGAAATTAAATTATGAAAACAATAGTGAATTATTTACAGGGTATTTACATAACAGCCTCTTTTATACAGATATATTTGTAGCCTAATCAGCGCATTTGATGGATCGCTATACCCTACACGGTTCGTGCCATTCATAACCATTTTTAACAAAAGCTCAGACATAACCCAGAGGATGTTTTCGTGCAAATGACTACAAGGGTAATGAAGGGGATAGCATTTAAAATACTTATATTAAAATTCACTCACGGCCTTGACTAAATCACAAATCCAGTTGATTAACCATATGAAAAGGAGTGTACAGCAGCCTTGCTGGAATAGAGTGCACTATATCTTTCATTAAAAACAACTCATTTTCTGGACCAATTTTGAGTTTCACCCTCTCCCCCCAACTTGTACACAACTTGCATTGAAAGTAAAATATAAAGCTCGTTTGGCCAAAATGAAAAAAAAATTTTTAAAGAAAAATATAGTAGAAAAGCATGACATCACACTGAAATTAATTAATGTTGACGATGAGGCGACATGAAGGTTGCAAGGCAGAACCAAAACTAGTAGGATTAAATCATTATCAATATTTCCCATCCATTATGCTACGTATGTGTCATACTTTAAACAATCAAACATTCTTCGGCTCTTTCTAATTTTAAGAAAACAACCCTGGCTCCAGTTTTACTCTATAGGCCTGCACTGGCTAAAACACTGCAAACCTTTATTCTTGTCCGAGAAGCACAGATAAAGCCAACAGTTATTTCATTGCAACTACAAGTTTTTAAAGGCACTTCAGGAATTTTCTTAAAACAAAATAAAATAAATTAAAAAATGGTTCCAACAAAGTAGTAAAAACATTACAGTCAGTCATTTAGCAGATGCTTTTATCCAAAGCGGACATACAGTAAGTGCGTACAGAAGTGCGTCATCGAAGTAACTCAAGAACAGATAAGATAAAGCACATGCTTCCCATAAAGTAGCAGCTATCCCTAGTAATGAACATTGAATGCAGTACGCAGTAAACTGGGTAAATCAGCTATACTACAATTCTATTCTAAATATTATAAACTTCAATAAACAGTTCAACAAGAACAAGTACCATGACATCCTAGATAAGTATCAGTCCAGGCGGAGTCTGAAAAGGTGTGTTTTCAGGCCACGACAGAACGCAGGCAGGGTTGGCATAGAACGTATGGGAATGGGAAGTTCGTTCCACCACTGGGGAGCTAGGGTGGAAAAGCTCCGCAGTCGGGACGAGCGAGCGCCATTGACACGGAGGGGGAGAAGTGCGAGTCACCCTGCTGTAGACGAGCGAAGTGGTCGAGCGGGAACATAGTTCTGGATCAAGTCCTGCAGGTAGTCGGGGCCTGTCCTATTGGCTGCAGTGTAGGCCAGGGTCAGAACTTTGAACCTGATTCTGGCTGCAACTGGCAGCCAGTGGAGTGACCTCAACAGGGGGGTGATGTGAAAATTTCGGGAGGTTGAACACAAGCCGGGCAGCTGCGTTCTGGATCAGTTGAAGAGGCAGGATGGCGCAGGCTGGTAGGCTTGCAAGCAGGGAGTTGCAGTAGTCCAGGCGTGAGGTGACCATAGTCTGGACCAGAAGCTGGGTGGAGTAGGTGGTCAGGTAAGGTCGAATCATCCTGATGTTGTACAAGAGGAACCTGCAGGACCATGCCGTCGCCCTGATGTGGTTTTTGAAGTCCAGCTGGTCGTCCAGGACCACCCCCAGGTTCTTTGCAGAGCGGGAGGCGGCCACCATGGTTCCGTCAATGGTGATGGAGAGGTCATGTAGTGGGGAGGTCTTGTATGACATGAAAAGGAGCTCTGTCTTGTCGAGGTTGAGCTTCAGGTGGTGGGTAGTCATCCACTCAGAAATGTCAGCCAGACAAGCAGATATCCTCTACTTCACCTGTTGGGTAGAGGGAGGGAAAGAGAGGAAGAGTTGAGTATCATCAGCATAACTATGGTATGAGAAGCCATGTGAATGAATTACTGAACCAAGAGACTTGGTATAAATGGAGAACAGCAGAGAACCCAGTACGGATCCCTGCGGGACTCCTGTAGACAGGGGATGGGGTGCAGAAACAGAACCCTTCCAAGAGACTTGGTAGGATCTATCAGTGAGATACGAAAAAGCAGAACAACACTGTATAAGGCACGTGAAAGGCGTTATTATGAACTTTTTTACCGTATTGTGGGCCCTGTATACACCTCCACATGAAAGGCTGTTGGATTGTGCTGGCAGTATGCTGGTCTCATTCAAGCTTTCTCAGGAAGATGTAGACTAATCCACTGAGCAGGGCCAGGGGGAATGCCACCCAGGCCAGCATGTAAGAGAAACCAAACACCTCCCTCTACTGGAGCCAGTCTGAACTGCACTGTGGAGATTACAGCTGCACTCGCGACCAATAGACCTATAGAGGGAGGGAGGAAGGGAGCGGAGGAGAGAGAGAGAGGGAGCAAGGCAAAAGGACAGAAGTAGGGGAGGGAGAAACAGAGGGAAGAAGGGAGACCAATAGAACATGTAGAGAAGAGGGAGAAAAACAGAGAGGTAAGGAGAGAAGAGAGGAGGGAAAGAGAAAGCCAGAGAGAGAGAGAATGCAAGAGAAAAGGAGACAGGTAAAACAGGAAGGTTGGTGTGATGGAGACGCTGTCACGGGCTGCGGGCGTCTGACTGATGCTCACACAATTAGATACATATCCCTTTACCAACAGTTTAGCTAGTTATGCAGTGGGTGCACACGCAGTAGTGCTAGCGTTCCCCTAACACACAATCCATGCAGTACACACATACACATTGCACACATTGGAAACAGAAAAGCACGAGTACACTATGGGTGTATTTGTAGCACCGTTCTGTTTATAGTACGTTATGTTTTGTTTACGTTTTGACGTTTTGTCGCTGTTTTCTGGTTGTGTGTCTTCCTCGTGTCTCTCGTTCCAGGACTTCTGGGGTACGTTCGGGTAGCAGACTGAGCAGGTGTCACGCAAGCAGAGCTGGCGCAGCGGGGCAGGTTAAATAGCACTTGCATTGGGCGTGTTAGACACTGGAATGTAACATTTGTCAAATGGTAGTTTTTGGATGTATTCGTGTATATAACATGTGTGTAAAGGTATAGAATGTTGTGAAAGTAAACTGTGTTATTGTGCTGTTAGGTTAGTAGTGTTTCAGGCATGAGATGCAGTTTACAACTTCCTTTATATTTATATGTTGAGGATGGCATGTTCCTGTGGGCGGGGCTTAACATTTAATAGGGGTCTCGCCCTCATTCTGAACCCAAGGGAGAGGATGGGCTGGGAGAGCCAGGCTACACATGTCAGGATATATGTGTTAGCAGAGTGTATAAGATGTCCTCTTCGTTTGTAATGGAAGCACTGGGAAAATAAAACACCTCTGCACTCAAAGTACTACTGCACCTTTTGCCATCATTGGTAAGATCCAGTCTTTTGGAATCCCCTTTTTATGACCTGTATTGTATTGTTCATCCAAACATAAAACTCAGTATCCAATTATAAAACCGTCCCCCCCACACCAAGTTTGTCTAAACTAATCATGAAGCCTTCTTTCCACAGCATGTTGTATGCTTTTACAATGTCAAAGAACACTTCCACTTCCCTCATAGCTAAAGTCTTTTTTATATCAGTCTCAATGCGGACCAAAGCATCCATAGTAGATCCTCCCTTTCAGAAACCACTTTGATACTCAGCAGAGAGGCCTCTACTCTCTAAAAAAATAATATGTGAGCCATTCTAACTAACTAAAATCTTTTCCACCAGTTTGCAAAGATTGGATGTGAGTGCAATTAGCCTATAATTCACTGCTTTTTAATTATCTTTCCCACGCTTAGCTATGGGAATTATTACAGCATGTTTCCATACTTGGGGGAGGTCACCTTCTAACTATAACCTGTAAAAAACTTCCACCACCTTCCTCAAGACCTCATCTGGCACATGATTATGTTTCAGCATTATACAGCTCATGGAGTCCTGACCTGGGGCTGTATTCCTGGACTTCTGTATTGCTCTTCAGAGCTCAAATTGTGTTATTTCAGCATCTAGAGTTCTATTAAACATGGTTTTCTTAGCCTTGACATCTCTATGCTGTCTGCTCATTTCCATCCTCCTACCACTGAGAGCTTCCCCCAGATTTGCTGAGCGATGTGATTGGACAAAGACCCAGATTTGCTGAGCGATGTGATTGGACAAAGACCCAGATTTGCTGAGCGATGTGATTGGACAAAGACCCAGATTTGCTGAGCGATGTGATTGGACAAAGACCCAGATTTGCTGAGCGATGTGATTGGACAAAGACCCAGATTTGCTGAGCGATGTGATTGGACAAAGACCCAGATTTGCTGAGCGATGTGATTGGACAAAGACCCAGATTTGCTGAGCGATGTGATTGGACAAAGACTTTCATTAACATTTCAGCTTTTTCATTTTCAGTTTTGGCAATTTAATTTCCTTCATGCATTTTCCTCATCATATTCCACACCTCACTAATCTGTGTTTCACGACCAATACGTGAACAGTACTGCTGCCATCAATTGCGTTTTCCCGTTTTAATCACTCGCTTCGCAATAGCCCTCTTTCTTTGGTATTCCACAACTTTTTCTGTAGTGAGAAATCTACACGATGATCTGAATGCTCTGCTCGTCTCTCGCACAGCTTTGGAGCACTCCAGCGTCCACCATGGAGCGGCTTTTTTATTATTTTCCCGCAAGTTTTAGGAATTGCAGCGGTTGCAGCATCTATTAGCATGCCAGCTAATGACTGTGCACAATCATCCACTCTACCCTCTGCTGTAACTCTGTGCACTCCATCCATACAAAACTTGCGAAATCGTTTCTAGTCTGCTTTCTGCCAGCAGCATCTACTCAGGGCAGTACCTGGATCTATAGATAACTGTACCCCGATCATACAGCTTACTGGATAATGGTCGCTTCCTACCGTGGAATCACCCCATACATTCTGTATACAACTCCCAGCTAAAGAACTTTAGATACAAAGGTTAAATCCAGGCTTTAAGTCCACCCTGAGCTAATATTAAACTGTGTACCTCTACCATCATTCAAACACACCAGAGAGTGTATGTCCATCAGCTCCTCAATAACATCCCCATTACCGTTTGTAGAGCTGCTCCCCCATAGTGTATTATGTGCGTTAAAATCCCCACACCCCCTGTTTCCTATTATCTTCTTTATTAATTCCATAGTTAAGTTTAGACATGGGTTGTAAAAATTTGCCAGGAGAATGTTTTGTCCAGAAGCCTGCCACATCTCCACCACAACACATTCAGCCTCAAACTGTATTGTTAACTCACGGTAGAAAAATCCATTGCGTATAAATGTGCAACACCCACCCCCTTGCCCTTCCACCCAATCACGTCGTATGGATACATAACCAGGATGTCATGGATCTCACCTTTTCTCCCTTATCTCCGCGTCGCTTTATTCATTTTTATCGTTTACCGGTAATCTATCGGATTTTCCTGTGTTCCGCTACGGGTTTTGCTTTCGCCTCGTCATTAGTGAGTTCACCTGGCAATTATTTCCACTCACTATTTATACCCCGCTTCCGGCCTCTCTCGTTGCTTCCATGTTATTTCGCATGACATTCGAGCCGGTAAAAAAGGGTATAGGTTGTTGTATTGCTATCGACCGCTTTGATTAGCAACGCGGGACTTGTTAGCAGTACAACATTAGAAAGAAAGCAGTTCTTGTTTATACGCTCTTATTTCAGAGCAGAGGTTTTCGTTTTCTTTCGTTTCTCTACTCTAACCTACGAGTGTCTTACCCAAAGTTTTTGGGGTCTTTTCAGTTCTCTGTTTTTGTTGTTTCACTCCACAAACGGGAGTTAGATAAGCGTTATTGCTTATCTCTTTGTTTTGCTCGATTATCGAGCTCCTCGTTTTCATTGCGAGGTTTGTGTTCTTTTATTTCTGTTTCTCCACTACGGATCATTGTCCGTTTCTAGTGGTGTTCTTAGGAACACTTTAAGATTGCCCAGCTATTGCATTTGGATCTCCAACATTCCCATCTCTGTCTCTGACAGAGATCCCTTACACAGGAAGGATAAACTGTACATGAGGTTTTAGCCATGTTTCCTGAACGCAAACAATATCAGGTATCATAGGGGATTTGTGGATAAACCGTTTAAACTCTTAGTCATTTGCTATTAAACTCTGTGTGTTCCAGTGTAACATTGTTTATGTCATTATGACAAAAAGCTACGAATACCACCCCACAGGAAGTCACTACTGGGACTGGGACTGTGAGGTTTGAGACTGTGAGCTAGTTTCTATCGGATTCTGAATTTTCATCACAGATTCAGGAGATGTGATGATTAAATGAGGCGAAGCCCTCACAGCGATCTTAATACGCTCAGACCTACTCTCTGTCTGGCCCTCACAGCGATCTTAATACGCTCAGACCCACTCTCTGTCTGACCCTCACAGCGATCTTAATACACTCAGACCTACTCTCTGTCTGGCCCTCACAGCGATCTTAATACGCTCAGACCTACTCTCTGTCTGGCCCTCACAGCGATCTTAATACGCTCAGACCTACTCTCTGTCTGGCCCTCACAGCGATCTTAATACACTCAGACCTACTCTGTCTGGCCCTCACAGCGATCTTAATACGCTCAGACCTACTCTCTGTGTGGCCCTCACAGCGATCTTAATACACTCAGACCTACTCTCTGTCTGGCCCTCACAGCGATCTTAATACGCTCAGACCTACTCTCTGTCTGGCCCTCACAGCGATCTTAATACGCTCAGACCTACTCTCTGTCTGGCCCTCACAGCGATCTTAATACGCTCAGACCTACTCTCTGTCTGGCCTTCACAGCGATCTTAATACACTCAGACCTACTCTCTGTCTGGCCCTCACAGCGATCTTAATACGCTCAGACCTACTCTCTGTCTGGCCCTCACAGCGATCTTAATACGCTCAGGCCTACTCTCTGTCTGGCCCTCACAGCGATCTTAATACGCTCAGACCTACTCTCTGTCTGGCCCTCACAGCGATCTTAATACGCTCAGACCTACTCTCTGTCTGGCCCTCACAGTGATCTTAATACACTCAGACCTACTCTCTGTCTGGCCCTCACAGCGATCTTAATACGCTCAGACCTACTCTCTGTCTGGCCCTCACAGCGATCTTAATACGCTCAGACCTACTGTTACGACCCCATGGGTCTAGGGGTGCATGGGGTATGTAACGTGATGTTAAAAATATCGGGTGATGTAACTGCTGTATAAATGATGGTAAAAATAATAAATAAAACAGATAACGCAGCAACTCAGTGGATGAGTGTTTTACTGGTAACAAACAAAAGGTGTACAGACAAACAGGTGCAATAATCTATTATAGGACATAGACAACCCAGACACACACTACCAGGGTCAAAGGACGCTGGATGTTGCCAAAAGAACATAAAACCCAGCTAGCTAAACCAGAGTATAATCTAACCTAGTGTATCAAGTACACAAACAAAAGCCTATCTACTCTATCTAGCAGATGAAAAAAACAGTGGTTGGCAAACACCCCTAATGACTAGTGGTTCTATACATCAACATAGCCTACGGGCATATGTACAGGAGCCCCCAGTCTTACCTGTCCCAAGCCTTGGAAGTGTACACAAAAAGCAAGACAAGTTCAAATGAATGGTTACAGAGTCAAGGACAAAAACAGCAAAAACATCAGCTACAACACAAAACAAAATGTCAGCCCCCATCATGGCAACCAGTCCAGGCTTATATCAGATGTGGCGAGTTATGATTGGTTTATCCAGAATTGACACGGAGGGCGGGGATTGGTGAAGGCGGGACTTGGTGGATGGTGATGGACAGGCGGCGCAGCCAACAAGACGATGACACATGGCAGGTGAAGGCAGGGAAGTCCACATACAAAAATAACATGGCATGTAACACCTACTCTCTGTCTGGCCCTCACAGCGATCGTAATACGCTCAGACCTACTCTCTGTCTGGCCCTCACAGCAATCTTAATACGCTCAGACCTACTCTCTGTCTGGCCCTCACAGCGATCTTAATACGCTCAGATCTACTCTCTGTCTGGCCCTCACAGCGATCTTAATACGCTCAGACCTACTCTCTGTCTGGCCCTCACAGCGATCTTAATACACTCAGACCTACTCTCTGTCTGGCCCTCACAGCGATCTTAATACGCTCAGACCTACTCTCTGTCTGGCCCTCACAGCGATCTTAATACGCTCAGACCTACTCTCTGTCTGGCCCTCACAGCGATCTTAATACACTCAGACCTACTCTCTGTCTGGCCCTCACAGCGATCTTAATACGCTCAGACCTACTCTCTGTCTGGCCCTCACAGCGATCTTAATACGCTCAGACCTACTCTCTGTCTGGCCCTCACAGCGATCTTAATACACTCAGACCTACTCTCTGTCTGGCCCTCACAGCGATCTTAATACGCTCAGACCTACTCTCTGTCTGGCCCTCACAGCGATCTTAATACGCTCAGACCTACTCTCTGTCTGGCCCTCACAGCGATCTTAATACGCTCAGACCTACTCTCTGTCTGGCCCTCACAGCGATCTTAATACGCTCAGACCTACTCTCTGTCTGGCCCTCACAGCGATCTTAATACGCTCAGACCTACTCTCTGTCTGGCCCTCACAGCGATCTTAATACGCTCAGACCTACTCTCTGTCTGGCCCTCACAGCGATCTTAATACGCTCAGACCTACTCTCTGTCTGGCCCTCACAGCGATCTTAATACGCTCAGACCTACTCTCTGTCTGGCGCTCACAGTGATCTTAATACACTCAGACCTACTCTCTGTCTGGCCCTCACAGCGATCTTAATACACTCAGACCTACTCTCTGTCTGGCCCTCACAGCGATCTTAATACGCTCAGGCCTACTCTCTGTCTGGCCCTCACAGCGATCTTAATACACTCAGACCTACTCTCTGTCTGGCCCTCACAGCGATCTTAATACACTCAGACCTACTCTCTGTCTGGCCCTCACAGCGATCTTAATACGCTCAGACCTACTCTCTGTCTGGCCCTCACAGCGATCTTAATACGCTCAGACCTACTCTCTGTCTGGCCCTCACAGCGATCTTAATACGCTCAGACCTACTCTCTGTCTGGCCCTCACAGCGATCTTAATACGCTCAGACCTACTCTCTGTCTGGCCCTCACAGCGATCTTAATACGCTCAGACCTACTCTCTGTCTGTTGATTACTTCAACCATGAAAGCAAACAATTGGATTTTATTTACTAGAAGTGTGTCCTCTTTCACTGTATACTGACAAACATTGCTACGCCCTCCGCTTTTGCAAGTATCTGAGGTATCGGTACTTCTTCTCTCTGGGGTAATGCTACTCGAAGCTTGCCTTACTCTTCAGACTGCTTCAGCATATGAGACATTTTCCCTAACTTTGAATCGCTGAATCTGCCTGTTGCTGGACCTCACATCCTCGATAGGCTGCGTTATGTGCACCCCCACAGTTATAGCACAACTACAACATCTACAACACCTCGTTTGACTTTTACATATGGACGCTACATGCCCAAAGCACTGCCTGTTAAAGCATTGCAGGGATGTAGGCACATATGGTCTAACAGGGTAACTAATATATCCCATCCGTACTCTATCTGGTAACTGAGGACCGTTAAAATGCAACAGAATGGTCTTACTGGGCTCCTACTTCCCTTCTCTAGTAACCTGAAATCTATTCGCCGTCTGATCCTCCTGCCAAACAGTTTTTGAAGGTTTCCTCAGTGAGTCAGTGGGACCCCAGGACTGTATTTGAAAACCCTGCATTGACATTTTATTTTGACTGAAAGTCCAATACAGCTTTAAAGACACAAACATTTTAGTGTCTTTATGCATCAGAGTAGAAAACTGCCATTTCAACAGCGGTGTACATGTCTTTCTCACATGCACACACGCACATGCACACACACACACACACACACACACACAGCCTTCTTCACATCTTCTCTGCAGCATGTGGTCGTCCACAGCTGGGCCACAGTCCTCGCTTCTCTACTCCCCACTCAAAGATAGAAGAGGGTAGAGTGGTCAACAGCATCAAAGGCTTTTGCTAAATCAGTTAAAATGGCGGCCCCAGGATTGTTAAGCATCAAAAGCAGTGGTGATGCCAGTCACAAATTTTTCTGTCAGTTTTAATATGGATGGAGAGCAGCTGGGGCAGCTGTAAGACTGAGGCTATGGGGAGCAGCTGGAGCAGCCCTAAGACTGAGGCTATAGAGAGCAGCTGGAGCAGCCCTAAGACTGAGACTATGGAGAGCAGCTGGAGCAGCCCTAAGACTGAGGCTATAGAGAACAGCTGGAGCAGCCCTAAGACTGAGGCTATAGAAAACAGCTGGAGCAGCCCTAAGACTGAGGCTATGGAGAGCAGCTGGAGCAGCCCTAAGACTGAGGCTATAGAGAACAGCTGGAGCAGCCCTAAGACTGAGGCTATAGAAAACAGCTGGAGCAGCCCTAAGACTGAGGCTATGGAGAGCAGCTGGAGCAGCCCTAAGACTGAGGCTATAGAGAACAGCTGGAGCAGCCCTAAGACTGAGGCTATAGAAAACAGCTGGAGCAGCCCTAAGACTGAGGCTATGGAGAGCAGCTGGAGCAGCCCTAAGACTGAGGCTATGGAGAGCAGCTGGAGCAGCCCTAAGACTGAGGCTATGGAGAGCAGTTGGAGCAGCCCTAAGACTGAGGCTATGGAGAGCAGCTGGAGCAGCCCTAAGACTGAGGGTATGGGGAGCAGCTGGAGCAGCCCTAAGACTGAGGCTATAGAGAGCAGCTGGAGCAGCCCTAAGACTGAGGCTATGGAGAGCAGTTGGAGCAGCCCTAAGACTGAGGCTATGGAGAGCAGCTGGAGCAGCCCTAAGACTGAGGGTATGGAGAGCAGCTGGAGCAGCCCTAAGACTGAGGCTATGGAGAGCAGCTGGAGCAGCCCTAAGACTGAGTCTATGGAGAGCAGCTGGAGCAGCCCTAAGACTGAGGGTATGGAGAGCAGCTGGAGCAGCCCTAAGACTGAGGGTATGGAGAGCAGCTGGAGCAGCCCTAAGACTGAGGGTATAGAGCAGGGGTCTTCAATCTTATCCAGTAAGGGCCGGTGTGGGTACAGGCTTTTGTTCCAACCGAGCAGCTACACACCTGATTCTACTAATCAAGGTGCTTAGCAAAGACTCTAGTGATTGATTAGTGGAATCAGGTATGTAACTGCTTGGTTGGAACAAAAGCCTGCACCCTCACCGGCCCTTTCTGGATAAGATTGAGGACCCCTGGTATAGAGAGACAGCTTCAGAAGAGGAGGTGTTGGGTGGGCAGGGATTGTGAGTCAAATCAAAGAGAAATACTGATTTGATGAAATGGCGATTAATGAGCTCGGCTATGTGCACCTTGGGAGTAATGATTGGGCATCAACGTTAAGGGACGCTGGAGACATACTGTAAGTGATGAGATTTTATTCTCCATCAGTTTTTTTACAACCTTTTAGGATCTGACTCACAGGGAGAAGAAGTGAAACAGCCCAACTTTAGCCTTTCAAGGTTGGCCGGCCACACGCAGGCCTGTATGGACTCTGTTATGTGCCTCATCTCATCGAGTCCAGTATCAGGAATTCTGCACAATACCTTTTTTTGTGATGTGTAAACACATTTTTCTGCATTGTCCAAAAAAAATTCTCATTGAACAAAATAAGCCAAAACTTTGCAAATGCTTCAGTGATGAATGTTGTCAACTCAAACAGCTGTATACAATACAATTCAAAATGAACAAAATTATTATTTTAATTAAGCAATATCTGATCAAAGAATAAAAACAAGAAAAAGAGTCCCTCTGGCTGTTACGATCCGCTCCGCTCCCCGTTCCTTCCTTGATGTTTTCCTCTGTTTTCCCCGAACCTAATTGTATCATGTCTGCGTTCATTACCTGATTGGGTCTACATTGCACATTATTACTTGCACCACATCTTAATGACACAACTCACACTTAATTGCCTTCACCGCATTCCTCATGCATTTCCTAATTGTTCAATCAATTCGCTGATCTCGCATGCATTTCCCGCAAGCTGCAGCTTATCAGCTCTAATGACACTAGTTATATTACCGTGCTGTTCCTGTGTTTCCTTGTCAAAGTATTACGGTTTGTCCTAGTCTACGGTCCTTGTCGTGTTACTTGTCTTCCCTCCTACTAGCTTGCTGACCCAAGCTGACCACCCCGGTCCAGAATCGCCACACCTGCTTCCCAGTGTGGATCCTGGCTCTACCTCCGCCTGACTCAGCTACCCTACCCAGGCTACGACCACTCCTGGCCACTTCGCTGGATCTCCAGTGCCAGCTCTCTGCGGGTTCCACAAATTATTGTTTATTTTTATACTTAATTTCCCGGTGTGGATCCGACCCGGAATCCTAATAAAGAAACCTTCTTTTCTAAGACTGTCTCGTCGTGCATTTGGGTCCGTCCCTGCCAGCACGTCACACTGGCAGGGCTAAAAGGTTGGTACTTAGCAGATAATTTAAGAACCTTTTTATCAAAAAGTATACCAAAAATTGACACCGAATGCTTGGACTCTGCGCTACGGACATGAGTCGGTCGGTGCTCAAAAAGAACCGAGGTCCGATACCCAGCCCGACTGGTGACCGAGTCGGTCATGACACGTGGTGATGTCAGCTCCTAATGCTGCTGGGAAAATACTCGTGCTCTATGGATAGGGGCGTCGCCATCTAGAGTCACCTTACAGTGATCAGAACAAACTTCCTGCTGCTTGAACATGTTCATGCGCTTGTTGCCAAATGGTAATTTAATGCATTAGAAGATGCACCCCTCCCACACCCCCCTCCAAAAAATGCCTTGCACTCTGTGAACCTTGAGCACCAGGCTTACAGAGACAACTGAAGCGAAGAAGCATTGCAGGTCCCAGACGGGCAGTCAGCTGTCTCTTATCAGGTATTAAGTGTCAGAAAATGATGGTTTATCAGGAGGTAATGGCAGTTTGCAAAGAATAATGCTTTATCAGGACTCCGCTGTGGAGGTAATGGCAGTTTGCAGAGAAAGTGGAAGCGTTTGATTGCAGCCCTGAGCCAGTAGGTTGTCTTCTCATAGGGCCTGAAGGTGTTTACATGAGTCAGCATTTATGACTCACAGGCTTATCATCGTCAAACCAGACATTAAAAGAGCCAAAGAAAAAAAACTCTTTGCACATTGTGATACTAAACCTCAACAAAAAATGAAAGTTGGACAAATTAAAGTCAATACGTTCAAAGAATTAATAAATAAAGCATACGTTTCAGAAGAATTTTCTATGCTCAGGTTGAAAACTTTTGGCACGTTCATTCTCCTGCTATAAACATTGCAAAATAAATGTATGACTTTTCAGGCACCGGAGCAAACAATTTCATGCACTGGATTATTACCCTGAATAAGTTGCTTTATTGTGTTCACATAAGAGTCATAAAACATACACAGCTACTGCACTTAACTCATTAGATGTCAGTACCTTGGCTTACAAAAAGATACTTCTCCTGTTTGGCAGGGCTGTTTCTAGACTGCTTTGATTGGGGGGGCATGGAGGTGGTGGGGGGGCACAAGGGGGGGACGAAGTAGCGGGGGGTTGAGGGTCCTCCCCCAGTAAAATTTGAGCCTTTTAAAACTCATTTCTTGCATTTCTACACAACCTCACACAGAGAATTTAAAAAAATTAAATGTTTAATTTATGAAAAAAGATGAGATTTGAGATGATTTCATACAAAGCTAAAACATAGGCTAATCAGTACATTAGTGGATAAGATCATTTTATTACATTTTAAACCCACCTCCACCCCCCCCCCCCCCCCCACCCCCCTCATCTTATAGGAGGACAACTGTATTGATGTCCAATAATACCAAATCATTATCTAATCTTATATGGAAACAAGTATATTAAAGTTGAGCTCTATTCCTTTATCATTTCAGTCTCTGCGCTATTTTCTATGTGAAACTACATTACTGTAACTGCCTCATCATTTCCATTTTGCTTATATTTAACCATACTCCACCCCCCCCCCCACCCCCCCCCTTATCGGAGGACTTTATCAATGCCCAATTAAATCTAATTATTATAGAATCTTACTTATTCCTTATTCTTTCATCATTTCAGTCTCTTTGTGCTATTGTCGATTTGCATGTGAAACTAAGGTACTGTAATTGGCTCATCATTTAATTTATATACAGTAGATATATATATATTATATATCATTTTTTTAATATATATTTTATGCCTGAGACGCCGGGGGGGGGGGGGGGGGTTGCCTCTGTTGACGGCTGCCATTGAGAGTGATAGAGAACGTAAGAGAGAGAGAGAGAGACAGATATGATGGTGTATTAATATATGTGAAGTATTCCAAAGTTTGAGGAAAGTAGGGCTAACAAGCCAACACGCAGCAGTAGGCTAGCTCACACATACACACACACACACACGCAGGGGGCAATGTGGCAGGACTTTTAAACCACAGTCAACTTTGACCATTTATTCATGCACTTTTCATTCATTTGATAGAGCATCTTGAAATGATATCGCGTTACGACTCTTACGTGCGCTTCACTGGAGCACCAAGAACAACACTTACACAGGTGAACGGGCAGCCAGACGATCCACCTGTCAAAGGCACAACCCCCACCCTCCCCAAAAAAGCACACAGCCAGACGATCCACCTGTCAAAGGCACAACCCCCACCCTCCCCAAAAAAGCACACAGCCCGACGATCCACCTGTCAAAGGCACAACCCCCACCCTCCCCAAAAAAGCACACAGCCAGACGATCCACCTGTCAAAGGCACAACCCCCACCCTCCCCAAAAAAGCACACAGCCAGACGATCCACCTGTCAAAGGCACAACCCCCACCCTCCCCAAAAAAGCACACAGCAGTAAGCACAGTAATGGTGTCTAGGAGTTATCACCAAAAAAAACATGCAGCGTGATACTGAAGTGGACCAGTGATCTGCCAATTGTCTTAAAATCTGAGGATTAAAGGCTTTTCGGTCTGAACTTTAGACAAATTGTAAAAAGGCCTTTTTTTCTTTCTTTTTTAGTTTGGCAGGGTTTACTGGGACTTTATGCATTTTATCTGTACTGATAATATTGTACTAAATGTTTGTTAAACTATACCTATATGCATACAGCAACACTGAAAAAGTATTAGGCTTATACAACAACAATTGTGTCACTGTCCAAATATTTCTGGACCTGACAGTAATTAAAATAAGAAGGACAATGAATGCTTCTCTTCAGATGCTCATATAGAGTGGTTTTATATCTATGGTTTTATATCTATGGTTCTACCGCTGAGAGACTGTCGGGTATTTCCTTTGAATGCTTTTTCATAGATCTCTTTATCTTAAACCTTAAACCGGCATAAGAAAATTAACTAAACCAATCACATTAAGTGAAGAGGATGATGATGACATACAGTAATTCAATATATCATAAAATGTGGTTTGATAAATAAAAAGGCTGTCCATTTATTTCACACGTAAATATAATTAACCCCTGCAGGGTACAAAAATAGTGCGATATTTACCTACTTTTCTAAATATTGTTTGCTTGTTGTAAATTAATTTCGGTGCAACACGTGGCACAGTCCGTAGGGTGCTATCCACTCTCCTTTAAAAAATAAATACATTATACATTTATAAATACATTAAATGCATGTTACGTGTCGATGGCTTTCATACCCATTAAGATTAAGATCTGCTGTGATAGTCGGTTTGAGTGAATTCATTACATTTTATTGTGAACAGTGAACATATTAAGAAAAGCCAGGAGGACATTCTGCACCAGGCTTAACATCACATGCTTCAACCACCCAATACACAGATATGAAAAAAAAACATTTAATTTAAAGCAAATATATCAAAAAGCATGATGTTTATCAACAAAGCAGTTGCCTACAAATCAAGTTGAAATGGGTAGAGTACAATAAGTTGCTTGGTATATTTTCTGAAAAGCTGTAGGAGTTATTAAGCTTCTTTTCTATGTATAAAGAAAAGACAAAAAAAGATGTCACATTACCTGGTCTTATGCATATTTCCTTTGTAGATTAATTTTACATTACAATACATTACAGTTATTTGGCAGACGCTTTTATCCAAAGCAACGTACAATAAGTGCATATTGAAGGTCATTGATACAACTACAAAGCAAATCCGACAAAGCACAACTTTCTCTCAACAAAGGAATTATCCCTCGTAATGAACATAGAATAGTCGGCTATACATTCTTAACTATCAAAATAGCAAAAAACACAAATTACGTACTATATAATTGGCCCTATATAGGTAGGTAGTCAACTAACTATAGGTAGTTAGTCAACATTAATAAAGTGACTTTAAAGTTTAGTAAGGTATTATTCCTTGGTATCAGGGATAAGAGCTTTTTAATCCACCAGATGGCAGTCTTGAAATGGAATTTCACAATAGCGTCTCTATTCTTGTGATTACTGAACACTTATCTTGTGCTTTTCAGTTAATTTAGGAAATTGTAACTGAAACTGATGATTTATTACATGAAGTACAGTGATATATAAATATACACAGATAATATATTTACAGAATATTTTCCTCCTCAATATGCCTCTTAAATTCCACAGCAAACTCTCTGTCAGTCAGCTGATGACATATGCATAGCCGAGGTTCAAACCTGCAATCCAGTGCCATTACACGCTGAGACAGATGCACAGATATACAGAGATATCATATTGATTTGTTCTTGAGTATGTAATGTAGTCTATCACTTTGCGCAGCTTTCAAATTACAACTACATTCAATTGCATTTTGGTATGCCCATAAGCATGACCATGGCTTTGATTGCATTGAAAGCTTGATATAATATTTAAGATGTGTTTCATAATGGGTTGATCACAGACACAAATGTATGTATGTATGAAAATAATGTGAAATTCTTTAGTAAAAACAAATGAAAAATAAATGTATGTTAAAATGTTACAGGGATGACGGATGTACAACAATGGTTTTGGAAAACAAAAGGTGATTAGTTACAAAATGTACCACATGGGGGCAGTGTAGAGCAGTGTTTAGGTTGGAGTGTCATCCACACTGTCCAGTTCCAGCGTCTCTCTGTCCCACATGTCTGCTTTACTCACTACAGAGCTCCCTGTTCCAGATGATGCTGAACTCTCTGGTTTCCTCCTTTTCAGCCACTGTGACACCATACTGGAACATTTATGAGCAGATTCATAAACGCACACAGAGCTGCCTGCTTCAGAGGAGGCTGGACTCCCTCCACTAACTGTAACACAACACCACCAACAAGCTCTGTTACAATCATTCATCTGCATTATATTCAATTATATTTGTATTAATTGAGGTGACTGTTGCATCAAACATTTTTCAAGTCAGATATTTATCTCATAAATTGATCCAAATGAGAAAAATTTGGTTATTTTCTTTGTCCAGATGGTTATTAAATCCTATTTGGGAGATTTATGCAAAATATACTGCATATAAAAGTATTAACTTGTATACTGGATTAATTGTTTATAAGGGTATAAAAGGTTTACAACATAGTCCAATGAGATTCATTATGTCTCTAATGTTTATAATTGAAATTTTGATTTCTTCTATATCAGACAAGAAATATGTATAGTATAGTTTACAACATATATTAGAACATATTGTCTTGTTTTAAAGCGTCTTTGGGTTTCCTGAAAAGCACTTTAAATTAAATGCATGATTGTATAATATGCATAGGGGTCTTTGTTCATGGATTTAAAGCTATACTGTAAGTCCTGAGAAATTCAGCTGTTCAACTGCTTAATACAGTCTAAAAGGTTTATAGCATAGATTAGGAAAGTTACTTGGAAAGTACATTATAAATGGGTCAGTGTTAATGTTAACTCAGTGTATTATGTGAATAGAGTTGGTTGTTAATGGACTTTAAGTTTAAACTGAAGTGCTGAGAAATGTAAGATAATGAATAAAACTCACAGGAAGGAGGAATAAAATCCAAGCTCTCTCTCCTCTTCCTGAATGGCAGCGTGTATCCCTCTGTCTCTGAGTCAACCACAACCTTCAACATCCTCTCTATCAGCTCCTCCTCTCTTCTGCTCCATTCCTCCTCAAAGCTCTTCTGTTCGTCCATTTTCTGTCCAAACAATCTGTGTCTTATCTCAGAAAATAAGCCCCGTCTTTCTCTCTCCTCTAAAGTGAAGGGAACACCCCTGTTCCTGGCCACCATCTCCTCTATCTTCTCCAGCAGCTCTGTGACCTGAGTCCCATCAGCCCTGTTCTCATTGTTGAGAACATGATACCTGTTCCCACATTTCTCTATGAGCTCTTGGAGGTCCCTCCCTTCAGTCTCAATGTGTTGCTCAATGGTTCTGTATCCCAGCCAGTCTCCCCAGGTGAACAGCACTATAGTGTGTCTCCAGACTCTCTCACTGAGAAGCTCCAGGTGTTCCACCACTGATCTCCTGTGTGTCTCTCTGAATTCTGAGCTCACATTAATGACCAGGAAGAGAGCGCAGGGTCCCGGGGGACACAGAGACACACTGCGCACAATCTCCTGTTTATCCAGCTCTGTAGTGTCATTCACAGAGTCAGTTTCCCACCAGCCTGGTGTGTCGACCACAGTGACCTGTCTCCCAGCTACTTCACCCTGTCTCTTCACACACTGTGCAGTTCTTATTCCAGACTCAAACTCCTCTCTGCCCAGGATGGTGTTTCCTGCTGAACTCTTCCCACTCAGTCTCCCCCCCAGCAGCACAATCCTCAGCTCTGAGAGACGGTGTTCCTCCCCTGTCAGAGAGAAAGAGAACAATTTACTCCTCATCAGGAGTGTTAACAGACATTCAGCTCTGAGATGAGCTGCTCTCTGTAAGTTTGGAGTGGTGAGTATTAAAAATGAAATTACATTTATCACAGAGAACATAAGACAGGTGGGATGTGGTTATACCTGTTGGAGCTAAATTCTGCAAGAGACTTTTGTTTACATCAACATAATATTTTATTCAGTTCAATACATTTTAACAACTAGAAAGGGGAAATCACAAGTCTTTGAATATTGTGATGAAAAGATCTTAAGAATTTCAAATCATCACACAATTGTAAAGCCAGGAGGAACATTCTTATTGATATACTGGCATGTGTGTTATGGGGCTGCTGGGTGGCTCATCCTGCTAAGACACTGTTCCCGTGTGTGGATGCACCCCACAGTCTGCTATCAAACCCTGACTGTGCAGCGCAGGCTGTGGCTGGCAGCTCCACAGGGCAGCATGTAATTGGCAGCAGCAGGGAGAGTTCAGTCAGCAGGATTTTCTGTGTCTCATCAAGCACTAGCAACCGTCTCTGGTCAACTGAGCATCTGCAGCCTAAACACACTCATGAAATGAGCTCCTCCTACTCAACTACTGTGGAGGGGAAAGAAGCTGGCTGGACACAGTGCAAAGAGAACGTGTGTTTCTCTGCACTCTGTCTAATCAACAAAAAGGGTTGCAGTGATGAGACTGGATTATGAATGCATTTGGGCATTGCCAATTGGAAGAAATGAAAAAATGCAGTGAAAATAATTTAATAATAATTAATAATACTCCTCTGAATTGTCTGCATTCATTGAAAAATAAAATCAAGCGTGCCACATTTTTTTAATCTAAAAATTGGCTGCTCTAAGCAACCACTCACCTCAGTACAATGGAAAGTCAGGAGAAAATAAGAACAGATATTTGTGTCCCTCTGGAGTGACATTTTTTATTGGTAAAACACACCTCACTGGAATATGATTGAAAACAGTTATGATTAATGCTCATATTACATAGTTTTTCATCTAAAAATAATTTCAATCAATAAAAAACAAACCTTCAAAAAGTGCTCTGAGAATCTTTCTCCGTTTCTGAACCTTCATCATCCTCAGTTTCACTCGTTCTTCCACTGCCCTCCTCTTCTCTTCCACCTCCTGTAAGAGCATTCTATCTATTTCATAGTGAGCGCCTCCATGCCCTGCCATCATCTCCTCGATCTTCTCCAGCAGCTCTGTGACCTGAGTCCCATCAGCCCTGTTCTTATTGTTGAGAACATGATACCTGTTCCCACATTTCTCTATGAGCTCTTGGAGGGCCCTCCCTTCAGTCTCAATGCGCTGCTCAATGGTTGTGTCTCCCAGCCAGTCTCCCTTGGTGAACAGCACTATAGTGTGTCTCCAGACTCTCTCACTGAGAAGCTCCAGGTGTTCCACCACTGATCTCCTGTCTGTATCTATGAATGCTGAGCTCACATTAATGACCAGGAAGAGAGCGCAGGGTCCCGGGGGACACAGAGACACACTGCGCACAATCTCCTGTTTATCCAGCTCTGCTGTGTCATTCACAGAAATCTTCCACCAGCCTGGTGTGTCGACCACAGTGACCTGTCTCCCAGCTACTTCACCCTGTCTCTTCACACACTGTGCAGTTCTTATTCCAGACTCAAACTCCTCTCTGCCCAGGATGGTGTTTCCTGCTGAACTCTTCCCACTATATCTCTCCCCCAGCAGCACAATCCTCAGCTCTGAGAGACGGTGTTCCTCCCCTGTCAGAGAGAAAGAGAACAATTTACTCCTCATCAGGAGTGTTAACAGACATTCAGCTCTGAGATGAGCTGCTCTCTGTAAGTTTGGAGTGGTGAGTATTAATAATTAAATTACATTTATCACAGAGGACATAAGACTGGTGGGCTACATCTGTAGGACCAAAATTCTGTGTGAGACGTTTGCTCATATAATTGTGATGTATACTTCAGTTCAATACATTTTACAGCCTGAAATGTTAAAACACAATACTTTTAATATTGTAATGAGAAGAGCAATTTAAAAAAAAATCATTAAGTATACTTCTTTGATTGGTCATCATTCACATAAAAATAAAATCAAGTTTTTGCAGATTTTTAAAATCTACAAATTGCACTGTCTAAGTAACAACTAACCCCAGCATACATAATCATGGCAAGTAAGGAGAAAATGAGAACAGATATACATACAGTATGTCTCTCTGGAGTGACATTTTTTATTGGTAAAACACACCTCAATCAAATATGACTGAACACAAGTATAATTAATATGAATATTCCATAGTTTTTCATCGAAAAATGATTTCAATCAATGAAAAAACGAACCTTCAAAAAGTGCTCTGAGAGTCTTTCTCTGTTTCTGAACCTTCATCATCCTCTGTTTCACTCGTTCTTCCACTGCCCTCCTCTTCTCTTCCACCTCCTGTAAGAGCATTCTATCTATTTCATAGTGAGAGCCTCCATGCCCTGCCATCATCTCCTCTATCTTCTCCAGCAGCTCTGTGACCTGAGTCCCATCAGCCCTGTTCTCATTGTTGAGAACATGATACCTGTTCCCACATTTCTCTATGAGCTCTTGGAGGGCCCTCCCTTTAGTCTCAATGTGCTGCTCAATGGTTGTGTCTCCCAGCCAGTCTCCCCTGGTGAACAGCACTATAGTGTGTCTCCAGACTCTCTCACTGAGAAGCTCCAGGTGTTCCACCACTGATCTCCTGTGTCTGTCTCCGAATGCTGAGCTCACATCAATGACCAGGAAGAGAGCGCAGGGTCCCGGGGGACACAGAGACACACTGCGCACAATCTCCTGTTTATCCAGCTCTGCAGTGTGAATCACAAAGTAATTCCTCCACCAGCCTGGTGTGTCGACCACAGTGACCTGTCTCCCAGCTACTTCACCCTGTCTCTTCACACACTGTGCAGTTCTTATTCCAGACTCAAACTCCTCTCTGCCCAGGATGGTGTTTCCTGCTGAACTCTTCCCACTCCATCTCCCCCCCAGCAGCACAATCCTCAGCTCTGAGAGACGGTGTTCCTCCCCTGTCAGAGAGAAAGAGAACAATTTACTCCTCATCAGGAGTGTTAACAGACATTCAGCTCTGAGATGAGCTGCTCTCTGTAAGTTTGGAGAGGTGAGTATTAATAATGAAATGACATTTATCACAGAGGACATAAGACAGGTGGGCTGTGGGTTATATCTGTAGGAGCAAAATTCTGTGTGAGATGTTTTCTCATATAATTGTGATGTATACTTCAGTTAAATACATTTTACAGCCTGAAATGTTAAAACACAATACTTTTAATTTTGTAATGAGAAGAGCCATTCTTATTTTTTAAATCTTTAAGTATACTTCTTTGATTGGTCCTCATTCACACAAAAATAAAATCATGTTTTCCCACATTTTTCAAATCTACAAATTGCACTGTCTAAGTAACCACTAACCTCAGCAAACAGCATCATGGCAAGTAAGGAGAAAATGAGAACAGATATATATACAGTATGTCTCTCTGGAGTGACATTTTTTTTTGGTAAAACACACCTCAATCAAATATGACTGAACACAAGTATAATTAATGTGAATATTATGTCCCTCCCTTCAGTCTCAATGTGCTGCTCAATGGTTGTGTCTCCCAGCCAGTCTCCCCACGGTGAACAGCACTATAGTGTGTCTCCAGACTCTCTCACTGAGAAGCTCCAGGTGTTCCACCACTGATTTCCTGTGTATCTTTCTGAATGCTGAGCTCACATTAATGACCAGGAAGAGAGCGCAGGGTCCCGGGGGACACAGAGACACACTGTGCACAATCTCCTGTATCCAGCTCTGCAGTGTAATTCACAGAATATGCCCACCATGGTCATGGTCCGTGGCTATTGTTTTCTGTTTCGCTATGGTTCTCGTCCTCTCTCTCCGGTAAGCAGTCTATCAGATTTTTTCCACGTTCCGGTTCTGGGTTTTGCTTCTCTCCGCTTATCATTCTTTTCACCTGTCCGATTACCTGCTAGGTATTTAAGCCTCTCATTTCTGCTTCCTGGCGCTTCTTTGTCATTTTGTGCCTTCACTGAGTCAGGGTTGGTTAGAATATAGCTGCTCTATATTTTCACTACTAGATTGGCTTTAGCTGCCCTTGAATCTCTTTATGGATTAGCCCCTTTTGTTATTTTTGTTTCTTATTCTCTGCTATATTGACAGTGAGAGGTTTATTTTAATTTCATTTATTTTTCACCTCTTATCAGGCGTTATAGTTTATGTTCTGAAGGTGATTCTTTGTTTTCTCCTTTGCGAGCTTATGCTCGTGTATTTCTGTTTAGGAGTCTCTGTTCTCTTACTTCTCTGCTCGTGTCTACGAGCCACACCCGTGTTAGTGGGTTGTTTATTATTTTGCTACTGAAGCTCCATTAGTGGTCCTCACGTTTGTGAGTGACTTGTTATGTTATTGTGTTTTGTTTTGTCACGTTTGGTTCATCGTTACAAACCCAAACCCTTACAGTAATGAGAGGAGCATTTTTAAAAATCATTAAGGATACTTCTTTGATTGGTCCTCATTCACACAATCATTTGAATGGTTTTCCCACGTTTTTCTAATCTACAAATTGCACTGTGTAAGTAACCACTAACCTCAGCATACAGAATCATGGCAAGTAAAGAGAAAATGAGGACAGATATACAGTGAGCACCAAAATTAATTGGACAGTGATAAATTTTTTGTTATTTTGGTTCTGTACTCTAGCATTTTGAGTTTTAAAAGATACGATGATGATGGGGTTGACGTGCAGACTGTCAGCTTTAACTTGAACGTATTTTCATCCATATTGGATGAACCGTTTAGAAATTATAGAACCTTTTGTACATAGTCCCTCCCATTGTCGGGCATCAAAAAATATTGGACAGTTTAACATAATGTAATCATTTTGAATATTTGGTCGCATATCCTTTGCATGCCATGACTCCCTGATGTCTGTGATCCAACAATATCAAAAGATAGACTCTTGATATCTTATTGTCTGGTACTCCTACAAGCGATACTATAACTTCTGTGCATTTGAATGGATCTCTAATTGGTGGGTGGGACTAGATTTAGCTGTAAATTACACTGGAACAGTATGGAACACATGATTGGCTAAATGGCTATAAGTCATCAAGTGTCTGACGTATCAAAAAAACCTTAAACCATCACTCTGCTGCCAGATATGCAGTAGATATGGATGGATATCTTGAAGGGTTTCTTCTCCTGACTTATTTTTCCATAAAGTTCAATTTGAAAATTTGTCAAGAAAAACAACCCTTGAAGTTGAAGTGATCCATCCACATTTACTGCATATATACTGTACTATAGTTCTGTTGGATCCTAAAAGTAAAACAGATAAAATTATGCAGACACCCTTTGGTCTGGGGTGGTTTTTCATGGTTCAGGCTAGTCCCCTTAGTTCTGATGAAGGCAAATCTTAAGGTTGAGATATTCATGCTCGGAGATGAGCTACTCTCTCTTGTTTGATTGATGAATATCATCCTATTAAGCATCTCTGTTTTGCTAAGTCAAATTATTTTCCAAGCATTAAAAAAAAAAGTAGTATTTGAAGAAAAAAACATTTTAAAGTAATTTTCTCCACAAAAAGAGCAAACTCACCATGAGGAGAGGTCACAACACCAGCTGCCATGTCAGTTCCTCTCTGTCCAGTTTCCTCTGTTAAACACAATTATTTCAACACCATTTTAATCTCTCATTATCACTTTTTTATTTTGTATGTTTACCCATGTTTTGTTGATTTTGTACTGAAATATATTTTCACACACAATAAAGTGCACCACATTATAACGTCAGGCTTTTCTCCCTCTTTTTTACTCAATTCTTATGGGGACACTGATTGGCTCATTATTTTACTTTTACTGCATGTTTCCCATTAACACAGACAATCTTTAGGCGAATAAAGATATTTTACATATTTAGAGAAGCTTCTGATAACCTGTCAGCTTTACAATGGGCATTAGAGGCATCGGGGGGTTTGTGGTTTCATGAAGAAAATACACTTCAAAATAAAACTGAACTCTCCCTTTAAGTTCAATGTTCAATGTCTTATCTTTGTCGCTTTTCTCCCTGAAAGTGACTCAAGTTTGTCAGCCATTTTGTAAAACCTTTAATGTAATGAAATGCATACTGTCATAACATATTTTTGTAATTTTATAAGTGCATCACAGTCAGTTTAACCACATACTTGCAGTACCTTGGCTGCTATACATCTTACAATCGAGGCAAAACGGAATAAAGTATTCCATTTGTTAACACAATTTGAATTCAGTTAAAGGCTTTTTCATTTCTGCAACTGAGATTTGAGTGCCGTGTAGACTTTTTGTAGAGCTTTTCTAACCTACATTGTTTTTTTCTTATGGATCAGCACCCCGTGTCACACTGAACACCTCTCCGGTTTATTCAAGTAAGCCAAGGCAGCGTTACTCCTTTTCCTTTTTGATTGTATAACTATATTAATTTTTTCATTTTATAAATTACATACGGTGCGCTTTTGACAGTTGACAGGCTTATTCCTGTAGATTTTGAAAAGACACATTACCTTTCCTTTTACTGTATGTCCTGTGACAGTAAGAAGGAAATATACTTGCACAATTAATTATGGTTGATGGTACATTTGCCATATGGCAGGATCAGATCTGTAAAAGATCTAATCAAAATGGACTTTAATTTGTCAAGACAGAGTACGCACTTAAAAAGGAAAATGCAAACGAAAGCTTGTTTTGAAATGTAATTTGTGTTAGCCCACGTCTTATATTATGAACACATATCAGAGAAATAACATTATGAAAACAATATTGAATTTGCAATCAAAACGTCCAGGATATAGGCCATAACAGATGCTCTTATACAGATATCTTTGCCGCTTTTCTCAAGTTTGTCAGCCATTTTGTAAAACCGTTAATGTAATGAAATGCATACTGTCATAACATTTTTTTGTAATTTTATAAGTGCATCACAGTCAGTTTAACCACATACTTGCAGTACCTTGGCTGCTATCCGTCTTACAATCGAGGCAAAGCTGCATAATGTATTCCATTTGTTAACACAATTTGAATTCAGTTAATTGTCACCAAATTCAACAGCCATGGCTCCTAAAGTACGTAGCCTACAGAACTGCAATGCTGCTACTGCAAAGAGTAAAAATTAAGATTATCACATGATATCACGTTAATAAAAAATAATGAAATTAACATATTATTACATAAAAATATAACATTACAACATGATAACCATTACGTTAATACAAGATAAACCCATCATGTTACTTACTCATGTTACAAGATCATGTTAAAACATGGTAACTTTTATAGCCAGTCTACATTATGGCACAAGTAGAATAGTTGATTGAGTTTTACTTTCTTCGTGGTTTGAGACATTATACAAAAATGTAAACTAAGAGCTTCAAGTGAAAACATTGAGAGCTGTAAGCTAGGCATGAATAATTTTGCATACAATTTAACAATTTATCAATGTGATTTCATATATAGGACTGCATGGCTGAAAGATAAAAATACATTTTTACCTGACTGACAATTCCCTGGGTTTTGTGTGAGCGGTCTGTAGTGGTAGGGAAGTGAGTTGTTTACGTCTTACCTGCGTTCTAAAGGTCGAGTAAAAGTGAACTTTGTAACGTTTCAGAGCACGGGCGTGTCCTGCAATGCTTATTGTTAATGTTGATACCTTTATCACCCAGAGAGACCTGTGCAGGGGAAATCTGTATAGCTCCAAATGACTGTAAGGGTGCTCATTTCCCATATGTGGCCATTTTCTTATTGGCTAAGCGGGTGCTGGCGGGAGTACAAGAGAGGTGGGAATGAAGAGAAAGGAAAGGCGTTTATGAGAAAATTATATGACAATAAAAACAACATTGATGTTACAGTATATACGCATTTTTAAACTCCATTAAAGAATATGCAACATGTATAGATAAAGACAGTATGGAAATGTGTGGCCAAGATACCTCTATAAATGAATCATATCTCTATAAATTAATTTAAAAATCGCAGATTAAAATGAACAGATTAAATAACTGTACAACTCCAGGGAATGATGGGCAAAGTAGTGAATTTAAAATAAAAAAGTTTCAAAGATACATATTTTAATATTTGTATTCAGAAAAATAATTGAAATTGGGAAGTTGCCCACTTCTGTGTCTCAGGGTAAAATTACTCCAAAACCAAGACAAGATACAATGATTTGAGACCAATTAAATTAATAAATAATGATGCAAAATTGTTTGCTACCATTTTTGCAGAAACTTAGTTTAAAAAATGTCTTGACCCAATTATTGATGAATGTCAATCAGGTTTATGAAAGGTAGACATGCTGTATCTGTAATAATATTAGATTATTATTGGATTTAATTGATTATAGTGATTTCATTGAGAAAGATGGCTTTATTTTATTTTTAGATTTTTCCAAAACCTTTGATACTGTGGAAGACAAATTTATGTTTGAAACTTTGGACTTTTTTGGTTTTGGTAGTTATTTTAAACAAGCTATTCAAACCCTGTACAATGAATGTAATAGCTCAGTTAAATGAACTACTCCTTGATCCTCGATTAACAGGTATTAGACCCGGTTGTCCAATGTCTGCTTTACTCTTTTTACTGGTCACACAAACAATGACACTCCATATAAAAAAGATTAATTTAAGGGTATTGGTTTATTACATAAAGAATGAAATGCTCTCTAGCGAATGATAGCTCTATTTTTCTGAGGGATGGGACTGAAGACAAAAAGGCAAATTGATTGTTCAAACATTTTTCCTCTGCTTCTGATTTATCTTTAAATTTAAAAAATGTGAATCGTTTGCTTTGAAAACTTATGTGACAGCAATCACATATCTTGGAGTGAAGATATATAGAAACGAGACAGAAAGTGCTCATTTGAACTTAAAAAATGTAAAGAAGATTTGATTCATGGTTACTACGAGATTTATCATTAAAAGTTTTGTTATTGAAAATAGAAGGATTATTTAGGCTGGTATATTGTGCACTTACATTGATGGTCCCAAACTCAGTAAATAAATAAATAGATATTAAACTATACAATTTCATTTTGGAGGAATAAAAATCATTATATAAGAAAAGTATTTTATGATATTCAATAGATAAAGTGCGTTTCAATGTATTAGATTTGAATGAATCAAAAACCATTTTCAAATTTAAATGGATAAAAAATGACTATCTGTATAAAATGAGATATGGAATATAATTTATATTATAATGATGGGTGGTATTGCATTTTTATTCACATGCAATGTTGATTTTAACAGGATCTCTAATTGACTAAATTCCATAAAGATTTTTTTTGTTATCCTGGATGCTTATATACAAACATAATTTTTCACCCCATAAAGCTTTTATTTGGAATAATAAAGAAATTACATTCAAACACAAATCTGTTTTATAGAAGATGTTATGATAATTGTATGTGAGTCAATTATTTAATGAAGTCAGAAATTTTTTTTAACTACTCAGAATTTCCCAAAAAGGATGGGATTCTGTCCACCATGCATGACAGAATTTTCCATTGTATTCGATGCAATTTCATCATCATCAGTCTAATGCAAGGGAGCCGATCCTTTGGAATAAATTATGATATTACAACTAAAATACTTCTAGATGGAATCTGCATTACAGATAATACCTGTAATAATTTGAAAAATGTGTATGGAAGTACATGCTACATTATGTTGGAATTAATTAATATAACAACATTGTCTGGAAAGATGTATGGAATTTACCATGGCAATATAGTCTCAGCAATAAAATAAAAGACTCGTTTTTTAAAGTTATTTATGATATATCCAGTGAAGAATATGATTGCACTGTTTATAAAGAATATTGAAGACAAATGTTTTTTTTGTGAAACTGAGAAGGAGACAATAACTTTTTATGAACGTGTTTATAGCTAACTTTTTTGGAAAGACACGGAGACCTTTTTATTTAGACATCTGTATACGGTAATGGACCCCGACACGGTGATTGATTGACAGATGTCCTAGTTCAGAATGAAAAGGGAATGGCCAGCTGAATTGCAAAGTATTTTAAGTTTTGACAGGGCGTTTCCGTGCCGATTAGGAAAACAAAGAGCAAAATGTTTTCTTTTCGACGCGCTCCGACTCTTAGGGCTACGCTGGTGCACAACCACCTGAGCGTCTCAGTCGAGCAGAACTGGCTCTCCAAACCTACTGGCACCTATCCATGTGGACACTGTAACCATTGCTCCAATGTTCAGGACCGACATCTTCCCTGACGTGCATAGAGGTATCATCTATAAGATGCGCTCGTTTGCCAATTATTCTTCTTCACCCGTTGTATATGGGTGATTCCTGTTTTTGACCACATATTTGGATTTCTATTTTCTGAAAATTCAAATGATTGTATTTTATGGTTTTAACATTTTGTCAGGACTGTACCATACTTAGCTATGAGGAATGCATGTTTGCCAAGCTCAGGGTCTGAAAATATTATAATTATGGGATGTTTTTTGTACATTTTTCTCCAAACGTTTTCCACCCTGTTAGGGACATGTACATGGTAATCACAAAGTTTAAATAATGTACAAGTCAAACAATACTGAACTTTTCTGGGATAAAATGTGTCCCTCGTGCTATGATAAAAGTTTCATTCTTGTAGAATTAACAGTTTTAATTTTATGAAGAGTACAATGTCAGAAAAATGGAATCTGTGCGTTTTTGGTCCCCATTTTGTTGTCTTGTATGAGGAATTTTATTAATTAGAAATAAATTTGTATGTAGATGCATTATATGTACCTCACTTAACAAAATAATATACAAATATACCAAAAACTAGAATATTTTTAAAAAAATCAGATTAAGATTCAACATAGCCAATGATTTCTCCCTTATTGTCCTGCATGTTTAACCTACTGTAATGTCTGGAATAGCATCAGAATAACAATATTCACAAGATAGGAATAGATAGAAATGATTTATTTAAAAAAATTCATACCAACCAACCTCCAACGTTTTAGTCGAACCATAAAAAGATTAAAAAACATAAATGAACAATAACAATAACCAGAACAATAACCATACCAAATGAAAGTGCAATTTAAAAAAGAAGAAACTTTCACAAACCAAAATTACAGGTTCTCTTCAATCAGGTGCCATGTGGCCTGATCGAGACACACTGACCTCTTATTCAGCTTCTGTGGCTCCTCTGTGAGGCACAGAATCTGCTTTTCCACGTACCAGCTAATGTCCTTCCTTGGACCTGGCCAGTAAAATTTGTTTCTGCCATTCGGCAACATGCAATTAACTTTGGCACTACCTCCCTCCACATCCAGGATGGCTCCGGGGTAGAAGACGTCGTCATATTTGACGACACACCATCTCCCGATATGTTCTTTCGTTATCCAGGCTGAGGGGGCATTGGCTTTCACCTCTCTCTTCCTTTCTTTCCACTTCTCCCTCTGGGCTTGCTTTTCACGCTTACTGAGATCTGCAATTTGTTTCTTTTTCCCTGTCTCTTTGTCTTGCTGCTTCTCTTTCTTTCTGCAGATACTTTGCTCGCCTCTCTGGGTCTGCATCTCTCCTTGCTCTGTAGCGGCGCTGAGTCTCGGCTGCACTAAGTGGCATCTCCTTACAAATACATGCAGTTTCTTAGTTATTTTGTTATCGCGCATAGTTTCCCTTGTATTACACTAGTTTCACATCAAACAACAATACTACTACTACAACTAATAATAACAATAATAATAATAATAATAATAATAATCAGGGTGCGATTTGCCGGTGGGGATGGTGGGGATTTCCCCCCCCTCTGGTTTACACGTCCTACCCTCTGCTGAATTATTTTTATCCTCGGTGGGGACGATTTTGATCCAGCCTCTGGTATTTTTGTTGTTGAATAAAAGCGTTCCTCAAATTATCCCCCCCTCTGGTTTTTTCACAAATCGCACCCTGATAATAATAATAATAATAATAATAACACTGTAGTAACACTGTAGTAACATAAATAATTAAGAAATACACTCAAATAATAATAATAATAATAATAATATTATATGCATTAATAATATACATTTTAATAATATTCATTAATTATAATATTATTATTCATTATTATCATTAATAATAATAATAAAAATATCACTGTAGTAACATAAATAATTAAGAAATACACTCAAATAATACATCTATAAGTCAATTTAATGAGAATAATTAATATTCTTGTAAAATTTCTACTCAGTAGGCTGCATATCCCATACATAGCTTAACAGGGTGGAACCCAACAGGGTGGAATTTTTCCAGCTAAGTTAGCGCTAGCTCATTGAGTGAGCAACATTTAGCTAGCACACACTCTACAGCTGAACAGCACTCAAATAGCTATTTTTAACATGTTTTTAAAAATATTTTATCCAATAAACATTTCCCATAATATATACTAACAGCGTGGAACTTTAAGGGTGCCTCAAGCAGGTGTGTAATATGAAACTGAGAAAAAAATACAGGAGAGAGTGACTTTAAAGCTTTCCAGTTGAATTTCCCTCCAAAAACAAATGATGTCACATCCGGCAAATGGCTGTATGGATTTGTAGTCTTTTTTGGGAGGCAAGAAACTAGAGGCTAACAGGGTGGAAAATGAACTCAGGGACATATAATATATTATATAATTACAGTTTCACCAGATTTACTTCCTTGTCTAAAGAAAGTATACCCTAGTCTATCAAAGTAATAAAGAATAAGTTTAGGTTTTTATCATTTTATGGTTTATATTTATTGAAGAAGGTTATTACATTGAACCGGGGACATGCTAAAATGAGCGCATATACCACAGAAATGGTGCTTTAAAGAGATGTAAAAAAAATAAAAATAGACATTTATCTTTGTTAGAGCAATAGAAAACACCTAAACACATAATAAAATAAGTTTGTTATAAATATTTGTCTAATTTTAGAATGGCATAAGAGCCAGTTAAACACCAGGACAAAAATATGTGGCCCAAAACAGGAATCACCCATATAGGCTTCAACGCCCATGCGCGGCTTTCAATGTGGGACGCACAAAAATAAGATTAAAAACCGTCTAGCCTAACACAAAAATGCAGTAAAAAACATTAATAAAAACTATCCTATGGCGGTCCACTACCAGGAGGCTGGACACGGCAGTTCAGATTCATTGAGATCCGTAGTAATTGAGACGTTCTTGGTAAACGGAGAGGAGACAGGTTGAAACGCCTGTTACAAAGAAAAACATTTTGGATTTATAAGTTAAAGGCTATTACTTTTCCAGGACTTAACGATGAACTAGACTTTGGCCCATTTTTAGAAACATTTTTTTTTAGAATTACTTCAACCCTAGGGGTGTTTATATCTTCACACAATACTGTTTACGACACAATACGAGAAAGTAATTGTTGATTCGCCGTGTACACATGTGTGGGTGAATGTATGTGTATATGTAGCTATATGTAGTATGCAGGTGTGTATTTATGGCTATGTACGTATGTGTGTGTATATATATATATATATATATATATATATATGTATGGGCGTGTATGTATGCATGTATTGTTGAGAATTCCATTAAATCCATTGGTCACCTGTGACAATATGTATTGATTATATTTGAATATGTATCTGTGAATGTATTAAGAGCAATATACAGAATGTATAAATATATTAAGAGCAGAGAAACGCATTCTTAAGCACAGTAAAATATTATAAGAGCAGAGAAACACATTCTCTGTCTCTCTGACTAGAAGGAGCTGAAAGCTAGTTGTTGTGGAGAGTCTGATAAGATGTTCCTAAACAATGGGGATTTTAAAGCTGGTGTTTTCAGAGAGTCCAGAGAGTCTGATAAGATATGAGAAGTTGGCGCTTGAGGCACCTGACCACTATTGTATCAGACCCTGGTTTCAGTACAAAATGAGCACAGAAACACATAGTGATAAATTAATTAAAATGCACTTCCACAGAATCCCATAAAGTTAATAAATAGAATGGTCACAGTGAGATATAGACATTTCTGCGAATATGAACGCTGAGTCTGACTATAAAAGTTGAAGCCACAGTTATTTTTTACACACAGTTAGCCGTCCAGAGAGTTGGAGAAGAACTTGGGTTTTGTCCAAACACTTGGTATCTGATCACCATGGTTACTCAGTTCTCTATGCAAAATGTTGCTGTCCGGTGAGAACTCTTCTCATGGGGCGGAGCTGGAGATGGGTGACTGGGAATCTGCGGGGGGAGAGTTTGAGAACTCTCCTCACGGGGCGGAGCCGGGAGCGTGAGAAACCAGGTGTGGCCTAGATACAATCCAATAGGAGATGCCCTACGAAGGAAAGTTCTGAAAGGTTCTCGACACGGGATGACGCTAATAAAAGAGGGCGGAGCCAGAGATTGATGTCTGAAAACAACCAATGAGGCCTCAGAAGACAAGACACCTGTTACGTGGAGAAGTGGGAGGGACTTTAAAAGAAAACTGTATAAAAGTGAAACTAAAACTGATCATTTTTGAGTGTCTCTGCGGAGGGGTTACACTTTGATTGTGCGGTGTATGGAATAGGGTCTACCATTTTTTGATAATCCCTGCAGGGGCACTACGCTAGACTTTTATTGTTATTGTGCGTTGTATGAAATAAAAGTCTGGCATTCTCTGAGATTCTGCCTCGTCCTTTTTATTTTGAAAACTTATAAAGAGATTGGGTCCAAAAGTTGAAAACTTTGAAATTCTTGTAACTTTGAAACCACAACAAATTAGCGGGGTCGGCAGGGTTGGACCCAGTAGTATCCACAACAGTATCTGGACTTTATTTATATAATTATTTTTATTTTCTGATTAGCTGGCGCCAGCATTATCCATGTATGGTATTGTATGCTTCTATTTCATGATGTATTGCCTTTTTGTATTGTATTGCAATGTATTCTAAACTACCATGTATTGTTACTTGATTGGCTGAGGAGGCATGATTTGATTATTTAACGCACCTGTGAGTGCTCTCAGGATCTACCCTGAGGAAGGCTTTGTTACAGACACACGTTGGTTCATCCTGCAGCCATGAAATAAAGGCCTTTTCATTTCTGCAACTGAGATTTGAGTGCCGTGTAGACTTTTTGTAGAGCTTTTCTAGTCTACATTGTTTTTTTCTTATGGATCAGCACCCCATGTCACACTGAACACCTCTCCGGTTTACTCAGGTAAGCCAAGGCAGCGTTACTTCATTTCCTTTTTGATTGTATAACTATATATTATTTTTAATTTTATAAATTACATACGGTGCGCTTTTTACAGTTGATAGGCTTATTCCTGTAGATTTTGAAAAGACACATTACCTTTCTTTTTACTGTATGTCCTGTGATAATAAGAAGGAAATATACTTGCAATATTTGCACAATTAATTATGGTTGACGGTACATTTGCCATATGGCAGGATCAGATCTGTAAAAGATCTAATCAGAATGACTTTAATTTGTCAAGACAGAGTACGCACTTAAAAAGAAAAATGCAAACGAAAGCTTGTTTTGAAATGTAATTTGTGTTAGCCCACGTCTTATATTATGAACACATATCAGAGAAATAAAATTATGAAAACAATATTGAATTTGCAATCAAAACGTCCAGGATATAGGCCATAACAGATGCTCTTATACAGATATCTTTGCCGCTTTTCTCCCTGTGACAGTGACTCAAGTTTGTCAGCCATTTTGTAAAACCTTTAATGTAATGAAATGCATACTGTCATAACATTTTTTGTAATTTTATAATTGCATCACAGTCAGTTTAACCACATACTTGCAGTACCTTGGCTGCTATACGTCTTACAATCGAGGCAAAACTGCATAAAGTATTCCATTTGTTTACACAATTTGAATTCAGTTCATTGTCACCAAATTCAACAGCCATGGCTCCTAAAGTACGTAGCCTACAGAACTGCAATGCTGCTACTGCAAAGAGTAAAGATTAAGATTATCACATGATATCACGTTAATACAAGATCATGTAATTATGTTATTACATGAAAATATTACATTACAACATGATAACCATTACGTTAATACAAGATAAACCCATCATGTTACTTACTCATGTTACAAGATCATGTTAAAACATGGTAACTTTTATAGCCAGTCTACATTATGGCACAAGTAGAATAGTTGATTGAGCTTTACTTTCTTCGTGGTTTGAGACATTATACAAAAATGTAGACTAAGAGCTTCAAGTGAAAACATTGAGAGCTGTAAGCTAGGCATAAATAATTATGCATACAATTTAACAATTTATCAATGTGATTTCATATATAGGACTGCATGGCTGAAAGATAAAAATAAATTTTTACCTGAATGACAATTCCCTGGGTTTTGTGTGAGCGGTCTGTAGTGGGAGGGAAGTGAGTTGTTTCCGTCTTACCTGCGTTCTAAAGGTCGAGTAAAAGTGAACTTTGTAACGTTTCAGAGCACGGGCGTGTCCTGCAATGCTTATTGTTAATGCCGATACCTTTATAACCCAGAGAGACCTGTGCAAGGATATCTAAATAGGTCCAAATGACTGTAAGGGTGCTCATTTCCCATTGGGTAATGCAGGGTCTGTGGCAATTTTCCTATTGGCTGAGCGGGTGCTGGCAGGAGTACAAGAGAGGTGGGAATGAAGAGAAAGGAAAGGTGTTTGAGGAAATTATACGCCAATAAAGACAACATTGATGTTACTGTTACGATCGGTGGACAGGGACCCAAAAGCAGGCAGGGGTACAGAAAACCGAAGTTTAATGTTCAACAAAGGTACAAATCCAAAACCAAAGAGACGTCAAAAACAGGCAGGGGTCAGTAACAGGAAGGCACGGCATAAGTATAGAACAAAATCCAAAAGCAGGGTCGCGAGAACACGGACAGAGGTCAAAGCCAGTAGATAAATCAGACGAGAAAAACAATAAACAAAAGAACAGACCACAAAAACTCACTAACTCGGAAACTAAACAGAAACAAAAACCCTAACTCAAACACGAAACAGACTCGGAAAACAGATATGCTCACTCGGCGGCGGAGGCTGGGGGGGGGGGGGGGGGAACAGGCAACAGACTAACGCGTATAATTTTAGTGTGACGAACTCGCAACGAGGGACTAAGACTACTGGTTTAAATGCATGTGTAGACAGGTGCAAACACTTAGCTTGAGAATAGCAGGAAATGGAAAACAGCTTGAGAGAACTGAGACACGTAACAAGGCGATTAGTAAATCGTTAGTAGTTATCCTATCCTAGCCCTGACGTTAGTAATCATGCAAGTCCTATATAAGAATTAGTAGTGCAGGGTAATACGAACGAAGCGTACAGGAACGATAGTAAAACTCTGTGAGAGGAAGCGAGAGAGACAGCACAGAACGCAAGGCTGCGGAAAACATGGAAAAATGTATACTTCAGAAACCACAATTAATCAGAAAATACCTAAATGACAATGAATACAACACACAGACTCAGAACATAACAGTTACAGTATATACGCATTTTTAAACTCCATTAAAGACTATGCAACATGTATAGATAGAGACAGTATGGAAATGTGTGGCCAAGATACCTCTATAAATGAATCATATCTCTATAAATTAATTTAAAAATCGCAGATTAAAATGAACAGATTAAATAACTGTACAACTCCAGGGAATGATGGGCAAAGTAGTGAATTTAAAATAAAAAAGTTTCAAAGATAAATATTTTAATATTTGTATTCAGAAAAATAATTGAAATTGGGAAGTTGCCCACTTCTGTGTCTCAGGGTATAATTAATCCAAAACCAAGACAAGATACAATGATTTGAGACCAATTAAATTAATCAATAATGATGCAAAATTGTTTGCTACCATTTTTGCAGAAACTTGGGTTAAAAAAATGTCTTGACCCAATTATTGATGAATGTCAATCAGGTTTATGAAAGGTAGACATACTGTATCTGTAATAATCATCATCATCATCATCATCATCAGCCGCTTATCCGAAGTCGGGTCGCGGAGGCAGTAGGCTAAGAAGGGGGTTCCAGACATCCTTCTCCCCAGCGATGCTTTCCAGCTCCTCCTGGGGGATCCCGAGGCGTTCCCAGGCCAGGAGAGATATATAATCTCTCCATCGGGTTCTGGGTCTACCTCGGGGTCTCCGCCCAGTTGGACGCGCCCGGAACACCTCCAAAGGGAGGCGCCCGGGGGGCATCCTAATCAGATGCCCGAACCACCTCAGCTGGCTCCTTTCGATGCGAAGGAGCAGCGGCTCTACTCCGAGCTCCCTCCGGATGTCCGAGCTCCTCACCCTATCTCTAAGGCTGAGCCCGGCTACCCTACGGAGGAAGCTCATTTCGGCCGCTTGTATCCGTGATCTCGTTCTTTCGGTCACGACCCAAAGTTCGTGACCATAGGTGAGGGTAGGAACGTAGATCGACTGGTAGACCGAGAGCTTCGCCTTCCGGCTCAGCTCCCTCTTCACCACGACGGTCCGGCACAACGCCCGCATTACTGCGGACGCTGCACCGATCCGTCTGTCGACCTCCCGCTCCATTTTACCCTCACTCGTGAACAAGACCCCGAGATACTTGAACTCCTTCGCTTGGGGCAAGGACTCATTCCCAACCTGGAGGGAGCATTCCACCGTTTTCCGACAGAGAACCATGGCCTCAGACTTGGAGGTGCTGACTCTCATCCCGGCCGCTTCACACTCGGCTGCAAACCGTCCCAGTGCTTGCTGGAGGTCACGGTCCGATGAAGCCAGCAGAACCACGTCATCCGCAAAAAGCAGAGACGCAATTCTGAGGTCACCAAACCGGACACTCTCCTCACCTCGGCTGCGCCTTGAGATCCTGTCCATGAATACCACAAACAGGACCGGTGACAAGGGGCAGCCTTGGCGGAGTCCAACACCCACCGGGAACGCGCCTGATTTAATGCCGAGGATGCGAACACAGCTCTCACTTTGGTCGTACAGGGATCGGATGGCTCGCAATAACGGCCCCGGTACCCCGTACTCCCGCAGTACCCCCCACAGGATCCCCCGGGGGACACGGTCGAAGGCCTTCTCCAAGTCCACAAAGCACATGTAGACTGGATGGGCAAACTCCCATGACCCCCCGAGCAACCCTGCAAGGGTAAAGAGCTGGTCCACTGTTCCACGGCCAGGGCGAAAGCCACATTGCTCCTCCTGAATCTGAGGTTCGACTAACGGTCGGAGCCTCCTTTCCAGCACCCTCGAGTAAACTTTCCCGGGGAGGCTGAGAAGTGTGATACCCCGATAATTAGAGCACACCCTCCGGTCCCCCTTCTTGAAGATGGGGACCACCACCCCGGTCTGCCACTCCGCAGGCACTGTCCCCGACTTCCACGCGACACTGAAGAGGCGTGTCAACCAAGACAGCCCAACAATGTCCAGAGCCTTCAGCATCTCAGGGCGAATCTCATCCACCCCTGGCGACTTGCCACTGCGGAGCTTTTTGACAACCTCAGCGACTTCCGCCAGGGATATGGGTGCGGATCCCCCCGAGTCTTCAGGCTCTGCCTCTTCCACAGAGGACATGTTGGTCGGGTTCAGAAGCTCCTCGAAGTGCTCTTTCCACCGCCCGACAACATCCCCAGTCCGGGTCAGCAGTTCTCCTCCCCTGCTGAACACAGCCTGGGTCAAGCCCTGCTTTCCCTTTCTGAGGTGTCGGACGGTTTGCCAGAACTTCCTCGAGGCCGACCGAAAGTCCTTCTCCATGGCCTCCCCGAACTCCTCCCATACCCGGGTTTTTGCCTCAGTGACCGCCGAAGCCGCAGCCCTTCTGGCCCTCCGGTACCTGTCTGCTGCTTCAGGAGACCCCCGGGCCAACCAAGCCCGAAAAGCCTCCTTCTTTAGCTTGACGGCTTCCCTCACCACTGGTGTCCACCAGCGGGTTCTGGGGTTGCCGCCACGACAGGCACCGATGGTCTTATGGCCACAGCTCCTGCCCGCCGCCTCGGCAATGGAGGCTTTGAACATGGCCCACTCGGACTCCATGTCCCCAGCCTCCCCCGGGATACACGAGAAATTCCTCCGGAGGTGGGAGTTGAAGACCCTGCAAATATTTGATTATTATTGGATTTAATTGATTATAGTGATTTCATTGAGAAAGATGGCTTTATTTTATTTTTAGATTTTTCCAACTTTGAAACTTTGGACTTTTTTGGTTTTGGTAGTTATTTTAAACAAGCTATTCAAACCCTGTACAATGAATGTAATAGCTCAGTTAAATTAACTACTCCTTGATCCTCGATTAACAGGTATTAGACCCGGTTGTCCAATGTCTGCTTTTCTCTTTTTACTGGTCACACAAACAATGACACTCCATATAAAAAAGATTAATTTAAGGGTATTGGTTTATTACATAAAGAATTAAATGCTCTCAACTAGCGAATGATAGCACTATTTTTCTGAGGGATTTTTTAAATTTTTAAAATGTTAATTGTTTACTTTGAAAACTGCAATCACATATCTTGGAGTGAAGATATATAGACACGAGACAAAAAGTGGTCATTTGAACTACGATGGTTACTACGAGATTTATCATTAAATGTTTTCTTATTGAAAATAGAAGGATTATCTAGGCTGATATATTGTGCACTTACTCTTCACCCGTTGTATATAGGCTTCAATGCCCATGCGCGGCTTTCAATGTTGGACGCACAAAAAGAAGATTAAAGACCGTCTAGCCAAACACAAAAATGCAATAAAAAACATTAATAAAAACTATCCTATGGCGGTCCACTACCAGGAGGCTGGACACGGCAGTCCAGATTCATTGAGATCCGTAGTAATTGAGACGTTCTTGGTAAACGGGGAGGAGACAGATTGAAACGCCTGCTACAAAGAAAATATTTTGGATTTATAAGTTAAAGGCTATTACTTTTCCAGGACATGAACTAGACTTTGGCCCATTTTTAGAATATATATATATATTTTTAGAATTACTTCAACCCTAAATGTTCATGTACACATGTGTGGGTGAATGTATGTGTATATGTAGCTATATGTAGTATGCAGGTGTGCATTTATGCATTTATCTAATCAGCGCATTTGATGGAGCAGCACTATACACGGTTCAAGCACGTTCCGTGCCATTCATAACTATTTTTAAAGCGCTGCAAAGGATGTGTCGGCGTCATTACGGATAATCAGCACGAGGCATCGCCAAATCTCCTCATGTGGAGATACAACAAACATTTTAATGAGGGTTCTTGCAGTTATGTAATGGTGTGGGATCACTGGGCTGCATAATGTAACCACCAGTACCCCTCAGTTATGCTTAAATTGCAGTAATGTGGTCTCCCATGGAATAGCTTCCAGCGTGTTCCTCGCTCAGTCGTTGTGCAATATTTACGCTACAGACACACAAACATCTGCTGTGGTCCCTTTGCCTGGAAGTGGACCGGTAAAAATTGAGCAGATATCTGCTGTATCTTTTATTAGCCGTCCCCTAGTTTCAGTAAAGCTTGTTTCACATTAACCTGTGACAGATAAAGTCATGTTCCTCGTGTCCACCCGCCGTTTTAAGATCATGTCAGTCATGGTTCTACTACAGCCTGAAAATAGCTTGGCCGGTGCAATTCTGACAGCCACCCCAATCAGCAACTGGGAACACATATCCCTGCATTTGTCAGGATATGATGTCATTGTAACTTTCAGTATCAGGAGGTGGGGCTTTGGACACAAAGCGTAAGCTTAATGCAGCTTTGCAAGAATGTTTGCAATCGACATAGGTTTCACATAACGTCCATACGCCATGCTAACACTATGATGTGGTGTAACTACTACAAAATACTACAGAATCCTATATGGCAGAAGTCCCCTGACCAATGCAACCTGTTAAAAGCTAGCCAAGGTTATTGGTGGTTTTACTATCCTGGCATATCATACATAGAAGGACGATTATATTTGACAAAATATTGAATGTTCTCTAAGCAGTCATCATACACAAGGCCAGCTGGGGCTCCAAATGCATCTATTCATTCTTCACGCTGTGAATAGAGCACCTATTTACCTTTGTCTTATACTTATAATCTTGTATAAATGAAATATAACATAATGTTGTAAATACGGGAAAGGGAATTTTAATAGATGTGCGTTTCAAGCTGATACATTTGCTGACTGAAAAAGCTGACGGCTTGATTATCGAAAAACATTTCACTCGCTTGAACTTTGGTGAGAAACCTGCAGGGGACTTTTGTATAGAGAAGTGTGCGTTTAAAATGGAAAAGTTATTTCCACATTACACGTTTAACACGAACAAAGAACAATGGGAAGCCATATGTAGAGAGAACAGGATTGTGGCAGAGAGCCAGACAACATAGAAGGACATTGAGTTTATTCATTCAATTTGTGATATTACTTATTTGTTATACAATATATACATATATGCATTTTATATTTTCATTGAAGATTCTGAGTAAGTCCCCGACCAGAGAAAAGCTGAAATCAGGTACAACTGATTTTGTAATGTAGTCCTTTGACTGGCTTGAATCTTTGTGTAATTCATTTTCTATTTGTGTTTGAGCTTGGAATTTGATTTAGTTGTAGACGCCCTGAAGTGCATTACAGCAAATATTAATGGGGGATATAGAAACCCAAGGGATAAGGACACACTTCTGGTTGGAACGGAGCTATATAGATTCAGTTTTGGAAAAAAATATTCTGAACTATTGAAATGTAAAAATAAAGAATGTTTTCAAAGAAATGTGAAAATAGAGCAGAATATTCACTGTAAAGTTTTAAGTAAATGTTGCACATTCAAGGGCAGAGTATGAAGTTATGTATTAAAATGTGAAACATATTTTGTTTTAAGCTTCTTATTGAGTGTTTGGCAGAGGGATGGCTTTAAGTGTCATCACTTGCTATCATTGTAAAATTAAGAATGAAGTGTGCGGCTGTTTAATCACACACGGTGTCCTGTTAATGGCTTCCTGTGTGAGTAGAACGTAATTCATTGCTGCTCAGCTGTAGGGTGTAGATGTAGGATTGTCCTCGCCCTACAACGATAAAAATCTTGCTGAAAGCATTAGGTTTATTTAACTACTGCAGAAGAACTATCCCTAATTATGTTGAAGGGGCAACCAGATTCTCAGAGACAGTTGTAGTGGACAGAAGAGACAATAGTTTATTTCACGGATTTGAAGAGAGCTTTAGCGACTGCACCGGCGTTAGGTATACCAGATAGGGCAAATCCCGCATTTCTGCATAAGGCAAAGTATACATGGTGTGAAATACATGACTACATTTTAACATGCTAAAGTGTTCGAACACCCGCGCCTGCGTTTGTGACGAGCTGTTCGATTCTAACTGAATCTACTGCTACTGTGTAACTGGGTTTACCTCTGTGTGAGTAAAATAGATGTGGAGGTAAAATAGATATTAGAGGTATACAGCAGTAAACCATAATCAAAGCAGGCGGTGCTGTAATTGACCAGTGTCTGCAAAACAAATGATCAATACGCATTATTGAAACATTATTTTAGCTAAGGAGAGTAGAGGATGAAACTTCAGTGTTTAAGCTGGGTGAAGTAAAGGCCCCCTTCCCCAATGTTTTTTTGTTCTGGTGTAGATAGATAACCAGGTTTTATTTACTTTCGATGTTACCCTCTTAATGGTATGGTTTTGTTTTATGTTTAATTGCTTGGTTTTGTCTAGAAGTAATGAAAAGTAAACCCTTTAACGCGATCCCTCCTAAGGGTTTGTCAGCATGGCTTATGTACACTCATTATTCGCCGGAGACTTGTACATTTTTGGACAAATGGATTGAGTATACTAAGAATGATCCAAAATTACAGTACCCTAATGGATTGAGTATACTGAGAATGATCCAAAATTACAGTACCCTAATGGATTGAGTATACTGAGAATGATCCAAAATTACAGTACCCTAATGGATTGAGTATACTAAGAATGATCCAAAATTACAGTACCCTAATGGATTGAGTATACTAAGAATGATCCAAAATTACAGTACCCTAATGGATTGAGTATACTGAGAATGATCCAAAATTACAGTACCCTAATGGATTGAGTATACTAAGAATGATCCAAAATTACAGTACCCTAATGGATTGAGTACACTAAGAATGATCCAAAATTACAGTACCCTAATGGATTGAGTATACTAAGAATGATCCAAAATTACAGTACCCTAATGGATTGAGTATACTAAGAATGATCCAAAATTACAGTACCCTAATGGATTGAGTATACTAAGAATGATCCAAAATTACAGTACCCTAATGGATTGAGTACACTAAGAATGATCCAAATTTACAGTACCCTAATGGATTGAGTACACTAAGAATGATCCAAAATTACAGTACTCAAATGGATTGAGTATACTAAGAATGATCCAAAATTACAGTTCCAACATGGACAGGATCATAAAATACCATAGAGAATAAAAAGAAGCCCACCCCTCAGGTACAAAATGGTAGTTCAGTTAAAACAGAGAAGACACGTAGACACCCAAAATAAACTAAAAATCGAGGTTTGCAAATTAAAACAGAAAATAAATGAGGAAAATAGAGCTGTAATGGAGAGTGAATTATATATAATATATAATATTTTTGTTATACTGCACAAAACCTAAACAGCTCAAAAACAAAACCTACGCTGCCTCCGTATGTGCAAATGTACCCTAATCTTGTGAAAAAAAAGACTACTAACACTAATAAGGATTCATATTCGGAAGATACTAAAACAATTGTGCAGGCTCTGTTGAGAGTGATAGTGCAGAACGGAGAAGAGAAAATAATTCACACAACCTGTACTCAGGTCTCTCCGCAGATATCGGGGCCCAAAAAGACGGGGAAGCACACGACCTCGAGCAACTAAAAACAGGTAACACCACACGAATATCAAGCTGGCTGACTGATAGTGCTTGATTAAGGATGCGCATGGTCAGGACCTTTGCGCAAGGGGGGGGGAGTGCTTAAAGGTATACTAGGGCCTAGAACAACATTGGGCGGAAAAACTAGATCCCCTTACAAAGTTATAGGTGATAGAGATCCCATTGACCACTGTGGCTGCATGAGAACCATAGAACAAACGGGGCTCTGCACTTCCTTGGATTTGCTGACGTCAAACTCGTAATTTGACGGTAGCAAATCCAAGAAAGAGAAATACACAAACTACAGCCTGTAGGGGGGGCGTGGAATGCTAGGAAGCGGGTAATGCTAGTTCATTGAAGAGTGTCGCGCAAGCCATGCTGGTCTTTTAAAATGAGGCCGGTTCTCTAGTTTTTTCCAACTTATTGCTCAAATCATGCAATTTTCTGATTTTTGTAATGTTTATCGAGGGAGAGAACTACTACTATGGTCAAACCATGGCCAGGTCATTTTCTCTATAATTAAAATCATAAAATCATATTTCATCAAACTATAGTATAAATAAATACCATATGTAATGCTTACTTAAAACCAGCAGAGGACGCTGTTGACCATGAAAAAGAAGAAGGGCACAGAAAATGACAGTATAAAAGGCGCAGTCGTACAAACTGCGATATAGGATGCAGAGTGTATGAAGGAGAGTGTGAGACAGACTGACCCAGACGGGCCGAGAGAGTGAGAATGTACTGAAAATACTTTTTATATGGATCTGCGCAGATCAGCCTGGGTTTTTCTATGGTATTTCTTTGAATGAAATACAATAAATCCAATTGCATCAGACTCTGAAAAATCGTGTTTATTTTGAAGAAGTTTGTAAGTTTGCATTAAAGTCTGAGGGGAGCTTCTGAACAGTGCATCTGGCCCGGACTGCTGACGGGGTTTTATACCACACTTCCCTAGATTCCCAGGTTTTCTTTATGTCTTGCTCCGTCCCTTTCTAAATCCGCTTTCATAGTCTAGCAAGACCTTTACCCCGGCCAGCACAGCACATTTAAAACAATTCAGGTAAGTGCACAATGGCTCACCTGCTCAGCAAAAGACAATGTGCATGTGTGCAACCCTTCAGTCCGTAATCTTTGAATTAATACATATTTATATACAGTGAATGTGATATTTATATAGTACAGTGTGATATTAACATACTTGTGCCAAGTATGAATTGCTTTCTTGTTGTGAATATGTGTCATTTTAGCAAGACGCGTGGCACAGTCTGTAGTGGGGGTATATGTAAGGAGGGCTGTCCACTCTCTTTTAAAGAGGCTTGTTAAATACATTTATGTGTCGATGTCTTTCATTCCCATTAAAGGGCATACATTTCTGTGTTGTCTTGTGTTTATCACCTTTGCAATTCTGCTGTGAGAGTCCAATGCAGAATCAGTACCAGGCTGCTGCACCATTAAAGGAAGTCCATTTCAGAATCACTGCCGGTTTAATGACCCAGTTTGACTCGGTTTGAGTAAATTAATTTTTTTATGAGTTTTTATTGTGACCCGACGAGGCAAAAAACAAAAAGACAGGAAGACATTTTGCACATAACAGCACATGCTTCAACTCTGTAATGTGATGCACAGATATCACAAATATTGTTTTATTTAGTCCAAATTAATTTTGAGTTTATATCAACAAATCAGAGCAAATCTGACAAGTTTCTGAAAAGCTGTAGGAGTTATTAAGTTCAATGTATAAATAAAAGAAAGATCCTGACACATTTAATTAGTCTTATCATGCATATGTCATATGTAGATTGAGTAAATTCAGTAAGGTTTAATTCAGTGGTTTCAGTGATATAAGCCTTTTCATCCACCAGGGGGCAGACTACATAAGGAACTTCACAATCAGGTTTGTGTTCCTGTGAATCAATGTATGTTTATCTCAGACATTTCAGTTAATTTCAGAAATTGTTACTTAAAATTGAAAATTGTGACTGATTTATTACATGAAGCACATATATATATATATATATATATATATATATATATATATATATATACACAAATAAAATATATACAGACTATTTTGCTCGTCAATATGTGTCTTAAATCACACCTCCTGCACACTAGGAGCACTGCAGCTGAAGGAAAGAGGGGAGAGGAGTGTCTCTCATCCTGTAGTCTGTGTGTACAAAGTGAGCCACTGGGAAGAACGAATGCTGCAGTAACCAGAGAAACCTAGCAAGACCCAGGCTGTGACCGAATACGACCCCTGTTCCCTGTCCACTGTCCCCCGTCCACTCAGACCCCTGTCCTTATGTGCCCTGTCCCCTCACTTTGCAAGCAGTGTGTGAAAGAAATCCCGCAAAACTAGTGAGGAAGTAATTCATAATATATATTTTTTTATTTTTTTATTGAGAATATCAATCAGTTAACATATGACAATTGTTACAAAGTGTAGATTATGAATGAAGAAAAAATTAACAAAAATTTTAAAAAGAGTATTTTGTAATATGAACCTATATTATAACATAGATATACATATATACGCTCTATGTCTTTTACGCTTTTACTTCCGGGTTACTTACTGAAATTATCGGATGAGTGCAGCATTCTGCAGATGAGTGTGCTCCTAAATTCCCTCAACAAAACCCCGGAAATAAGGGGTTCATCCTGGTATCTTAAGTGCCCCCATTTGTGAGAAAAACTCGCCTACTCAAAATCTTTTTGACGAAGTGGACTCAAATATGTCCCCTCAAAAGGGTGTAGGGGTCATATTCGGACACTGCCAAACTGTGTCCTTCCAGAGCCGACTCCCTATCAGTCAGCTGATGACATGGGCATAGCCGAGGCTCAAACCTGCAACCCAATGCCATTACTGCTGAGACAGATCCACAGATATACAGAGATATTATATAGATTTGATCTTGTGTTTGTCGTGTAGTCTATTACATCACACAGCTTTCAGTTTTTCAACTACATCTACATTTTTCATTTGTATTTTGGTCATAAGCAGGACCATGACTTTGATTGCATTCAAAGCTTGACAGAAAATATATATATTATATAATGGATTGATTTTTTTGATCATAGGCACAAATATCTGTAGTCAAAAGTATAAAAATAACGTGACATTTTGTATTAAAAACAAAAACACATAAATGTATGTTAAAATATGAGCGGGCTGACGGATTTACAATTTGCATGGTTTTTGTAAATAATAGATGAGTTACACAATGTACCACATGGGGGCAGTGTAGAGCTGTGTTTAGGGTGGAGTGTCGCCCACATTGTCCAGTTCCAGTGTCTCTCGGTCAGATATCTACGTCACTCACGACAGAACTCCTTGTTCCATAAACAATGCTGAACTCTCTGATTTCCCCGTTTTCAGCCGCTGTGACACCTTCTTACTGGAAGGTTTATGATCGGATTCATGAGTCCCTCCGCTCACTGTAACACAACACCACCAATTCATCAATAGATTAGGATAGTTATTTGGAAAGTACATTATAAATTGATCATTGTTAATTAATTGTATATTGTGCATCAATCAATAAATCAAACAGCACAATTCATGCAAAAGATTAAATTCAAAGTGCTTAACATAAAATCAAAAGAAAATGCAAGACATACAAAAAAGAGAGACACAATAAAACTATATAAATGCACTAATATATAATTAAATATTTAAAATAAATAAGATGATTAAGTAAAAGCAACCTAACTAAAAGTAGAGCTTAAAGGTGCATTTTGAGATAGGAGAGGTTATTACTGAAAGTGCTGAGAAATTCAGACTATAGGAAGATGATGAATTAAACTCACAGGAAGGAGGAAAAAATTCAAAAGCTGTTTCTTCTCTTCCTGGATCCCTCAGTCTCAGAGGCAACCACAAACTTCGACATCCTCTCTATCAGCTCTCTTCTGCTCCATTCCTCCTCAGAGTTCTTCTGTTTTCTTTCCGTGTTCTTTTCCACAAAAAAACAAATGTATATTAAAATGTTAGGGGTCTGCGTCTGAAGGGTTTACAATTTGCGACGTTTTGAAAAACAGTTGAAGTAGTAACACAATCTACCACATGGGGGCAGTATAGAGTGTCACCCACACTGACCTGTTCCAGCGTCTCTCTGTCAGATATCTCTGCTTCACTCACTACAGAGCTCCTTGTTCCATATCCAGATGATGCTGAACTCTCTGGTTTGCTCTTTTTCAGCCACTGTGACACTTTCTTACTGGAACGTTTATGAGCAGATTCATAACCCCACACAGAGCTGCCTGCTTCAGAGGGGGCTGGAGTCTCTCCACTAACTGTAACACAACACCACCAACAAGCTCTGTTACAATCAAATTCATCTGCATTACATTTGTTATATTGTTCTTATTTTAGGTGACTGTTGCATCATAATTATATTTATCTTTTTGAGTCAGACAATGATCTTATGTCATAATATGACATAAAAACTGTTTGAGGTTAATCTACCCAGATGGTTAGTAAATCCTTTGTTTTTAAATCATTACTTTAGTCTGGTGTTCATATATGTGGGAGATGTATGCAAAATATACTGCATATAAAAGCTAAGTATTCACTATACTGGATTATTAACTGTATAAAAGGTTTATAAAACCCCTGACAAAAATTATGGAATCACCAAACTTAGAGGATGTTCATCCAGCTTTTTTCATAGCAAATAAACAAACCACAGATATGACACAAGACATTTTTGTTTAATAGCTGAACATGGCTTTGTGAAACATACCTCAAACAAAAAGGAAAAAATTATGGATTCACTCAATGTTGAAAAAAAAATTATGGAGTCACTTTGTAATTTGCATTTCTAAAACAAACACCGGCAGTCTAAAAATGCAAATTAGTCTGCAGTTAAAAAAGAGTGCTTACAGACTTTAACGAGCTTTTGGACTTGGCTAATTGAAAGGAAACATGGCCCCAACAAGAGAGTTGTCAATTGAAACAATGGAAAAGATTATAAAACTCCTTCAAGAAGGAAATCCAACACGAAATCCAACATCAGCAAAAGATGTTGGTTGTTCCCAGTCAGCTGTGTCTAAAATGTGATGCAAGTATAAACAAAATATGAAGATTATAAAAGGAAAACATACAGGTAGACCAAGGAAGACGTCAAAGCGTCAGGATAGAAAACTCAAAGCAATATGCCTTGAAAATAGAAAATGCACAACAAAACAAATGGGCGGAAACAGGAGTCAGTGTTCGTGACAGAACTGTAAGAAATCGGCTGAATTAAATGGGATTTACACGTAGAAAAGCCAAACGAAGACCAGCACTAACATCTAAACAGGAGAAAACAAGGCTACAGTGGGATAAAGAGAAGCAATCATGGAGTGAACAGCACTAACATCTAAACAGGAGAAAACAAGGCTACAGTGGGCTAAAGAGAAGCAATCATGGACTGTGGATGATTGGATGAAAGTGATATTCAGTGATGAATCACAAATCTGCATTGGCCAAGGAGATGATGCTGGAACTTTTGTCTGGTGCCGTGCTAATGAAACATAAAGACGACTGCCTGAAAAAAACACTCAAATTTCCCCAGTCATTTATGATATGGGGTTGCATGTCAGGTAAAGGACCAGGGGACATGGCAATCATTACCTCAACAGCCAATGCACAGGTGTACATACAGGTGTACACTGAAAGTTTGGACACTTTTCTCATTCCATCGATAGAAAATAGGTTGATGATGAAGTCATTTTTCAGGATGATAATGCATCTTGCCACAGAGCAAAGAGTGTTAAAGCTTTTCTTCAGGAAAGACATATCAACTCAATGACATGGCCAGCAAACAGACCGGTGGAAAATTTATGGTGGAAATTTAAAAGATTGGTCCATGACAAGGCTGAGGCAAAGCTGATCTGTAAACCGCTATTGGTGAAAGTTGGAACAGCTTGATGGAGAATATTGGTTTTCATGAGTGAAGTCCACGTCTCAAAGAACTGAGGCTGTCATAAAAGCCTGAGGAGGAGCAACAAAGTAGTAATTAATTTATTTTGTTGATGATTCCATAATTTTTTCCTCTACTTGATCTTGAAAAAATATATACCATTAGTTCAAATAATTTAATTGTATTTGTTTGATGTATGTTTCACAAAGCCAGAATGTTCAGCTATTAAACACAAATAGTTTTGTGTCATATCTGTGATTTGCTATGAAGTAAAAAGCTGGGTGAACATCCTCTAAGTTTGGTGATTCCATAATTTATGCCAGGGGTTGTAACAGATTAGAACAAGTTACCTGGATAGTACACTATAAACTGATGATTGTTCAATCCTGGATAGTAGACTATAAACTGATGATTATTAAATCCTGGATAGTACACTATAAACTGATGATTGTTAAATCCTGGATAGTACACTATACACTGATGATTGTTAAATCCTGGATAGTACACTATAAACTGATGATTGTTAAATCCTGGATAGTACACTATAAACTGATGATTGTTAAATCCTGGATAGTACACTATAAACTGATGATTGTTAAATCCTGGATAGTACACTATAAACTGATGATTGTTAAATCCTGGATAGTACACTATAAACTGATGATTGTTAAATCCTGGATAGTACACTATAAACTGATGATTGTTAAATCCTGGATAGTACACTATACACTGATGCTTGTTAAATCCTGGATAGTACACTATACACTGATGCTTGTTAAATCCTGGATAGTACACTATAAACTGATGATTGTTAAATCCTGGATAGTACACTATAAACTGATGATTGTTCAATCCTGGATAGTACACTATAAACTGATGATTGTTAAATCCTGGATAGTACACTATAAACTGATGATTGTTCAATCCTGGATAGTACACTATAAACTGATGATTGTTAAATCCTGGATAGTACACTATAAACTGATGATTGTTAAATCCTGGATAGTACACTATAACCTGATGATTGTTAAATCCTGGATAGTACACTATAAACTGATGATTGTTAAATACTGGATAGTATACTATACACTGATGCTTGTTAAATCCTGGATAGTACACTATAAACTGATTATTGTCAAATCCTGGATAGTACACTATAAACTGATGATTGTTAAATCCTGGATAGTACACTATAAACTGATGATTGTTAAATCCTGGATAGTACACTATAAACTGATGATTGTTCAATCCTGGATAGTACACTATAAACTGATGATTGTTAAATCCTGGATAGTACACTATAAACTGATGATTGTTAAATCGTGGATAGTACACTATAACCTGATGATTGTTAAATCCTGGATAGTACACTATAAATTGATGATTGTTAAATCCTGGATAGTACACTATAAACTGATGATTGTTACATCCTGGATAGTACACTATAAACTGATGATTGTTAAATCCTGGATAGTACACTATAAACTGATGATTGTTCAATCCTGGATAGTACACTATAAACTGATGATTGTTAAATCATTGTCTAATGTGCATAGGGGTTTTTCTTCATAGACTTAAAGCAGAACTGTAAGTGCTGAGAAATTCAGATGTTAACTGGTTAATACGGTCTAAAAATTTTATAGCATAGATTAGGATAGTTAGTTGGATAGTACATTAAACATGGGTCAGTGTTAATGCTAACTCAGTGTATTATGTGTACAGAGGTGGCTGTTAATTGACTTTAAGCTTAACCTGAAATTGCTGAAAAATTCAGTCAATAGAAAAATTAATTAAACTCACAGGAAGGAAGAAGTAATTCAAAGCTCTCGCTCCTCTTCCTGAATGGCAGTGTGGATCCCTCTTTCTCTGAGTCAACCACAACCTTCGACATCCTCTCTATCAGCTCCTCCTCTCTTCTGCTCCATTCCTCCTCAAGCCTCTTCTGCTCGTCCATTTTCTGTCCAAACAATCTGTGTCTTATCTCAGAAAATAAGCCCCGTCTTTTTCTCTCCTCTATAGTGAAGGGAACACCCCTGTTCCTGGCTACCATCTCCTCTATCTTCTCCAGCAGCTCTGTGACCTGAGTCCCATCAGCCCTGTTCTCATTGTTGAGAAAATGATACCTGTTCCCACATTTCTCTATGAGCTCTTGGAGGGCCCTCCCTTTAGTCTCAATGTGCAGCTCAATGGTTGTGTCTCCCAGCCAGTCTCCCCTGGTGAACAGCACTATAGTGTGTCTCCAGACTCTCTCACTGAGAAGCTCCAGGTGTTCCACCACTGATCTCCTGTGTATCTCTCTGAATGCTGAGCTCACATCAATGACCAGGAAGAGAGCGCAGGGTCCCGGGGGACACAGAGACACACTGCGCACAATCTCCTGTTTATCCAGCTCTGCAGTGTTATTCACAGAATACCTCCACCAGCCTGGTGTGTCGACCACAGTGACCTGTCTCCCAGCTACTTCACCCTGTCTCTTCACACACTGTGCAGCTTTTATTCCAGACTCAAACTGCTCTCTGCCCAGGATGGTGTTTCCTGCTGAACTCTTCCCACTCCCTCTCCACCCCAGCAGCACAATCCTCAGCTCTGAGAGACGGTGTTCCTCCCCTGTCAGAGAGAAAGAGAACAATTTACTCCTCATCAGGAGTGTTAACAGACATTCAGCTCTGAGACGAGCTGCTCTCTGTAAATTTGGAGTGACGAGTATTAATAATGAAATTACATTTATCACAGAGGACATAAGACAGGTGGGCTGTGGTTATAGCTGTAGGAGCAAAATTCTATGTGAGATTTCTGCTCATATAATTGTGATGTATACTTCAGTTCAATGATTTTACAGCCTGAAATGTTAAAACACAAGACTTTTAATATTGTAATGAGAAGAGCAATTATTATTTTTTTAATCTTTAAGTGTACTTCTTTGATTGGTCCTCATTCACACAAAAATAAAATCATGTTTTCCCACATTTTTCAAATCTACAAATTGCACTGTCTAAGTAACCACTAACCCCAGCATACATAATCATGGCAAGTAAGGAGAAAATGAGAACAGATATATATACAGTATGTCTCTCTGGAGTGACATTTTTTATTGGTAAAACACACCTCAATCAAATATGACTGAACACAAGTATAATTAATATGAATATTCCATAGTTTTTCATCGAAAAATGATTTCAATCAATGAAAAAACTAACCTTCAAAAAGTGCTCTGAGAGACTTTCTCTGTTTCTGAACCTTCATCATCCTTTGTTTCACTCGTTCTTCCACTGCCCTGCTCTTCTCTTCCACCTCCTGTAAGAGCATTCTATCTATTTCATAGTGAGAGCCTCCATGCCCTGCCATCATCTCCTCTATCTTCTCCAGCAGCTCTGTGACCTGAGTCCCATCAGCCCTGTTCTCATTGTTGAGAAAATGATACCTGTTCCCACATTTCTCTATGAGCTCTTGGAGGTCCCTCCCTTCAGCCTCAATGTGCTGCTCAATGGTTGTGTCTCCCAGCCAGTCTCCACTGGTGAACAGCACTATAGTGTGTCTCCAGACTCTCTCACTGAGAAGCTCCAGGTGTTCTATCACTGATCTCCTGTGTTTCTCTCTGAATGCTGAGCTCACATCAATGACCAGAAAGAGAGCGCAGGGTCCCGGGGGACACAGAGAGACACTGCGCACAATCTCCTGTTTATCCAGCTCTGCAGTGTCATTCACAGAATACGTCCACCAGCCTGGTGTGTTGACCACAGTGACCTGTCTCCCAGCTACTTCACCCTGTCTCTTCACACACTGTGCAGTTCTTATTCCAGACTCAAACTGCTCTCTGCCCAGGATGGTGTTTCCTGCTGAACTCTTCCCACTCCCTCTCCTCCCCAGCAGCACAATCCTCAGCTCTGAGAGACGGTGTTCCTCCCCTGTCAGAGAGAAAGAGAACAATTTACTCCTCATCAGAAGTGTTAACAGACATTCAGCTCTGAGACGAGCTGCTCTCTGTAAATTTGGAGTGACGAGTATTAATAATGAAATTACATTTATCACAGAGGACATAAGACAGGTGGGCTGTGGTTATAGCTTTAGGAGCAAAATTCTATGTGAGATTTCTGCTCATATAATTGTGATGTATACTTCAGTTCAATGATTTTACAGCCTGAAATGTTAAAACACAAGACTTTTAATATTGTAATGAGAAGAGCAATTATTATTTTTTTAATCTTTAAGTGTACTTCTTTGATTGGTCCTCATTCACACAAAAATAAAATCATGTTTTCCCACATTTTTCAAATCTACAAATTGCACTGTCTAAGTAACCACTAACCCCAGCATACATAATCATGGCAAGTAAGGAGAAAATGAGAACAGATATATATACAGTATGTCTCTCTGGAGTGACATTTTTTATTGGTAAAACACACCTCAATCAAATATGACTGAACACAAGTATAATTAATATGAATATTCCATAGTTTTTCATCGAAAAATGATTTCAATCAATGAAAAAACTAACCTTCAAAAAGTGCTCTGAGAGACTTTCTCTGTTTCTGAACCTTCATCATCCTTTGTTTCACTCGTTCTTCCACTGCCCTGCTCTTCTCTTCCACCTCCTGTAAGAGCATTCTATCTATTTCATAGTGAGAGCCTCCATGCCCTGCCATCATCTCCTCTATCTTCTCCAGCAGCTCTGTGACCTGAGTCCCATCAGCCCTGTTCTCATTGTTGAGAACATGATACCTGTTCCCACATTTCTCTATGAGCTCTTGGAGGTCCCTCCCTTCAGTCTCAATGTGCTGCTCAATGGTTGTGTCTCCCAGCCTGTCTTCCCAGGTGAACAGCACTATAGTGTGTCTCCAGACTCTCTCACTGAGAAGCTCCAGGTGTTCCACCGCTGATCTCCTGTCTGTATCACTGAATGCTGAGCTCACATTAATGACCAGGAAGAGAGCGCAGGGTCCCGGGGGACACAGAGACACACTGCGCACAATCTCCTGTTTATCCAGCTCTGCAGTGTTATTCACAGAATACGTCCACCAGCCTGGTGTGTCGACCACAGTGACCTGTCTCCCAGCTACTTCACCCTGTCTCTTCACACACTGTGCAGTTCTTATTCCAGACTCAAACTCCTCTCTGCCCAGGATGGTGTTTCCTGCTGAACTCTTCCCACTCCGTCTCCTCCCCAGCAGCACAATCCTCAGCTCTGAGAGACGGTGTTCCTCCCCTGTCAGAGAGAAAGAGAACAATTTACTCCTCATCAGGAGTGTTAACAGACATTCAGCTCTGAGATGAGCTGCTCTCTGTAAGTTTGGAGTGGTGAGTATTAATAATTAAATTAAATTACATTTATCACAGAAGACATAAGACTGGTGGACTACATCTGTAGGAAAAAAATTCTGTGTGAGACGTTTGCTCATATAATTGTGATGTATACTTCAGTTCAATACATTTTACAGCCTGAAATGTTAAAACACAATACTTTTAATATTGTAATGAGAAGAGCAATTTAAAAAAAAATCATTAAGTATACTTCTTTGATTGGTCATCATTCACATAAAAATAAAATCAAGTTTTTGCAGATTTTTCAAATCTACAAATTGCACTGTCTAAGTAACCACTAACCCCAGCATACATAATCATGGCAAGTAAGGAGAAAATGAGAACAGATATATACTCCTCAAAAAAAGTTTGGAAACGTTATTTCGGTCGATTATTCCTCCCCTTTAATAATACCAATTGGTATTGTATTTTATATCGTTGGAAAGCCTGATTAGTCACCTTTACAACGAGGTACAACTTGTAAGGATCATGCATTCGTGGAATGAGCAACACAGCTAACCGTGTGGGTAGCGGCCCAAAAAAATGTGCCAAAATCCCCTGCAATATTCTTCTGTTGGTATTCACTCTCGTTTTGAGCTTCAAGTGCTGGCAGGTGTATGCCAGTCACAGGTGTGTGACTGGCACCTGATTGGCACCGAGGAATGGGATGCCATCCCACAGCAGTGTGTGACCAGGCTGGTGACCAGCATGAGGAGGAGGTGCCAAGCTGTTGTGGCTGCGTATGGATCTTCCACACGCTACTGAGGTCCCTGACAGTGTAAAATGAATAAAGTGTAAAAATGGCCAATATGTGTTGTTTTTTCCTTATTACTGTGGGAGAGTGCAATCATCCAGTCCACCAAGCAACTCAAAACGAGAGTGAATACCAACAGAAGAATATTGCAGGGGATTTTGGCACATTTTTTTGGGCCGCTACCCACACGGTTAGCTGTGTTGCTCATTCCACGAATGCACGATCCTTACAAGTTGTACCTCGTTGTAAAGGTGACTAATCAGGCTTTCCAACGATATAAAATACAATACCAATTGGTATTATTAAAGGGGAGGAATAATCGACCGAAATAACGTTTCCGAACTTTTTTTGAGGACTGTATATAAAGTATGTCTCTCTGGAGTGACATTTTTTATTGGTAAAACACACCTCAATCAAATATGACTGAACACAACTATAATTAATATGAATATTCCATAGTTTTTCATCGAAAAATGATTTCAATCAATGAAAAAACTAACCTTCAAAAAGTGCTCTGAGAGTCTTTCTCTGTTTCTGAACCTTCATCATCCTCTGTTTCACTCGTTCTTCCACTGCCCTCCTCTTCTCTTCCACCTCCTGTAAGAGCATTCTATCTATTTCATAGTGAGAGCCTCCATGCCCTGCCATCATCTCCTCTATCTTCTCCAGCAGCTCTGTGACCTGAGTCCCATCAGCCCTGTTCTTATTGTTGAGAACATGATACCTGTTCCCACATTTTTCTATGAGCTCTTGGAGGGCCCTCCCTTCAGTCTCAATGTGCTGCTCAATGGTTGTGTCTCCCAGCCAGTCTCCCCTGGTGAACAGCACTATAGTGTGTCTCCAGACTCTCTCACTGAGAAGCTCCAGGTGTTCCACCACTGATCTCCTCTCTGTATCTCTGAATGCTGAGCTCATATTAATGACCAGGAAGAGAGCGCAGGGTCCCGGGGGACACAGAGACACACTGCGCACAATCTCCTGTTTATCCAGCTCTGCAGTGTGATTCACAGTGTAACTACTCCACCAGCCTGGTGTGTCGACCACAGTGACCTGTCTCCCAGCTACTTCACCCTGTCTCTTCACACACTGTGCAGCTTTTATTCCAGACTCAAACTCCTCTCTGCCCAGGATGGTGTTTCCTGCTGAACTCTTCCCACTCCGTCTCCTCCCCAGCAGCACAATCCTCAGCTCTGAGAGACGGTGTTCCTCCCCTGTCAGAGAGAAAGAGAACAATTTACTCCTCATCAGGAGTGTTAACAGACATTCAGCTCTGAGATGAGCTGCTCTCTGTAAGTTTGGAGTGACGAGTATTAATAATTAAATTACATTTATCACAGAGGACAAAAGACAGGTGGGCTGTGGGTTACATCTGTAGGAGCAAAATTCTGTGTGAGATGTTTGCTCATATATTTGTGATGTATACTTCAGTTCAATACATTTTACAGCCTGAAATGTTAAAACACAATACTTTTAATTTTGTAATGAGAAGAGCCATTCTTATTTTTTAAATCTTTAAGTATACTGCTTTGATTGGTCCTCATTCACACAAAAATAAAATCATGCTTTCCCACATTTTTCAAATCTACAAATTGCACTGTCTAACCTCAGCATACAGCATCATGGCAAGTAAGGAGAAAATGAGAACAGATATATATACAGTCTCTCTGGAGTGACATTTTTTATTGGTAAAACACACCTCAATCAAATATGTATGAGGGATCTCTGTCAGAAACAGAGATGGGAATATTAGAGATCCAAGTGCAAGTAGTTGGGCAGTCTTAAAGTGTTCGTAAGAACACTAGTAACGGACAATAATCCGTAGTGGAGAAACAACTAAAAATGAAAGAACAATAAACCTCGCAATATAAACGAGGAGCTCGCTAAACGAGCAAAACAAAGGAATAAGCAATAACGCTTATCTAACTCCGTTTGTGGAGCGAACGAACAAAGAAAACAAAAACTATAAGACCCCTTTAACTGGAGTCAGCGCAGTTAGAGCGCTCGTCGGTAGAAACGGTGAAACAAAGGAAATAAGCAGACACGCTTATCTTACTCCCGTTATTGGAGTGTAACGAAAGGAAACAGAACTCAAAAGACCCAAACTTATCTTGGGTAAGAGCACTCGTAAGTTAGAGTACAAAACGAAAGAAACGAGAAAGCCTCTGCTCTGAAATGAGAGCCAAACGAAACTTTCTTACTTTCTACAAACCTTACTTTCTACAAACCCTACTTTCTACAAACCCTACTTTCTACAAACCCTACTTTCTACAAACCCTACTTTCTAAACCCTTTCTTTTTATACTAGCTTTCTAACCAATTTCCTATACCTCTTTACCGGCTCGAATGCTAAGTGGAATAACATAGAAGCGACGAGAGAGGCCGGAAGCGGGGTATAAGTGAGCGGAAATACCTACCAGGTGAACTCACTAATGACAAGGTGAAAGCAAAACCCGTGACGGAACACAGGAAAATCCGATAGACTACCGGTAAACGATAAAAACGAATAAGGCGACGTAGAGATAAGGGAAGAAAGGTCAGATCCATGACAATATGACTGAACACAAGTATAATTAATGTGAATATTAGGTCCCTCCCTTCAGTCTCAATGTGCTGGTCAATGGTTGTGTCTCCCAGCCAGTCTCCCCAGGTGAACAGCACTATAGTGTGTCTCCGGACTCTCTCACTGAGAAGCTCCAGGTGTTCCACCACTGATCTCCTGTGTGTCTCTCTGAATGCTGAGCTCACATCAATGACCAGGAAGAGAGCGCAGGGTCCCGGGGGACACAGAGACACACTGCGCACAATCTCCTGTTTATCCAGCTCTGCAGTGTAATTCACAGAATACGCCCACCATGGTCATGGTCCGTGGCTATTGTTTTCTGTTTCGCTATGGTTCTCGTCCTCTCTCTCCGGTAAGCAGCCTATCAGATTTTTTCCACGTTCCGGTTCGGGGTTTTGCTTCTCCCCGCTTATCATTCATTTCACCTGTCCGATTACCTGCTAGGTATTTAAGCCTCTCATTTCTGCTTCCTGGCGCTTCTTTGTCATTTCGTGCCTTCACGTAGTCAGGGTTGGTTAGAATATAGCTGCTCTATATTTTCACTACTAGATTGTCTTTAGATTGGGATTAGCCCCTTTTGTTATTTTTGTTTCTTACTCTCCTCTACTCTCTACTATATTGAGAGTGAGAGGTTTATTTTAATTTAATTCATTTTTCATCTCTTATCGGGTGTTATAGTCTACATTCCGAAGGTGATTTTTTGTTTTCTCCTTTGCGAGTTTATGCTCGTGTATTTCTGTTTAGGAGTCTCTGTTCTCTTACTTCTCTGCTCGTGTCTACGAGCCACACCCGTGTTAGTGGGTTGGTTATTATTTTGCTACTGAGAGACTTTTAGTGGTCCTCACGTTCGTGAGTGATTTGTTCTGTAATCGTGTTTTGTTTTGTAACGTTTGGTTCATCGTTACAAACCCAAACCCTTACAGTAATGAGAGGAGCATTTAAAAAAATCATTAAGTATACTTCTTTGATTGGTCCTCATTCACACAAAAATAAAATCATGTTTTCCCACGTTTTTCTAATCTACAAATTGCACTGTCTAACCCCAGCATACAGCATCATGGCAAGTAAGGAGAAAATGAGGACAGATATACAGTGAGCACCATAATTAATTGGACAGTGACATATTTTTTGTTATTTTGGTTCTGTACTCTAGCATTTATTATTTTTTTTTTTATTTTTTTTTTCTTCCCCGCCACCACCCCCCCCCTCTTGGGAGGTCAACTTTATTTTTTATTATTACATTTGCCACTTTTAAGAAAGAAAAGATAGAAGAAAAAAAAGGGGAGAAAAATATTGTGAAGTCTCTTTGAGGGGGGGTTAAGTTAAGCAAAACAAACAAATAAACAAACAAACAAAAAATATACAGATTAATGCAATATGTGTGAGTTTGTGTGTGTGTGTGTGTGTGTGTGTGTGTATGCAAAAAGAAATTATATATTTTAAAAAAAAATACATATATATATTTATATATATATATATATATATATATATATAAATAAAATAGAAAAACTAAGCACATTGAAACATCAATAATTAAAGTGAGAAGGGGTGACTGCTACACAAAACATAATACAAAAACGGTTAAGAAGATATAATATTAATAACAAATACCGGGATGCAAAAGATAAACAAATAACAAAAATTGATAAATACATTGGTTCATGAGCAGATAGGGGGATGTCAGTGTTATGGAAGTTGTGGGTGCATATTTAAAACTTTTTATAATAATAACAGTAATAAGTATCAACAAAACATAGTTAATATTGTCAAAAAATAACAACAGTAATAATGATAATAACAACAACGAAACAAAAACATTGAAATAAAAATAATTAAATAACTTATAAAGTTAATGTGTGTGTTGCAATATGATTTATGTGTGGGAGTGTGGGAATGTGGGAATGTGCGTGGCATTAGCCCAGCCCCAACAAGGACAAGAATGGAGACCATCTTTCCTTGAAGACTGTGGTGATGTTGTTATTGTGAGCAGTGATTTTTTCCATAGATATGTATTCTGAAATGAGATTGGTCCAATGATTAATATTTATTGATTTTTTTGATTTCCAGTTTAAGAGAATAGTTTTCTTGGCAACAGTTAGAGAAATGAGCAAGCTGTTCTTGTATTTGTTTGGTATGTTGATTTCTGAAGTGTCTCCTAATAGACAGAGCTGTGGGGATGGAGGGATTGAGAAAATGAGGACAGATATACAGTGAGCACCATAATTAATTGGACAGTGACATATTTTTTGTTATTTTGGTTCTGTACTCTAGCATTTTGAGTTTGAAAGGATACGATGACAATGGGGTTGACATGCCGACTGTCAGCTTTAACTTGAGCGTATGTTCATCCATATTGGATGAACCGTTTAGAAATTATAGAACCTTTTGTACATAGTCCCTCCCATTGTCGGGCATCAAAAAATATTGGACAGTTTAACATAATGTAATCATTTTGAATATTTGGTCGCATATCCTTTGCATGCCATGACTCCCTGATGTCTGTGATCCAACAATATCAAAAGATAGACTCTTGATATCTTATTGTCTGGTACTCCTACAAGCGATACTATAACTTCTGTGCATTTGAATGGATCTCTAATTGGTGGGTGGGACTAGATTTAGCTGTAAATTACACTGGAACAGTATGGAACACATGATTGGCTAAATGGCTATAAGTCATCAAGTGTCTGACGTATCAAAAAAACCTTAAACCATCACTCTGCTGCCAGATATGCAGTAGATATGGATGGATATCTTGAAGGGTTTCTTCTCCTGACTTATTTTTCCATAAAGTTCAATAGGAAAATTTGTCAAGAAAAACAACCCTTGAAGTTGAAGTGATCCATCCATATCTACTGCATAGATACTGTACTATAGTACTATAGTATCCTAAAAGTAAAACAGATAAAATTATGCAGACACCCTTTGGTCTGGGGTGGTTTTTCATGGTTCAGGCTAGTCCCCTTAGTTCTGATGAAGTTAAATCTTAAGGTTGAGATATTTATGCTCGGAGATGAGCTGTTATTATTTTCCAAGCATTGAAAAAAAATGTAGTGTTTAAAAAAAATAGCATATTTTCTCCACAAAAAGAAGAAACTCACCATGAGGAGAGGTCACAACACCAGCTGCCATGTCGGTTCCTCTCTGTCCAGTTTTCTGTGTTAAACATAATTATTTCAACACCATTTTAAACTCTCATTATCACTTTTTTATGTTTACCCATCTTTTGTTGATTTTGTGCTGAAATATATTTTCACATACAATAAAGTGCACCACATTATAACGTCAGGCTTTTCTCCCTCTTTTTTACTCAATTCTTATGGGGACACTGATTGGCTCATTATTTTACTTTTACTGCATGTTTCCCATTAACACAGACAATCTTTAGGCGAATAAAGATATTTTACATATTTAGAGAAGCTTCTGATAACCTGTCAGCTTTGCAATGGGCATTAGAGGCATCAGGGGGGGTTGTGGTTTCATGAAGAAAATACACTTAAAAATAAAACTGAACTCTCCCTTTAAGTTCAATGTTCAATGTCTTATCTTTGCCGCTTTTCTCCCTGTGAAAGTGACTCAAGTTTGTCAGCCATTTTGTAAAACCTTTAATGTAATGAAATGCATACTGTCATAACATTTTTTTGTAATTTTATAAGTGCATCACAGTCAGTTTAACCACATACTTGCAGTACCTTGGCTACGTCTTACAATCGAGGCAAAACTGCATAAAGTATTCCATTTGTTAACACAATTTGAATTCAGTTAATTGTCACCAAATTCAACAGCCATGGCTCCTAAAGTACGTAGCCTACAGAACTGCAATGCTGCTACTGCAAAGAGTAAAGATTAAGATTATCACATGATATCACGTTAATACAAGATCATGTAATTATGTTATTACATGAAAATATTACATTACAACATGATAACCATTACGTTAATACAAGATAAACCCATCATGTTACTTACTCATGTTACAAGATCATGTTAAAACATGGTATCTTTTATAGCCAGTCTACATTATGGCACAAGTACAATAGTTGATTCAGTTTTACTTTCTTCTTGGTATGAGACATTATACAAAAATGTAAACTAAGAGCTTCAAGTGAAAGCATTGAGAGCTGTAAGCTAGGCATGAATAATTTTGTATACAATTTAACAATTTAACAATGTGATTTCGTATATAGGACTGCATGGCTGAAAGATAAAAATAAATTTTTACCTGACTGACACAATTCCCTGGGTTTTGTGTGAGCGGTCTGTCGTGGTAGGGAAGTGAGTTGTTTACGTCTTACCTGCGTTCTAAAGGTCGAGTAAAAGTGAACTTTGTAACGTTTCAGAGCACGGGCGTGTCCTGCGATGCTTATTGTTAATGCTGATACCTTTATAACCCAGAGAGACCTGTGCAAGGATATCTATATAGGTCCACATGACTGTAAGGGTGCTCATTTCCCATATGTGGCCATTTTCTTATTGGCTAAGCGGGTGCTGGCGGGAGTGGGAGAGAGGTGGGAACGACTGTTTTTAACAAGTTTCCAAGATAAATATTTTAATATTTGTATTCAGAAAAATAATTGAAATTGGGAAGTTGCCCACTTCTGTGTCTCAGGGTAAAATTAATCCAAAACCAAGACAAGATACAATGATTTGAGACCAATTAAATTAATAAATAATGATGCAAAATTGTTTGCTACAATTTTTGCAGAAACTTAGTTAAAAAAATGTCTTGACCCAATTATTGATGAATGTCAATCAGGTTTATGAAAGGTAGACATGCTGTATCTGTAATAATATTTGATTATTATTGGATTTAATTGATTATAGTGATTTCATTGAGAAAGATGGCTTTATTTTATTTTTAGATTTTTCCAAAACCTTTGATACTGTGGAAGACAAATTTATGTTTGAAACTTTGGACTTTTTTGGTTTTGGTAGTTATTTTAAGCAAGCTATTCAAACCCTGTACAATGAATGTAATAGCTCAGTTAAATTAACTACTCCTTGATCCTCGATTAACAGGTATTAGACCCGGTTGTCCAATGTCTGCTTTTCTCTTTTTACTGGTCACACAAACAATGACACTCCATATAAAAAGATTAATTTAAGGGTATTGGTTTATTACATAAATAATGAAATGCTCTCTAGCGAATGATAGCTCTATTTTTCTGAGGGATGGGACTGAAGACAAAAAGGCAAATTGATTGTTCAAAATTTTTTCCTCTGCTTCTGATTTATCTTTAAATTAAAAAAATGTGAATCGTTTGCTTTGAAAACTTATGTGACAGCAATCACATATCTTGGAGTGAAGATATATAGAAACGAGTCATTTGAAAGTGCTCATTTGAACTGAAAATTTTTAAAGAAGATTTGATTCATGGTTACTACGAGATTTATCAATAAAAGTTTTGTTATTGAAAATAGAAGAATTATCTAGGCTGGTATATTGTGCACTTACATCGATGGTCCCAAACGCAATAAATAAATAAATAGATATTAAACTATATAATTTTATTTCGGAGGAATAAAAATCATTATATTAAAAAAGTATTTTATGATATCCACTAGATAAAGTGCGTTTCAATGTATTAGATTTGAATGAATCAAAAACCATTTTCAAATTTAAATGGATAAAAAATTACTTCCTGTATAAAATGAGATATGGAATATAATTTCTATTATAATGATGGGTGGTATTGCATTTTTATTCACATGCTATTTTGATTTTACCAGGATCTCTAATTGACTAAATTCCATAAAGAAGTTTTGTTATCCTTATATGCAAACATAATTTTTCACCCCATAAAGCTTTTATTTGGAATAATAAAGAAATTACATTCAAACACAAATCTGTTTTATAGAAGATGTTATGATAATGATATTTTATTGGTAAGTCATTTATTTAATTTTTTAAATAATTATTTAATTTTTTTAACCATTTTCTATTGTATTCGATGCAATTTCTACATGAACATCAGTCTAATGCAAGGGAGCCGATCTTTTGGAATAAATTATGATATTACAACTAAAATACTTCTAGATGGAATCTGCATTACAGATAATACCTGTAATAATTTATCTATAATAACTATAATAGTATCTATAATAACCTGGAAAATGTGTATGGAAGTACATGCTACATTATGTTGGAATTAATTAATATGACAACATTGTCTGGAAAGATGTATGGAATTTACCAAGGCAATATAGTCTCAGCAATAAAATAAAAGACTCGTTTTTTTTAAGGGTTATTTATCATATATCCAGTGAAGAATGTGATTGCACTGTTTATAAAAAATATTGAAGACAAATTAGTTTTTTGTGAAACTGAGAAGTGAACTGACAATAACTTTTGATGTTGATTGGTCACAGACTTCAGGAAGTAACAGCATGCAAAGGATATGCGACCAAATATTAAATATGATACTTTAAAAATATGTTAAAGCAAAATATTCTAATTTTCTGAGACAGTGAATTTTGGGTTTCATTAGCTGTAAGCCAGAATCATCAAAATTACAAGAAATAAAGGCTTGAAATATTTCACTCTATGTGTAATGAATCTATATAATATATGAGTCTCACTTTCTGAAATGAGTGACAAAAAATATTGAACTTTTTCACAATATTCTAATTTTTTGAGCTGCACCTGTATATATATATATGGGCGTGTATGTAGGCATGTATCTGGACTTTATTTATATAATTATTTTTCTTTTCTGATTAGCTGGCGCCAGCATTATCCATGTATGGTATTGTATGCTTCTATTTCATGATGTATTGCCTTTTTGTATTGTATTGCAATGTATTCTAAACTACCATGTATTGTTACTGGATTGGCTGAGGAGGCATGATTTGATTATTTAACGCACCTGTGAGTGCTCAGGATCTACCCTTAGGAAGGCTTTGTTGCCGACACACGTTGGTTCATCCTGCAGCCATGAAATAAAGGCCTTTTCATTTCTGCAACTGATATTTGAGTACCGTGTAGACTTTTTGTAGAGCTTTTCTAGCCTACGTTGTTTTTTTCTTATGGATCAGCACCCCGTGTCACACTGAACACCTCTCCGGTTTACTCAGGTAAGCCAAGGCAGCGTTACTTCATTTCCTTTTTGATTGTATAACTATATATCATTTTTAATTTTATAAATTACATACGGTGCGCTTTTTACAGTTGATAGGCTTATTCCTGTAGATTTTGAAAAGACACATTACCTTTCTTTTTACTGTATGTCCTGTGATAATAAGAAGGAAATATACTTGCAATATTTGCACAATTAATTATGGTTGACGGTACATTTGCCATATGGCAGGATCCGATCTGTAAAATATCTAATCAGAATGGACTTTAATTTGTCAAGACAGAGTACGCACTTAAAAAGGAAAATGCAAACGAAAACTTGTTTTGAAATGTAATTTGTGTTAGCCCACGTCTTATATTATGAACACATATCAGATAAATACAATTATGAAAACAATATTGAATTTGCAATCAAAAAGTCCAGGATATAGGCCATAACAGATGCTCTTATTCAGATATCTTTGCCGCTTTTCTCCCTGTGAAGGTGACTCAAGTTTGTCAGCCATTTTGTAAAACCTTTAATGTAATGAAATGCATACTGTCATAACATTTTTTTGTAATTTTATAAGTGCATCACAGTCAGTTTAACCACATACTTGCAGTACCTTGGCTGCTATACGTCTTACAATCTAGGCAAAACTGCATAAAGTATTTCATTTGTTAACACAATTTGAATTCAGTTAATTGTCACCAAATTCAACAGCCATGGCTCCTAAAGTACGTAGCCTACAGAACTGCAATGCTGCTACCGCAAAGAGTAAAGATTAAGATTATCACATGATATCACGTTAATACAAGATCATGTAATTATGTTATTACATGAAAATATTACATTACAACATGATAACCATTACGTTAATACAAGATAAACCCATCATGTTACTTACTCATGTTACAAGATCATGTTAAAACATGGGAACTTTAATAGCCAGTCTACATTATGGCACAAGTAGAATAGTTGATTGAGTTTTACTTTCTTCGTGGTTTGAGACATTATACAAAAATGTAAACTAAGAGCTTCAAGTGAAAACATTGAGAGCTGTAAGCTAGGCATGAATAATTTTGCATACAATTTAACAATTTATCAATGTGATTTAGGACTGCATGGCTGAAAGATTAAAAAAAATTTTTTACCTGACTGACAATTCCCTGGGTTGTGTGAGCGGTCTGTAGTGGTAGGGAAGTGAGTTGTTTACGTTTTACCTGCGTTCAAAAGGTCGAGTAAAAGTGAACTTTGTAACGTTTCAGAGCACGGGCGTGTCCTGCAATGCTTATTGTTAATGTTGATACCTTTATAACCCAGAGAGACCTGTGCAGGGATATCTATATAGGTCCAAATGACTGCAAGGGTGCTCATTTCCCATTGGGTAATGCAGGGTCTGTGGCAATTTTCCTATTGGCTGAGCGGGTGCTGGCGGGAGTACAAGAGAGGTGGGAATGAAGAGAAAGAAAAGGCGTTAATTGATTATACGCCAATAAAGACAACATTGATGTTACAGTATATACGCATTTTTAAACTCCATTAAAGAATATGCAACATGTATAGATAAAGACAGTATGGAAATGTGTGGCCAAGATACCTCTATAAATCATATCTCTATAAATTTATTGAAAAATCGCAGATTAAAATGAACAGATTAAATAACTGTACAACTCCAGGGAATGATGGGCTAAGTAGTGAATTTAAAAAATAAAGTTTTAAAGATAAATATTTTAAAGTTTCCCACTTCTCTCAGGGTAAAATTACTCCAAAACCAAAACAAGATACAATGATTTGAGACCAATTAAATTAATCAATAATAATGCAAAATTGTTTGCTACCATTTTTGCAGAAACTTTTGGTAGTTATTTTAAACAAGCTATTCAAACCCTGTACAATGAATGTAATAGCTCAGTTAAATTAACTACTCCTCGATCCTCGATTAACAGGTATTAGACCCGGTTGTCCAATGTCTGCTTTTCTCTTCTTACTGGTCACACAAACAATGACACTCCATATAAAAAAGATGAATTTAAGGGTATTGGTTTATTACATAAAGAATGAAATGCTCTCTAGCGAATGATAGCTCTATTTTTCTGAGGCATGGGACTGAAGACAAAAAGGCAAATTAATTGTTCAAACATTTTTCCTCCGCTTCTGATTTATCTTTAAATTAAAAAAATGTGAATCGTTTGCTTTGAAAACTTATGTGACAGCAATCACATATCTTGGAGGGAAGATATATAGAAACGAGACATTTGAAAGTGCTCATTTGAACTGAAAAAATGTAAGTAAGATTTGATTCATGGTTACTACGAGATTTATCATGAACAGTTTTATTATTGAAAATAGAAGGATTATTTAGGCTGGTATATTGTGCACTTACATTGATGGTCCCAAAGTCAGTAAATAAATAAATAGATATTAAACTGTATAATTTTATTTTGGAGGAATATAACTCATTATATTAATAAAGTATTTCATGATATCCACTAGATAAAGTGCGTTTCAAAATTTTCTAAATTAAATGGATAAAAACTGACTTTCTGTATAAAATTAGATATGGAATATAATTCCTATTATAATGATATACAGATGGGCTGTATTGCATTTTTATTCACATGCCATTTTTATTTTAACAGGATCCCTAATTGGTTAAATTCCATAAAGAAGTTTTGTTATCCTGGATGCTTATATGCAAACATAATTTTTCACCCCATAAAGTTTTTATTTGGAATAATAAAAAAATTACATTCAAACACAAATCTGTTTTATAGAAGATGTTATGATAATTGTATGTGAGTCAATTATTTAATGAAGTCAGAACATTTTTTTCATTACTCAGAATTTCCCAAAAAGTATGAGATTCCGTCCACCATGCATGACAGAATTTTCCATTGTATTCGATGCAATTTCTACAGGATCATCAGTCTAATGCAAGGGAGCCGATCCTTTGGAATAAATTACGATATTACAACTAAAATACTTCTAGATGGAATCTGCATTACAGATAATACCTGCAATAATTTGGAAAATGTGTATAGAAGTACATGATACATTATGTTGGAATTAATTAATATAACAACATTGTCTGGAAAGATGTATAGAATTTACCAAGACTATATAGTCTCCGCAATAAAATAAGACTAGTTTCTATTATTGATATATCCAGTGAAGAATGTGATTGCACTGTTTATAAAGAATATTGAAGACAAATGTGTTTTTTGTGAAACTGAGAAGGAGACAATAACTTTTTATGAACGTGTTTATAGCTAACTTTTTTGGAAAGACACGGAGACCTTTTTATTTAGACATCTGTATACGGTAATGGACCGACACGGTGATTGATTGACAGATGTCCTAGTTCAGAATGAAAAGGGAATTGCCAGCTGAATTGCAAAGTATTTTAAGTTTTGACAGGGCGTTTCCGTGCCGATTAGGAAAACAAAGGGCAAAATGTTTTCTTTTCGATGTGCTCCGACTCTTAGCGATACGCCGGTGCGCAACCACCCGAGCGTCTCAGTCGAGCAGAACTGGCTCTCCAAACCTATTGGCACCTATCCATGTGGACACTGTAACCATTGCTGCAATGTTCAGGACCGACATCTTCCCTGACGTGCATAGAGGTACCACCTATAAGATGCGCTCATTTGCCAATTGTTCTACTTCACCCGTTGTATATAGGCTTCAATGCCCATGCGCGGCTTTCAATGTTGGACGCACAAAAAGAAGATTAAAAACCGTCTAGCCAAACACAAAAATGCAATAAAAAACATTAATAAAAACTATCCTATGGCGGTCCACTACCAGGAGGCTGGACACGGCAGTCCAGATTCATTGAGATCCGTAGTAATTGAGACGTTCTTGGTAAACGGGGAGGAGACAGATTGAAACGCCTGTTACAAAGAAAATATTTTGGATTTATAAGTTAAAGGCTATTACTTTTCCAGGACTTAACGATGAACTAGACTTTGGCCCATTTTTAGAATATATATATATTTTTTAGAATTACTTCAACCCTAGATGTTCATGCACACATGTGTGGGTGAATGTATGTGTATATGTAGCTATATGTAGTATGCAGGTGTGCATTTATGCATTTATCTAATCAGCGCATTTGATGGAGCAGCACTATACACGGTTCAAGCACGTTCCGTGCCATTCATAACTATTTTTAAAGCACTGCAAAGGATGTGTCGGCGTCATTACGGATAATCAGCACTAGGCATCGCCAAATCTCCTCATGTGGAGATACAACAAACATTTTAATGAGGGGTTCTTGCGGTTATGTAATGGTGTGGGATCACTGGGCTGCATAATGTAACCACCAGTACCCCTCAGTTATGCCTAAATTGCAGTAATGTGGTCTCCCATGGAATAGCTTCCAGCGTGTTCCTCGCTCAGTTGTTGTGCAATATCTACGCTACAGACGCACAAACATCTGCTGTGGTCCCTTTGCCTGGAAGTGGACCGGTAAAAATTGAGCAGATATCTGCTGTATCTTTTATTAGCCGTCCCGTAGTTTCAGTAAAGCTTGTTTCACATTAACCTGTGACAGAGAAAGTCATGTTCCTCGTGTCCACCCGCCCTTTTAAGATCATGTCAGTCATGGTTCTACTACAGCCTGAAAATAGCTTGGCGGGTGCAGTTCTGGCAGCCACCCCAATCAGCAACTGGGAACACATATCCCTGCATTTGTCAGGATATGATGTCATTGTAACTTTCAGTATCAGGAGGTGGTGCTTTGGACACAAAGCGTAAGCTTAATGCAGCTTTGCAAGAATGTTTGCAATCGACATTCACATAACGTCCATACGCCATGCTAACACTATGATGTGGTATAACTACTACAGAATCCTATATGGCAGAAGTCCCCTGACCAATGCAACCTGTTAAAAGCTAGCCAAGGTTATTGGTGGTTTTAGTATCCTGGCATATCATACATAGAAGGACGATTACATTTGACAAAATATTTAGTGTTCTCTAAGCAGTCATCATACACAAGGCCAGCTGGGGCTTCAAATGCATCTATTCATTCTTCACTGTCCTGTTGAACATTTTGAAGTCCTTTTGCACTGGAGCGTTTAGCACTCAGTCTGTCCAACATGTCCAGACGAGACCAGCATGATGTTTGTGTGGTATTTCCATTTGAACAGATGGCTTGTGTTCACATTTCCATTTGACCACAAGTGTACTTAGGCTAGTCCGTTTAGGCTAGGCTTCTTCTTATTGGTCTTTTAGCAACAGGTCAGACCGAACCCAGATGATGTTTCACTGCAAATGACTGCAAGGGTAACGGAGGGCATAGCATTTAAATATTTATATTATAATTCACTCAAGGCCTTGACTAAATCACAAATCCAGTCGATAAACCATATGAAAATGAGTGTACAGCAGCCTTGTACAGCAGAAATTGTCGGATGAGTTCACAGTTCTGCAGATGAGTGTGCTCCTGAATACCCTCAACAAAACCCCGGAAATAAGGGGTTCATCCTGGTATTTTAAGTGCCCCCATTTGTGAAAAAAACTCACCCACTCAAAAGCTTTTTGACGAAGTAGACTCAAATATGCGTCCTCAAAAGGGTGTAGGGGACGTATTCGGACACAGTCATGGGCTACCTTATTTTAGAATCTCTCTGGCGCATTCTAATTGCGGTCACATTGATGCACATGTCCCCCTGAGCAAAAGCCTGAATAGAGCTCAGGTTTTACCGGGATATAGCCTGGTTACATTCTAACCGGTTAAAAACATTTCACTTTTAAATAAAGTTTATCTGGTTTTCCCCTTGAACGCGAGATGGCGTTTCACCGACTTTTAAACAAAAACATTCACTGGGGTGTGCAGTCTATGACACCGATAACATTGGACAGGTTGGCAATTTCATAAAAACTTCACTTTACCTCCACCTGGAGTAGAATTTAAATTTTTAGCAATTTTGAAAAAACTGTAGGCTACTGGGAGCATTCATTAGCCTAGCCTACGTTATGGGACTAATTAAACCGCTTCATAGCCTACAATTGATTAATAGGCGTAATCTGAAGTGTTTGCTTTTTACAATCACAATTTATTGTTTGCAATGTGTATGTCAAAGGCTACATTTAGTCTTGTGAATTTAACAGAAAATAAAAATAAATTAATATTCTAATTATCACTCAGAAGCTACATTTACCGGCATTCTGAATTTCCGAACGCCGTACACGTGGTCCTGAGCACTTGTAAAATTTGTTAGTACGTGCGAAAACGTTGATGAATGCCAAAATACGGGAAAATTTTCTAATATGAACGATTTACCTACAAATTTGTTCTGCTCACGTTTCATGAATGAGGCCCATTGTTTGGATTTACTTTTTATTGTGGAAGATAACATCAATGATGTTTTTGGATAACATCAATGATGTTACCTACCCCCTTACTGTGAATCAACAGTACCAATTTCCTCAAAATTCCAATTCTTGATATTATAAAACTATATATCCCAGTTCAGGAAGTGAGGGGGTGTCTATGAAGAATGTGCCAGCAGCTTTTGGCGCAGTTGAAAGTCATCACCTGCTTTAGTCAAACCGTGTCAGCCTGCCGCCGACCAGCCTGTAGGGCTATTGTCATGTCTGTAGCGTTGCACCCTTCTGTTCAAAGGCCACACCCCACAAGGTATTCCAGTTACATCTGTGAGACTTTCATTTGTAAAAATAAGATACTTTGTACAATTTTGAAATTGAAGGAAACATGACATCACAACATTACATCACAATCAGAATGTACTGTTCATTGGCTGCCAAAAACAGCTGCAGCAAGTCAGCCAAATCTTCCGATGGGAAAAACACAAGAACCTCAAAGAAAATCATTTATAATCCACTGTCCACACATCATAAAACAAGTTTCCTTAAAGCATCTTCATCCTGCTACCAGTTATCACTTTAAACCTGATACACACAGAGAATGGGAATGTCAATGCAGGCTAATCTGTTCTTTAATGTTTTAACAATTCACACTAAATAAAACAAAACTGTAAGAAGGAGTGATCCTGGATAGGCAGAAAAGAAGTATGTGCAGTCTTTGATTCTCTCACAGGAAGTGTGCGAGCAGCGCACAGGAAGTGCATGTGCAGAGCTCTGACCAGTCCTACTTGCTCTGCCTGTACTTCCTCATGTGTGAGGCGATGGAGGAGGAGATCTCTGCACTCTTCTTATTCTGCCCGAAATATTCCGCAAACTGACCATTCGGACCAACCAGGTACATGATTATCGTGTGATCCACCTAAAAATGACAAACACAAGTAGGAATGATTAGACAAATATGAATACAATTAGAGTTGTGCTTTGAATACATTCATTTAAAAATAAAAAATAAAAAATCAGTAATCAACTTAAAACACCATTTCACCAAGAATCTCTTGACATAACATAACATAACAGGCATTTTAGCAGACGCTCTTATCCAGAGCGACTTACACAACTTTTTTAAATTATTTTTTTTACATATTATCATTTATACAGCTGGATATATACTGAAGCGATTCAGGTTAAGTACCTTGCGCAAGGGTACAACGGCAGTGTCCTACCTGGGAATCGAACCTGCAACCCTTCGGTTCCTGAACCGTTATACTATATTGCCGCCCTTGTTACATTATACTACATTGCCGCCCTTGTTACAAACCCAGACCCTTATAGTTTCGGCTCCACATTTTTAAACCGGAACAACGTTGCGTCCTGTTCATAAACTCTTATTCCAACTAAATAGTCCACTAAAATATGTTTCTGAAGATAATTGAGGTGAGAAATAGGTCACATAGTTGCTTAATCTTGATTTATATTTGATATGCAACGTCTAGTTTGACAGTTTGATTCGAGTTATACGTAATCATTTGTACAATGTACGTTAATTTATGCAAATGACGATGGACACCCCCCCACCCCACCCCTTTTCCACAAAATAATCTCACATATTATAGAGAAAATGTTAACTTGTATTCCATAACGCACCCAAACGTACACAGTAGTCTGTGAAAATAATATTAGAAAAGCTTACAGATAGTATTATTTTATTATTATAATTATTTTAGTATTATTAGATCATTGTATTATCACTTATTCAACTACTATGGTCAAACCATGGCCAGGCCATTTCCTATATAATCATAATCATAGCATTTCATCAAACTATATTATAAATAAATGCCATATGTAATGCTTACTTAAAACCAGCAGAGGACGCTGTTGACCATGAAAAAGGGCACAAAAAATGACAGTATAGAAGGCGCACTCGTACAGACTGTGATATAGGATGCAGAGTGTATGAAGGAGTGTGTGAGACAGACTGACCCAGACGGGCCGAGAGAGCGAGAATGCACTGAAAATACTTAGAATTATTTTATATGGATCTGCGCAGATCAGCCTGGGTTTTTCTATGGTATTTCTTTGAATGAAATACAATAAATCCAATTGCATCAGACTCTGAAAAATCGTGTTTATTTTGAAGAAGTTTGTAAGTTTGCATTAAAGTCTGAGGGGAGCTTCTGAACAGTGCATCTGGCCCGGACTGCTGACGGGGTTTTATACCACACTTCCCTAGATTCCCAGGTTTTCTTTATGTCTTGCTCCGTCCCTTTCTAAATCCGCTTTCATAGTCTACCAAGACCTTTACCCCGGCCAGCACAGCACATTTAAAACAATTCAGGTAAGCGCATCAATGGCTCACCTGCTCAGCAAAAGACAATGTGCATGTGTGCAACCCTTCAGTCCGTAATCTTTGAATTAATACATATTTATATACAATTAATGGGATATTTATATAGTACAGTGTGATATTAACATACTTGTACCAAGTATTAATTGCTTTCTTGTTGTGAATAGGTCATTTTAGCAAGACGCGTGGCACAGTCTGTAGTGGGGGTATATGTAAGGAGGGCTGTCCACTCTCTTTTAAAGAGGCCTGTTAAATACATTTATGTGTCGATGTCTTTCATTCCCATTAAAGGGCATACATTTCTGTGTTGTCTTGTGTTTATCACCTTTGCAATTCTGCTGTGAGAGTCCAATGCAGAATCAGTACCAGGCTGCTGCACCATTAAAGGAAGTCCATTTCAGAATCACTGCCGGTTTAATGACCCAGTTTGACTCGGTTTGAGTAAATTCATTGAGTTTTTATTGTGACCCAACGAGGCAAAAAACAAAAAGGCAGGAAGACATTTTGCACATAACAGCACATGCTTCAACTCTGTAATGATATGCAGATATCACAAATATTGTTTTATTTAGTGCAAATCTATTTAGAGTTTATATCAACAAATCAGAGCAAATATGACAGTTTCTGAAAAGCTGCAGGACAGGGGTCGGCAAGTAAATTTGGCCTCGGGCCAATTTTTTTCTGAGCCACTAGGTGGTGGGCTAGAACATCTGTATTGTTCTTTTTGAACTTTAAATCCATTTTATTTTAATGACTTCTCCCATATAGGAAAGAATTCTAAATAAGCCTGCTGGCTTCTTTCTTTTCTTGCACAGAAACTTCTCCTGGTATTGTTCTACTTGTTTTTAACATTGTGCTAAATAGACTAAACTAAACTAATAATAAAAGGCTAATTTAAGTAATTGATCGTTCAAAAATGTGACACGTTCTAATGCTTTGGTCCTCATATCGGGATCTGGTGTAATGATCTGACTTTTCTTTCGAAAAATGTGAATACATTTCTTAACTAGGTAGCAGTGGGGATTACTCACCGAATCCATTGCACTGCAGTATTTTGGCTTGACTAGCGAGTTTGTGTTGTGATTCTCAACAACGTTGAAACGTAGTTCCGTGTTTCAAAAGAAAGGTCCAATATGAGTACCAAAGCAAGTTCAAGTTCTTTTATTACACAGGTGTAATCAGAGAGTGAAAAACTTTACGTGCAAAACGCCCGACAGCGGACAGCAGTTGTATCAATTAAATATCAGTGTCACAAAGACGCACGAGAGGAATCGATTGACGCATAAAAACTTTGAAAACTGCCTGCGGATTAAAGTGACGTCCATATCACCAGATATAACGAATAGTGACCGATGGGAGATGCCAGTTTTCACATTAAGTGAGTACTAAGCCTGTCGTTATTGCATTTAATAGCCTAATTATATTTTTTATATTTTTAATGAATGGCTCATTTAATTATTATCCCTAATGTAGCGTGTTTGCTCTGTCGTTTCAGGAGCATAGGCCTATGCACCACCACCCCTCGCACTCCATGATCAAGCGGATCAAGCTTTTTTTTGCGCCGATTTTGTTGTTTTTGATGTTTTTCATAAAATTAAACTGAATTTGCTTTGTTACTGTTTACATGTGTGGTGCAGTCACATATAAGTAAACATTAAGTTTGAATGATTTACTGAGCTGGTGTTATTTTTTTCAAACCACACACCACATGTTGGTTATTTCAGCACCACGCGTTGTCCACCTACTTATTGATTCACTACTAGGGGTTCAGCGTCAGTTCAGCCCGCTGCCTGATTGTCTGTGCGTGTCATTCACTCAACATGGATAAAAGTACAATAAGCATTCTTCAGGTGTGGGTAGATTCTCTATTCGGACATTATAGCCTATACGTGGGACTGTCGGTTCGATATTGTAAAAAAAAATAAAAAAATGTTGTTTTTTTTAAATCTCAAAATTATCTGGCGGACCAAATATTATTGCTGGCGGGCCAACAATGGCCCGCGGGACGCCTGTTGCCGACCCCTGCTGTAGGAGTTATTAAGTTCAATGTATAAATAAAAGAAAGATCCTGACACATTTAATTTGTCTTATCATGCATATGTCATATGTAGATTGAGTAAATTCAGTAAGGTTTAATTCAGTGGTTTCAGAGATATAAGCCTTTTCATCCACCAGGGGGCAGTCTACATAAGGAATTTCATAATAGGGTTTGTGTTCCTGTGAATCCTGTGTGTTTATCTAGCGCTTTTCAGTTAATTTCAGAAATTGTTACTGAAACTGATAATTGTGACTGATTTATTACATGAAGCATATATATATATATATATATATATATATATATATACATATATACACAAATAAAATATATACAGACTATTGCTCGTCAATATGGGTCTTAAATCACACCTCCTGCACACTAAGAGCACTGCAGCTGAAGGAAAAAGGGGAGAGGAGTGTCTCTCATCCTGTAGTCTGTGTGTGCAAAGTGAGCCACTGGGAAGAACGAATGCTACAGTAACCAGAGAAACCCAGCAAGACCCAGGCTGTGACCGAATACAACCCCTGTTCCCTGTCCACTGTCCCCTGTCCACTCAGACCCCTGTCCTTATATACCCTGTCCCCTCACTTTGCAAGCAGTATGTGAAAGAAATCCCGCAAAACTAGTGAGGAAGTAGTTCATAATATATATATTTTTTATTTTTTTATTGAGAATATCAATCAGTTAACATATGACAATTGTTACAAAGTGTAGATTATGAATGAAGAAAAAATAAACAAAAATTTTAAAAAGAGTATTTTGTAATATGAACCTATATTATACCATAGATATACATATACGCTCTATGTCTTTTATGCTTTTACTTCCGGGTTACTTACTGAATTTATCGGATGAGCGCACCGTTCTACAGATGAGTGTGCTCCTAAATTCCCTCAACAAAACCCCGGAAATAAGGGGTTCATCCTGGTATCTTAAGTGCCCCCATTTGTGATAAAAACTCGCCTACTCAAAATGTTTTTGACGAAGTGGACTCAAATATGGGGTCGTATTCGGACACTGCCCAACTGTGTCCTTCCAGAGCCGACTCCCTATCAGACAGCTAATGACATGGGCATAGCCGAGGCTCAAACCTGCAACCCAATGCCATTACTGCTGAGACAGATCCACAGATATAGAGATATTATATAGATTTGGTCATGTGTTTGTCATGTAGTCTATCACATCACACAGCTTTCAATTTTTCAACTACATCCATTTTTAATTTGCATTTTGGTCATAAGCATGACCATGAATTTGATTGCATTCAAAGCTTGACAGAATATATTTTTTTTATATAATGGGTTCATTTTTTTGCAAAAAGATCATAGGCACAAATATCTGCAGTCAGAAGAATAAAAATAACGTGACGTTACCATTAGCCCCGTTTTTATTGGAGGTCTACACTAAAAGCATATCTAATGGATCTCTCCCTCCTACATGAACGCAAAGCTTCATCTCCCTAATCCATAAACCTAAAAAAGATCCTTTACTCATCGATACTCAATCCAATTTGCCTGCTAAACAACGATTATAAGATATTAGCAATCGCTTTTGCAAAACGTTTAAAGTCAGTATTGGATGCTGTTATAGACTGTTATAGAGTCTCGATCTGGCTTCATGAAAAATAGACATATTTCAGTCTTGGATGTTTTAGATTATTCAGACCTTATTACTGATAATAGTTTTATTCTATTTTTAGACTTTTATAATGCTTTTGATTTGGTAGAACACAATTTCATTTTAAAAAATTACATTTGTAGAACTATTAAAACACTTTATGCTAACAGTAACAGCTCCATTAAAGTAAAAGCTGGTACTACTCCAAGATTTAACCTTGAGAGAGAAATCCGTCAAGGATGCCCAATCTCCCCATATCTGTTCTTGCTCGTCGCCCAACTTTTATCAAATCTCATCAAAACAAGCTCTTTAAAAGGCATCACAATAACAGCTAAAGATATCATCATTAGCCAGCTGATGACACAACTCTTTTTTTTATTTTTAAAACTCATTACAGATCTCTAGTGCTCTTGACATCCTTTACTCTTTCTCTAGGGCTTCTGGATTACATTTGAATGTAAATAAATGTGAATTGATGGCTGTGAACGACTGCACCCTTACTGCAATTTCCAACATTCCGATAAGAGACACCGTTACATATTTGGGGATCTCTATAACCAAAGACAATAAAACTAGAAGTACAATAAATTTTATGCCAATTATAGAAGAAAAATAAATCAATGGTTATTGAGGGATCTGTCTCTGAGAGGTAGAACGTTAATCACTAAAGCAGAAGGTATTTCTAGGATCACGTATGCTGCTCTCTCATTAGACGTTGATCAAAATACCATCAAATATATAGATCGGCTGCTTTTTAATTTCTTATGGAAAAACAAAACTCATTATATAAAAAAATCTGTCATTATGAATACCCATGAAAATGGAAGGCTTAATTTTCTTGGTTTTTATACACTAAATAATACATTAAAAATAAAATGGATTAAACTATTTCTGAAATGTCCAACTTCAATGTGGAACTGGATAATCACATTTTCTTTCAATTGGGAGGTTTAAACTTTCTTTTATCTTGCAATTATAAAATAGAAAAAATTCCTATTCGCCTTTCTGCTTTTCATAAACAGATACCCATAACTCCTAAACAGTTCGCAATAGTGTTTGATGCAATCCCTTCTGGTGTAATCATGCTATTTCGAGGTTCTATAACTACCCCAGAATCAGAAGCTCCCCCTGCTGGAATAGTTGAATCAGCAATCGGAAAACTGTTTTGACTCGTCAATTAAAAAGAATAACCGTAAGATTCGTAATCTTTTCCAAGAAGATGTGGTCTCAGTTTCACCTGTGATGGCTTTTTGGAATAACAGAGTGGGAAATTTACATTGGAAGAAAATATGGACTCTTTCACAAAAGTTTTTCTTAACTAATAAAGTCAAATAAGCCTCTTTTAAAATAATACATCGGTGTTACCCAGTTAAGTCTTTTTAAGTTAAATTCAGATCTAATATTGAGATGAATTGTGTTTTTGTGACTCCATTACTGAGACGATGGTCCATTTATTCTGGAAATGTGAACATTCCCGTAAACTGTGGCAAGACATTTGCAGATATATTTTAAACAATATCCTACCTAATTTTAAACTATCCTTAGAAAATGTATATTTTGGTTTTTCAAATTGCAACAGAACATGGGAAAAATAATATTTTCTGATTAATCTTATAATTTTTTTAGCAAAGTTTCACATTCATAAATGTAAATGTATTCAAATGAAACCCAATTTTCTAGCCTTCAAGAAAGAAGTTGAGATGTATGTTAAAACGATAACTCTTTCTAAAAACCAAAAAGCAATTAAAACCATAAGATTGTGCTTCCTATATAATGTCTTCTTATAATGTCTTCTTTGTTTATTTATTTTTATTTATTTTATTTTGTGTATTAGATGATGAATATACCCCTGGTATATTTACTTATTATTTTCCAGATTATACATTTATGTGTAATTTAAATTGATATCATTGATGTACTGGTTGCATTTGTGAAATTTACAATAAAAAAAAAATAATAATAAAAAAATAATAATAATAAAAAAATAAATAATAATAATAATAATAAAAATAAAAATAAACGATGCTGAACTCTCTGGTTTGCTCATTTTCAGCCGCTGTGACATCTTCTTACTGGAAGGTTTATGATCGGATTCATGAGTCCCTCCGCTCACTGTAACACAACACCACCAATTCATCAATAGATTAGGATAGTTATTTGGAAAGTACATTATACATTGATCATTGTTAATTCATTGTATATTGTGCATCAATCAATAAATCAAACAGCACAATTCATGCAAAAGATTAAATTAAAAGTGCTTAACATAAAATCAAAAAAAAAATGCAAGACATACAAGAAAAGATAGATACAATAAAACTATATCAATGCACTAATATATAATTCAATATTTCAAATAAATAAGATGATTAAGTAAAAGCAACCTAACTAAAAGTAGAGTTTAAAGGTGCATTTTGAGATAGGGGAGGTTATTACTGAAAGTGCTGAGATATTCAGTCTATAGGAAGATGATGAATTAAACTCACAGGAAGGAGGAAAAAACTCAAAAGCTGTTTCTCCTCTTCCTGGATCCCTCAGTCTCAAAGGCAACCACAACCTTCGACATCCTCTCTATTGGCTCCTCCTCTCTTCTGCTCCATTCCTCCTCAAAGCTCTTCTGTATTCTTTCTGTGTTCTTTTCCACAAAAAAAACAAACGTATATTAAAATGTTAGGGGTCTGCGTGTGAACGGTTTACAATTAGCTACGTTTTGAAAAACAGTTGAAGTAGTTACACAATCTACCACATGGGGGCAGTGTAGAGTGTCACCCACACTGACCTGTTCCAGCGTCTCTCTGTCAGATATCCCTGCTTCAGTCACTACAGAGCTCCTTGTTCCATATCCAGATGATGCTGAACTCTCTGGTTTGCTCTTTTTCAGCCACTGTGACACTTTCTTACTGGAAAGTTTATGAGCAGATTCATAACCCCACACAGAGCTGCCTGCTTCAGAGGGGGCTGGAGTCTCTCCACTCACTGTAACACAACACCACCAACTGTTACAATCAAATTAATCTGCATTACATTTGTTATATTTTTCATATTTTAGGTGACTGTTGCATCATAATTATATTTATCTTTTTGAGTCAGACAATGATCTTATCTCAAAGATTTAAAAAAAATCCAAATTAGAAAACTGTTTGAGGTTAATCTACCCAGATGGTTAGTACATCCTTTGTTTTTAAATGATTCCTTTAGTCTGGTGTTCATATATGTGGGAGATGTATGCAAAATATACTGCATATAAAAGCTAAGTATTCACTTGTATACTGGATTATTAACTATATAAAAGGTTTATAAAACCCCTGGCAAAAATTATGGAATCACCAAATTTAGAGGATGTTGACCCAGCTTTTTTACTTCATAGCAAATAAACAAACCACAGATATGACACAAGACATTTTTGTTTAATAGCTGAACATGGCTTTGTGAAACATACCTCAAACAAATTAAATACAATTATTTTAATTAATGGCAAATTTGTTTCCAGATCAAGTAGTGAAAAAAAATTATGTAATCACTTCATAATTTGCATTTCTAAAAAAAATGCAAATTAGTCTGCAATTAAAAGCGAGTGCTTACAGAACTTAACGAGCTGCTGGACTTGGCTAGATGAAAGGAAACATGGCCCCAACAAGAGAGTTGTCAATTGAAATAATGGAAAAGATAATAAAACTCCTTCAAGAATGTGTCTAAAATTTGTTGCAAGTACAAACAAAATATGAAGATTATAAAAGGAAAACATACAGGTAGACCAAGGAAGACGTCAAAGCATCAGGATAGAAAACTCAAAACAATATGCTTTGAAAATAGAAAATGCACAACAAAACAAATGGGCGGAAACAGGAGTCAATGTTTGTGACAGAAGTGTAAGAAACCGGCTGAATTAAATGGGATTTACACGTAGAAAAGCCAAACGAAGACCAGCACTAACATCTAAACAGGAGAAAACAAGGCTACAGTGGGATAAAGAGAAGCAATCATGGACTGTGGATGATTGGATGAAAGTGATACTCAGTGATGAATCACAAATCTGCATTGGCCAAGGAGATGATGCTGGAACTTTTGTCTGGTGCCGTTCTAATGAAACATAAAGATGACTGCCTAAAGAAAACAATCAAATTTCCCCACTCATTTATGATATGGGCTTGCATGTCAGGTAAGGGACCAGGGGACATGGCAATCATTACCTCAACAGCCAATGCACAGGTGTACATACAGGTGTACACTGAAAGTTTGGACACTTTTCTCATTCCATCGATAGAAAATAGGGTTGGTGATGATGAAGTCATTTTTCAGGATGATAATGCATCTTGCCACAGAGCAAAGAGTGTTAAAGCTTTTCTTCAGGAAAGACATATCAACTCAATGACATGGCCAGCAAACAGACCGGTGGAAAATTTATGGTGGGAATAAAAAAAATGGGTCCATGACAAGGCTGAGGCAAAGCTGATCTGTAAACCGCTATTGGAGAAAGTTGGAACAGCTTGATGGAGAATATTGGTTTTCATGAGTGAAGTCCACGTCTCAAAGAACTGAGGCTGTCATAAAAGCCAGAGGAGGAGCAACAAAGTACTAATTGTAATTTTTTTTGTTGATGATTCCATAATTTTTTTCTCAACATTGAGTGATTCCACATTTATTTCCCCTACTTCATCTGGAAAAGAATATGCCATTAGTTAAAATAATTTAATTGTATTTGCTTGAGGTATGTTTCACGAAGCCAGAAAGTTCAGCTATTAAACACAAATTGTTTTGTGTCATATCTGTGATTTGTTTATTTGCTATGAAGTAAAAAAGCTGTGTGAACATCCTCTAAATGTGGTGATTCCATAATTTATGCCAGGGATTGTAACAGATTAGAACAAGTTACCTGGATAGTACACTATAAACGGATGATTGTTAAATCCTGTATAGTACACTATAAACTGATGATTGTTAAATCCTGGATAGTACACTATAAACTGATGATTGTTAAATCCTGGATAGTACACTATAAACTGATGATTGTTAAATCCTGTATAGTACACTATAAACTGATGATTGTTAAATCCTGTATAGTACACTATAAACTGATGATTATTAAATCCTGGATAGTACACTATAAACGGATGATTGTTAAATCCTGTATAGTACACTATAAACTGATGATTGTTAAATCCTGGATAGTACACTATAAACTGATGATTGTTCAATCCTGGATAGTACACTATAAACTGATGATTGTTAAATCCTGTATAGTACACTATAAACTGATGATTGTTAAATCCTGGATAGTACACTATAAACTGATGATTGTTAAATCCTGGATAGTACACTATAAACTGATGATTGTTCAATCCTGGATAGTACACTATAAACTGATGATTGTTAAATACTGGATAGTACACTATAAACTGATGATTGTTACATCCTGGATAGTACACTATAAACTGATGATTGTTAAATCCTCGATAGTACACTATAAACTGATGATTGTTAAATCCTGTATAGTACACTATAAACTGATGATTGTTAAATCCTGGATAGTACACTATAAACTGATGATTGTTAAATCCTGGATAGTACACTATAAACTGATGATTGTTAAATCCTGTACAGTACACTATAAACTGATGATTGTTAAATCCTGGATAGTACACTATAAACTGATGATTGTTAAATCCTGGATAGTACACTATAAACTGATGATTGTTAAATCCTGGATAGTACACTATAAACTGATGATTGTTAAATCCTGGATAGTACACTATAAACTGATGATTGTTAAATCCTGGATAGTACACTATAAACTGATGATTGTTAAATCCTGGATAGTACACTATAAACTGATGATTGTTAAATCCTGTATAGTACACTATAAACTGATGATTGTTAAATCCTGGATAGTACACTATAAACTGATGATTGTTAAATAATTGAACAATGTGCATAGGGGTTTTTCTTCATAGACTTAAAGCAGAACTGTAAGTGCTGAGAAATTCAGATGTTAACTGTTTAATATGGTCTAAAAAATTTATAGCATAGATTAGGATAGTTAGTTGGATAGTACATTAAACATGGGTCAATGTTAATGCTAACTCAGTGTATTATGTGTATAGAGGTGGTTGTTAATGCTAACTCAGTGTATTATATGTATAGAGGTGGTTGTTAATGCTAACTCAGTGTATTATATGTACAGAGGTGGTTGTTAATGCTAACTCAGTGTATTATTTGTACAGAGGTGGTTGTTAATGCTAACTCAGTGTATTATGTGTACAGAGGTGGTTGTTAATGCTAACTCGGTGTATTATTTGTACAGAGTTGGTTGTTAATGCTAACTCAGTGTATTATGTGTACAGAGGTGGTTGTTAATGCTAACTCAGTGTATTATTTGTACAGAGGTGGTTGTTAATGCTAACTCAGTGTATTATGTGTACAGAGGTGGTTGTTAATGCTAACTCAGTGTATTATGTGTACAGAGGTGGTTGTTAATGCTAACTCAGTGTATTATGTGTACAGAGGTGGTTGTTAATGCTAACTCAGTGTATTATGTGTATAGAGGTGGTTGTTAATGCTAACTCAGTGTATTATGTGTATAGAGGTGGTTGTTAATGCTAACTCAGTGTATTATGTGTATAGAGGTGGTTGTTAATGCTAACTCAGTGTATTATGTGTATAGAGGTGGTTGTTAATGCTAACTCAGTGTATTATGTGTACAGAGGTGGTTGTTAATGCTAACTCAGTGTATTATGTGTACAGAGGTGGTTGTTAATGCTAACTCAGTGTATTATGTGTATAGAGGTGGTTGTTAATGCTAACTCAGTGTATTATGTGTACAGAGGTGGTTGTTAATGCTAACTCAGTGTATTGTGTGTACAGAGGTGGTTGTTAATGCTAACTCAGTGTATTGTGTGTACAGAGGTGGTTGTTAATGCTAACTCGGTGTATTATTTGTACAGAGTTGGTTGTTAATGCTAACTCGGTGTATTATTTGTACAGAGGTGGTTGTTAATGCTAACTCAGTGTATTATGTGTACAGAGGTGGTTGTTAATGCTAACTCAGTGTATTATGTGTATAGAGGTGGTTGTTAATGCTAACTCAGTGTATTGTGTGTACAGAGGTGGTTGTTAACGCTAACTCAGTGTATTATGTGTATAGAGGTGGTTGTTAATGCTAACTCAGTGTATTGTGTGTACAGAGGTGGTTGTTAATGCTAACTCAGTGTATTATGTGTACAGAGGTGGTTGTTAATGCTAACTCAGTGTATTATATGTACAGAGGTGGTTGTTAATGCTAACTCAGTGTATTGTGTGTACAGAGGTGGTTGTTAATGCTAACTCAGTGTATTATGTGTATAGAGGTGGTTGTTAATGCTAACTCAGTGTATTATGTGTACAGAGGTGGTTGTTAATGCTAACTTAGGGCCAAATCCACAAAGAACGGATTGCTCCTGGCAATTAGCTCAAAGTTAATACAGAGATTGCAAAAGCAATCCTCACCAGTTTAGCACGGTATCCACAAAAGATTTTGCTCCAATGATATGCCCGGGCAAACACGCCCACAAATTTGCCACCGATGATTGCAATTAGCCATGTGGCAGCCTATATATTTATTGGCTTGTTCCAAGAACACAATATCAACGACAATGGCAGAGAGAAAGCGCAAATTAAAATTTTCTGAAACCGAGTTGCATGTCCTCACCAACGAGGTGCAGAGACATGCAGCTAAATTGCAGTCGCGGAATCTCACCCCAAGTGAGAGAAACCATATTTGGGAGTCAGTTGCAGAAAGGGTTTCAGGCTTTTCTCCATATTTCAGGACACAGATTGGTTCTTAATGAAAATGACAGACCACACTTTTTTTGTCCGAAATATCAGTCTGTTATGTCTCGCCCTTAAATCCCCTTATGGACGGAATTTACTTTCAAAAGAAAAAATAAATAGAGGTTTTGTGTTATATTATTCAATGCACATTCATATCAGGCCATTTCTGAAAAGAGTCGGTTTGTCGCTAATTCGCGACAAAATAGGCCTTAAGAGGTTTATCATCCAATTCGTCCGGTTAATACCTGCTTTTCAAAAGTGGTATTTGCACCTCTCTAACTGTGTGTGGCAATTAGCTCATGGTGTTTGTGGATTGCTTGCAAGGCTTCCTTGGTGCAATTTTGCAGGCAAGTACCTAATTTACATACATTTAAATGAGAGGGGTGCAGCCGTGGAGCTATTTGCTCGTCGGTGTAGTTTGCCATACCTTTCAGCCTTTGCATGTGCTTTGTGGATTGGATGCAATTTTTTTTACTCATTTGCACAGGGTTTGCCCGGGCAAACGCTGTGCAATCCTTTTGTGGATTTGGCCCTTAGTGTATTATGTGTACAGAGGTGGTTGTTAATGCTAACTCGGTGTATTATGTGTACAGAGGTGGTTGTTAATGCTAACTCAGTGTATTATGTGTACAGAGGTGGTTGTTAATGCTAACTCAGTGTATTATGTGTATAGAGGTGGTTGTTAATGCTAACTCAGTGTATTATGTGTATAGAGGTGGTTGTTAATGCTAACTCAGTGTATTATATGTACAGAGGTGGTTGTTAATGCTAACTCAGTATATTATGTGTATAGAGGTGGTTGTTCATGCTAACTCAGTGTATTATATGTATAGAGGTGGTTGTTAATGCTAACTCAGTGTATTATGTGTACAGAGGTGGTTGTTAATGCTAACTCGGTGTATTATTTGTACAGAGTTGGTTGTTAATGCTAACTCAGTGTATTATGTGTACAGAGGTGGTTGTTAATGCTAACTCAGTGTATTATTTGTACAGAGGTGGTTGTTAATGCTAACTCAGTGTATTATGTGTACAGAGGTGGTTGTTAATGCTAACTCAGTGTATTATGTGTACAGAGGTGGTTGTTAATGCTAACTCAGTGTATTATGTGTACAGAGGTGGTTGTTAATGCTAACTCAGTGTATTATGTGTATAGAGGTGGTTGTTAATGCTAACTCAGTGTATTATGTGTATAGAGGTGGTTGTTAATGCTAACTCAGTGTATTATGTGTATAGAGGTGGTTGTTAATGCTAACTCAGTGTATTATGTGTATAGAGGTGGTTGTTAATGCTAACTCAGTGTATTATGTGTACAGAGGTGGTTGTTAATGCTAACTCAGTGTATTATGTGTACAGAGGTGGTTGTTAATGCTAACTCAGTGTATTATGTGTATAGAGGTGGTTGTTAATGCTAACTCAGTGTATTATGTGTACAGAGGTGGTTGTTAATGCTAACTCAGTGTATTGTGTGTACAGAGGTGGTTGTTAATGCTAACTCAGTGTATTGTGTGTACAGAGGTGGTTGTTAATGCTAACTCGGTGTATTATTTGTACAGAGTTGGTTGTTAATGCTAACTCGGTGTATTATTTGTACAGAGGTGGTTGTTAATGCTAACTCAGTGTATTATGTGTACAGAGGTGGTTGTTAATGCTAACTCAGTGTATTATGTGTATAGAGGTGGTTGTTAATGCTAACTCAGTGTATTGTGTGTACAGAGGTGGTTGTTAATGCTAACTCAGTGTATTATGTGTATAGAGGTGGTTGTTAATGCTAACTCAGTGTATTGTGTGTACAGAGGTGGTTGTTAATGCTAACTCAGTGTATTATGTGTACAGAGGTGGTTGTTAATGCTAACTCAGTGTATTATATGTACAGAGGTGGTTGTTAATGCTAACTCAGTGTATTGTGTGTACAGAGGTGGTTGTTAATGCTAACTCAGTGTATTATGTGTATAGAGGTGGTTGTTAATGCTAACTCAGTGTATTATGTGTACAGAGGTGGTTGTTAATGCTAACTTAGGGCCAAATCCACAAAGAACGGATTGCTCCTGGCAATTAGCTCAAAGTTAATACAGAGATTGCAAAAGCAATCCTCACCAGTTTAGCACGGTATCCACAAAAGATTTTGCTCCAATGATATGCCCGGGCAAACACGCCCACAAATTTGCCACCGATGATTGCAATTAGCCATGTGGCAGCCTATATATTTATTGGCTTGTTCCAAGAACACAATATCAACGACAATGGCAGAGAGAAAGCGCAAATTAAAATTTTCTGAAACCGAGTTGCATGTCCTCACCAACGAGGTGCAGAGACATGCAGCTAAATTGCAGTCGCGGAATCTCACCCCAAGTGAGAGAAACCATATTTGGGAGTCAGTTGCAGAAAGGGTTTCAGGCTTTTCTCCATATTTCAGGACACAGATTGGTTCTTAATGAAAATGACAGACCACACTTTTTTTGTCCGAAATATCAGTCTGTTATGTCTCGCCCTTAAATCCCCTTATGGACGGAATTTACTTTCAAAAGAAAAAATAAATAGAGGTTTTGTGTTATATTATTCAATGCACATTCATATCAGGCCATTTCTGAAAAGAGTCGGTTTGTCGCTAATTCGCGACAAAATAGGCCTTAAGAGGTTTATCATCCAATTCATCCGGTTAATACCTGCTTTTCAAAAGTGGTATTTGCACCTCTCTAACTGTGTGTGGCAATTAGCTCATGGTGTTTGTGGATTGCTTGCAAGGCTTCCTTGGTGCAATTTTGCAGGCAAGTACCTAATTTACATACATTTAAATGAGAGGGGTGCAGCCGTGGAGCTATTTGCTCGTCGGTGTAGTTTGCCATACCTTTCAGCCTTTGCATGTGCTTTGTGGATTGGATGCAATTTTTTTTACTCATTTGCACAGGGTTTGCCCGGGCAAACGCTGTGCAATCCTTTTGTGGATTTGGCCCTTAGTGTATTATGTGTACAGAGGTGGTTGTTAATGCTAACTCGGTGTATTATGTGTACAGAGGTGGTTGTTAATGCTAACTCAGTGTATTATGTGTACAGAGGTGGTTGTTAATGCTAACTCAGTGTATTATGTGTATAGAGGTGGTTGTTAATGCTAACTCAGTGTATTATGTGTATAGAGGTGGTTGTTAATGCTAACTCAGTGTATTATATGTACAGAGGTGGTTGTTAATGCTAACTCAGTATATTATGTGTATAGAGGTGGTTGTTAATGCTAACTCGGTGTATTATTTGTACAGAGTTGGTTGTTAATGCTAACTCAGTGTATTATGTGTACAGAGGTGGTTGTTAATGCTAACTCAGTGTATTATTTGTACAGAGGTGGTTGTTAATGCTAACTCAGTGTATTATGTGTACAGAGGTGGTTGTTAATGCTAACTCAGTGTATTATGTGTACAGAGGTGGTTGTTAATGCTAACTCAGTGTATTATGTGTACAGAGGTGGTTGTTAATGCTAACTCAGTGTATTATGTGTATAGAGGTGGTTGTTAATGCTAACTCAGTGTATTGTGTGTACAGAGGTGGTTGTTAATGCTAACTCAGTGTATTATGTGTATAGAGGTGGTTGTTAATGCTAACTCAGTGTATTATGTGTACAGAGGTGGTTGTTAATGCTAACTTAGGGCCAAATCCACAAAGAACGGATTGCTCCTGGCAATTAGCTCAAAGTTAATACAGAGATTGCAAAAGCAATCCTCACCAGTTTAGCACGGTATCCACAAAAGATTTTGCTCCAATGATATACCCGGGCAAACACGCCCACAAATTTGCCACCGATGATTGCAATTAGCCATGTGGCAGCCTATATATTTATTGGCTTGTTCCAAGAACACAATATCAACGACAATGGCAGAGAGAAAGCGCAAATTAAAATTTTCTGAAACCCAGTTGCATGTCCTCACCAACGAGGTGCAGAGACATGCAGCTAAATTGCAGTCGCGGAATCTCACCCCAAGTGAGAGAAACCATATTTGGGAGTCAGTTGCAGAAAGGGTTTCAGGCTTTTCTCCATATTTCAGGACACAGATTGGTTCTTAATGAAAATGACAGACCACACTTTTTTTGTCCGAAATATCAGTCTGTTATGTCTCGCCCTTAAATCCCCTTATGGACGGAATTTACTTTCAAAAGAAAAAATAAATAGAGGTTTTGTGTTATATTATTCAATGCACATTCATATCAGGCCATTTCTGAAAAGAGTCGGTTTGTCGCTAATTCGCGACAAAATAGGCCTTAAGAGGTTTATCATCCAATTCGTCCGGTTAATACCTGCTTTTCAAAAGTGGTATTTGCACCTCTCTAACTGTGTGTGGCAATTAGCTCATGGTGTTTGTGGATTGCTTGCAAGGCTTCCTTGGTGCAATTTTGCAGGCAAGTACCTAATTTACATACATTTAAATGAGAGGGGTGCAGCCGTGGAGCTATTTGCTCGTCGGTGTAGTTTGCCATACCTTTCAGCCTTTGCATGTGCTTTGTGGATTGGATGCAATTTTTTTTACTCATTTGCACAGGGTTTGCCCGGGCAAACGCTGTGCAATCCTTTTGTGGATTTGGCCCTTAGTGTATTATGTGTACAGAGGTGGTTGTTAATGCTAACTCGGTGTATTATGTGTACAGAGGTGGTTGTTAATGCTAACTCAGTGTATTATGTGTACAGAGGTGGTTGTTAATGCTAACTCAGTGTATTATGTGTATAGAGGTGGTTGTTAATGCTAACTCAGTGTATTATGTGTATAGAGGTGGTTGTTAATGCTAACTCAGTGTATTATATGTACAGAGGTGGTTGTTAATGCTAACTCAGTATATTATGTGTATAGAGGTGGTTGTTCATGCTAACTCAGTGTATTATATGTATAGAGGTGGTTGTTAATGCTAACTCAGTGTATTATGTGTACAGAGGTGGTTGTTAATGCTAACTCGGTGTATTATTTGTACAGAGTTGGTTGTTAATGCTAACTCAGTGTATTATGTGTACAGAGGTGGTTGTTAATGCTAACTCAGTGTATTATTTGTACAGAGGTGGTTGTTAATGCTAACTCAGTGTATTATGTGTACAGAGGTGGTTGTTAATGCTAACTCAGTGTATTATGTGTACAGAGGTGGTTGTTAATGCTAACTCAGTGTATTATGTGTACAGAGGTGGTTGTTAATGCTAACTCAGTGTATTATATGTATAGAGGTGGTTGTTAATGCTAACTCAGTGTATTATGTGTACAGAGGTGGTTGTTAATGCTAACTCGGTGTATTATGTGTACAGAGGTGGTTGTTCATGCTAACTCAGTGTATTGTATGTACAGAGGTGGTTGTTAATGGACTTTAAGGTTAACCTAAAAATGCTGAGAAATTCAGTCTATAGAAAGATGAATTAAACTCACAGGAAGGAAAAAGTAAATCCAAGCTATTTCTCCTCTTCCTGAATGGCAGTGTGGATCCCTCTTTCTCTGAGTCAACCACAACCGTCAGCATCCTCTCTATCAGCACCTCCTCTCTTCTGCTCCATTCCTTCTCAAGCCTCTTCTGCTCGTCCATTTTCTGTCCAAACAATCTGTGTCTTATCTCATAAAAAAATCCCTGTCTTTCTCTCTCCTCTAAAGTGAAGGGAACACCCCTGTTCCTGGCTACCATCTCCTCTATCTTCTCCAGCAGCTCTGTGACCTGAGTCCCATCAGCCCTGTTCTTATTGTTGAGAACATGATACCTGTTCCCACATTTCTCTATGAGCTCTTGGAGGTCCCTCCCTTCAGTCTCAATGCGCTGCTCAATGGTTGTGTCTCCCAGCCAGTCTCCCCTGGTGAACAGCACAATAGTGTGTCTCCAGACTCTCTCACTGAGAAGCTCCAGGTGTTCTACCACTGATCTCCTGTGTGTCTCTCTGAATGCTGAGCTCATATTAATGACCAGGAAGAGAGTGCAGGGTCCCGGGGGACACAGAGACACACTGCGCACAATCTCCTGTTTATCCAGCTCTGCAGTGTCCTTCACAGAGTAATTACTCCACCAGCCTGGTGTGTCGACCACAGTGACCTGTCTCCCAGCTACTTCACCCTGTCTCTTCACACACTGTGCAGTTCTTATTCCAGACTCAAACTCCTCTCTGCCCAGGATGGTGTTTCCTGCTGAACTCTTCCCACTCCATCTCTCCCCCAGCAGCACAATCCTCAGCTCTGAGAGACGGTGTTCCTCCCCTGTCAGAGAGAAAGTGAACAATTTACTCCTCATCAGGAGTGTTAACAGACATTCAGCTCTGAGATGAGCTGCTCTCTGTAAGTTTGGAGTGGTGAGTATTAATAATGAAATGACATTTATCACAGAGGACATAAGACAGGTGGGCTGTGGGTTATATCTGTAGGAGCACAATTCTGTGTGAGATACTTCTGCTTTTTCATACTTTTTCAACGTGATGTGTTATTGAGTTCAATACATTTTACAGCCTGAAATGTTAAAACACAAGACTTTTAATATTGTAATGAGAGGAGCATTTTTTTTAAATCATAAAGTATACTTTGATTGCTCATCATTCACACAAAAATAAAATCATGTTTTCCCACATTTTTCAAATCTACAAATTGCACTGTCTAACCTCAGCATACAGCATCATGGCAAGTAAGGAGAAAATGAGAACAGATATATATACAGTATGTCTCTCTGGAGTTACATTTTTTATTGGTAAAACACACCTCAATCAAATATGACTGAACACAGTTATGATTAATGTGAATATTCCAGTTTTCCATCAAAAAATGATTTCAATAAATGAAAAAACTAACCTTCAAAAAGTGCTCTGAGAGTCTTTCTCTGTTTCTGAACCTTCATCATCCTCTGTTTCACTCGTTCTTCCACTGCCCTCCTCTTCTCTTCCACCTCCTGTAAGACCATTCTATCTATTTCATAGTGAGAGCCTCCATGCCCTGCTATCATCTCCTCTATCTTCTCCAGCAGCTCTGTGACCTGAGTCCCATCAGCCCTGTTCTCATTGTTGAGAACATGATACCTGTTCCCACATTTCTCTATGAGCTCTTGGAGGTCCCTCCCTTCAGTCTCAATGTGCCGCTCAATGGTTGTGTCTCCGAGCCAGTCTCCCCAGGTGAACAGCACTATAGTGTGTCTCCAGACTCTCTCACTGAGAAGCTCCAGGTGTTCCACCACTGATCTCCTGTGTGTCTCTCTGAATGCTTTGCTCATATTAATGACCAGAAAGAGAGCACAGGGTCCCGGGGGACACAGAGACACACTGCGCACAATCTCCTGTTTATCCAGCTCTGCAGTGTGAATCACAGAGTAATTCCTCCACCAGCCTGGTGTGTTGACCACAGTGACCTGTCTCCCAGCTACTTCACCCTGTCTCTTCACACACTGTGTGTCATGGTTTTCCCTTCCTTTCCTGTAAATTCCACGCCTCATACTTTTCTGTCTATCGGATTTGTTCCCCGCATTCCCGTGCGGGATTTTCCTTTCGCCAGGTGATTATTTGGTTCACCTGTCGTCCGCGTCAGGAGGTATTTATATCCCTGAGTGCCGCTTCCTGACGCTTCTTTATCACTTCGTACCTGCACGAATGTTATCGGTCGTTGTTTCTTCCTCTACTCGCAAGTATCTAAGGATTTATTCTTTATTCGCGTAGCAGAGCTTTAGTAAATAATTACTGAGAAGCTCAGGGAGATTTGTTTTGTATTTTCTCCCTTTCCTCTTCTCCTTTCTACTCCCGCTCTCTGTGTTATTGGAGGGGGTGAGTGTTATTTTACTTTCATTTCTTTCACCAGTTATCGGGCGTTATAGCCAAGTTCCGAGGGTGTCTTTGTTTTGCTGTACTATCCTTATCAGTATTAGTTCGCCCGTGTTTACGTGGCTATCCCGTTTATCTAGGGTGTTTTTGGTTTTCGGCTACGGCTGGGAAGTTCTTTCACATTGTTTTTTCTCTGTTCGCGTTTGGCTCATCGTTGTACCACTACAACGCCCTGACAGTATAAAGAAGCCGCTATGGATGAGTCAGCGAATTTATCTCCTGGTCAACAAGGAGATAATCCCTCTGAGGAGAGTATCTCCGCTCTCCGCATACAGCAGCAGGCACTTACCGGTCAAGTGCAAAGCCTGACAACCCAGTTGCGGGTCCAGGAGGGTTGGTTTCGGGAATTGGCGGAGAGTATGCGGCTGCTCACGGGCGCACAACAAACGCCCCCACCGGCAGTTCAAGTCTCTCTCCCCCCAGGTTCCGCGATTCTTAAAGAACCGAAATTACAGCTGCCCCTCCGCTATGACGGTCGGGTTGGGAAGTGTCGGGGGTTTCTCGCCCAGTGCATTATATTCTTTAAAGCCCAGTCAACATGGTTTGTTTCCCAAGAGTCCCGGGTGGCCTTTATTTTATCCCTTCTCACCGGTCCCGCTCTTGACTGGGCTACCCCCTTAATTATGAACAGCTCTCCCACGCTTAGCACGGCTAAATCGCTAATGGACGCTATGGAGACCGTGTTCGACCAGCAGATTTCGGGCCAGGAGGCAGCAAGGCGCCTGGTTCGCTTCCGTCAGGGTAACGAAACAGTGGCTGATTTTTCCATCAGGTTTCGTGCCCTGGCGGGCGAGACAGGTTGGCCAGAGGCTCCTCTTATCACTCAGTTCATTGAGTCTTTGAGTGATCCTATTCAGGATGCCCTGGTGGTATTAGAGCCTTGTGAAACACTGGATGCTTTAGTAGCCACGGCGATCCGTATTAATAACCGTGTTAGAGATCGGGCTCGCATTAAGGCAGGCAGGAGAGAATGCACCGCTACTGCTCCCTTTACACCGTTTACCGTGCCTATTCCGCCTCTAGCCGCTTCCACTTCGCGCGGCTATGAGGAGCCTATGCAGGTAGATGGTGCGTCTTACGGCCCTCCCAGAGATTCCTCTTCCACGGTGGGTTGGTGTCGCTACTGTAAGCGCCAGGGACATACCATCAACCATTGTCCTAAGCGATCGGGAAAAGGTCCGTCTCGTTAGAGGAACCGGGACCCCTAGCGAGACAAAATGACATTACATCTCGGACTCTACTCCCAGTGAGGATAATGAGGCAACAGCGCCCTCTACTGGCAGAAGCTTTTATTGACTCTGGGGCGGTTGGGTGTTTTATGGATTCACGGTGGGCTAGAGAACATCGCTTTCCCATCCGCAAACTCTCCCATTCGCGCCACATCACCGCTCTTGATGGCCGACCGTTGGGAGGTGTGATTAAAGAGATCACCGCTCCTCTCACGATGATCATTGCTCATGAGAGTCACACCGAGACTATTCAGTTCTTTCTAGTGGATTCGCCCTCTTATCCCATTGTATTGGGCCATACGTGGTTGGTGGAGCACAATCCACATATTAAATGGGGGAGGGGCGAATTTAGTGTCCTTCAGTGGGGGTCTCGGTGCACTACCCAGGGCCACGTTCCTCTATCTGTGGGGTCGAGGGGACATTCAGGAGCTACTGACTGCAGCTCCGACTCAGAGACAGAGGAGAGTATTATTGTCTCGGATTCTCAAGACTCCGTCCTGGGATCGGAGGTTGAGGATGAGAGTCTGGAATGGGACTCTCGTGCTGATAGTCTGTCTGGTTGGGAGGAGAGTTCCCAGGAGGAGTTTTCAGACTCAGATATTCGGTGGTCACCTTCTCTCTCTCCCTCTTCCAAGACGGGGAGGGTTAGCTTGGCAGGGTCGTTAGAATTCCCATTACCTCCTAACGTTCCTTCCAATTACGCTAGCCTGGCTGAGGTTTTCAGCAAACAAAGAGCCACCACCCTCCCCCTTCACCGCCCGTACGATTGCGCCATTGAACTGCATCCTGGCACCAGCCCTACCAGAGGCAGTTTATACTCCTTGTCTGCTCCCGAGAGCGCGGCCATGAAGGAGTATGTCGAGGAGGCGCTGGCTAACGGCTTCATCAGACCCTCCACCTCTCCTGCTGGGGCGGGGTTTTTTTTTGTAAAGAAAAAGGATGGGGGTCTGAGACCATGTATCGATTACCGCTCGCTTAACGCCATCACTATCAAAAATAGATACCCACTTCCCCTGATGAATTCGGCATTTGAACGCCTCCAGGGGGCAGTGATCTTTTCGAAACTCGACCTCCGCAACGCCTATAACCTGGTGCGCATGCGCGAGGGCGATGAGTGGAAAACCGCGTTTAACACGCATAGCGGCCACTACGAGTACCAGGTCATGCCTTTCGGTCTCTCTAGCGCTCCCTCTGTGTTTCAGGCGTTGGTAAACGACGTACTACGGGAGATGCTAGACAAATTTGTTTTCGTCTACTTAGACGATATTTTAATTTTTTCCGCAGACCTACAGACGCACATTGAGCACGTCAAACAGGTTCTGAAGGCCCTCCTACAGGCAAAACTGTTTGTGAAAGCGGAGAAGTGCTCGTTTCACGCCAGCACCATCTCCTTTTTAGGGTTTATCGTGTCGGAGGGTAAGGTTCACATGGATCCCGATAAAGTCTCTGCAGTGCTTGATTGGCCTACTCCTCGTTCTGTGAAGCAGGTTCAGCGCTTTCTAGGGTTCGCCAATTTTTATCGGCGGTTCATTAGGAACTTTAGCAAGCTCGCCGCACCCATTACCGCCCTTACCAAAAAGACTGCAGGGCAATTTCAATGGAGTTCCAGAGCGGATTCCGCATTTATGGAGTTAAAGGGGAGGTTCAGCTCTCAGCCTATTTTGGTCACGCCCAATCCCTCTCTTCCGTTTGTCGTGGAGGTTGACGCCTCCGAGTTGGGAGCAGGCGCCATTCTGTCCCAGCACTCTCCCATCGATCGCAAAATGCACCCCTGTGCATATTTCTCTCGGTCCCTTACTCCGGCTGAGAGGAATTATGATGTAGGGGATCGGGAGCTGCTGGCTGTCAAATTAGCTCTGGAGGAGTGGCGGCATTGGTTAGAGGGGGCTGAACACCCTTTTACGGTCTGGACTGATCACAAAAATTTAGAATACATCCAGCAGGCCAAAAGACGCAATTCTCGGCAGGCGCGCTGGTCATTGTTTTTCACCCGGTTTAATTTTCTACTCACTTATCGGCCCGGGTCAAAAAACATTAAACCTGATGCACTTTCCCGTATTTTCGATCAGTCCGACAGTTCCGTCTCCCCTGAGTCCATTTTGCCAGGCGCTCAGATTGTAGCCCCGGTATTTTGGGACATCGAAGTAGCGGTTCAGAATGCTTTGCGACGGAATCCGGATCCTGGTGGTGGCCCTGCCGGTTGCCTTTTTGTGGCGCCCACTGTGAGGTCTCAAGTGCTCCAGTGGGGTCATTCCTCACAAATCACCGCCCACCCAGGCGTTCACCGTACTAAGGAGTTTCTCTCCAGACGTTTCTGGTGGCCTGGTATGGAGAGAGACGTCCGCAAATTTGTCGCTGCCTGCCCCATTTGTGCTCGGAACAAAGGTTCTCGGCGTTCACCCGCGGGGTTGTTACGTCCTCTGCCCGTCCCCAGTCGACCATGGAGTCACATCGCTCTTGATTTCGTGACTGGGTTACCCGCTTCTCAGGGCAACACTGTTATCCTGGTAATTGTGGACAGATTTTCCAAAGCGACACATTTCCTAGCCTTGGCTAAACTGCCCTCTGCACCTGAGACGGCCCAGTTATTAGTAGAGCACGTGTTTAGGCTTCACGGGTTGCCCCGCGACGTGGTTTCTGACCGTGGCCCCCAGTTCATCGCCAAGTTTTGGCGGTCTTTTTGCACACAGTTGGGGGCGTCCGTTAGTCTGTCTTCTGGGTTCCATCCACAGACCAACGGACAAACTGAACGCACTAACCAAACGCTGGAGAACACCCTGCGCTGCTTGGCAGCCTCTAACCCCACTTCGTGGAGTCGGTACCTCCCTTGGGCTGAATACGCCCACAATACCCTGTGCAATGCCTCTACGGGTCTTTCTCCGTTTGAGGCCCAGGTGGGGTATCTGCCTCCGCTTTTTCCGGAGCTGGAGAGGAATGTGGAGGTCCCGTCTGCCGGCTCATTTGTCCGGAGGTGTCGTGCAGTGTGGAGGAGAGTGCGCAATTCTCTTTTGAAAGCATCTGCCACCCAGAAAATTTCCGCCGACAAGCATCGTCGCGCGGCTCCCTCTTATCGGGTGGGCCAGCGGGTTTGGCTTTCCACGCGGGATTTGCCTCTGCGGGTCGAGTCTAAAAAACTCGCCCCACGCTATATTGGTCCTTTCAAGATTGTTCACAAGATTAATCCCGTTACTGTTCGCCTCCAGTTGCCGCGCTCCATGCGCGTCCACCCCACCTTCCACGTCTCTCGACTAAAGCCGGTACTAGTCAGTGCTTTGTCTCCGGCCGAGAGACCCCCCCCCCCCTCCTCGGATTGTCGGGGGGGGCCCGGTTTACACGGTTCACCGCATTTTGGCGGAGAGACGGGTAGGCCGTGGTTTCCAGTTTTTGGTGGATTGGGAAGGCTATGGTCCTGAGGAGCGTTGCTGGGTTCCTTCTAGAGATATCTTGGATCCCCAGCTTATCAGGAATTTCCGTAATAATCGAGCTGAGGGATCGCCTGGAGTCGTCCCTTAGGGAGGGGGTCCTGTCATGGTTTTCCCTTCCTTTCCTGTAAATTCCACGCCTCATACTTTTCTGTCTATCGGATTTGTTCCCCACATTCCCGTGCGGGATTTTCCTTTCGCCAGGTGATTATTTGGTTCACCTGTCGTCCGCGTCAGGAGGTATTTATATCCCTGAGTGCCGCTTCCTGACGCTTCTTTATCACTTCGTACCTGCACGAATGTTATCGGTCGCTGTTTCTTCCTCTACTCGCAAGTATCTAAGGATTTATTCTTTATTCGCGTAGCAGAGCTTTAGTAAATAATTACTGAGAAGCTCAGGGAGATTTGTTTTGTATTTTCTCCCTTTCCTCTTCTCCTTTCTACTCCCGCTCTCTGTGTTATTGGAGGGGGTGAGTGTTATTTTACTTTCATTTCTTTCACCAGTTATCGGGCGTTATAGCCAAGTTCCGAGGGTGTCTTTGTTTTGCTGTACTATCCTTATCAGTATTAGTTCGCCCGTGTTTACGTGGCTATCCCGTTTATCTAGGGTGTTTTTGGTTTTCGGCTACGGCTGGGAAGTTCTTTCACATTGTTTTTTCTCTGTTCGCGTTTGGCTCATCGTTGTACCACTACAACGCCCTGACACTGTGCAGTTCTTATTCCAGACTCAAACTCCTCTCTGCCCAGGATGGTGTTTCCTGCTGAACTCTTCCCACTCCGTCTCTCCCCCAGCAGCACAATCCTCAGCTCTGAGAGACGGTGTTCCTCCCCTGTCAGAGAGAAAGAGAACAATTTACTCCTCATCAGGAGTGTTAACAGACATTCAGCTCTGAGATGAGCTGCTCTCTGTAAGTTTGGAGTGGTGAGTATTAATAATGAAATGACATTGATCACAGAGGACATAAGACTGGTGGACTGTGGGTTATATCTGTAGGAGCAAAATTCTGTGTGAGATACTTTTGCTTTTTCATACTTTTTCAACGTGATGTGTTATTGAGTTCAATACATTTTACAGCCTGAAATGTTAAAACACAAGACTTTTAATATTGTAATGAGAGGAGCATTTTTTTTAAATCATAAAGTATACTTTGATTGGTCATCATTCACACAAAAATAAAATCATGTTTTCCCACATTTTTCAAATCTACAAATTGCACTGTCTAACCTCAGCATACAGCATCATGGCAAGTAAGGAGAAAATGAGAACAGATATATATACAGTATGTCTCTCTGGAGTGACATTTTTTATTGGTAAAACACACCTCAATCAAAGATGACTGAACACAGTTATGATTAATGTGAATATTCCAGTTTTCCATCAAAAAATGATTTCAATAAATGAAAAAACTAACCTTCAAAAAGTGCTCTGAGAGTCTTTCTCTGTTTCTGAACCTTCATCATCCTCTGTTTCACTCGTTCTTCCACTGCCCTCCTCTTCTCTTCCACCTCCTGTAAGAGCATTCTATCTATTTCATAGTGAGAGCCTCCATGCCCTGCCATCATCTCCTCTATCTTCTCCAGCAGCTCTGTGACCTGAGTCCCATCAGCCCTGTTCTCATTGTTGAGAACATGATACCTGTTCCCACATTTCTCTATGAGCTCTTGGAGGGCCCTCCTTTTAGTCTCAATGTGCTGCTCAATGGTTGTGTCTCCCAGCCAGTCTCCCCTGGTGAACAGCACTATAGTGTGTCTCCAGACTCTCTCACTGAGAAGCTCCAGGTGTTCCACCACTGATCTCCTGTGTGTCTCTCTGAATGCTTTGCTCATATTAATGACCAGAAAGAAAGCGCAGGGTCCCGGGGGACACAGAGACACACTGCGCACAATCTCCTGTTTATCCAGCTCTGCAGTGTAATTCACAGAATACGCCCGCGGCCCACCATGGTCATGGTCCGTGGCTATTGTTTTCTGTTTCGCTATGGTTCTCGTCCTCTCTCTCCGGTAAGCAGCCTATCAGATTTTTTCCACGTTCCGGTTCGGGGTTTTGCTTATCCCCGCTTATCATTCGTTTCACCTGTCCGATTACCTGCTAGGTATTTAAGCCTCTCATTTCTGCTTCCTGGCGCTTCTTTGTCATTTTGTGCCTTCACTTAGTCAGGGTTGGTTAGAAAATAGCTGCTCTATATTTTCACTACTAGATTGGCTTTAGCTGCCCTTGAAGCTCTTTAGGGATTAGCCCCTTTTGTTATTTTTGTTTCTTACTCTCCTCTACTCTCTACTATATTGAAAGTGAGAGGTTTATTTTAATTTAATTCATTTTTCATCTCTTATTGGGTGTTATAGTCTACATTCCGAAGGTGATTCTTTGTTTTCTCCTTTGCGAGTTTATGCTCGTGTATTTCTGTTTAGGAGTCTCTGTTCTCTTACTTTTCTGCTCGTGTCTACGAGCCACGCCCGTGTTAGTGGGTTGGTTATTATTTTGCTACTGAGAGACTTTTAGTGGTCCTCACGTTCGTGAGTGACTTGTTATGTTATCGTGTTTTGTTTTGTCGCGTTTGGTTCATCGTTACAAACCCAAACCCTTACAGTAATGAGAGGAGCATTTAAAAAAATCATTAAGTATACTTCTTTGATTGGTCCTCATTCACACAAAAATAAAATCATGTTTTCCCACGTTTTTCTAATCTACAAATTGCACTGTCTAACCTCAGCATACAGCATCATGGCAAGTAAGGAGAAAATGAGGACAGATATACAGTGAGCACCATAATTAATTGGACAGTGACATATTTTTTGTTATTTTGGTTCTGTACTCTAGCATTTTGAGTTTGAAAGGATACGATGACAATGGGGTTGACATGCCGACTGTCAGCTTTAACTTGAGCGTATGTTCATCCATATTGGATGAACCGTTTAGAAATTATAGAACCTTTTGTACATAGTCCCTCCCATTGTCGGGCATCAAAAAATATTGGACAGTTTAACATAATGTAATCATTTTGAATATTTGGTCGCATATCCTTTGCATGCCATGACTCCCTGATGTCTGTGATCCAACAATATCAAAAGATAGACTCTTGATATCTTATTGTCTGGTACTCCTACAAGCGATACTATACCTTCTGTGCATTTGAATGGATCTCTAATTGGTGGGTGGGACTAGACTTAGCTGTAAATTACACTGGAACAGTATGGAACACATGATTGGCTAAATGGCTATAAGTCATCAAGTATCTGACGTATCAAAAAAACCTTAAACCATCACTCTGCTGCCAGATATGCAGTAGATATGGATGGATATCTTGAAGGGTTTCTTCTCCTGACTTATTTTTCCATTAAGTTCAATAGGAAAATTTGTCAAGAAAAACAACCCTTGAAGTTGAAGTGATCCATCCATATCTACTGCATAGATACTGTACTATAGTACTATAGTATCCTAAAAGTAAAACAGATAAAATGATGCAGACACCCTTTGGTCTGGGGTGGTTTTTCATGGTTCAGGCTAGTCCCCTTAGTTCTGATGAAGGCAAATCTTAACGTTGAGATATTTATGCTCGGAGATGAGCTGTTATTATTTTCCAAGCATTGAAAAAAAATGTAGTGTTTAAAAAAAATAGCATATTTTCTCCACAAAAAGAACAAACTCACCATGAGGAGAGGTCACAACACCAGCTGCCATGTCGGTTCCTCTCTGTCCAGTTTTCTGTGTTAAACATAATTATTTCAACACCATTTTAAACTCTCATTATCACTTTTTTATGTTTACCCATCTTTTGTTGATTTTGTGCTGAAATATATTTTCACACACAATAAAGTGCACCACATTATAACGTCAGGCTTTTCTCCCTCTTTTTTACTCAATTCTTATGGGGACACTGATTGGCTCATTATTTTACTTTTACTGCATGTTTCCCATTAACACAGACAATCTTTAGGCGAATAAAGATATTTTACATATTTAGAGAAGCTTCTGATAACCTGTCAGCTTTGCAATGGGCATTAGAGGCATCAGGGGGGGTTGTGGTTTCATGAAGAAAATACACTTCAAAATAAAACTGAACTCTCCCTTTAAGTTCAATGTTCAATGTCTTATCTTTGCCGCTTTTCTCCCTGTGAAAGTGACTCAAGTTTGTCAGCCATTTTGTAAAACCTTTAATGTAATGAAATGCATACTGTCATAACATTTTTTTGTAATTTTATAAGTGCATCACAGTCAGTTTAACCACATACTTGCAGTACCTTGGCTACGTCTTACAATCGAGGCAAAACTGCATAAAGTATTCCATTTGTTAACACAATTTGAATTCAGTTAATTGTCACCAAATTCAACAGCCATGGCTCCTAAAGTACGTAGCCTACAGAACTGCAATGCTGCTACTGCAAAGAGTAAAGATTAAGATTATCACATGATATCATGTTAATACAAGATAATGTAATTATGTTATTACATGAAAATATTACATTACAACATGATAACCATTACGTTAATACAAGATAAACCCATCATGTTACTTACTCATGTTACAAGATCATGTTAAAACATGGTATCTTTTATAGCCAGTCTACATTATGGCACAAGTAGAATAGTTGATTGAGTTTTACTTTCTTCTTGGTTTGAGACATTATACAAAAATGTAAACTAAGAGCTTCAAGTGAAAGCATTGAGAGCTGTAAGCTAGGCATGAATAATTATGTATACAATTTAACAATTTATCAACGTGATTTCATATATAGGACTGCATGGCTGAAAGAGAAAAAAATTTTTTTACCTGAATGACAATTCCCTGGGTTTTGTGTGAGCGGTCTTTAGTGGTAGGGAAGTGAGTTGTTTACGTCTTACCTGCGTTCTAAAGGTCGAGTAAAAGTGAACTTTGTAACGTTTCAGAGCACGGGCGTGTCCTGCAATGCTTATTGTTCATGTTGATACCTTTATAACCCAGAGAGACCTGTGCAAGGATATCTATATAGGTCCACATGACTGTAAGGGTGCTCATTTCCCATATGTGGCCATTTTCTTATTGGCTCAGCGGGTGCTGGCGGGAGTGGGAGAGAGGTGGGAACGACTGTTTTTAACAAGTTTCCAAGATAAATATTTTAATATTTGTATTCAGAAAAATAATTGAAATTGGGAAGTTGCCCACTTCTGTGTCTCAGGGTAAAATTACTCCAAAACCAAGACAAGATACAATGATTTGAGACCAATTAAATTAATAAATAATGATGCAAAATTGTTTGCTACAATTTTTGCAGAAACTTAGTTAAAAAAATGTCTTGACCCAATTATTGATGAATGTCAATCAGGTTTATGAAAGGTAGACATGCTGTATCTGTAATAATATTTGATTATTATTGGATTTAATTGATTATAGTGATTTCATTGAGAAAGATGGCTTTATTTTATTTTTAGATTTTTCCAAAACCTTTGATACTGTGGAAGACAAATTTATGTTTGAAACTTTGGACTTTTTTGGTTTTGGTAGTTATTTTAAGCAAGCTATTCAAACCCTGTACAATGAATGTAATAGCTCAGTTAAATTAACTACTCTTTGATCCTCGATTAACAGGTATTAGGACCGATTGTCCAATGTCTGCTTTACTCTTTTTACTGGTCACACAAACAATGACACTCCATATAAAAAAGATTAATTTAAGGGTATTGGTTTATTACATAAAGAATGAAATGCTCTCTAGCGAATGATAGCTCTATTTTTCTGAGGGATGGGACTGAAGACAAAAAGGCAAATTGATTGTTCAAAATGTTTTCCTCTGCTTCTGATTTATCTTTAAATTAAAAAAATGTGAATCGTTTGCTTTGAAAACTTATGTGACAGCAATCACATATCTTGGAGTGAAGATATATAGAAACGAGACAGAAAGTGCTCATTTGAACTGAACATTTTTAAAGAAGATTTGATTCATGGTTACTACGAGATTTATCAATAAAAGTTTTGTTATTGAAAATAGAAGAATTATCTAGGCTGGTATATTGTGCACTTACATCGATGGTCCCAAACGCAGTAAATAAATAAATAGATATTAAACTATATAATTTTATTTTGGAGGAATAAAAATCATTATATTAAAAAAGTATTTTATGATATCCACTAGATAAAGGGCGTTTCAATGTATTAGATTTGAATTAATCAAAAATCATGTTCAAAATTAAATGGATAAAAAATTACTTTCTGTATAAAATGAGATATGGAATATAATTTCTATTATAATTATGGGTGGTATTGCATTTTTATTCACATTCAGTTTTGATTTTAACAGGATCTCTAATTGACTAAATTCCATAAAGAAGTTTTGTTATCCTGGTTGCTTATAGGCAAACATAATTTTTCACCCCATAAAGCTTTTATTTGGAATAATAAAGAAATTACATTCAAACACAAATCTGTTTTATAGAAGATGTTATGATAATGATATTTTATTGGTAAGTCAATTATTTAAGTAAGTCAGAATTATTTTTTTAACCATTTTCTATTGTATTCGATGCAATTTCTACAGGATCATCAGTCTAATGCAAGGGAGCCGATCCTTTGGAATAAATTATAATATTACAACTAAAATACTTCTAGATGGAATCTGCATTACAGATAATACCTGTAATAATTTGAAAAATGTGTATGGAAGTACATGCTACATTATGTTGGAATTAATTAATATAACAACATTGTCTGGAAAGATGTATGGAATTTACCATGGCAATATAGTCTCAGCAATAAAATAAAAATTAACAAATAATTTTTAAAGTTATTTATGATATATCCAGTGAAGAATGTGATTGCACTGTTTATAAAGAATATTGAAGACAAATGTGTTTTTTGTGAAACTGAGAAGGACTTTTTATGAACGTGTTTATAGCTAACTTTTTTGGAAAGACACGGAGACCTTTTTATTTAGACATCTGTATACGGTAATGGACCGACACGGTGATTGATTGACAGATGTCCTAGTTCAGAATGAAAAGGGAATGGCCAGCTGAATTGCAAAGTATTTTAAGTTTTGACAGGGCGTTTCCGTGCCGATTAGGAAAACAAAGGGCAAAATGTTTTCTTTTCGACGCGCTCCGACTTAAATTTTATAAATTACATACGGTGCGTTTTTGACAGTTGACAGGCTTATTCCTGTAGATTTTGAAAAGGCACATTACCTTTCTTTTTACTGTATGTCCTGTGACAGTAAGAAGAAAATATACTTGCAATATTTGCACAATTAATTATGGTTGACGGTACATTTGCCATATGGCAGGATCAGATCTGTAAAAGATCTAATCAGAATGGACTTTAATTTGTCAAGACAGAGTACGCACTTAAAAAGGAAAATGCAAACGAAAGCTTGTTTTGAAATGTAATTTGTGTTAGCCCACGTCTTATATTATGAACACATATCAGATAAATTAAATTATGAAAACAATATTGAATTTGCAATCAAAAAGTCCAGGATATAGGCCATAACAGATGCTCTTATACAGATTTAGCCTGTTTGTAATCAGCGCATTTGATGGAGCAGCACTATACACGGTTCAAGCACGTTCCGTGCCATTCATAACTATTTTTAAAGCACTGCAAAGGATGTGTTGGCGTCATTACGGATAATCAGCACTAGGCATCGCCAAATCTCCTCATGTGGAGATACAACAAACATTTTAATGAGGGGTTCTTGTGGTTATGTAATGGTGTGGGATCACTGGGCTGCATAATGTAACCACCAGTACCCCTCAGTTATGCCTAAATTGCAGTAATGTGGTCTCCCATGGAATAGCTTCCAGCGTGTTCCTCGCTCAGTCGTTGTGCAATATTTACGCTACAGACGCACAAACATCTGCTGTGGTCCCTTTGCCTGGAAGTGGACCGGTAAAAACTGAGCAGATATCTGCTGTATCTTTTATTAGCCGTCCCCTAGTTTCAGTAAAGCTTGTTTCACATTAATCTGTGACAGAGAAAGTCATGTTCCTCGTGTCCATCCACCCTTTTAAGATCATGTCAGTCATGGTTCTACTACAGCCTGAAAATAGCTTGGCGGGTGCAGTTCTGGCAGCCACCCCAATCAGCAACTGGGAACACATATCCCTGCATTTGTCAGGATATGATGTCATTGTAACTTTCAGTATCAGGAGGTGGGGGTTTGGACACAACGCGTAAGCTTAATGCAGCTTTGCAAGAATGTTTGCAATCGACATAGGTTTCACATAACGTCCATACGCCATGCTAACACTATGATGTGGTGTAACTACTACAGAATACTACAGAATGCTATATGGCAGAATTCCCCTGACCAATGCAACCTGTTAAAAGCTAGCCAAGGTTATTGGTGGTTTTAGTATCCTGGCATATCATACATAGAAGGATGATTACATTTGACAAAATATTTAGTGTTCTCTAAGCAGTCATCATATACAAGGCCAGCTGGGGCTCCAAATGCATCTATTCATTCTTCACTGTCCTGTTGAATGTTTTCAAGTCCTTTTGCACTGGAGCGTTTAGCACTCAGTCTGTCCAACATGTCCAGACGAGACCAGCATGATGTTCGTGTGGTATTTCCATTTGAAGAGATGGCTTGTGTTCACATTTCCATTGGACCACAAGTGTACTTAGGCTAGTCGGTTAGGCTAGGCTTCTTCTTATTGGTCTTTTAGCAACTGGTCAGACCGAACCCAGATGATGTTTTACTGCAAATGACTGCAAGGGTAACGGAGGGCATAGCATTTAAATATTTATATTATAATTCACTCAAGGCCTTGACTAAATCACAAATCCAGTCGATAAACCATATGAAAATGAGTGTACAGCAGCCTTGTACAGCAGAAATTGTCGGATGAGTTCACAGTTCTGCAGATGAGTGTGCTCCTGAATACCCTCAACAAAACCCCGGAAATAAGGGGTTCATCCTGGTATTTTAAGTGCCCCCATTTGTGAAAAAAACTCACCCACTCAAAAGCTTTTTGACGAAGTAGACTCAAATATGCGCCCTCAAAAGGGTGTAGGGGTCGTATTCGGACACAGCCATGGGCTTCCTTATTTTAGAATCTCTCTGGCGCATTCTAATTGCGGTCACATTGATGCACATGTCCCCCTGAGCAAAAGACAGAATAGAGCTCAGGTTTTACCGGGATATAACCTGGCTACATTCTAACCGGTTAAAAAAATTTCACTTTTAAATAAAGTTTATCTGGTTTTCCCCTTGAACGCGAGATGGCGTTTCACCGACTTTTAAACAAAAACATTCACTGGGGTGTGCAGTCTATGACACCGATAACATTGGACAGGTTGGCAATTTCATAAAAACTTCACTTTACCTCCACCTGGAGTAGAATTTAAATTTTTAGCAATTTTGAAAAAACTGTAGGCTACTGGGAGCATTCATTAGCCTAGCCTACGTTATGGGACTAATTAAACAGCTTCATAGCCAACAATTGATTAATAGGCGTAATCTGAAGTGTTTGCTTTTTACAATCACAATTTATTATGTTTGCATTTAACAGAAAATACAAATAAATTCATATTCTAATTATCACTCAGAAGCTACATTTACCGGCATTCTGAATTTACGAACGCCGTACGCGTGGTCCTGAGCACTTGTACAATTTGTTAGTACGTGCGAAAACGTTGATGAATGCCAAAATACGGCGAAATTTTCTAATATGAACGATTTACCTACAAATTTGTTCTGCTCACGTTTCATGAATGAGGCCCATTGTTTGGATTTACTTTTTATTGTGGAAGATAACATCAATGATGTTTTTGGATAACATCAATGATGTTACCTACCCCCTTACTGTGAATCAACAGTACCAATTTCCTCAAAATTCCAATTCTTAATATTATAAAACTATATATCCCAGTTCAGGAAGTGGGGGGGTGTCTATGAAGAAGGTGCCAGCAGCTTTTGGCGCAGTTGAAAGTCATCACCTGCTTTAGTCAAACCGTGTCAGCCTGCCGCCGACCAGCCTGTAGGGCTATTGTCATGTCTGTAGCGTTGCACCGTTCTGTTCAAAGGCCACACCCCACAAGGTATTCCAGTTACATCTGTGAGACTTTGATTTGTAAAAATAAGATACTTTGTACAATTTTGAAATTGAAGAAAACATGACATCACAATATTACATCACAATCAGAATGTACTGTTCATTGGCTGCCAAAAACAGCTGCAGCAAGTCAGCCAAATCTTCCAATGGGAAAAACACAAGCACCTCAAAGAAAATAATTTATAATCCACTGTCCACACATCATAAAACAAGTTTCCTTAAAGCATCTTCATCCTGCTACGTTATCACTTTAAACCTGATACACACAGAGAATGGGAATGTCAATGCAGGCTAATCTATTCTTTAATGTTTTAACAATTCACACTAAATAAAACAAAACTGTAAGAAAGAGTGATCCTGGATAGGCAGAAAAGAAGTATGTGCAGTCTTTGATTCTCTCACAGGAAGTGTGCGAGCAGCGCACAGGAAGCGCACGTGCAGAGCTCTGACCAGCCCTACTTGCTCTGCCTGTACTTCCTCATGTGTGAGGCGATGGAGGAGGAGATCTCTGCACTCTTCTTATTCTGCCCGAAATATTCCGCAAACTGACCATTCGGACCAACCAGGTACATGATTATCGTGTGATCCACCTAAAAATGACAAACACAAGTATGAATGATTAGAAAAATATGAATACAATTAGAGTTGTGCTCTGAATACATTCATTTTTGAAATTATTATTTTTTTTAAATCAGTAATCAACTTAAAGCACAATTTCACCAAGGATCTCTTGTGCACCTGTGCATTACTTTAAGAGGGAAAAAGTCAATAACCTTTGCAAGGCTTCAAACCTCTTGGAAAGTCCAAGAAGCCACTCTTGCCTTTGTTTATTCTCACACAGATACAGCCATATGGGGTCACTTTAAAGGGTAACTACACCCTAGATCACTTTTTGTTGTTGTTGCTGTAAACGTGTTTATATGCCTACCTTATAATAAAACGTATTCATCCATTCCGTTATTTCAACAATTCTGATATAATAACATAAATCAGGAGAAACTGGTAGAAAAGCGTCTTTGTGCTGCCCCTAACGGTTGAAATTTCCTTTCTGCTCCCCACACTGCTCCCCACACTGCCCCCACCCCAATCGTGATGTCAGATTACCTCTTTGGAGGTACCTCTAAGTCATATGAATAATTGTTGTCGCCCACTACGAAAACAGCCGGCACCTTATTGGTTAGACCCGCTACGTCACTTTCGTTTCGGCTCCACGTTTTTAAACCGGAACAATGTTGCGTCCTGTTCAACTCTCTTACTCCAACTAACTAGTCCACTAAAATATGTTTCTGAAGATATTTGAGGTGAGAAGTAGGCCATGTAGTTGCTTAATCTTGATTCATATTTGATGTGCAACGTCTAGTTTGACAGTTTGATCTGAGTTATACGTAATCATTTGTACAATGTAGCTCCTCCGCCCCCACCCCTCTCCCTCGCTCACCCCACAAAGCATTTTTCTAAATTGTTTCGTGGGCGGAGACAGTGGGTGTAGTTACCCTTTAAGCAGGTTAATTCATGTAACTGGTTTCACAAGTGCGTGTTTAATACTTTTTAAACCTACAATGTAGTCGTTATCCTCGTCCTTTGGCCCTTGGCTGTAGTAAACTCGATATGCACGGGAGACTGCGTCCACTTGCTCCTTGGTCCCGGTCAAACCAATCAGTTTGGGAGAGAATTCTATGAGAGGAACATGCTACTTATTATTTTTAGCAGTAGTATTAGTAGGCTTTTTTCTGCCAGGTGCCCTTTCTGCAATAATTTCACATTTCTTGTTAAAAGTGTTTTTTTACTTGTGTGCAGTTGGTCCCATGCCCACTGGTTCAGACAGACCCACATGGGTTTTAGATCTTTTACATTAAATCATGTGTAGTACAGTACTGACACAGTACAGTACTTGCATTATACAATGAGGGTTGACATGAATGGTATACAAGTATGCGTGTGCTGGAAAAATAATAAAATGTTCCGCAATTTTCTGTCATAACGACAAAAATGCACCGTTATAAAATGAACATTAATCTTTTTTTTTGTTTGGTTTCATACCTTTCACGTAGGTCGATACGGCCTCAGGGGAGTCCCTATCAGGGTCAATTGTTATGAACAGTGGAGTAAGGTTCGGTAGAGACTGTATTCTGTCTGTAAAAAAAATTCAAAATACATACAACAAACCCCACTGTTGTTAATTCCCTGTACAGTTCATACTTGAAAAATTATACATCAGGCACAATATTTAAGACATATCTACCGCCACCTAGTGGTCATACAAATGATAACAAGAACAGCAACACAAGAAGGTAAGAGTGTGCAGTGATGGATTCAGAAAACATCCTCCTCATTATAGCACACTATCCAGGGTCCAACGAAGACGTTAAATTATTCCCTACACAAGCCATACAACATTTACTTGTTCCACCAAAAGGACTTGCAGATCTCACATTTTTAGTTAGAATCCTTATTGTATGAAACGATGATAACAGAATCTATTCAAGTTGAGCATCTTGCTCAAGTGTTTAGAATAGTAGTGTCCTCCCAAGACTTGATTTAGTAACCTTCTGGTTACAAAACAAATCCACTAATGCAGGTCTGGGTAAAGAGGGCCAATTTCTGGATTTCATGCCAAATTCTGCTCTTAATTATGAAATTACGCCAAAATATAATCTATGTGATATGTCAATTGGTGCTACATTTACACATAAGCAGATTTATCACAACCGATACATGTTCTTATGTCTCTATTCAAAATGTTTAATGTTGTCCAATCTATGAGTGAGCCACCATCGGCGTAAAGAGCTCATTAGCGCATTGAGCCAGGGTAATTGGTGGAAGCAAACGCCTGCATACACATCAGGAGGCTCTACCACAAAGCAGGATTACTGAGTTAGCTGGATAACTGCACTGAGTAAATCCCCGAACCCTCCCAAATGTGGAACATGTAAAAAGAGCTGTTCTGGGATTTACTCAGTACAGTTATCCAGCTAACCAGCTAATCCTCCTTAGTAGTATACCCCCCAGCTCTCAAAAAAATGGAAGTGCCCACCCCTGCTCTCATCACAAGGCCACAGCCACACCACCACTTATGGGCACCAAAATGCCAGGTCACATTTAGAATTTATTCAAAAAGGTAACTTTCTTTTTACCGATTTCATCGACAACTTCTATCATCTTCTCCAGCTCGTCAGGACAGATGTCTGGACAGTGTGTGAAGCCAAAATAGATGAGGATCCACTGGCCTAGGAAGTCTTCATTCTTCTTGGGCTCGTTGTTGTGGTCAACCAGAGAAAAGGGACCTCCAAGAGCTGGCTTCCCCAGTGACCTGGTCTTTTCTTTCTCAATCACTACAGCGAAAAGACAGACAGACAGACACACACATTACAAACGATGCCTCCCGCATACATTCAACACATTAATGTTATGTTTACAGGTAATGAGGACCCCTAATAATATTAGCATATTTACATGTACCCTTACACAGTATGTTGACATGGTAATGTATACTGTATGATACAGTATGCATGAAATCTTTATGTGCTTGAAGAAATACATAATGTGATATTTACATTATGCACATTCATTAGAAATGATACTCTCTATAATGAAAATGATATTGTCCCCCAGGACCCCCTCCACACACGTCCAGGCGTCCCCCCACCCCCACACACGTCCAGGCGTTTGGCTCCGATGTGCAGACACTTGACCTTACAACTTAACTCCATAATAACCGCCACTACCGCCACTTCCATTTTAATATTAACTTGTAGAACAATGTTCCAGGGGTCATCTGGGAATTTGGAAAATCCAGAAATGTCAGAACTCACATTCCTCCTTTTCCATCTTAAAGTACTTCATCCCGCCCAGGAGGGCTCCGCCGACCGCAAACGTCATCGCTAAAGACCTCCACGTCACTGGCTACTGAAATGAAAGAAAGAGAAAAGGTGCAATTGTTTTCCGTGAAATTGGCTGTGAAAAGCACATACTGCAACAGATCTAGCCAGGGACGTACCTGCTCATGGTCTTTCTTACCACTGCTATGCTGACGATACTCAACTCTTTCTCTCCTTCTCACCCTCTGACAGCAGGTCAGAACAGCAGAAAGCCTGACCGCCTTCAAGCGCAGATTGAAGACTCACCTCTTCAAGCTGCACCTCTCTCCACCCCTCCCTACCTCCTTGTGACTATTGTTATCAATATTGTGTAGTCCCCCCCCCCCAAAAAAAAACAAAAAAAAGAGATAATAATCCCCAATTATACTGACTGCGCCTAGTACTTAGATTCGTATTTACCTTTTTAGGATTGTTTTAACGCACTTGTTCCTAGTTCGGAAATGCACTACGTACGTCGCTCTGGATAAGAGCGTCTGCTAAATGTCTATAATGTAATGTAGTGTAAACGGGTCAGATTCTGGGAAACTATATACAAGTTTGCTTAATGGAGCCAGTTCAAATGGACTTTGTTTTGGGTTAAAAACTTAAAGGCCTGAGTCAAATAGTTGAAAAAAAACTGAGTGACCACTGACCACAACAGCAAAATGCAGCGCCCAGTAGTGTGCACATCAACCATGCTATTTTTGTAATGTTTCTGAATGCTTTCCAATGACAACATTTAACGATGAACCATCGTTGAAATAGTCATCCTTAAAATGTCAAGTAATTGTGCTGCTAGGAGATGAAGCATTTTAGAGTGACATACTGAACTTATATATATATTTTTTCATATTTACGCACCCTATTGGTTTGCGCCACTGGCCTAGATTTCCAAACCATAATACCGATCAGTTCATCTGTAGGCTACAAAATGACGTTATGCCTACATGCGGACTTCATCTCCCATCAGCACCTTCCGGAAACGTTGCTAATGTTTTGGTAAATGTAGCACTAGAGACGTATCTTTTACACTCTTTGGTAACTATAGTTCTGTGGGTAACACTACTCTGCATTACGTACCCCAGCCTTTTTGCTCCATTTGTTACCAGACTTTGGTGGCGGAGGCATTGAATTGACTGATCTGTAGCTGTAACGCAAAAGGCTTTTCTGGAGTGCTCTGCACGCGAGAGTCCTGTTGACCTGGGGAAGAAAAATCAGCAAATATTATATTTCATGACGAAAAAGTACATAAAGCAATTAATTTTCATCTGTCACGCAGATAAAAGAGTGCTTCTCTGGTACTACACGCTTACTTTAACCTACAGTAACGTTCAAGCGAATAATACAAATAATGACAGTTCTTACCGGTACATGTGATCCGCGGACCGTGAAAACTGGACATGCACACTCATTTCCCCTCAGTTTCGTTAGAGTACTAGCACTAAAGCTACATATAATGTGAGTATTTATATTATTTTGTAAAACAGCACGACTGAGCAGACGTAATTTCAAATTCTGGTAACAGACCAGCGGCGTTAAACTCAATGCCATGATGTGTGTGCGCCAGTAGTCACAGCGCCTTTTCAGAAAAAATAATGAAATGCGGAAGTAGAACCACAGAAGGTTATTTGAGGCAGGCCGTTAGCAGACCGATAGTGAGACTCTCTCCAAGCACTGATCCTGAATCAGCTGTAGCTCTGTATGCGTAATAGTTCAGATAGGGATCAGTTATGTAAATCGGTCCTGGATCGGTTGCAAATTGAAGTTACAACCTGGAACAGTGAGATGCAGTGCTCTACGTTTCTTCCTCGCTCAGATTCTGGTTCCGGTTTACGCGAGAAGAGTTCCGGTGATGAGTTTTTAAGAGAGATTTTCAACTGATCAAGATATATTAGGGTCAATTAATACAATCAGTGAATGTTTTGGGCCTGTATCGTAAAATGCTATCCTCTGAATAACTTAATGTGTTCTCAATATTTTTATGTTCGTTGGTCTTCTTGAATAATTTTGTGAAATAAAAAAAAATGGCATACCAATTGACATGTCAAGTGGTACATACTTTTTTTGATATCTGGTATGAATTTAACTCTGAGTAAACCAGCTTTTACCGCTGGCAAAAAGGCAGGCATTTTATATTGTTTGGTATGAAAAGGTGTAGTGTTTTCTTGCTGTATATCTGACTGATCCACACAGCAGTTAAAATAAAAAATAAAGTATTGACGCTCCACAAGGTTTTGCAGAATACATTATTTAGATAAGCAGAATTGCCTATTGTCTACAGCAGGGGTCTTCCACCTTTTTCAGCCTAAGGACCCCCTTGGCCGATAGAAACAGAGCGGGGACCCCCAGATATTTTTTTTTAAATAAATGCGTGTTTCACAAAACAAGTGGTTGCATCATGGGAATCATTCTTTTTTTATATATTTTTTGTCAACAAAAGTAGCTTATAATTGCCTATTAATGCTTTGAATTTACTCAATATTATATATTTTTTGTCAAAAATACATTTAAAAATTGTTAGATTACATTTTTTTTTAATCCCACAAAAATTGGGGCACCCCCTGCAGTACCTCTGCGGACCCCCTAGGGGTCGCGGACCCCCTGTTGAAGATCCCTGGTCTACAGTCTCTCCTGGTTCTACTCTCTTGTTCTTGCTTTGACTTTCAAAGTCAGACTGTATTGCCATGACTACCCCTACCCCATAGCAAAGACATTACTCATGTCTAAGGAACAGGACAAGAACCAAACTAGCAAGACCAAAGCAACCTCAGCATATTAATGGGTAAGAGGCCATATTGGTATATTGGTAAATATATACAGTACACATAGCAGTCGGTACCAGTACCACTGAATGGAAAAACCAATTCTTGCAAAGTGTTCTTTATTTTAACTTGTTTTTTACATTTTCAAAACCCCAGACAAAAAGAATAGAATATAGAATCTGCACCAGGTGGTTTTAGGTTCTTAACACTGGATAGAGATCTGCTATTATTCTTTTAAGCACAGCATTTAACAAATATGCCTCTGGCCACTTTAAGAGATTATGGAATGTTTACAGTGAAAAATATGAATTTAGGAATATAGAGGTCTTCTATGCAAGCAGTGTTTGCAATTACATGTGAATAAATAATATTATAGGCATCTATTACACAAAACAAAAATCACACTTTTTAAATGACTGGCTTAATGTAGGAACCACTGATTTGGAGTTTGTGGTAGTTGATACTTTGACTGGTTAACCTATATACTAAACTGTCTAACAATGCAGACACAAGCCATTGTACATTTAATGTATTGGTAGTTGACAGATATATTTGGCTTTTTGGTATTTCTGCTGACTTAGTTGATCAACAAGTGATTAGGAAAGATAAACATCTTTTTTGGCAATGTCAGTTAATCTATGACCTTCGACCTTGCCTGGTTCAGGTTTTATTTATGTAGTTCTTTATTGGTCTGCTGGTCTAGAGAGTTGTTTTACAGTGTGAGGGCCAGGCAGACCTCAGGTCTTTGTTGATATAGTAGTACAGCCAGGCCACAAAGGGGAAGGCGGTGATGGCAGTTGCAGTGCATACTCTCAGTGCACCAATCGGATTTCTGGAATGGAAGAATCAGTAGTATAAAAAGTATCAATTGGACAATTGCATTTTACCATACAAAAGCTCCATATCTGATTCTTGCTAGCTGATGTACTAGCAGAACAAATGAACCTGTGGCCTCTACATCACCCAGACTAGGCTACTCTCTGGGGAATCATATTTTCAATTTCCACTCTGTCACTGTAGTGAATACAGATGCATTTCAATGTTAATTACACACGGGAATATTAGCTGCTAACATGTTTGGGCTTTTTGTTTAACTGCCATTTCAATTCAGCCTGGACTCAGATATGTCTTCTAGAGCAATGTAAAATTCTCACCTCCCAGAGTGTCTACACAGGAGAAGCCAGACCACTGTCAAAATCAGCCCAGAGAATTCTCTGGGGAAAAAAAAGCAAAAATAAGAAACTTTACTAAAAACCTGAACGGAGAACAGAATTAGACCTCACTGGTGTAAACTTTACACATGCAGGCTTATGTAATGGCTATTCTAATGCACAACGTATACATTTGAGCACACATGGCCACTGCATGCCAAGATGCATGAACATATGGAGCTGAGGTATTCAAGTTGATGGACCGCGTCCCTTCATACAGTGAAACCAGCATTTATTTTGTTCTGTGTTCGGCTCATCACAGCATGATACCTTCCCTCCTCCTGTTGGAAGACATCCTGTATCCGTTTTTCGTAAAGGGTCCATCCCAACATGGAGGCCACAGCTGTAGAAATGAGTGTGTGAAGATCTGCAAGCCTCCGCCATAGTGATGCCTCTGCAAGACAAGTCTATCAATACATTGCGTGTAGACCATGAAGGTCTGAGGTCTCAATCACATGCGGTATTATATTTTTTAAGTAAAAAAAAAAACATGCAACCAAATACCTGTTATGTGTGGGTTAAGGCTTATCAATAAGCATAAACCTGCAGGAATTGCATAGCCAGCCTGCAGAGACACATTTGAATAGTTTTCATTTGGGGTTAGGAGTGCATTTGGGGGGTTAGTGGGATATGAAAGTGAATAGGTATGTAGCCTAGTAGGTTCGAGGGCGGTGTCAATGGTACCCAATTTCGCAGGCACTGACATTATGATGAGCCAATTCAGAGCATCAAAATTTTTCTGCATCAAAATTAAATAAAGATGGATAATCTTACCATCCACAGGCCAGCATCGGGATCATTTATCTGGATGGAAATAAAAATCAGACAGCTTAAAATCCACTCCGTTTGACGTTTGTTCAATTCATATATGTGGTCGTTTCATGTCGTCCCTTCAAACAGCGGTTTCCCTGAAACTTCGCAGGAAATCGCAATGTGGGGTACGTGACGGTGTAAATTGAACATTTCAGAATGTTTACCGTGTCTCAGGTTTTGATCGCACCAACAGTCTCAGTAAATTACCTATAGGCTAGCCATAGTAGAACAAAACAAATTAAGCGAGCAAGCTAACTCAGCTCTGTCAACTATATGCGTTCAGAAAGTTGCACGTTTAGTTACTTGCCTGTACATAGCTTGCTAGAGAGAAAAACACACACATGCATAGATTGCAAGATCTCCACAGTATTCTCAAACACTGATTTGATCTTGGATGTTCTGTCATTTTCCCATTTTGCCTCATTGTTATTGCGCATGGGGGAAAAAATTGTCCCAGTAACAATATCAAAACGGTCCTCGCTTTTAACTAAACTTCGAACCCGGCGTGGATCACGTGCACCGTGGTGGTGTACTCTGGGAATTGAAGTTTTACATTACCGGGAATGTTGCCCTTGTATTCGGGCGCGGTCCAAAGTAACACGAACGACCAAGAAGAGACATTGGTCGGTGCATTTCAATGGATTTGTGTGTGACAACAACATACATTATATTTTTAATTCTTTGGTTGAGTATTTGGCTCCACTGGATCGTTTTTTTTTAACGTATCTCTTACAACATGGAACAGCTTATTTGCTTTCACTGTCGATATTGCATCTTGAATATTTGTATGGGCTAGCTAAGGAGGAAGCATATATTTGGAATAAAAAGTATGAGTGTTCCAGTTTTCTTATCGTGTAAACGTAAAAATTAGTGTCCAAAACTAGTGTTTATTCTGTTATGCACTGCAATATACAACTGTTTGCACCCATGGATACTTATGTTCCGTTCTGAAGGCTGGCCATTCCATAAGTTGTAGTACTCAACAGATTGAAACTAAATTCGTTGCAATTTGTAAAAATTAACAATATGCAAACATTTTTTTATTTTTTTAAATCAATGACAATAATTTTGTCCGGATCATTTAATTATACAATATTAAACGTCAAGAGAATTGGAGTTATAATATATAAATGAATAAAGCAGGCTGTTACGGTATTTTATCTACGCCCATTTGCCTTTGGCAGGTGGCACACGGGAATTTCCGTCCGCCCCCAAACCTGTAGTTTCGGTCAGCTGAGCTGAGTCCTGGGCACGGTCGTGTTGTGCAGTGCTAAACACTGAAGCTAGGTGTCCCATGTCTGTTATGAAATGGTTTGAATCTGGATTACAGCCTGGGCATATACTGCTGTGCTCAATTTGGTAGCTAATAGCTAGCTTGGTGTTTTTCTTCGGTTCATGCATCTTGACGGTTGGCTGGACCGAGTCGTATAGTTCGTGTAGAAGCTGTGCAACAGCACGCCGTGGACAGCCTGCTGAGGTTAAGGAGCGAGGTGTCCTCCTGTCTCGGAGAGGGGTGTAGTAGTTACTCTCGGTCTCTCTCCGACTGCATCGTAGCCCTGCTGTGCTGCTGCTGGAATTCAAGCCCCGTTTAAACAATGGCGACTCACAGCCCTAGCAGCACCAACCCAGCAACCCCCTCCAGCCACAACAGCAATAGCGCAGGATCTACAGCTCTACCACCACACCACCACCAATCCCAGTCTCAGCACATAACGACCATGAGCAGCATGCAGGGTAAGATCCCAGGGGGCAGAATGGCCTGCTGTCGTCCATTTTCCCCTCTTTATTTTAATCACAATCGAGTCGCTAGCTAACATTAGATACCTAAACATGATCGGCGAAGTTGACCCAACTCTGCCAGCGTTGCACCGCGGTGATGCAGCGGAGTTTGCTCAGTTATCAACTAGGCCTCTTGTGTCAAAGGAGCTCGACTTGCCAGCTTGTTGGCCGCTGAGGATTTTTTATTAAACATTAATAATCACGTAAGAACATGGGTCAGAGAATGTTTTTAATTTATTGACTAATGCACATCGAAACGACAGGTTTAATGATTTACATACACGTACCTAGTTAGCTAGCTAGATGGCTAATGTCGGCTAACTATCCGGCTAGGCGACTAGCTAAGCTAGCTACGAAATGATTATTACCGAGGCCATGTCTGTATTTTACTGGGACGGGATAGCTTTAGCTGGGGATGGATGATGGTTATGAATTGGCTTGGTGGCTGTGCGAGTTACACCATTCGCTTCAATCCCACGGATGTGTTCAGTTGCTTTATATTTCGGATCGCTACCTAAACTAACCAGCTCTGTAATTCGTAAAGTTAATCTATAGCTAAATCCAAGGGTTTGCTAGATAAATTAGCAAATTAAGATGGCAAACCAACGACATTAGGTCGTAAGTTGAAGGTATAACTGAGGTGTTATTTCTAGGTAGACGGATGTACAATAATATTTAGCAACAGCTAACTGGCTAGCTAAGCCCACTTGTTGTGTAAGAATATAAATCGCATTTTATCTCGCAAGATCATGGTTTGCTGACTAGCTAACATGTGTGGAAGGTAATTGCTCGCTAACGATGCGGCACATAAGTCGATATATGTTGCAATGTAGTGTAGCTGGCTGGGTGGTCATTTTTTTCTACCAAAAACCGATTTAGTCCTCTAGACAAGCGGCTAGCTACTGACATTCATGAACAAGTCATTGGCCAGTCTTTGAATATGGTTTCGAGCTACAACACATTGCATATATGTGTAACTTCCCTGTCTCTGTACGGAAACGTACATGCATCTCGTCGAAAATCGTGGATCAATGTCAACATTTAGGTATTAGGCCTCAACATTGAAACACAGCTTTAGTGTATGTGTTTGACATTGGATATTAATAATACAACATGCATACTGTAAACATTGCTTGTATTTCATTCTTACAGAAAGCAACACGTGCTGGAGGTGCCAGAGCGAAACAGGTACAGTTTACTTAAATTTTAAATTGGGAAATAATTATGGAGTACTGGACCATATGATTGTTTCTTTTGTTTGTTTCCTAAATATGTGATGATGAATTTTCTTTTAAGATGAAAATACTTGTGATTACCCTTTACTTATAAATACTCGTGATTTATAAGAAGCTATCTTATCTGTGTTTAGGATAGTAGTGCACATTCTTATCGTCAGAGGCTCATAGCTCATTCTGTATAATAGCTGTTGTAAGATCTAAAGGTAATGTATTGCACCACATTCGATCAATATTCATTAAGAAAATTACTTTCTTCTATAAATATGTTCATGCTGGCGTCAACTGGCTGTGATATAACTTTTCTTGTATGGTAAAACTTGAATGAAACCCAGGTGGCATTCTGCTCCTGGAGTGATGGCATTTGCTATGTGTAATGACTTGTGATGGGAACTTCAGACCCAATGTGCCCGTGATGATATGCTTCAGAAGCTGGCCTTTCTGCATGAGTATAGTACCAAGATGGCGTCCTCATTCTGCATCCCATGGATAATGCAGAGAAAGAGCGAGGAGACACAGGCTAGATTGAGCAGCAGTTAATATAACGGTTAGAGAAGCGAACTGGGCTTCTAACTCGGAGGTTGTGGGTTTGATTTCCAGCTGGGGCGCTGCCATCAAACCCTTGTGCATGGTACTTAAGCTGAATGTTTTCCATAGATATTCAACTGTGTGAAATGGATTGTACGTAAAAATGTAATCTGTTTAAAGTGCTCTGGATTAGGGCATTTGATAAATGCCAAAATTTAAACCCGTAGCAACTTCTTCAAGACGTGGGCTGCTATGCATGAAACCCTTGAAAACATTCTAAGAATTATGGCAAATTGCTCTTAAGTTAAAGAGTGAGAGTGAAAGCTAGTCATAAAACAACTTTTTCCTAATTTATCTGGTAGCCTGCCTGTATAGAAGGCCTCATGAGTGTGATACCTGCAGATGCCCATGGTTTGGACTGAAAGAATGATTTGTGTTCAAATAATGATACTGAGGTACTGAAAAGATTTACATAATTCTTTAGATTCTGGCTAAAATAGGCCAAATCATTCACTGTTTGAATGCAATTTGAATAACATTTAGCATAAATATTATGGTCTACAGTATACAAATACATTTATTTCCAGCATATGGGTTTAATAACATCTGTTCAAATAGTTGCATCTCTGCTGTTTTCTTCAAAGCAGCAATCTCTGGTCCTCCTTCACTCATGCATTGTACATGCACTGCTCACATTTGTACTGGATATGTTTAAGGGCTATGTTTAAGGGCTATGTTTAAGGGCTATGTTTAAGGGCTATGTTTAAGGGCTATGTTTAAGGGCTATGTTTAAGGGCTATGTTTATCGCATTTGTCCAATCAACTTCCCTGCCCTCGGAGCGCTCTCTGTCTTGACTTGTAAGCAATGGACCTAACTTTTATAAGTATTTTTTCCCACTTCTCCACATGCTAAGCTCTAGATTGGGATTGTGAAGGAAGTTTTGATGGATGATAGTGTGTCCAAGACAAAATTGGAGTTGGGACGAAACTATAATAATACAAAATAAATCAATTAATGTCACCTCACCCTACCTGTTGCTTAAAACATGAATGTGACAGTTGAAAGTGGAATTTAGCCGTACTATGTAGGCTACCTTTTACATGGTAATTCAGTTTCATGATTATTAAATTGTATTTTATTTACAGACACCAACATATGGTTGATTTGGAGCACATTGTGCATTGAAAACATTGTAATATCAAACAGGTGGCTGATCAAATGCTTGAACAATAGAAAGATGTATTTTTATTCAGAAAGTCAAGTCAAATGAGCTGAAATGAGCATTTGTGCATATTTTGTGAAATGAATGACAGTTTTATATAAAAAATGGGATATGTAATGAAGTTAAAACCTTCACTGAAGATTACATTTTATTATTTACTCAGTTTGTTTTTGTGCCTTTTAAAAAATGATTATTTGTGCAGTTTAGGTGAGAATTGTCTTCTCTCTAATTGAGGGTTTCAGTTATTTTTCTATTCAGGATTTTTTATTCATGCCAGACTAGAACTGCAATTTGGTGGCCTTTAGCTCAATCTCGCTGCACAATCAAAAGACGACTTTGCTGATTGTCATCTGACTGCATCATTGGTAAATGGAGAAGACTATGAATGTTGGCTGGTTTTCAAAGAACCGGAAGTGGTCATTGGGTCACATGAATAGCATGTGGATGTGTGGCATTTGAGCGCGAAATAATTTGTTCCTTCAAGAGAGAAATACTGTCTGAATATTGAGATATTAATGAGGAATGATAAGCTCAGGAAGTGGTCCTGAATGAAGGGTCCTTCTGCTCTGGCATGTCCATAGGGAAATGGACCAATCAGCTAGAGGACCGGTTTAACCAATCAGCACAGTAGGACTGAACAGTGTGGATTTTACCCTGAGGATAGGACTGGACCAGAGTACAGAGAGCAGCTGTCCTTCACTACCCTGATAATATCCTAACTATGGCAATCCAACTGCAAATCAACAGTCTACCTGATGTTTTATGATGGTGTAGCACCTACTGTGCTGATTGGTTAAACCGGTAAAATTGAGGTACTAATGATGACCTTGGGTGAATGGAAATTATGTAAAATCGATTAGTTAACCACGTCTCCAAAAAACCCTTCAGGTGCTTACAAAATTGTGCCTCAGTGCTTTTCTCTAAGACAAATGTATGTGGAACCTGAGAGGGTAACTTGAAGTTACTTTTTATGGAGTGTCACATTAGAAACGCAGAAAGTATCTGAAGAAAGCGTAGGCACTTTGGTGGTCGACCCAAGTCAGTCCGGCACGTTCTGTCTGAAGATGTAACGCAGACGTTTGATGGTTCTTCTCAACTCCAGCCATGGTGTGCTGCAGGCCACCCAGTCCTCTTTCCAGTACTATTACTCTCTGAGTCTGGGGCGGGAAGCTAAACTAGTCCTGTCAAAGGCAATTATTAGTTAAGTCAGGTAATCAGGTGGCTGGAAAGAAAGCCTGCAGACACTTTGGCCTCCGTAGAAAAGCTTTGAGTAGCCCTGTAGGTAGCTACTCTTTAAAGAGCACTGTACAGTTCATTTCAAAGGCTTAACCCAAGGATTTGGTTGAATTGGCAAATGTAATTTTTTTAAAGTAAATGTTACCTGGTGGTGAGAAGGTGAAGAAAGAGTAGAACACGTACTCTGCCAATACACGTTGACCATGGAGCTAGGGGAAACCATGCCCAAAGAAAGACTGCATTCAAATAACTCTCACATCAACATGACAACCTTTCTCAAAAGGCCATTGAGGCTAATTGTCAAGTTGAGTGAGGTTTTTGGTCAACTCACCGTCTCATCGTCAAGGCCGTTATTTATATTTTAGTCCACTAACGGTAAGAAGTAGGGAAGGTCCGGGAAATTAGTGACCACCTCCTAGGTGTTCCGGAATGTTCCTTGTCATTCCTCTCCTAGTGTTCCAGGCCGTAAAGCACTGTGTACGGGACTGGCTGTTCGAAGCAGCAGGTCATGGCTGCCTGCGATTGGTCCGTCCAGTGCATTTGATTCTCTCCGTTTAAACCCGTTTTAAATGTCTGTTTCTCTGTGCCGTTACGGGCTCTCGAAAGAAAAGGCTTAATTTTTTGACGATTTCTCTCCCCCCTTTTCGTTTGGCTCCCATCACCCCTCACCTTCCTGACTTCATGTGGACCCACGGTGAGAGCCCCTCACCCCCCTCCTCTGAGGTCGTTGAGTTTGTGACATTGGTTTCATACCAATTTTGCTGTATTTCTTGTGGATACTTGCATGTTGTTACACTTATTTTATTCTCAGTTAGATTATTATTTCCCCCCCCACAAGCTGTTTTGGTTCTGCCTGGGTCATACCATTTTTTAATTCTTTTGACACCTCTGTGTATCAATGTGTTCAATCCCTAAAGGGCACTGAGAATCATCCTCCGAAATACGGAAACCCAGGGATAGTGTTTGCTTGCACGATTTAAGGGTTTGTCAGCTATCATTGTGAGGACCTTTCCTTAGAATGCCCTGATGATGCACAACTATGCACTTTACCTGGGAGTAGGCTAAATCTCAAATGCCTATTCAGAACTAAAATGATGAGCCTCGGTGGGCTAAATGGACTGTTCTTGTTACCAAATAAAGCAGAGAGCTCAAAGGGAATGGCCGACTATCTTGATGTAATTGCTAATTGAAAGCAATGTGTTAATTTATTAGATGGACCCTCAATGCCCTTTAAGGCCCATTTAATTTCATTTTCCTTCTATGGTTTCTAGAGTTGGCATACAAGGATTTAAGATGTTTCTTTTCGTGAGATTCACGAGAATCCTTTTTTATTTTAATTTTTTGGATGTAAATGCTCTGATATTTCTGTGAAATGGTTGATGCCTGATTGACAGCCTTCTCCTGCCTTTTAAATGTGGTGTACATGATATTGGAAAAAAAACAATAATTAGATTTCAAATTAGTCTCATCCATCACCCTCTGATGCATTCAAAAGGGCGCCCGTTTCTGAAGGAGTGTGCATGCTAATCGTGAATGCTAACTGTTCCCATTCATCTGTGACATTGACTGTGTTTGGATCCCAGTGTGTTTATTTTATTTTTTTAAATTTATTATTTTATTTTTGACCCTTTCAGGTTTCTTGGATTGCTAGACTGTTTCTATGGTGCCCAGCCATACCATGTTGGGACAGGATAATCTTTGTGGTGCAAATTTCTGTAAAAGCTAAATTATGTCTCAGAGATAAGATGCATGTACTCGGTCGCCATAGCAGCCTAGTTGCCATGGTATCGAGTCTATCCACATTGCAGAGCATTAAGTGGCATGTGTGCGCCACGTCACTCGGGCCATCATGGAAATATCTTTCTGGAAATTGGAAATTATTCCTGAAAACATTTTCGCATAAAGACTGATGTGTGATGTGTGCTGTCCAGATATATTGTGCCCCAGTTTACAGCTGCAGGTATTTAGTAGAGTATTGGATGTGGAAGTTGTACCTTTCCTGTTAGTGCCTTGATGGCTAGGAATATTAGTTTAAATCTAATGATCAGAGGTGTAGATTTTAAATTATTGGCGTTCACTTCTACTGCGTGAAGGCTGTTCGTCCATCACTTTAAACGGGGTATAATTTTATTATTGGTTTGGATCAGTACAGTTCATCAACTCCTGAATGTGCTTAGATTAACAGCTGGAGACTCTAAACTCTCATTGCTTGTCCTGCAGCAGCTAGTATTCAGTGATGGCCAGATTTGTTTACATCATTCTCCACTGGTTTGTTGCTAGATTTACAAAAACCACCATGCATGTAGTTGTGATCGCATTCATTTATGCTTGAATGACTGGCAAGACATTGGCATCCAGTAACTCCTCTTGTCACCGTTTCCTAAAAACCGGTTTGAACGATAGAATTTAAGTTTCCATGTAGTGGCATTGTCTGCTCATTTTGATTCCAGTTTCCAGTTGTCTTTTGTATCCTCTAGTTGTGTTCTCATTTACACATTTTGTTTATGTGCACTGTGTGTGTGTGTGTGTGTGTGTGTGTGTGTTACGGTCTACACCAGTAAAAGACGGAGGCTGTCCTCCCTGTATGATCAGAGTTGAGCTATTTTCATTCTGTATCTCTCATCTCCTCTATCGCAGGCAAACGCAAAGCGCTGAAGTTAAATTTCGCAAATCCACCCATTAAACCCACGGCCAGATTCACTCTGAACACTGCGGGCCCTCCTTTCCAGAATCCGCACATGTGAGTGGAACTCGCTGCATCACTGCCCTGAATGGAAGATGAGCCCAATGGCACCCGCCGTATAGAATAGCTCCCCCTTTTTCTTACTTCACTTTAGCCGAGAGCTGCCGATGTGCTGTTGGCTTTCTCTCTCGTGTGAGCTGCCGCAAACAAGATGTTCGCACAACGGGTGGCAGTGTCCTATAATGGTTAAGGAACTGGACTTGTAACTGAAAGGTTGCAGGTTCGATTCCCAGGTAGGACACTGCCGTTGTACCCTTGAGCGAAGTACTTAACCTGCATTGCTTCAGTATATATCCGGCTGTATTAATGGATAAATGTAATAAGAAGTATGTAAGTCGCTCTGGATAAGAGCGTCTGCTAAATGCCTATAATGTAATGTAATGTTAAGGAACTGGGCTTTGTAACCTAAAGGTTGCAGGTTTCATTCCCAGATTGAACACTGCTGTTGTACCCAAGGTACATAACTCGCATTGCTTCAGTATATATCCAGTATATATATATATATATATATATATATTTATTATATATGTATAAATGGATACCATGTAAAAACAGCAAAAGCTGTGTACGTCTCTCTGAATAAGAGCCTCTGCTAAATGCATGTAATGTAATATAATGAAGCCTTGGAGCACATGCAAAGAAATGGAACTTTTAGAATTTGTAGAAAATGATTGTGCTTTAAAGAATGCAAACCTGTTTTATGATCTTTTTTGGGAGGAAGTAGTTAACCTAAATGCAATTGACTGAGGGGGTTAGTGTCGCATTTCAAATGATGTTTTGGTTAGAAAATAATGATTTGTAAACTTTCAGTAATCAATTATGAAGATTTTCCAAGTTGATTATGAATTAAGAAAATGGAGGTGTATCTTTTGATGGGGTGATTCCATCTTTTAGTCTCTCTGTTTTGTTCCACACCCTGCTCCAGAGAAAGGCTGCGGACGCACAGCATCGAGTCGTCAGGGAAGCTGAAGATATCGGCAGAGCAGCACTGTGACTTCACGGCCGAGGACCTAAAGGACCTGGGGGAAATCGGGCGGGGCGCGTACGGCTCCGTCAACAAGATGGTGCACAAGCCCAGCGGCCAGATCATGGCGGTCAAGGTGATTGTCGTCTTGGTTCATCTCTTCCAGTGGTGTGTTGGGTTATAATGAACGGTCATGTCTTGGTCTTCGAGGATCAGGTTGGGATCTGTGTTAGGCTCTAATGTACGGTCATGTCTGTGTTAGGTTATAATGTACGGTCATGTTTTGGTCAAAGTGGATCAGGTTGGGATCTGTGTTAGGTTATAATGAACGGTCATGTTTTGGTCAAAGAGGATCAGGTTGGGATCTGTGTTAGGTTATAATGTATGGTCATGTCTTGGTCTTAGAGGATCAGGTTGGGATCTGTGTTAGGTTATAATGAATGGTCATGTCTTGAAAACAGAGGATCAGGTTGGGGTCTGTGTTAGACTCTAATGTACGGTCATGTCTGTGTTCGGTTATAATGTACGGTCATGTTTTGGTCAAAGTGGATCAGGTTGGGATCTGTGTTAGGTTATAATGAACGGTCATGTTTTGGTCAAAGAGGATCAGGTTGGAATCTGTTTGGTTATAATGAATGGTCATGTCTTGAAAACAGGATCAGGTTGGGATCTGTGTTGGACTCTAATGTACGGTCATGTCTGTGTTAGGTTATAATGTACGGTCATGTCTGTGTTAGGTTATAATGTACGGTCATGTCTGTGTTAGGTTATAATGTACGGTCATGTCTGTGTTAGGTTATAATTTACGGTCATGTCTGTGTTAGACTCTAATGTACGGTCATGTCTGTGTTAGGTTATAATGTACGGTCATGTCTGTGTTAGGTTATAATGTACGGTCATGTCTGTGTTAGACTCTAATGTACGGTCATGTCTTGGTCACAGAGGATCAGGTCGACAGTGGATGAGAAGGAGCAGAAGCAGCTGTTGATGGACCTGGATGTGGTGATGAGGAGCAGTGACTGTCCGTACATCGTTGAGTTCTATGGTGCTCTCTTCCGGGAGGTGAGCCATCTATGGGACAAAACTAGAAACCTTTCAATGGAAGTATTTTGGAACAAAATTTTGTTTGATGCCATGCCATGAAGTCCCGTTATCTACATTACACTTTGATGTTTCTGTTTTATCTTTTGCGAAAGTTTCGGTTTTCCGCCTAACAGTGTGAATACATAAGGAACCGTGGTATTGAGCAGTTGTCTAGGAAACTGTCTGTGAAATAGCATTTTACGTTCAGGTGGGGCTTATCTGATGTATATGTTCTAAATTGTGTAAGTTGAAATCCATCTATGAATGGATATTAATCCTTTCATAAATAAATATGAATGCATTTTGATCCGTTTTTTTTTTTTTTTCCCAGGGAGACTGTTGGATATGCATGGAGCTCATGTCTACCTCGTTTGACAAATTCTACAAATATGTATATTGTGCATTAGACGATGTGATTCCTGAGGAAATATTAGGCAAAATAACATTAGCTGTAAGTTGGTACTTTATTTACAGATTTGGTTAACTAGACTTGCATGACAAACATTTATTTGTTATTTATGAGGATGTAGACTTATTTATGATATCATAGACTTATTATTATTTTCTCCATTCATGTCTTTCTTCTTCCAGACTGTGAAGGCACTTAACCACTTAAAAGAGAACTTGAAAATAATTCACAGAGGTAAGGCCCGTCTCCTCCTATCTTTTTGAAGAAGTGTTTTTATTTTTATTTCATTTTTTAAAGTTATTATTTCTCATCCTCCCTTTATCTTGTAAGATATACTTGTAAGATATACAACATTGAAGGTATTGAAGATGCTATAACGAATATCCGATTCGTTTGGTCTTCAAAGTTGGTAAACAAAGCCTTCTGCCTCCTGGCGGGTATACTACGAAGAAGGATTTCCAAGTTAGCTGGATAACTGATAACTGAGTAAAACCCGGAACCCTCCCAAATAGGGAACATGGACTGAAGTAAAAAGAGCTGTTTCTGTGTCTTACTCAGTGCCGTTATCCAGGGGGGGTACTTCACAAAGCAGGATTACTGAGTTAGCTGGATAACTGCACTTAGTAAAACCCGGAATCCTCCCAACATCTCGAATATGGATTGAAGTAAAAAGAGCAGTTCTGGATTTTACTCAGTGCAGTTATCCAGCTAAATCAGTAATCCTGCTTTGTAATATACCCCCCTGCCCCCTGATCTCTGCAACCACTGCTTGACGTTGTGGGGTGCATTCTGGGAAATGTGAATTCAGCCTGTAGTTTAGTTTCTATCTGCATAGTTTTTTTTCCATCTTACATTTTTTCTCATTTCACTCATTGTTTACATCCTTACAGACATCAAGCCATCCAACATTCTCCTGGACAGGAAGGGCAACATTAAGCTCTGTGATTTCGGCATTAGCGGACAGCTCGTAGACTCTATTGCCAAGACCAGAGATGCCGGCTGTCGACCCTACATGGCAGTGAGTGATCAGAGCATAGTCCACCTGGATTACACAGTTGCACATATAGCGATTGGGAAAAGCAAGTTCTAGAAAGTCTTCCCCTTGATTTTTAGCGAACTTCTAATGTGCCTTTTTTATGTTCGAGCCAAAACGTGGTTCAAAATGGACGCCGATTTCTCACAGGTCCTCCAGCGGTTTTAGCGGATCTCATTTCATTAGCTTCACTTAACGCGCAGGCCAGACAATATATTGCTTTTGGGAAAAGACGGTTATTGATGTTTATATATTATATATGTAGTCAAGAATAAAGGTGCTGGACTGAAGCATTCTGCCGGTGGACCTGTGGCCACTACTTGTCAAACGGCTATTAAAGAAAATAAGGGGAACAGACTGTGCGTCGGAACTGATCGATCCCGGTGTGCTGTGATTTAAGTTAATCTGCTGAAGATGCTGAAACGCCGCCTGTCGTGTGTTTTCAGCCCGAGAGGATAGACCCCAGCGCCTCCCGGCAAGGCTATGACGTGCGGTCTGACGTGTGGAGTCTGGGGATCACGCTGGTGAGTCCGGTCCCTGTGTCCCTTCAGGCTTTTACACCACACCATTTAGCCACATCGCAGGTCTTGGGCCTTTTCAGCAGAAGTGTAAAATCCGAGTTCAGAAAGTAAAACTCCACCCCAGTATTTGGTTCCAATCAGCTGGATTTGCTAATTGGCACAGTTCTTCAGCCAGTAGGTAGAACTAATTAGTGAAATCAGCTGGCTGAGTTCACGGGTGGAAGAAACGCATGGCAGGACTTTTAATTTATGACCCCTGGATTTTCCTCTGCTTTTCAGCCCATTTCGGACTGTGCGTACCGTGACGTAATTTATCGCATAGCTATTATAACTGCGGCCTGCAGATTTATGTTTCCGCGTGTACGGACCTAATGCGTTGTCCAATGTCTTCGTCCCGCTTTGTTTTGCTGCAGTACGAGCTGGCCACGGGCCGGTTTCCCTACCCAAAGTGGAACAGCGTCTTTGACCAGCTGACGCAGGTGGTGAAGGGCGACCCACCCCAGCTCAGCAACTCGGAAGACCGGCAGTTTTCCCCCAAATTCATCGCCTTCGTCAACCTGTGGTGAGAATTGAACCATAGCGTTAGTCACAGCTGCACGGGGCAGTCTGGCAGCCCGGACTCTGTCCTGCAGTTGTGTGGTCGTGTAAGGCTGAAGTGTTTATGGGTATTGTAGTTGTAATGCCGTGGGATGAATGGTTAAGGTATTGACTTGCGTGAAAGGTCCTGGCATCTGTAGAGAGGGATTAAACACTTGTTAATTTCACTAGCCAAGTTATTTTACAGCACAAAAAGTTAAACAATTTTATTGATATTTAAATGCTTCTCCTCATAAAGTATGATTTGTACATCTAACCAACCAACGTGTGATTAGTCCTTCCCAAGGCTCTACTGGTAGTGGCTGTGACGTGTTTGCATAGATCTGAGATCATAGATCGGTCTGTGTGCAATATACAGTGTGACTGTTGTTTGTAGAATATTTTGGCAACGTTAAATTATGCGATTTGGTTTTTGTTCCTAGCCTTACAAAGGATGAGTCAAAAAGGCCAAAGTACAAAGAGCTTCTGGTAAGCATTTGTCCATATCCCTCACACTTTAGTAAAAAACAAAAACAAATAAATAATAACAATTTTTTAAAAGTAACCGTTTTTCCACTACGTTTGCTTTTTCATTGAGCGAGCAAAAAGCGCGAGTGAACAGAAGCTTGTGTTTTTCGCAGAAACACGCGTTCATTCTGATGTACGAGGAGCGTACGGTGGACGTGGCCAGCTATGTCTGCAGGATCCTGGATCAGATGCCCACCTCACCCAGCTCGCCCATGTATGTGGACTGATCCTTCTCCACTGGAGGCACAGAGGAAGGAGGGCCGGGGAAAGAAAGAAAGAAAAGAAAGAAAAAAAAGACGCAAAAAAACCTAAATCTTACGGTATAAATATCTGCTTCGTCGAATGCCGCAGCATTTAAAGTCAAATAAAAACCCACTGGTGCAATGGCCTTCGTCTGAAAACGCAGTTTTAAAACGGTTTCCACTGTTAGAAGTGATATTCAAAATTATGTTGAATCAGTAATTGCGTGTAAGTAATTGTCAATAAAATACTGATCACAGATGACACCCTATTTCACGGGCAATAGGAGTTACGAGTATAGTAATTCATGCCGTCTTGGTTTCTGTTTGTCTTGGCTATGCTACCTAGCTAGCTATGCTGTGTTTCTAGTTCTAGCAAATGGCTAGCTTAGTGAACATTGGTTTGCTAGCTGTGTGGCAAGCCAACAGAAAACATTGGGCTGGCCAATCGAGTGGTTAAAGGAGATTAATTAGTGGGCAAGGCCACGTAAACGGAAATATTTGTCTAGATTTTTTTCTTTAAAAAAAATAAAGTAAAAACTATATAGTCTGTTATCTCACTACGCTTTGTGTAGTTTGCTAGCCATTCCTTTCCATTGTTGGCTCATATTCCAGCAAAGGCCTGACCTGCCTAGCAGACCAATATATGAACTCTCTGACTTTTGTAGTTGATCACAAATGATGGCAAATAAGAATAATTTCATAATGTGTGTGTGTAATGGTAAAAACCAGTGGTATTCAGGAAGGCTGTTTCAACGGTGGGATTTGTTTGGCTTTAAGAGAAGAAAATGTCCCCCTACCCCATCTGCCAGCCACCTTGTGCAATAAGATTGGTGTTCATTTCAATCATGTCTGTATATTGGCATCTACACAAGTACTCTCTCTTTCTCTCTCTCTCTCTTTCTTGCGCACATACGTAACAGTCGCACACTAGTAAACTGATCATGCCGTGGTCTTGGCTCATGTTGATGACCTCATTCATCTCTTACGTGGAAACAGTGTAGTGATGAAAACCTGGAAATATATTTATAGTATTAAATCACTTGTGGAGTATGATTTCTTTTTTCTTTCCTTTTTGGTTTTTGGAGACGTGTCAATCAGCATATGATATTAGAAAACGTATTTTGTGAATAGACCCACCTCATCCATCTCTGTATGACTGTTGAGCAGTGTGTGTGTGCGTGTGCGTGCGTGCGTCAACACAAAGGAAAATTAGTTTGTGGACAGGATTGAATTTTACCCAGCATGCACAAGGCTAATTCAGGTTGTTTGTGTGCCTTGCTGTGCAATGGATCTGCTGATAGTAAAGACAATAAAGAGAGAAATCTGTTTCATGAGACGTTGATTTAGACACGTGTTCACATGTACGAGAGCTTTCACCATTTACATATGGCCAATACACGTAGAAAACACGGTAACGTAAACCTGCGTACACACATGCACGCATCCACAGACTTGTATTTGCTGGCACAGTGACCTTCACACTTTGTAAATATGTGCAAACATGTCCTTCAGAAATCATGCGGTGTATGGCTTTCCTTATTGGGGTGGGAAAAGAAAAAGAGGAAAAGGTTTTAAGAGGAAAAAATATTTTATATATATCACCTTTTCACCACATGTGGAAAGAAACATTTGTTCTGGGTGCTGGAAAGTGTATCTGTGGCAGTAAATCTTTGGTATTCATCTCCCTCAGTACAGTTAATGGTTCAGTCCAGTCTTCGATGGTTTGCTCCACTCTTGGCAACAGTGGAATGTTGATCTTTTGAGACCTCTTCCCTGTCATCAGCCATAACAGTGCTCTCCCTGTGTCCAAAGAGAGGCTTAGTGCTGAAAATGTGACCATCCATAGTGTAAAGCTACGCTTTGCTGTGTACTGCATAAAAGTTTTTTGTTTTTTTAAAACACCTATTTGAATAAGGATGGTAATTCAAGATGGCCGGGTGAGAACTTGCCGTTCAAAAGCAATGCCTTTGGTTGTTTGCCTGTGGCTTGAAGTTCTGGGTGACCTGCTATGTACCCTGGCTTTTGGGTTTTCCAAAGTTTGTATGCATCTGGATATCACTTTTTCAATGTGGACTTCCTATTGAGAAGTACTAAATTTGTAACTTGGAAGTCTCACTTTGTGAAGTGCTCACCGTCAAAAGGGAATACAATAAAGGGTCAGTTTCTCACAATGCACCAATGTGAAGTGTCCCAAAAACTGAAACTTTCTGTTGAATCAGAGATGCAATGTACACAGCAGGTTGCAGTGACCAGGAAACACGAGTCCACAGGGTTATTTCTTGTTTGAACCGTTACATTAGAAAACTATGACCGTATTACTAGCAACAGCTCTTTGGTTTTTTATTTATTTATGTGGTACTCAAATGAGTGTTCTGACTAACTGTCAACCAGTTTTCAAAAAACGGTTTCAGAAGGAGGGAAGAGAAAGAACAAATATAAAGAATTGTGAATTATGCTGTATAATAAAAACTTATCACTGTCAACGTATGTTCAAAAACGTGTCACCATTATCCTGGCTTGAAATAGTCTACACATTATGAACACTTAAAGCTTGCACTTTTTTTTTCTGTTGGGACATGAGACGATTAAAATAATGGAAATGGTCTCTTAACGGACAAAATTAAAAAGATTATGGAGAAAATGAGTGTAAAAAATGAAATGTCCATTTATTAGCATATTAATATTAGATTATAAAATATTAAGGGTGAGGATTTTACTACGTTGGTGTATCTTTAAGGATTTAAAGAAATGTATAATGTTCGCACAACTGTGAAAATAAAACTGTACATTGTGAAACTGGGTTGTATCCTGTACTATAGAAAATGTATAAGACATATAAAAGATGAGGGGGGAGTGTTGTGCAGGGATATTGCCTTATGCGTCAGTGAATAGGAGCATACTTAATCTAACATCTGGCTTTAAACAGCTCCTGGCTTTTTATTTCTATCCTATCTACTGGTTTGACTTCCTATATTTAAGACATCGATGGAATCTAAGTGTTCATGTAGTAATGATTATAGTCTGTGCCTGCAGGTCAGATGAAATAAAATTAGAATGTGATGGTGCTGTGGCCTTGTCGTTCTTCGCCAAGGAAACCTGTTGTGACCTTTAACCTTCGATAAAGAAGGAAAGAAAAGGAAAGGTCCAAAAACTGACGGCCTTGACTAAATCTGGCCTTTCACACCAGTCGTATTATTGCTGACGTTTCCCTGACGTTTATCTGCTTGGGTGCTCAGAGGTGTTCGCCATTCAACATTCACATGTTGGTAAGAGTCATAGTCATGAAAAATAAAAGGAATTTTTTTTTTTTTTTGTCTACGATGGCAATCCCATCAAGATGAACACTACTTATCTCTCTCGGGTTTCTGTCTACATTTTTGATCATGTGAAATTAGTAGTATATAAGTCATGTAGTATACCCCCCAGTGGGGCCTGTCTGAAGCAGGATTACTGAATGAGCTGGATAACTGCTCTGAGTAAAACCCGGAACAATTTTTTTAGTTCATTCCATGTTCCAGATTTGGGAGGGTTCCAGGTTTTACTCAGTGCAGTTATCCAACTAACTCGGTAATCCTGCTTTGTGATACAGGCCCCAGGCCTTAACAATATTTATAGACAATAATTACACATTACATCCCTGTTACTCAAATCCCGGTCCTAGAGGGCCAAAAACTGCTGGTTTTACACCCTCCTTTTACCTGGGGGTCAGGTGTGAAGACAGTCTGGCCAATCAGTAGCACTCATTTTTCAGTTAATTACCTGGGAGAAAAGACAAGGAGGGACGGATTTGAGTATCCATGCATTACGTTGTATTTGCATAAAAGTTAAAAGCACAGATGATGAACAGTGATACCATCATGTTGGTATAGCTACTTCTAATCGCTCTGCACGCTATCACATTTAGCATAAATGCTCAGGGATATATAGTATATGCATAGTTGTGTGCTTATGTTCTTGTTTGAACACCCTGGTATTACACAACAGCCATCTGTGCATCCCAGCAAAACACAATTGTCTTTAAACAAATATATTCTTCTATTATGATATGAAGTGATGACTTTGTTTTCATAGAAATAGATTTATTCTGTGCTGACCTACAACTTAAATTCAAAGCTAAAACTTCGCAGTGTTTTAAGTCTTAATTTCAGGTTTATTTATATTGCATTTAGTCTATTTCTTTTCTTATTTGAAATAATTTTAATAGATTGTTTTTCAAAATTAAGTGTGACCGTCACTGCTTTGCCTTCAATCAGCGTGTATATAGACACGCCCCCGTCTGGCTGCAAGCGTAATTTGCGCAATGTAGGTATACGTCATCTCCCAGCGCCGGGGAAAAAATGCACTGAAATGTCACGTTGTTACATCAGAAGTAGTCAGCAAACAAGCCAACGATAAATTCTAAGTATTTATGGTATTAGATTAGAGATGTTAACTAGCTATGCACTGTGATGTTTAGCTCGTTACCAGGCGACTAGTACTAAACTTTATTGCCTGAATGTTTATTACGAAAAGAGCTACTTTCAACTTAAAATCGATCGCATGGTTATTGAGGCATTCAGTCGTTGGTAATTCTCGATGCGCTTTGAACGTATGGATTAAGAGCATTCCTCCACAGACAGCTTTCCAACTTCTGCGGAATATGGCATCTAATGCTAGTGGCAATCAGAAACCGAATATGAAAAGATCTAAACCCCCTAAAGAGAGCTTACGGCATGTTAAAACTAGAGAGCAAAGGAAAAATGTGGAATTGCATGGGCCGGCGACTGTCTACGTACAAGTCATTGGAGCAGGTAGCCGTGGAAACGGAGCATCTCTCTATGTGTTCTCCGAATACAATCGGTAAGTCGTAGCTAAGTACTTTCGCCGTTTTCTAAGCTCAATACCGTGACACCTCTGAAATTGCTATACATTCTTCTAACTGCAAAAACATCGATTCACAGATATCTGTTCAACTGCGGAGAAGGAACACAGCGGCTTATGCAAGAACACAAGTACGTCAAAGCACTACAACGCAGTTAGTGCGCCATAAATTAGATTGTATAATTGCGTTGTGCTAACATCCACTTGATCTTTGTGTGTTCAGGCTAAAGGCAGCTCGTCTGGACAATATCTTCCTCACGAGAATGACCTGGGAGAATGTTGGTGGCTTGTCTGGTAAGAGCACCACACGACCAGCTTGGGATGAAACAACATTTAGCCAACATACAGCTTGTCTTGTCGTGCCGAGCAGGTGTAAAAGGAATACATTAATTACTTTTTAAAATTATAATTCAAAAACTGCTTTGTGCGACACTTTAATAGAATCGGATTGGGATTGAGCTGGTTAATTTGCATTTGTTCTCTGTGACATTGGCACGGTTGATATGAGGGAACTGTTGCATAAGACCTGTGTCGATTTTCTGATTATTTATGAGCATCGACTCAATTTATTCCCTGTACCTCCAAACACTCTCGGTTAGGGAAATGCACAGATTGTTTTATGAGAATTAATTTCTGTAATCCCTACAGATGTTTCAAGCCATTGTCAAATTATGCCAATCACAGTTTGCTTATGTTTTTCTTACTGGCAGCACTGACCTCAATAGTGAATGAAATGTTTAAAGTAAGGTATAAATACTTTAACTAGGGTCACATAAGAAGTGACAAACTGGACTATGCTACCCACGTTGCCACGTGATAAATATGCTGTCTGATTGCGCCGGTTTCTTCTGCAGGTATGATACTAACGCTTAAAGACACGGGAGTTCCCGAATGCATTCTCTCTGGCCCGCCACAATTGGTGAGTGGCTGTTTCGATACAAATACAGGGCTTACGGCAGGAAACTCAGCCTCGTAATATTTTAAAACAGTTAGGCCTATATGCTCATTCTAAACTGATGTCCAGTTGTTTCAAGTTATTTGATGTACACTGTTGCCGGGAAACAGTATGCATCACTGTGGTGAATTGGATTTTTGTTTTTAGCAAAAAAACACCAAGCACGGCCTCTTACTCAGCAACCTACATATTGATGACTTTTGCTTCTGGTGCACATGATCACATGTTCACTGTCTCTGGAACCTTGTACTGCTTGTTATGAATCCTAAAATGTGTGTGGTCAGATTGCTGCTTCTAGCTGTGCAGAGTTTAATAAACAAAACCGTTTTTTAAACATTTTTCTTTTCTCTTCCCGTCAAGGATAAATTTGTGAATGCGATCCGTGCTTTCTCTGGGCCATTGGAAGAAATCAAGCTCGGTAGTGTGTCAAAATTTTTCAAATTATTAATTTATTGTAGAAGGAAGATGATGTGAATTTTCACTTGTGCATATTTATAGATTTTCTGGAGATTTCTACAGGTGTCCTCCTTGAATTTTTACGATGGTTTAAACATGCTTGTGTTTTTTGGGCAATATTGGGTTTTAAAATATCAGCTAATTCAGGAAAAGACTAAATTGTCACATTTTGTTTGAGGTCTTGTTCTGTGTTCACAGCGGTCAGTCCACACACTGACCCTCAGCATTCTGATAACACTATGACTGTCAATCAAGTGCCCATTATCGGTGAGTATGCAAATCAGTTCCTCTTATTTCAGCAAGACCACCCCCCGCACCAAACCAAACTAAACCAACATGCTAAAGTTCTGCTCTTGATCAGTAATAGAGGTTTTACTGTGATGCGTACAGTATGTTTTTATACCAACTGTATACCTATATTATACAATGTAAAAGCATATGGAGTATTTCTTCATACATATTTGTGGCGTAATAATAATAGTAATAATAATAATTGTAATAATTATGTAGAATGATGTTACACTGGTTTTGAAAATAAATATTGTACTCTGAAAAAGTGCATTGCTCGGTCAGATAGGCACTTCATTGGCCTGATTGGAGCTTTGTGGCCACACACCGTGTCCCGGAAAGGCAGGTTTACCGTATGCGTTTCTTTCCCCCGTCAGCCAAGCTGAAAGGAAACACACAGAGGCATTTCTCCAGCTCAGGGCAAGACAGTCCCAGGCGCAGTCCCAGCCACTCCCCCCAGAGGGAGCTCACGGGGCAGACTGCTGGGCCGGGCGGGTCAGCTGACAGCAGGAAGGAGAGAGCGGAGAGCCCAGGTGAGGTGTCCCTGTGTTGTCGTGGTTACGGTACTCAATTTATCACCGAGGCGGTTTCGGGTAGAAATTCTCTGTGGGCACCGCAGTAGCTTCGATAAAGAAAGATGTAAAATACACAGTGCCGACCTTTGCTTAGCAGTTGTCTTGTAATTAATTCAGAGATACTGAGTTACGGCAGTTTATTCATTTGTATGTGGTATGGTTCCAGCCGAATTTTAATACTAGCTGCCATCTTGAAGGGCCCTGAGATATGACCCTGTACACCAGTGGTCCCCAACTCTGTTCCTGGCGATCTACCATCCTGTAGGTTTTAATTTCAACTCTAATTTGGCACACATGATTCTACTAATTAGCAGCTCAACGAGATCTCTAGCTGTTGAATGAGGTGTGCTTTGTTAGGGCTGGAGTGAAGGCCTACAGGACGGTAGATCGCCAGGAACAGGGTTGGGGACCACCGGTGTACTGTTAAGCCCTACTAACTGTGATTGTTCTGGTGTTTACCCTTTAGGTGGGATACAAGGACCAAGCAGAGATCCCTCGCTGGTGGTTGCCTTTGTCTGTAAGGTCAGTACATTACATTACGGGCATTTAGCCAACTTATCCAGAGCGACTTACACAGCATTTTGCATTTATACATAGTATCCATTTATACAGCTGGATATATACTGAAGCAATGCAGGTGAAGTACCTTGCTCAAGGGTACAACGGCAGTTTCCGACTTGGGATTCGAACCTGAAACCTTTCGGTTACAAACCCAGTTCCTTAACCATTATACTACACTGCCGCCCACTGCCAGTAACACGGTCTCCTATGAACAAGCCATCAAACCTGTGACAATTTTAAAATAACAGACAAATCTCTTTGTTAATTAACATTTCTTTCTACTTTTTTTTGTAGCTTCACCCGAAAAAGGGGAACTTCCTGGTGATGAAAGCCAAAGAGCTCGGACTGCCAGTGTAAGGGGGGGGGGGTGTTTTAGCAAAGCCTAATTTTTTATGCCACAAGCTCCTGGACAGATTTGGATGTTTTGTTTTGTTTTTTGTGACTCAGATAATCGGCACAAAACATTTATATGTTCAAGACGGTCCTTCATCAGTATTTGTCCCTACTTTAACCTAGCTTAACTACCCTACTTCACTCTACCCTATGTGTCTATACTAATTATTCTATCAATTTAACACATTTTTTTGTTTCATTAAATATGGTACTCTAACCTATTCTATAAAAAATTGTTATTTTTATTTTAAATGGGACAAAATTATTTGTATTACATCCAAACACTTCAGTATGTTAAAAATATTTATTTCTTAATTTGTTTATGCATTTACCCTTTATTAATTTTTTTCAAAAATGAATACTGTTTCCCCGTTGGATGTGTTTGTTTTCTGCAGGGGAACCTCTGCTATCGGACCCATCATCTCCACCCTGAAGGCTGGGAAGACTGTGACCTTCGAAGGGAAAGAGGTGGGACCATAACTGCGAAGGCGATGACAGCATGGCTTTTTCAAGTTCCCCCGTGCCTGTTTTCAAGTTCCCCCGTGCCTGTTTTCAAGTTCCCCCGTGCCTGTTTTCAAGTTCCCCCGTGACTGTTTTCTGGTCTCGTGGGAGCCCATAGTGCACTTCTACCTTTGGTGTACCTGTGACTACAGATGTAAATCTAGATTTTTCCGTGGATCAGTTCGATGTGTGCTCTGCCAATTTGTATACAATTGAGTCACAAGTGGTTGTATGCTCAGAAACCCATGGCTAAAAATTATTCAGTTTGGACATACTTGATGCAGCTGATTTCAGTATACTGCACAGCAGTGGGCCCCAACCCTGTTCCTGGAGATCTACTGTCCTGTAGGTTTTCATTTCAACCCTAATTTGGCACACCTGATTCTACTGATAAGCAGCTCAACGAGATCTCTAGCTGTTGAAGGAGGTGTGTTTTGTTAGGGTTGGAGTGAAAACCTAGAGGCTGGTGGGTCCGGTTGTGAACGGAGTTTGAGATTAACACCAGCCACCAGCCAAATGCTGGTAAAATTTTGATTGTGGCTGGTAAGATTATTACTCTAGCAGCCACTTTGGCAGGTAACCAACCAGGTTGTGTTATCATGTAAATGTAATGTGGCTGGTAAAATGTTGAAAATGGCTGTTGATTTTTATAATCCACAAGCCACTCTGGCCAGTGGGTTGGGAAAAAGTAATATTTCATACACTGGTTGGGGACCACTGCTGTACATTCTTTAGAGAACTGGATGAATGCATTGGACAAGTGGCTGAAACTCAGGGCTCTTCTGTTGAAGTTGGTGTAATTTTGTGGGGGACCTTTCAGATCCGCCCTGCGGAGGTGTGCACTCCCCCTGATCCTGGGCCTGTCTTCATCGTGCTCGAGTGTCCTTCTGAGGAGTTCGTCCAGCCGCTCTGCACCAATGAGGTCCTCAGAAGGTAGTGCTGTCCACCAATCCGAGTTCAGCAGGTTACCTCCTGCACCAATTAGCTTTCAGTAGGGGACGCTCTGTACCCTTCACTGAATACTAGATTTCTGGAATAACCAAAATATAACATCAAGGCACAGCCTTCTGGTCAAGTGGGCAAATCACCATCTCCCACCAGGGAAGCTATATAAATTCGTTTATGTTTATAAATGAGTGAATGCCTTTTCATGCTTCAGTTTAAACGGTTAAACAGTAGTCTTTTATGTGCAAAAATGTGGAATAGTAATAGTCAATGTGACATTATTATAATTTTTTTAAATGTATTCTGTCAATGGTAGCACATACGGACAGGTACCGTATATTTCCCACTATTAAAACCTGGAAAATTAAATGAGCGGTAAACTTGGCGTCAACATTGTGGGTGTTTTGGCTTATCTGCCTTATCTGCAGGCATCAGACAGGTGGCTCGGAAGACTCTGCCGCTTTAGTGGTTCACATGACTCCAGAGTCGGTGCTGGAATCGGACGACTACAAAAGCTGGATGGAAAGGTGTGCACGTGTCCATCAACGATCGTCCGTTTTATACAAGGCTCTGTGACCTCTGAGCTCTCCTTCACGGAAGCCCCCCGCCCACCTTTGGCTGATTGGTTTCGATGTGTTCCGCAGGTTCGCGCCCGACACCGAGCACTTGATTCTCAACGAGCAAGTCTGCACCGTTCACAACTTCAGGAGCCACAAGCTCCAGACTCAGCTCAATCTGATCCACCCAGAGATCTTCCCAGTATTGAAGAGCTATGCTACAAAGGTACATACGGGTAGAGCAGGATTATCATGGATCGAGGGTATATCTGCCTATCTTGTGCCCTCGCACTTGGAAACGCTTTTTTTTTTTTAAGTCGGTCATATAGTCCGGCTTCCAGCTTTTACGGTCTGTAGATCTGTCAGTCTGACAAAGAGGTTGAGGCTGCTCCTGTCCGTTAGTTCAGGTCAGCTTTTCAGCTTTTTTTAGTTTATTCTGTCTACGCCAATATAAAAAGTGTGTGTGTGTGTGTGTACATTTGATATTACTTGTATTGATTTGAAAAAAAGTGTATAATTTTTGTTTTCTTCGTTAATGAGTGTACATATTGCTGAAATGTGTGAATTGTGAAGGTGGGAAAATAAATCAAGTATAGCATTAAATTGGTAAATTTCGCTATGCACTCTCATAATAATACATCGATACAATGACATTAAGTTTTTTTTTGTTTTTTTTGCTTTGATGCTCTTTCACTGCCTTACTGGTTAATTCCAAAGCCACTGCATGTTTGTGTTGTGTCTGTGATGTGCATTTCATGCATTTTTCCAGATTACTTTCCCTAGTCCTTTTTGCAAAGAGCATCTGCCAAATAATTTCACTTCAGAGAATCAGCTCACTGATAGTTAAAAGTACAGCACAGGGGTGTCATTTCCCCATCATTCTGCATGGTATGACTGTGTAAAATCAAGCAGATTATGAGAGCTTTAAAATATTGTATTAAGTCAATTTAGCTCTTTGTCTCTCTCTCTCTGTCTCCTTTCCTGAAGGACAAACAGGCCGCTCTTCATGTACCAAATGTAAGAGCTGAATGTCTCCTCAAATTTCAGCTCAGACCCAAGTTGGAGTGGCAACGGTAAGTCACGTCCTTGAGTGTGCTCACATTCACCACCAGGTGGCGTACCGTAAAACGAATGCATCGTGTTGCCAGTGCCACAGAGCCATTATATGTATGCATCTAGTCTGTCATATCTATGGTCTTGGGTGTTTGAAATTGGTTCCTTTGAAGTAACTTCTACTAAACTTTGTTCAGGTGTTTGAACGCATCACCAATGCCTTTGAATTCAGTGTTTTTCATTAATTTGTTTGATTGCGGTATGCAATTAAGTATGATGCCGTTGCTTGTTGGTTTCAGCCTCTTTGCAGCGAAATGACAGTGGCTTGGAAGGTCTTGTGACTCTTTAAAATGGCAGTTATTCAGTCTGACAGTATCGCACTGTCAGGCTAAACTGACCTGCCACACAGAACCTTCCTTACGTCAATGTGAGGGACTGAGAATTATAAACCTGCTCTATGATCTTTGCTACCTAATCACGAATATCAGTTGTGTTTCTCTGAAGAATTCTCTGAAGGTAACAAGTAAAGGCAGCGTGCGTGATTTTGTGTTTGTGTTACCAGTGTTACCAAAATAAAGAGTAGCTTCTTGAGGGGTTCAGAAATGCATACAAGAGTTTAATGTTGAGCAGCGTACAGGAAGGCTAAGGGTATGATACCGTAGTTGCACTTGTATTTTCTCCCCGTACAGACCAGGAAATCAATTCCAGTTAGTTACTCCATTACGTAACATTGAAGTCCATTATCTCCTGCTGCATTTCAGTATGTACTTTACGACGTTGCACTTTAGCTTCTGATAGTGTCTCTAGAGATTAGAGACGAGTCGTTTGGCTGCAATTGTAATTGTACTTTATGAATCATTAATTAATACCTAATATTTTTCATTAATATCTAAAGACTACATGGTGTAAATACTTCACATGCCCGAATAAGCATGGTCTATATTAGCCTTTTCAGGTAATAAAGTACTAAAACAATTTAATTAGTTAATTCAACCTTTATTTAATTGTCTGAGAAGATCATTGATGGTGGCCCTCATTTGCGATGGTACGAGATTACACTGTCGAGAGAAAGTTTAAACGGACTAAAACAAACAAAGGGAAAAAGAGAAGAGATTTAGGAGTAAATTGAGTAAAGTTGTAAATTGTCTGGAGCGCTAAAACTTAAAGCAGTCCTTCCAAGTTCAGTCTTACCTGGAGCAAAAGCCTGTCAGTAGAGCGGCTTCAGTCTTACCTGGAGCAAAAGCCAGTCATTAGAGCGGTTTCAGTCTTACCTGGAGCAAAAGCCTGTCAGTAGAGCGGCTTCAGTCTTACCTGGAGCAAAAGCCTGTCAGTAGAGCGGCTTCAGTCTTACCTGGAGCAAAAGCCAGTCATTAGAGCGGTTTCAGTCTTACCTGGAGCAAAAGCCAGTCATTAGAGCGGCTTCAGTCTTACCTGGAGCAAACGCCAGTCATTAGAGCGGTTTCAGTCTTACCTGGAGAAAAAGCCAGTCATTAGAGCGGTTTCAGTCTTACCTGGAGCAAAAGCCAGTCAGTAGAGCGGCTTCAGTCTTACCTGGAGCAAAAGCCTGTCATTAGAGCGGCTTCAGTCTTACCTGGAGCAAAAGCCAGTCAGTAGAGCGGCTTCAGTCTTACCTGGAGCAAAAGCCTGTCATTAGAGCGGCTTCAGTCTTACCTGGAGCAAAAGCCAGTAATTAGAGCGGTTTCAGTCTTACCTGGAGCAAAAGCCAGTCATTAGAGTGGCTTCAGTCTTACCTGGAGCAAAAGCCACTCATTAGAGCGGTTTCAGTCTTACCTGGAGCAAAAGCCTGTCATTAGAGCGGCTTCAGTCTTACCTGGAGCAAAAGCCAGTCATTAGAGCGGTTTCAGTCTTACCTGGAGCAAAAGCCTGTCATTAGAGCGGCTTCAGTCTTACCTGGAGCAAAAGCCAGTCATTAGAGCGGTTTCAGTCTTACCTGGAGCAAAAGCCTGTCATTAGAGCGGTTTCAGTCTAACCTGGAGCAAAAGCCAGTCATTAGAGCGGCTTCAGTCTTACCTGGAGCAAAAGCCAGTCAGTAGAGCGGCTTCAGTCTTACCTGGAGCAAAAGCCTGTCATTAGAGCGGTTTCAGTCTTACCTGGAGCAAAAGCCTGTCATTAGAGCGGTTTCAGTCTTACCTGGAGCAAAAGCCTGTCATTAGAGCGGCTTCAGTCTTACCTGGAGCAAAAGCCTGTCATTAGAGCGGCTTCAGTCTTACCTGGAGCAAAAGCCTGTCATTAGAGCGGCTTCAGTCTTACCTGGAGCAAAAGCCTGTCATTAGAGCGGTTTCAGTCTTACCTGGAGCAAAAGCCTGTCATTAGAGCGGCTTCAGTCTTACCTGGAGCAAAAGCCAGTCATTAGAGCGGTTTCAGTCTTACCTGGAGCAAAAGCCTGTCATTAGAGCGGTTTCAGTCTTACCTGGAGCAAAAGCCTGTCATTAGAGCGGCTTCAGTCTTACCTGGAGCAAAAGCCTGTCAGTAGAGCGGTTTCAGTCTTACCTGGAGCAAAAGCCTGTCATTAGAGCGGCTTCAGTCTTACCTGGAGCAAAAGCCTGTCATTAGAGCGGTTTCAGTCTTACCTGGAGCAAAAGCCTGTCAGTAGAGCGGTTTCAGTCTTACCTGGAGCAAAAGCCAGTCATTTGAGCGGGTTTGATGTAGACCAACAGACCAGCCCAACAAAGAAGTCGTATAAGGTGGTAATTTTCCAAGGAGGCTTTGTAGATGAATAAATACCAATGCCCGTTACGTCTCTCGGAAACACCTTTCCGTTTGTTCGTTCTCGCCTTCATTGAATCATCAGTATCGGTAACAGGTGACCTCTGATCTCTGTTGCCTGTTCACAGAGACGCCATTCTCTCCTGTGATGCCTCTGACTTTGTGAGAGAAGCAGGAGAGCTCCCAGGCTTCCTCAAGGAGGTGGAGGAGTGTAAACGGAACATCGCGGACACCGACGTCGAGTCAGGTCAGTACCATTCAATGGAGGCGGTGGTGTAGTATAATGGTTCAGGAAATGGCCTTGTAACATAAAGGTTGCAGGTTCGATTCCCAGGGCACTGCCATTGTACTCTTGAGCAAGGTACTTAACCTGCATTGTTTCAGTATATATCCAGCTGTATAAATGGATACTATGTATAAAAAAAAATGTTAAATTTTTTTTATTATTATTATTTATTTTTTTAAAAAAAAGCTGTGTAAGTCACTTTGCCTGTAATGGATGATAGCAGGGGGAGCGTGCCTGGTAAATTTATTGTGTTATAAATTGGAAATAAAGGTTTGTTTATGGATTTTAAAAGCTGCAGGACCATTTCAGGATTAATTTGCTTTCTTGTTTATTCATAGTATTTCACTTAAATCTACGTTTGGCAAATGCTTTGTCCAGCAACCCATTGAAATGGTCTTTACCTTAGTACCTTGCATGCACAATATACTCATGGTTCACCAAAGTAGTGCTTAAAGATGAAAATGTGCAAAAACATATGTAATATCTTTTTAAAGTCTTCCAAGATTCTATCCACACACCTTTTTTTTTTTAACCACATCCAAGTATTACGTGACAGTGTTTAGAAGAGGCAGTTTCATTATTGTACCTTTATGACCATTACAAAGTATGCGTCCACATAGAGAAATCTGCTTCTAAGTAATATAAAAGCAGCATGAAGCTGCCAGCGATTATTCACATGCGCGTCTGTGTGTGTCTGTGTGTGTGTCTGTGTGTGTCTGTGTCTGTGTCTGTGTCTGTCTGTGTCTGTCTGTGTCTGTCTGTGTGTGTGTGTGCGTCTGTGTGTGTGTGCGTCTGTGTCTGTCTGTGTCTGTGTGTGTGTGCGTCTGTGTGTGTGTTCGTTCTGCAGGGAAAGTGGAAAAGTATCCAGAGGTGGTGTTTCTGGGAACTGGCTCCGCCCTCCCTATGAAGATCAGAAACGTCAGCTCCACGTTGTTAAACATCAGGTATGAGCCTTTGTGTCTTGTCAGATTTTTTTTACTATTATTTATTTATTTTTTTAAAGTTATATTTTTAGGGAGGGAGAGACATGCGATAAAGGTCAAGTGGCCAGATACCGAACCGCCCACGTCACGGCTCGTAATGAGCAGGTGGTCAGTGTTCTTACAGGCTACGCCACCGAGACGTTACCGGAACCGGAACCACGCAGCTATTGATCCTGAGCCGGTTAGCCAGCTTGTGAATGCGTGTGCTTTTCAGTAGGATTGACCTCACTTTTCTCACAGTCCCACTCAGGCAATGCTGCTGGACTGCGGAGAAGGCACTTTTGGGCAGCTGTGTCGTCACTATGGCAACAAGGTGGACGAGGTCCTGACAAAGCTGTCCACGATCTTCGTCTCTCACTTGCACGCGGACCACCACACGGTAAGCCCTGTTGCAGATCACTTACTGTCATTTAATGGGGCAGTTCACCCAAAAATTGAATTGAGATGTGTTTCTGTATACCCCGAGTGCTATCTATCCATCCATCCAAAGCACGCCCTTATTCTTGGGCTTATGTCAACACAGTGCGCTCTAGAATACTGGCGTGCTTTGGCTGAGGCTTTACGCGGATGTACACAGTTGGTGTACTTTGGTAGAAAGTAGTTTTCGGAAAAACCGTGCAAAAGAAGGCCTGTGGATGTTCGCGAGTAACAGTGTCATTATATTTGGAAAGAGATGTTGGTGTTTTTTTCAAAATGTTTTTTTAGCGCTTTGAGCACCACAAACTTTGGACCTGTTGAGGTCCGTTGTATCAGGGTGTTATCATGGTGAGCTGCAGCGGATATCTATATCTATCTCGACGAAACTATACGGATGGATAGATGGCGCTCCGGGGATATAGAAACGTATCTTAATTGAATTTTTGGGCGTACTGCCCCTTTAAACTCGCAGCGCTCGACTGCTTCACAACCTAACCACATTATTTTTAATTGCTGTGAATACCGTGTCATGACATTGCACGCGTTTTGCAGTTACTGTGCTCTACCGTGTCACGACATTGCACGCGTTTTGCAGTTACTGTGCTCTACCGTGTCACGACATTGCACACGTTTTGCAGTTACTGTGCTCTACCGTGTCACGACATTGCACGCGTTTTGCAGTTACTGTGCTCTACCGTGTCACGACATTGCACACGTTTTGCAGTTACTGTGCTCTACCGTGTCACGACATTGCACGCGTTTTGCAGTTACTGTGCTCTACCGTGTCACGACATTGCACACGTTTTGCAGTTACTGTGCTCTACCGTGTCACGACATTGCACACGTTTTGCAGTTACTGTGCTCTACCGTGTCACGACATTGCACACGTTTTGCAGTTACTGTGCTCTACTGTGTCGTGACATAACGCATTAGTTACAGTCCCGGCACTCTGTCGCGTCATCATTGCCAGCTAACGTGCTCCGCTATGTCGCAGCGTTGCGCGAAAACGTGCGGCCGGCATTCTGTACAACCTGGTGGCACTGCACGTAATTTATCGTCCCTGTGCATTCCGCTCGCCGTGCCGTCTCGGGGAAGTGTGTGGCCTTTGGGTTGTTAAATTAACTCAGACAGTCTGAGTGAATTTATCAGCGCTCCCAGTGACATCAGGGCTTTTAGCTGTGGGTTGCGCAGTAGTGATTGTTCCTTCTTTCCTAGGGACTGCTCAATTTGCTGCTTCAGAGGGAGAGGGCTCTGGTGAGTGTTTCTTTCGACTGTCGAGCGTGTCGTGTAGCGGCAGCTTTCAGAGCTTCAGTTTTGAAACAAAAAATCTAAATCTGTTATTGACCAATTTCTTTCCATTAACAAAGCAATTTGTTAAAATCACACTGTCATCCATGATGCTATGAATGTGGGTGAAAAGCCTTATCTAAGCAATTTTTAACCAGTGGAATAATTCCCCATTCTTAAAACACTATTTAATATGCTGCATATGAAATAATAAAATTTTTACCGTGCCCTATGAAATGGTTTATTTAAATTAACGGCACAGTCTACTGCATATACTTACATGTTCATTCATTCGAACAGCTAACTGGGACCCCAAAAGAAATCATCTATCACCTGTTATAAACCTGTTTAAAAGTTTGAACATAATACTGTAACCTAAACATTGTGAATGACTTCCATTGGTGCCGTTTAGCTGATTGTACTCATTTTGGCTGAGCTCGCTGGTTGCTAAAGTCTTTAAAAGCTGCTAATCTGTGTAAATGTTTTGATAATAAAATTGGGTTTTGAGCTTCTGATCAAATTTAATAAGAATTTTAACAATGAACATTATAGCAAGCATGTACATAACTTGGCGAAGAGAACATAATTCAGCCATTTTTAGTCTTATATTGCCTCTGTTCATAATAATATTTCTGTATCGCTTCTCAAGCATTAAAAACAGGAAAGTAAGGAGTTAAAATGGAAAAAGCAGTGGGTGTGTCAAAGTTAAAGCGCCATTTTTTTTCTGTCTTTCAGAACAGTGAAGGGAAGCCCTTTACCCCCATTTACCTGGTGGCCCCAATTCAGATCAAATCCTGGTTGTACCAATATAATGACCACTGCCAGGAGATCATGCACCACATCAAGTAAGCGGGCAGCAGTGTTGTATTATGGGTAGGGAACTGGCCTTGTAACCCAAAGGTTTGATTCTCAGCGATGACATTTACCGTTGTACCCCATACTTAACCTGGGGGGCATTTCACAAAGCAGGATTAGTGAGTTAGCTGGATAACTGCACTGAGTAAAACCCGGAACGGCTCTTTTTACTTCAGTCCATGTTCCTGATTTGGGAGGGTTCCGGGTTTTACTCAGTGCAGTTATCTGGCTAATTCCGTAATCCTGCTTTGTGAAATACCCCCCTGAATTGCTTCAGTATATATCCGGCTGTAAAAACGGGTAGTATGTGAAAAAGCTGAAAAGTTCAGTAAGTCACTCTGGATAAGAGTTTGTGCTAAAAGCCTGTAATGACATGTAATTTAAGTGTCCTGAGAGCTGAAAATAAAACCAGTGATCAGACATGTTTTTTACACAACCCTGGAAGTCAATGAGAGCATTGTGAGCCTGATTTACGAAGGCCTTTAGCGCTTGCAAAGCCTTTTAGCGCTTTTAGTGCAGGTGTTGCATATGCTAAAGGTCTTAGTAAATCAGGCCCTTAAAGTTGTTAATGGCTGCTGCGGCTTTGAGGTTTAAATCTTGGTTGAGGCGGCTGAACATGGATTTGGGAGTAAAATTGGGACTGGTCCTGAGCTTTGGGTATACCGTTTAAGTTTGGGTCTGGGAGGAAGTTGGGCGTCGCTGTTGAATTGGGGTTTGTGATTAAACGGCGGCGCCCTGCTCATTTTCGTCAGCCTTGTTCCCGCGTGGTTCCTGACTGAGGGGGCGGAGGTTCACAAAGCCAAAACGAAGGACGTCATCCAATCAATGCTCAAGAAATCTGACTTGGAAAAGGTATGCATGCCTTACTCTTGGGGGGGAATTTATAATAGGTTGCAAGAATATGCAGGTGATACTAGCCTGGTTGGCCTATATTTAAATGCATAGAAATGGAGAATATGTAAGGCAATGTGAATAAACCGATATTAAAGATGGTGTGGCATTGCAGGAAGGTAAATGCTTCATTGGTGATGTGCTAAATAAACGCAAAGGCCTTTTTGCTTTTTGCGATGATAACGTGCTGATTGGACTTTTACATTGAAAAGGAGGGAGTACATCATGTCGACGTGTATCAGCGCTGGTTTCTTTCCGTCTACGAATGCTACGGTGCTCCACAGTCTTTCTATCTCCCTCTCTTTTTTCTCTCCCTCCCTTTCCCTCCCTCCATCTCTCCTCTGTCAGTTTGAGACGTGTACGGTGCGCCACTGTAAGAACGCGTTCGCGTGCAGCCTGACGCACCAGTCCGGATGGAAGCTGGCATTCTCCGGTGACACCATGCCTTGCGACGCCCTGGTGGACATGGGTGCGTGTGGTCTGCGTGCGCGTTCTGTATTTATTTTATACATTTGTTAAATACAATTTTTTTTTGTGTGTGTGAATGATTTTCAGTTTCAAAGACCTGGGGTGGTATTTCACAAAGTAGAATTAAGGGGTTAGCCACTAACTTTTGTAAATAACTTTTGCATTTGCGCTGCGAGGAGCTGTAAGTACTTGTGTTGTTCTCCGCTTGTCTGATGTATTTTCTGTGCTTGTTTTCACAGGGAAAAATGCCACATTGCTTATTCACGAGGCTACGCTGGAGGATGGCTTGGAAGAAGAGGCGCTGGAGAAAAAACACAGGTGAGTCTCCGGGTCAATCCAAACACCTGGGGAACAGAGCCAAACCTGCTTAGGTACCAAACCAAATCAACACTTGTATCTCTTACAGAACCAATCCAGAACTTATATCTCTTACAGAACCACACCAATGGTTATATCTGTGACAGAACCAAACCAACACTTATATCTGTGACAGAACCAAACCAATGCTTATAACACACACACACACACACACACACTCTTCTGCTTCTCTGTTCCAGTACCACCTCCCAGGCCATTGGTATTGGGATGAAGATGAACGCTGACTTCATCATGCTGAATCACTTCAGCCAGCGCTACGCCAAGATCCCGCTCTTTAGCCCCGACTTCAACGACAAGGTCGGGATCGCCTTCGATCACATGAGGGTGAGTGACCTCAGAGAGTCACCGTGCGTCCGCTCCGCTGCATCCCTGGGTGCAGGGGAGCGGTTAAACACGGTTAAACACGGTCACGTTTATCTGCCGTTCCTCATCTCACAAAAGCACTGCAATGGCGGCGCATTATTTAATTTATGTGCGTATAGCACGTGCCCCTTATCCAGTTTACGTTTATCATTCCATACTCAGCTGGATTTGGGTTGATTATCTTAAAAGTCCTGTACCAACTTTTTATACGGAGGTGATGTGTTGGGTCATTTTGACCCCAGGCTCTGTACCTTTATAAAACACTTACCTCCGGCTATGAGAAGTTTATCAGGATTTTTTTACATTTAGGGATTAAAGTCAATTGGGAGTAGGCATGTGCCTATATTAAAATTTTATAGTTCGATTATCTTGGCCAACATTTTCACTATGTACGATATTAGTTAGATGATTATTTAAATAAGTTGAAAGTCTTAAAACAGTATTAAAACATACTTCAATTACTAAAAATAATTTATACCAATCAGAAAACATTTTTTATTGTTAAGCATTATGTAAAAATGTTAACATTTTGGCCGTGCCAATAACTAGCTTTCGCAAAATAATATTAGTAAATAAAACATTTTTTTACAACAAAATAACGTGCAATTTATTGAAGTAAATGTTAATATTTTGACGGGGACAAAGCTCAGTTGTTTGTGGTAACGTTATCTCCTCCTGCTGCGTCGATGTATGACCTCATGGTACAATGAAAACTTCCTTTATGTCGCTGTGTCTACTGAGCGTCAGAGAATAAGGAGTGCTCCCCCCTGTGTCCGGAGCCAGTTATACTCTTCTTCAGTTTTATATGACCAATGCTAAAATGTAACAGACGGTTATTTCCATATTTTGGTATCATACATTTTAATGTTTTTTTATTGCAATATATAGTCATATTGATTATTGTCCCATCCCTAATCAGGAACCATTAAGAAAACATGTTTCTATTACAATGATTTTGTGTCGGTTTAAACTGTTGGATCAATTTGACCCCAAACATAAAAGGTGTCATAAAATTTCAACATAATCGGAGGGTTAAGCGAGTAGAAACTGTGCCGTATGGATTTTAACCATATCGTCCGTTAGAAATGATTTGGCTCTTCGATTAATTTGAAGCTTTTTGACCGTTAGGGAGGGCACATGGTTCCTGCATGGGGAAGACCCAGGGGGGTCAGGGGTCAGATGAATCTTGATAAGAGACTTTGGCTATTTTTAGGTAGTGTTGTTATGAGGCGCTAAGGCTGAAAAGGGGCGTGACGGCAGTTGCCGCGTTTGAGGAATTAGAGCTGTTCACGGATCGGTTCCCCCGAGCTCCACCTGTGTCCGGAAACGGTCGCTTGAATTTGTGCTCCCACCCCCTCCTCTCCCGGGTTTGCCATTTCGGTGAGGCTTTAGTCCTCATCTTCTGAGACGTCCCGTGAAGACGACCTTTCACAGCCACCTCCCCCCACGCCTCCTCAGGTGCGTCTGCCCGACCTGCGGGTCCTGCCCAAACTGACCCCGCCCCTGAAGGCGCTGTTTGCGGAGGAGATCGGGGAGATGGAGGAGAGGCGTGAGAAGCGGGAGCTGAGGCAGATGAAGGAGGCCGGCCTGGACCTGCACCTCAACGGCCAGGGAACGCCGGGCGCCGTCGGCGGGGGCGACGCCGGCGATCAGGCGCGCGAGGGGACGAAGAAACGAGACCCGGAGGAAGTCGTAGAGCAGGTGAACAGCAAGAGACTGAGAGCCAGCTGAGCCTCGTCCACCCGGACCGGCCACAGGGGTGCCACCGTACCTCAACATTCGTACCTTAACATTCTATCAGAATCTTCTGACGGATTTCAGTTGGCCTTATAATCTCATTAATGAATTAGTTAAATTTAAAAAAGTATGTAGGATTGTTTTGAATAGTGCACTGTCACTGCAAGCTGAAGTATTTTGTTGGTACAGAGCTGCCATCTTGTAGCCCCAGATTTGTGACTACTAAGGTATTTTCAGTATATACACCTCGAGTGCAGGGTGAATTATTTTGGTTGTTTGAAATTGCTTCTGGAAAATTCCAATTTGCTGGTTTGCTTCTAGTCGCTTGTTAATAAAGCTTTTTTTTATTTATTCATTCTTCTTCCTTCACAAACACAAGCGAATAAATGCTAGGATGTGAGGCGTCCTTTCTTTTTGTTTTTCAATAACTCCGATAATTACGATCTGATTATGCTGTGATTCGTAACGATTTATATTGTATAAAGGTAACTATAAAGGACAAAGGAAGCACTGAAAGCAGTATTTCTTTGCAATAAAGGTGGTTTGAGTGAAAAGGAACACGACACGCTGCCCTGCCCGCCTGTTATTGTCTTACTGTCGCTAAAGCGGCATTCTGATCTAATCTGGCTCTGCCCGTACGGCCATTCATTTTAGCCTCCTGCTGCTGCGCTCTGTGACAGCTCAGTTCCGATAACCTGCGACTACCACGAGGTATGTGCGTAGGGTTGGTTATGAGGGTTCAAAGATTCTCCGAAACAGTCTTAACAGAGGGTCTTTGAATGTGGAATATGTGAATCTGAACCATAATTTACGTACGTATAACGACGTGCGAATCCTATTGATCTGCGAGCCAGCCATTAAATCAAAATCTTCACTTCCGTTTTATTTAATAATGAATCAAAGCGCAGTGGGAAATATTGAATGTAAAATGCAGAATGCTAACCATGTTCACGAAATGAAATCTCGGTGATTGATCAAACAACAGTGGAAATTTGTAGGGGCTGAAGAAGAGCACCTTTATTACTTATTGATTTTAAACTTTTTTTCTTTTTTGCCAAATGGTCTAATCTAAATTTACATATCTGCATGCAGTTGCAGCACACCTCCAGCAGGGGTACTCAGTGTGTTAAAAATCAACATAATAGATGACTACCAGCAGAGATGCTGGCCGACTTAAATCAATGGAAATAATGAAGTTATAAAGTAATACAGAGTAATATGGTAATATTAATCACATTTGCAGTTGTATTTTTCAGGGAGCTCAGTGGCCATTTTCAGAGGTAATGAAAAGAAAAAGGTGGGCGACGTGCAATCTCCGAAAATGATGGGATATTAAAAAATGGCAAAGGATATTAAAAATGGCAAAGTCATAAACCAGCGTAAAGTACTTCAGGTTAAATACTTTCGCATTAAATATGCTGTACATCTGGCACCTTAAAAAGCCAGTTTTACCGACTGAAATTTTATACCAGTGATCGGTTCGGCAACTGCTGATGTGATACCACACAAGACACATGCTGTTACTGTTAGCATAATAATTCAATAATAATAATAATAACAACTGCAAAAACCATTGTTGCTTGGGCTCCTGACCATAATAAAAAATGCATTTCTGTACTGAAAATCTTTCCTTTCCAATTCGTCTGGTTTTGAATTTCTATTTTAAAATCAATAATTTGTAGGGAGTTTTTGCAGACACACACACACACACACACACACACACACACACCCACCAAGCTGGTCCACCACCACAAGCTGCTATGTATGCCCCACCACTTTATATATTTTTATTTTAAAATGATTTACCCTCTAGGTGTAAGCCACATAGAGTGTGGGAATTATGATAGTCTGTAGTCTGAGAATGTACATTTGTGAGTATGCTCCTAAAATATACAGTATATGCAGGGAAACCTATTTCAACTCTAAGGGGGAAAAGTATTTAATACTATATTGCAGAATTCATAGGGTTGTATCTTAAACTCATCAGCTTATAAGTGTCTGAGTTTGGTAAATAATGTATGATGTTCCCTCTGAGAACATCACAAATGCCGTGTAGGAATGTGTGGTGAGTGTATGTCACTGTCTGGATGGCTGTGGGAGAGTAGAGCTAGGAGTCAGAGAGCGTTTCCCTCTCTCCCTCTCTCCCTCTCTCCCTCTCTCCCTCTCTCCCTCTCTCCCTCTCTCCCTCTCTCCCTCCCTCTCTCCCTCCCTCCCTCCCTCCCTCTCTCCCTCCCTCCCTCTCTCCCTCTCTCCCTCTCTCCCTCTCTCCCTCTCTCCCTCCCTCCCTCTCTCCCTCTCTCCCTCTCTCCCTTTCTCCCTCTCTCCCTCTCTCCCTCTCTCCCTCTCTCCCTCTCTCCCTCCCTATCTCCAAGTCCAGAGACGGTGCTCACCACTGTGTTGTACGCATCAATGACCGACAGCTTTTACACTTCCACAGTACATATAAGTATGCCAGTGCTCACTGCCTTCTTTCCTCCAAGGCCATCCAATTACAAACAAATGCTCACAATCCCAGTTCAGTGATTGGACAGTCTTAATGCACCACATCTTATCCCAGTTCAGTGATTGGACAGTCTTAATGCACCACAGCTTATGCAAGTCGCCCATTTTGCTTTTCTCTTTTATGTTTGTATGTCACTGGTTCTCTCTTTTTATTGTAGCTGCCATTCGTGTGGAAATAGTGAAATTTTGTAAATTTTCCCCAATTTGTAATCTCCAGTCATTTGCGCAGCTAACGCACAGCATTTTCCATCAGTTTTAGGAGAGGCACCATTATTTTCACTCGTCCACCAGCTGAGTTGTGCGGTCGCTGCGTTTTAAGACTTTTAGACTCTCCCATGTGCGGCTGGTTCAGGACGGCAACAGGTGTCCGATGGGCAGTGCTCTTGCGTGAAGAGGCAGAGCGTCTCCTGTTGACTGAAACCGGGGGGCAAAGCTATGCTCTATTATGGTAAATGGTAAATGGACTGCACTTATATAGCGCCTTTATCCAAAGCGCTTTACAATGGCCTCTCACTCACCCGTTCACACACACATTCACACACCAATGGCGGCAGCTGCCATGCAAGGTGCTAGCCTGCTCATCGGGAGCAATTTGGGGTTCAGTGTCTTGCCCAAGGACACTTCGACATGTGGACAGGAGGAGCCGGGGATCGAACCGCCGACCCTGCGATCAGCGGACGACCCGCTCTACCTCCTGAGCCACAGCCGCCCCTGCATTGCCCTGCAGGACTTCTGGTCAGAGATATTCAGTTGAACTAAAAGTATTGTCTTCTGCCTTTGTCCGGGTTTAACGTTTTCCGATTTGCTGGTCCGTCATCAATATTGCATGTTTGAAGGAGGAGCGTCCATGGCTTGCATAGTAATGCAGACTCTTACCAGAAACCCCTGTTACTGACTGGAACCTCCAAGGAGAGGATGTGAATGCTGGAGCTAAATATCCTGTCGGTATATAGAGCGTAGCCCAGCCACAAAAAAACACCGATATTAGTCCCTTTGTCTGTTGAAAACAGAGCAACTTGAGGAATGGTAAGGGGGGAGAAATTGGGTTTAATTAGGGCAATCATCTCTGAGAGATTAGCAGTATCATTGATGGGTTGGCTGATAACCACAATGGGAGCATTACGCTGACATGAAATGCTTCCCTTTAATTAAAGGCTAGATAAGAAGCTCGATCTTCATTTCTACAGTGAAGCCCGGTGGATAGTTGCTGTAGCTGGCTAGGAATTCAATTCAAAATGATTATTTTTATTTTATTTTCCAGATTTTTTCCCCTTTTTCTCCCAATTTAGTAGCCAATTGAACCCCTATTCTAATTCAATTCCCCCTGTGTAGCAACCGCTTGAGAACCACCGCTATACAACCCTGTCAGCCGGTAGTAGGAAGGAGGGCGCCACGTCCTCTACAGGGCGCGACTCCTCGAGCTCCTGACCGTGATTCCAACTCGCCCAGGGCCATTTTGTGCACAGCGATTCTCTCCGAGCCCCTCCCCCCACACGGAAGCAGCCACCAATTGCCGCTTCCACAGGGCACCGGCCACGCTCGGATCTGGCAGAACCGGGGCGCGAACCCCGATCCTCGGAGTACAACTGCGGTGCCCTCAAAATGATTCTTTGATAAAAAAAATTTGTCATTGCTGTGATTAATGTCGGATTTCGTAGTCCTTGTTTGTTTAATAGATCAATATTTCTGTGTTTTTGTAATGGCGTACTGAGAGCACTGTTTCTGGGCATCTGTGAGGGTGGTGAGGAGTTTTGGGAATGATTAGGTAAGTGTACTAAGAGACAACTTCCTTGTTGGTTAATGGCAGCCTTGAGTTGTTTATAGAACCCATATAACAGTAGTACTTATTCATAAAAGACACGGCATCGGAGAGGGAGCGTTGAAAAGGGATCTGCGGTCGGCCACTGGACAGGTTGCGTCTTACCCAGCTCAATATAAACCGCTTCTGACACTGGTAATGAAATCGGGTTCAGTACACTGACAGTAAAACGGGTTCAGTACACACACTAAAATGTCATATCATTTTAATTAAAAAAGGGGACACTAAAATGGGTTCAGTACACTGACAGTAAAACGGGTTCAGTACACTGACAGTAAAACGGGTTCAGTACACTGACAATAAAACGGGTTCAGTACACTGACAGTAAAACAGGGGTTCAGTACACTGACACTAAAACAGGGGTTCAGTACACTGACAGTAAAACGGGTTCAGTACACTGACAGTAAAACGGGTTCAGTACACTGACAATAAAACGGGTTCAGTACACTGACACTAAAACGGGTTCAGTACACTGACACTAAAACGGGTTCAGTACACTGACAGTAAAACGGGGGTTCAGTACACTGACCGTAAAACAGGTTCAGCACACTGACAATAAAACAGGGATTCAGCAGCAGTAGATCATACCCACAACGTTTCTGTTACAAGCCCATTATACTACACTACACTGCCACCCCTGAACGTGGGCTGGTTAATATATCCTGAGAAAGCTTAAAGATAGGGCCTAGTGTGCATCATAGTCTCCCTCCGCTGCCACCCCTGCAGGAAATAATGGCTCGACCCTGATACTCACGCTCTTCTCTCTGAGGTAACCATAATTATCACAGTTATGAATGTTTAATGAAGCCCATTAAGATGGCATATGATTAGACCTGAAAAATTGATCAAATCTCACCTGTAACCTCCTTTTGGGGGAAAACTTTTATTTTAAAACCCTCAATATTTTTTTTGCACTGATCAAAATGTAACTTTGGAAATTGTTTTTGATGGAAGAGCAATAACCAAATGTACTTAGCTTTGAGATTTTACTGCCACTAACAGGATCCTTCAAATGTGTAATTATGAGGGATTTTGAAAAAATGCCTCGCAGTATATGGATGGAACAGTCAATGATGGGATTCAAGCAGAAGAATGTTTGTCTCGTGCTTTATCACTTTGGAAAAACAAGAGAAAAAAGAAAGCACGTACTTATGTCATTTTTGAACATCCAGTTATTTAAATCAGGCATTGAAGCAAAGGCCCCAGACTCGTCAGCTTGGACGTGGCACACTATAGTGGTTGCTCTGTAACTGGGTACATATTATAAGACCCTCTTATTACACATACTTCACAATCTCAATTTCTCTTTCTTTCCCCTTTTCTCTCTTTCTCTCTCTCTCTCTCGTCCTCTCTTTCTCTCTCTGGCCCTCTCTCTCTCTCGCCCTCTCTCTCTCTCTCTTGCCCTCTCTCTCTCTCTCTGTCGCCCTCTCTCTCTCTCTTGCCCTCTCTCTCTCTTTCTCTCTCTCTTGCCCTCTCTCTCTCTCGCCCTCTCTCTCTCTCTTGCCCTCTCTCTCTCTCTTGCCCTCTCTCTCTCTCTCTCGCCCTCTCTCTCTTTTCTCTCTCTCGCCCTCTCTCTCGCCCTCTCTCTCGCCCTCTCTCTCTTTCTCTCTCGCCCTCTCTCTCTCGCTCTCTCTCTCTCGCCCTCTCTCTCTCTTTCTCTCTCTCTCTCTCTTTCTCTCTCTCTCAACAATTGAACAATATGGACAATGTGGAGACATGGGTGGGTAAATGAACATTTGTTGGATGGCCCTGCAGTGTGTGCTGTTGTTCTCAGCCTGCCTGGCGTACCATAGACGCTGGGTTTCTGAGCACCATAGATGGCCCTGCAGTGTGTGCTGTTGTTCTCAGCTTGCCTGGCGTACCATAGACGCCGGGTTTCTGAGCACCATAGCAGCCTCAGAGGAAGCCCACACAATAAGCTGTGATGGACAAATCAATGGCAATTTGCTGAGTATTCAGCTAGTCTCCTTTCTCTGTGGCCTAGCCTTGACTCCGCTGGGCACCTGGCTTTCATCCAGGCCCTTATACATGGAAGAAGCTTCCCGCTAATTAATTAATTACTCACGGCGGATTGTTTTTTATGTTTTGTTTTTTTTGTTGTTAGGTTAATCAAGTTTTCAAGTATTTTTGTGGCACCATTGTACATGTCATTCTCCCCATGTATTCAATGTCTTTTTAAAAACATTTTTTTTTACTCTTGCCTCGAATGAGTAAAATCACTACGTAACTGTTTTCTTCTGAATTTCACGTTGAGTTTAATGCCATCATTACTTAAAAGATATTTAAGTGATGCTGTTTGTCTGAAATTTCTTGGACAAAGACATTGACCGACTGTTTTTCTGTGATTTTCATCTTGGATCTATGCGCGTAATGTGTGACTGCTTAAGATATTTATTAATACATTTCTTAAATATTCCAATGGCACAATAACCGAGAAGCTGTTTTACAAAAATAATTGTACAACATGACAGTAGTAATTGCATCTGTAGTGACACCTGACAATATCAAGCATATATACTATCGCATTAAATGGTAAGATACCTCAAGTTACTTTGGGAAATCCCCTATAAACTACTCTGGACAAAAGGGGCAAATATCTGGGGGTAAATGTGACTTCCAGAGTCAAACCCGACCAACGGAAATGATGAGCCAAAGTAATTTGCAACTCCCAACAAGTTCAGAACAAAATAATATTCAAAAAGTGTTCGAGGATATCAAATTCAAATTCAAGTAAAGCTTTATTGGCATGGCGAGGGTACACTTACATTACCAAACGCATATACTGACATAACAAACGCAACAGATAATAAATAGCTAATTTAACTACAGTAAACACGCACACTCAAAAAAGAAATAAAATTCTACATCTACAAGTCAAACACTAGAAATTGGTCATTATATTGGATATCTCTCTCCCCGTTCTCATGTTGCTGAGCCTGTATTTGTGGCGGCACTATAAGGTGGTAATACCATGCTGAAGGTGTTATATGTGCTCCATACTAGTGAAGAATAGGGCTCTATTTCCTTTTTTCTATTCCACACTCGTAAACTATTTTTAGCTGGTTTTTTTTTGTTGTTTTTTTTTAGAATGATATGGGTCAAAACCACTGCCAAACACCCTCCCCCCCAACCCCCCAACCCCCACCCTCCTCGAATAAAATGCACAAACAAATGCACAGACTCGTATCGCGGTGACTTCTGCGTCGAAGGCAGATAAAAGGCGAAACTGTGATTTCTTTCACAGCTGTGGCATTCAGCGAAGGGCTGTTATAAAAAAGAAAGAAAGTTGCGACTCCACAGATTTGATGACAAAGAGAATCAAGGTCATAGTGGTCTTAAGAATGTAGGACAGCTGCTCTCCGGGGACGTTCTGCGTGTCTAATACTTATTATAGTTTCATGCTGATCTGTCCCACACTCTCTCCCTCTCCCTCTCTCCCTCCCTCTCTCTTTCTCTGTCTCTATCCTCTCTTTCTCCCTCTCTCTTTCGCTGTCTCTCCTCTCGTTTCTTTTTGTTTTTGTGATTTCATTTTGAGTGTCATTTGTACATGTTGAGCTGGGACAAAGCTGGTTTTAAATTCACTTATCTCTCTCTCTCATGCTCTCTCTCTGCCTGCCTCTCTCTCAAATTCTAATTCAAAATGCTTTATTGGAATGAATCAACCACTCTTGCCAAAGCAGTACAGTATACAACGCAAATTTATAGAAGAAAAATAAATTAATAAATTAATTTATTAATATATACATATGGTACAGTAAGTGATATCATCTCTCTCTCCACGGAAAAGAGAGCGACACTCTGAGCACTAATATGCTGTGTGAACTGAACATACATTTCTCCACCGTCACCAGCTCACCCCTCATTTTTGCGAACTGAGACCTTTCATTTTGTGTATAATTATTATCGAGTTATTTCTCTGCTATTGTTATTGCATTGTTATTAATTATTGAATAAATTTTTATTGAGATAATGGGTTGCTTCAGATTGTCTTGTGGGTAAATGCTATATGCAATTACGGAAACCGAATAAGACTACGAATATAATAATGAATACGATGAAATGAACTGATAAAGCATTTTAAAAGTCTGCATGTATGTATCTTGTCCACACTAATACTCCTGCCCAGCCTCAACCTTTTAACTTGTGTGGTGGATCCTGTCAGATTTCTTCTTTAAAATGGATTGTACACCAAAAAGTCTGCTTTGCACCAGTGATGCACAAGCAGTTATTTTTGTGGTTCAGCTCTTCTCTGACCCGCCTCCCCAGACAAAGAATCAGCCCTGGAATGATCAATCTCTGCAGGTACAAATACAGACATAGTCCCAAAGCATCAATCTCTGCAGGTACAAACACAGACATAGTCCCAAAGCCTGCTTCTCACATTGTTAATGCATTGCTGGCGCCTGCAGATTCCTTCCTTATTTCAACAAATGAACAATGAACGTATGTGCCTGTCACACCGCCTGCAAAGGACTCTGGGTTCTGTAGTCTGCCACGTATCGATCCGCTCAGTCAGTTTGAGAAATCTGAGCATCTCTGTGAGCAGCCGCTGAATACAAAACGGCTTTAGAAACCCGACACCAAACGCACTGAGGAAGAGTAATTGTGTGTCTTTGTGTATGCGTGCACACGCCTGTGTGTGTGTGTGTGTGTGTGTGTGTGTGAGAGAGAGATAGAGAAAGTGAGCATAGGAGTACGTGTTTGCGTGCGGGTGTGTTTTCCGTATGAGTGTGTGGATTGAGGGAGCGGAGGGTGTGTGTATGTGCGGGGTGTAGCTAATCATTCCAAGGAGAAGGGGGAGGTGTGACATATCTCTGAAGTGGGTAATTAATGGGTACGGCTTAAGTTGTGAAACTGAGAACGCTGGCAGGATCTCAGAAAAGAGCCGTCCAAACAGATGTAATTTAAAAGCTCAGTACATTACCTCACACAGGCACAAACCTGACATGACACTCGTTTGTTTTAATACTGGGAAATTCACCTGTTCATTTTAGACTAATGCTGATAAATGTCATTAGATCTTTTCTAGGGGGGGGTACACCTTCAAGGTGACCAGTCAAGAAGAGCGTTTCTTATTCCTTTCACTTTTAAGACTTGCTGCACGGATGGTGCATTATTTAGCATTTTCACAAATATAGTCTCCACTCCAGATGGGTGCTGTCAACAAACAAGGTATGAACAACCAACAAACTTTAGAGGCGATGTGGAAAACAACAGATTGTTCTATCTGGAGAACAGCGTGAGACAAACGTCATCCCTGCCCAGCAATTTAAACTGCTTTGTAGAGTAGTTGTTATGGCCAATTTTCAGTGCATGGGGGGGGGGGGTTGAATAATTCAAAGCCTAATTATATAGTTGAAGCCCTTCCCTTGCTTGATACCCATACATAAATACGACCACCTGCCAATGTTCCCTTGGTTGCTTGTAGCTTTTGACATGACAGCTGTTTTGTGCGTAGCTAACCTCAGGGGCCATGGGCCTGTGGACTCTACTGGCTCTGGCCTATAGGTATTTCAGTCACAGCCTCTACACCTGGGGTGTCAGACTCCAGTCCTGGGGGGCCACGGTATCGGTACCTTGTTGAAATGAAACCCCAGTAACTGACAGATACTGCAGTCCTCCAGGACTGGACTTTGACATCCCTGCTCTGCAATAAAAATGGATGATGTTCACTATTTAAATTCATGGATTGTGGTATTGTATATAATATGTCTCGTTGTGCCTCAAGCCTAATTGATTCTCTCAAAAAGAGAGCCATTTGGCTGCTCCAACAATACCTGTATACTCTGAGCTCTATACTATTATACATTTTATGATAAGAATATATTACTACTACTACCACTAATAATAATAATAGAGATTAAATTCATTGTTTTCTTATTACACATAAATGAGAAATAAAAATGTTTTTTTTCAGTACATTCATTGCAGGGATAACCTTGAGCCTCTTAGAAATTTTGATATTAGAATGAGCAATATGGTAGTGTTTATAATAATGATTACTGTAATCATCTCAGCGAACACCCATTTCCCTATGCCGATTGTGTGTTGTAAAGGATGAAATATTAAACCAGTCTCCCTGCAGCGTTGAACCCCTGTGCTTTTAAACCTAAGGTGTAATCCTTATGTTTATAGTAGGCTAATCTTGGTTATTATAACGATTATTATAATGGCTTGGATGGCCCCGTTTCTGGCTCCGGGCATGTGCTGTTGGTGAATGAGGCAGAGTAGACCAAAGTAGGCATCAATGACGAGGTACAGGAACGCCACGCACTTCCCGCAACCTGGTCGTCTTTATTGCAGGGGATAATAAACTACCTCAATAAAATTCGCATCGTGTATCATTTCTCCGCGAAGGTACTTGTTTTAATGGTCCGCCGCTTTTGTATATATATATATATATATATTTTTTTTTTTTTAAAACAGCTCCCGGCGGAGCGCTTCTGTAGCCGATAAACTACTTTGATAAGTTATTTAGTTTATCCTCCCGGCTCATTTACTCAGCGCGCGTGCAGCTCCGCACGGCTCTGTCTCCGCGCGCGTTATTCTACAGAGTGCGCTTACTCGCTCTTTTATTTATTTTTTAAAACAACATTTCATCACTTGCCTTTCTCTCATGAGGAACACTTTGAAAACGTCCTGGTTGTGAAGTATGGTGCCCAATCGACTTGCTCTCGTACACAAGAGTAGCCTTGCCGGGCCCAGATCAATAGCCTCAGTGAGAATATGGGATTTACCACTGGAGATGTGGCTGAGCCCAATTAGAGGAATACATCAGCTGTCTCCCCAGGAATAGGTATTGGATGGCCCCAGCTGAAAGTCATATCTCTTTACCCCGCTTGATCATTTACAACGGACAGTTGGACTCCTTACCATTGTCTCCCTTGATTCACCAAGCGCATGGTGTATCGTTTCCCCTGTCCTTATGCATAAGGTTTATAATATTTATTTGACAGATTTTGGCATCAGCTGACACAGACGCAGCTGTTTAAATCCCTCGTAAAATCCGTACGTATAAAATCCTTAAACAAGCATTTATTCATGGCACATTTGCTCTACTTAGTCACAACGCTTAAAGCAGAAAATCTTATGAGCTAATCTGATTTAATTTTAGGAATTAAATTGTCTTTTTTCTGTAATATCCATAACAACTGGCTGTGTGTATTTATATATTGCATCGAAGTAATCTTCTGAACTATTCTCCATTTTGCTTCAGTACATGAGTCCATCTCTTAACTTTTGTGATTACTGTGCTGAAATGTGAGACCACCTGCGTGTTCTGATGGGATTACAATTTAGAATGTAGCCATTTGGCAGAAGCTTTTAGCAAAAGTAACGTACAAAAGTGCATTTAAAAAGATAAACAAACGGTCATAGTGTTGTCATAGCGATGCCATTGTTGTCGTTATCGCTCAAAGAGCCAGTACTGTTGGGCTCCTCACTCCCAGGTGTCAGTGTAAAACAAGTGTAAAGTCCATTCTTATTACCCCTTGGCCTAACTTCTTGGGCACACCTGAGGCAATGCCTTGTGGGTAAGGTGACTGTTGGCAAGTTAATTTTGGAAGGTCATTTTCATTGGGGTAAATGGCTGAAGCTAAGCAGGTGTGGGCTTGGTTAGTACTTAGATGGGAGACCTCCTGGGAAAACCAGTAAGGGACAGTCTTCCCTCTGTCAAATAAAAGCCCCAATGCCGCAGTGCGGTGATGGGGACACTGTGCTGTAGGAGATGCCGTATTTCGGATGAGACGTTAAAACCGAGGTCCTGACTCACTGTGGTCATTAAAGATCCCATGAAACTTATCGCAAAGAGTAGGAGTTTCCCCGGTTTCTTGGCTAACAGACTTCCAGGCTCTGGGTTCAATCTGCCACCTAATCATCCCCCAGTTTAATTGACTAAAAAAAAAAATTCTCTCCCTCTCCACCTCAGCTGATGTGTGGTGAGCATTCTGGCTCAAAATGGCTGCCGCTGCATCACCCAGGTGGGTGCTACATATTGGTGGTGGTTGAGACGAGTTTCTCCTCATCATTGTAAGCGCTTTGAGTATCGAGAAAGGTGCTATATAAATGCCAGGTATTATTATTATTATTATTACAGTATTATAAAAAATGTAAAAAATTCTAGGACCTTTTGCTTAGCCAATCAGTGCTCTCCAGAAACACTTGTCAGGAATGTTTGTTTTTATACCTATGAAACATCAGATCTTCCATCTTCACTGCAGAAATTAGTATTCAGTGTTGGTTCGGTAGCTTGCTGTGATGATGTGATGGCTCATTTACAGGAAGGGGACTGACTGCATGTCTTTTTAAATTCTGCAGTAGAGGCCCCAACCTGTAGGGGTTCAGATAACCTGGCCATTTGCATGCTGGGATTGGTGTTACTAAGGCCTTTAGCACTTATGGACACAGTACAAACATTTCAGAGCGCCTGTTTTCTTCACCTATTGAACTGTATCATCAATATAGGCAGGTGTTGGCAATCCCCAATCATGTCCAGTCAATTGAATGTAGAATTTTGAGACAAAAAATTAACTCAATCTATTGTAGAATATGTCTGTAACGTAATAAAACGTGGACAAGGTGAAAGGGGTGTGCAGACTTCCGGCTTGACTGTACTTACTTTGGGGGTTTCGCTGAGAATATTCGGGAGCACACTTTTCAAAAGTACGCAAAAATTTTGGTTGCATAAACATGACGCCCAGCTTTGTTTTAAAAAATTAAGCGCAGCTTCGCTGATGTTATTCTAATATGGAGGATATTTTTTTGTGTACTGCACATTGCGTACTAAACAGTACACACTAAATAGTACCCACCTGCTAGTACACAGTACACAGGAGACACAGTAGGCAGGGCTCTAATTCGGACGCAGCCCAGGTTTACTCTTGAGCTTGGTACTTAACCTGAATTGCAGTAAGTATCCGGCCGTATAAGTAGATTCGATGTAAAAATGTAATAAGTTGCTCTGTGTTAGGATGTCTGCCGAATGCCAATGTGCACAATGTTTTCTTGACTTATTGACCATTTTTTTCCCAAATGGTCAATTCCAATATGGAATGCCTGTGCTGCTGTGTAGAAAATAAGGCTCTTTTGTGTCCAATTCCAATATGGAATGCCCAGAAATAATGGTAGGCTGGTTCTATATCTATGGGTAGGCCCGTGTCACACCGGTACACGCTGCTGCTTCTATAAACTTCACTGGACGGTTACACAGCTGATGCTGAGAGTGTAGACAATTTCCCAAGCGCTTAAAGAGCGAGAGGGGCTGCTATCGAGTGCTGGAATAAGGGTTGCTTTGTCGACTGAAACCCCTTGTTGATTTCTCCCTGGGCGATGCCTGGACCAATCGCTCTCGGCTTGAGTCTGCGCTGGCGTGGCCTAGATCCAATTCCGAACGGCAGGGGTGTTATCGCTGCAATGAGGGAAACTTTGTCAGCTGGATGCACCAATCAGAAGGACCCAGGTGCCCGTATTTAACAAAATGGATGTTTACAGTCAATATCGTCTCGGTGCGACCAAGGGGTGCGGGGATCGAACCGGTGCCAAAACAACCCAGGTGTCTCACGCAGCGAACTAATAAAGCTTATTTTCCCGCTCGAGCGGGTGACGTCGTTGTCTGCAAGGGCCTCGGCGATGTACTGAACTGCGCATTTTGTTTCCCGGCCGTGTAGTCTTGCCTGTGCTGCGTTGTAGAAACAAGGCCCTTTTGGACATTCGAAATATACATGTGCTTAATGAAAGGATGTGGTGTATGCTTTTGTGGTAGGCCAGGGAAGTACGGAATAGTTACATTCCTCTTTGGTTATCGGTTTTCCATATAAGGAGACCGTGCCTGAACTCCAGAAGCAGATAGGACTGACTCTGGTGTAGTCCTTGGTTGTTACTAATTTTTATTCAAGTTGAATCTAACTGTTCTGATGAATACAGTCACACACAGCAAAAATGTTGGTGTAAATCTAACACTGCTGGTGTGCATTTAACACCCTGGGGTGTTAAACGCACACCATCATTTTTGCTGTACCGGTTCCTTTCCTGTTCCACGGCGGCTGAACGATTTAGCCGCAGGTGCGCTGCTTCTGGTCCTGGTGCATTTATTGAGGTTGAAGAGTGAAAAGTGTAGTTTTAATGATCTTCTCCCTGCATAGGGAAACTGAACTAATCATCATTTAAAAGTCCGCAGTGCTATTGTGAGACAGTGCAGGTAAGAAGTGTTCGTCAAATGTTTATTCTCAGCACTCACAAGACAGAGGAGAAAATAAAACATTTAAAATTGTCTTACAATGTGCACGGGAGTCTTGAACAGACTTTCGACCTCAATTAAGGCTCCTCTGGGGCTTTCAAACTTGCCATTTTGTGTTTTGAATAATTTGAGGCCTTCTTTACAACAAGATAAGTACAACACATTACAGCCAGTCCAATCATCTTTCATTTTCCTGTATTGAGTCTATTAAAATGGGACATATCAAAAGATAAGGTCATGTAAACAATGTCGTCATACAAAATATAGCCACTGACTTTCATTTAGAAAATCATAAAGTCACTTAGAGTTTGTGAATTAAAATGAATTGTTGTGATTCTTTATCACACAGGACAGTATATGCCAAATCCTTTGGTGTGACATTTTTGAGATAGTCCCTAGTCACTGTATGGGTCAGGAACTGCATATCCTTTGCGTTGTCATTGATTGACACTTACAATGCGAAAGAATATGGCGGTGAAGAGGTCGACAGGACCTGTCCTCTCAAACTCCAATTTAGTGTAAAATAATTATGTACTGCACGTCATAGAAATCTATAGATTTAGCCGTTTTCGAGACTGCTTTGTGTTCACGGGGAAAAAAACCAATATTTCCAGTTGACAACCAATCACCGTGGCCTTGAAGCGTCAACTGGTAAGCAGCAGTTTTCTTCTCTCTGTAGTCTTTGGCTTTGCACCGTTCAGAATGCGGAATGAGGGTAAAGCAGGGGGACCCGACTGGAAGAAGGATCATTTTTTATTCCGCTAACATCTGGCCTCCGCTGCACTCATTTTATCAGTCATCATGCCTACCCAAGGGACCGTATTGATGTGAATGTGTGAATATTGATGTGAAGTGTGCATCTACCGAGTCTATGTTTGTAGTATGTATACATATTTCTGCGATATATATGTGCATATATATGCATGTATGTATACTGGGTGTGTGCCTGTGTGTGTATGTGTGTGTGTGTGTATGTGTGCGTATGTGTGGGTGTGTGCCTGTGTGCGTATGTGTGTGTGTGTGTGTGTGTGTGTGCCTGTGTGCGTATGTGTGTGTGTGTGTGTGTGCGTATGTGTGGGTGTGTGCCTGTGTGCGTATGTGTGTGTGTGTGTGTGTGTGTGTGCGTGTGTGGGTGTGTGCCTGTGTGTGTGTGTGTGTGCGTATGTGTGTGTGTGTGTGTGTGTGTGTGTGTGTGCGTGTGTGGGTGTGTGCCTGTGTGCGTATGTGTGTGTGTGTGTGTGCGTATGTGTGTGTGTGTGTTCTGTAGAAGAGCAGAAATTCCATTCATATCCCTACTAAGTCCTGCTGATGCAGGGGTCCTTTGTTAGTCTGGGAACGCTCAGACATTCTCCCCCAGAGAGGACAGATAAACCCACAGACTGAAGCGTTCGTTCCCTTTACCACATAACTGGCAATTAAGTGTTACCCTGCTGAGATTCAAGCCACGGTTGGCACCGGATTCAATAGCAATCCCTGGGGAATATCACTACGACAGAACCCAGTGCAGCACAAACACAGGCCTTCCAGCAGAGGCATAAATGCCATTTTCAACACCAGTAAGTGTAGGAAAATTGTTGTTTTTGGATAATCTTCACCTAAAAAAACAAAGGAATTGAACTACAACCCCAATTCCAAAACAGCTGGGACAGTACGTAAAATGCACATAAACGCAGAGAGCAATGATTTGTAAATTCTCTTTTACATATATTTAATTTAAAAGATATTTAATGTTTTACCTTATCAACTTTATTGATTTTTGTAAATATATTCTATTTCCGAATTTGATGCCTGCAACACGTTCCAAAAAAGTTGGGACAGGGGCAAAAAAATACTGGGAATTAAAGAAAAAAACACCTGTTTGGAACATTCCACAGGTAAACAGGTGATGCTATCACGACTGGGTATAAAAGGATATCAAAAGACTCTTGATATCTTATTTTCAGCGATACTATAACCTCTCTTGAATGGATTTCTATGGGAATTGGGGGGTGGGACTAGTAAATTACACAGGAATAGTATGGAATCCATGGTTGGCTGAGTGGCTGTAAGTCATCAAGGGTCTGAGGTATCAAACGAGCCTCAAATCATCACTCTGCTGCCAGATATGCGGAGGGTTGTTTCTCCTGGCTTATTTTCCCATAAAGTTCAATAGGAAAATGAGTCAGGAGAAACAATAATCCCATAAGGAGAAACAAACAAAGTCCCACCTCTCGATTCCCATATTGATCCATTCAAATGCAGAGAGGTTATAGTTTCGCTTCTAAGAGTACTTGAAAATAAAATATCAAGAGTTTTTTAATATTATTTTAAACCCAGTTTTGATAGCATCACCTGTTTACCTGTGGAATGGCAAACCCGTTTTTTTGAGCTTCGTGTTTTTTTTTTTTTGCCCCTGTCCCAACTTTTTTGGAACGTGTTGCTGGCATCAAATTCTAAATTAGCATATATTTACAAAAATCAATAATGTTGATAAGGTAAAACATTAAATATATATTTTTTGTACTGTTTTCAATTAAATATATGTAAAAGAGAATTAAAAAATCACTGCTTTTATGTGCATTTTACATACTGTCCCAACTTTTTGGGAATTGGGGTTGTATGCCCACGTGCCTTTGTTCTGTGTATACCCTAATGATATTAAAATCATACTCTCAAAACTTTAGCTGGGATGTGTGAATCTTTGAATTGGTGTTGTTGCTCATCTCAACTTTGGAGAATGTTGCAAACTGTCTACATGACACGTCATCTTGGTATGTTCAAATTCACGCACATAATTCATATCTACAGAAACCTGAGTAACTTTCAGTTCCCATCATTTGCTGAGTGAGAGATTTTCTATTCTATCATGGTGTAAACTATCTCTGCATTTTAACTTAACCATTTAATTAAAAAGCAAACCAGGTATTAAGCCACTGAACGGCCCTCTGCTCATAGTACTTCAGTGAAAAAATGTGGCAAATTTAGTGGAAGATTTTGTTTGTTTGAATCAATTTATGAACTATGGATAGCATCAAATGTGACTAAATCATGATAAAGGGTGTAATTGTTTAAAGATATGAATGTATTTTTGTAAGCTTAGTATATCATTGGTTTGAACTAGCACCGCAAAAAAAATGAACAGACCATGGAGCCAACTTTGTTGGGTTTACTGTAGCAAGAATATGCACAAAATGCACTTTGATTATTTTTATTCTTACCAGTACTTACCTTTATATATGCTGAATTTTAATTTCTTCTGTGGTTTTCTACCCACTAACTGAAGCCTTATGCATAGCACAAAATGCTTTTCCACATCTCCGCCTCTCTTCGGGTGGCAGGGAGGATCAATGGTGAAGTGAACTTTATTTGATTAAATAATGAGTCCTGTGGAAATATGGATGGCTTAACTGCGCCTGGTGAAGCCACCGTACGTGCTCTGAAGGATCATATCGGGAAAAAATATGAAATTGTTGCAGAAAGTCTGGAATGACCGGAAGCATCCGTTCCCTTCCTACGAATTTGATTCCGTGGCCATGTACTGTTCTGTGATCCCATCTCTATCTGCAACCTTCTCAGCTTTCCCCTCCCTTTGAGTACAGTGAAAAAAGCACATAAGAAAGGCAGTCTGCTCTCCTAGAAAAGAAAAAGAAATGTTTAGGTTCCCTTGGGGGAGAGAAGAACCACACAGATTTTTAAAGCGTATTTCTCATTTTTGAAGTCAGAGGGCACAGGCTGGCTTTTTACACCTCTTCTGCGAGATTGACATACTTTAAAATGGCTGAGGGCCATTCCATTGTTTTCACAGGAGGGGATTGGAAGGGTTATAGGCTGGCGGTGACCAACTGATCCACTCATTTATCTCTGTCTGGCAGTTATGGCCGCTCACTAATTTACTGCCTTTCCACGGTATATAATGGATGAATAGTGTAGAATCAGCATTCCAAAGACAGCCTGAAGTCTGTTATTATTTTAGTATTTGGATGGGATTTCTTTATAACACATTAATTAAACCGTTCTTATACTCTTAAAATCAACTTTGTTTTCTGCAAAGTATCTAGAAAAAGTTTGATCAAATCGTATTACGAGCAGAATGCGGAACAAAACGGCCACATGAGTAAATAAATAAAAATGCCTCTTAATCATAACCAAGTGGTGTGACTAAATTTCTACTAAATTATTATTATCTACAAATGGAATAATAAGCATGAATGTGGAGTTGTGATAAATTTTGACAGTTTTCATTGAACAGTTATGACACAATGCTGCACAGGCCTGGGTTGATTCAGCGTTCATCCTTCACTTTGACTTAAAAGTCCATTGACTTAAAAGTCCTGTTGTTTTTCACCCCAAAAATATACTTTGGTGAGTTTGACAATTATCAGAATTAATTGTGTGATGCAACTGGAATTAAAACCATGTAAAGCGATGGCTTGTTGTAGATCAAAAGGTCTCGGAAGCAGAAGCTCAAACTCTAGGAGAATGTTTAGATTTGTTTTGCTAATTGTTTTAGAGAGAAAATACATTGTATAAAGTACTTTGGCATGTGGGAAGTGTTACTCAGGAAATGGTCATTTTATGTGTTTATTTCTTTCTGCTTCTAAGGGAAGATGAGGGCCAATAGATTTATTTTTTACGATTTCATGAAAACTGTTTTAATATGTGTAAGCTTTGACTTTTGGGCCCGTATTGCTGCTATTTCTGACGAGTTAGCGAGAGAGAACGTTTGAAGCTGTAAAGTCCTTTGCTTTTCACACACGCTGACCGGAAAAACTTTGTTGGCGAAGCATGTGCCCGCCAACCGCCAGCCAGGTGTTTCAGGCAGGAGAAGCCGTCCAGATGATTTTTAACCCGTGGAACCCTGGGAAAATGAGTTTCGTCCTGGGGAAACTGGCAGGACTACTGGACAATGAAGGCTTTTCAGAGGCCTCCCATCCTGGCTTCCTGCTGGAGTCTGATAGACGGCGCACGCACTCGCCGGCAGCTTCCGAGAGAGCTTCCTGGCCTCACCGTGGAGGGGCTGTGACCTTCTCCTCCCAACAAAGTTGTACCTCATGTCCCATTCCCATCTAAATGCAAATGGCAAGGACATTTTGGGAATTGGAAACAATTGCTATCTGCCGCGGTTGGTCTTAAAAGGGGACCCTAATCACATCCTTTGTTATCATGTTTGTGAGAGGAATGTATTTTTCACCCTCGCTCTCCTATGAATTTAAAGAGGTTTGCTAAATCACATAGGCTGCGCACAGAGCCAACGTATTAATATGCATGTCAGTACAGGCGTGGTGAGTTTTATTGCTGTACTTTTAGTTGTTGTTATTGCCGACAAAACAGGGTGACGGCAATGCTGTACATGGAACAATATATCGGCGGTGTCTGCGGACGAAAGCAAACAATGCTGTCAGCATTTAAGCTTTTTAAATTAGGCTGTAGATGAATGCTAATATGCTATTACCGCAAGAAGGGACGAAGAGCGGAATGTTGAGTACCTTGAGTTTGCTTTTTAAAGAATGTGTGCTTCAGCACGCTACGACAAAAACCGACACAGTCCCGCGACTTGCCCAACCTGTGGAGAAAAGGTCGTTATTAGCTCCAAATGCACTTACCAGCACTTTTGTTAGAAATGCAAGTTGCCATATATTACCTTTTTAAGGCAGGAATGTCCACCAGTGGAAATGGCACTCTGTGTGTGTGCGCGCACGTGCATGCCTGTGTGTGTGTGTGCATGCGTGTTTGTAAGAAGGGGGCAGTGTTAAGTGGGGGTAGTGACCAAAGGAGCTACTTTGGTGCAGTGTGCGTGTGTGTGTATTAGCGGTGTTACTAAAGATGAAGTTTTGGGACATGATTATTCTTTATGAATCAGATCTGTACAAAGATACTGAGATATCTTATTTAAAATGTCCAAGGATCCTCATTGCTGAATTGCGTTAGCCCCATTCAGAATGAACCGCATGCTGTCTGTGTGAGTTGTGGACGTCCAGAGGTGCGCTCAACCTGAAATTTGCAGCCTGCCTATAAGGTTACAGATTTTGGAGCTTTTGCCTCTCTAAATAAATGCAAAACACTTTGTCTGCCAGCTGGCTGTACGACAAATGTTCTGGCTATTAGTTAACAATTCACTGTTGAAATCGCTTAATTAGCTTTATTTGTAATCCATAAAGAATTATAAATGAGAAAAGTTGGGGGGAAGTCCTTTATACTAATGGAGAAGTTTACTAAACGCATTATAGTTTTATACAGTCCATACACAATGTGTTTCTAAGTAAGAACAAGGACATTGCAGGAGAAAAAGAAAAGCCCATGATTTGTGCAAAGTCACTGATACAAAAGTACTTTGTCATAATTTCTACAATAAACAATGAATCCATGTGTGAACCTAAACATAAAAACACAACTTTACCCCTTTACAGAGTAACACCCCCCGCTGCCCCCCAACACCACCAGAAAATAAACAGTACAGTAATATTTTCATTTTTATGCCAAAGAGTACCTACAACAACGTTTATAATATTTGAAGATAAGCTGTTTCAAAGCAAATATTTCAAAACCATATAAAATGTTTCCGCAGCAGATTACAAAGCATGGTTAGCAGATATGATTTGTGATCCTAAAAACAGGATCTCAGACGCGAGGCTCAGAAATGATGATTGAAAAAAAAAATGAAAAAAAACGTTTGAAAATCAAAGCTTCAAATATGTATGTTAATTAACGTCGTTCTCAAGCGCCACCTTTTTTGAACACAAGTTTACTTTTCTTCAACCTCTTTGACTACAGACGTAACTCTCTTCTGTAACCCTTAGGAGTTGGTTTTCCAATAGTAATTACAGAAGTATTACTGAGGCAAAGTAACTGAGGCGCAAACACAGTGGAAGTAGACGTTTTTTTCTTGCCTAGAAAATTTCACTTATTTATTTATTTTTGCAAGAACAAGGATTCCAACTTTACCGTTACTTGTGACGTCTGGGGATTTCCAGAATACGCAGAATGGAATCGTCGTTTTGATAGAGCCATTTTGTGTCTTGCGACAAAATAAGGAATGGTTGTCGCTATAACATTGGAATCTTAAAATAGTGTGATCTTGAGTTTTATTTAATCTTGAGTTTTAACACTTTCAAGCGGTATATGGTGTTATAGTGTTGATTGAAAATGTCACTGCTAAAAAACAACAACACAATGAATGCAAGTAGAATAAACCAATTCCGGCCTGAATACGGGCCAGTTCTAGTTAATGGGTTAAACTTATTTACGAGTTAGTGTATTTAAAAAAAATATATACATTCAGTTTTTTTTTCTTTCAGAAAAGTTTCCATTTTGGAGACAGTAACATGTATTCTGTATTTTGAATTGATGCTGTCAGAATTATCTTGGAGGTCAGGATCCTCCACTCGCTGTTATACATAATTTAGCATTCATGACATTGGACATATGACTGCGTTATAACAGTTTATAACTATTATTTTTTGTTCAACAAAACCACTCAAAATAGTAACTCAAAACTCATACACTGCATCCTAGTGTAAACTTAACAGCAGAGAGTGTTTCTGGAAAGGCATAAATCATGGAAAATTGATTGATTGAAAATAGATCTCAGTCTGAAGAGAATAACCTATCTCAGCCTAAACTACCTGCATAACCCATTCAATGCTTGCACACAAGCATACATAAACATTCTGAATGTCTTTTGCCTATCCCATCATCACAAGCCGTTATAAACATTTACGAATGCTTCTGTGAATTGATATGCAGCGTTACTATGGCGTTATGCAAGGTTAGCGTAGGCTACATCACACCTCATTGAAATTAAACTCAAGTCAAGGTTTCTCAATGACATAGCATTCTATTCACGACAGTCTCCTTTCTGCATTCCAGAAGCATAACTTCATTAGGAACTTTTATTTATAAATTTCAAATCATTTTAAAATTAATTTGGGACTTGAATGAAACATACCTTTCTCTCCTACGTTTAAAATGACAAGAAATACCCCCACTGAAGACCCCCATTGAAGGGACCTTTTCACGTTTGATTATATCCCAATTTAGTAAATAATCCACATCTTTTTTTGAAGATTCAATCTTGAACAAAATTTGAGGTATATCACTTCTGCTGCGTTTCTGTTGCTGGTACAGTACACTGTACATCCTCATTGACATTGTAAAATAAATAGAAAGCACAAGGCCAGTTCCCATTATAATCAACACGGACCACAATGTTAGATATGACAGCGTCGGAACTTATGAACACTGAATGGGATTCCATAAGATAAGGCATTGCTTTAATCAAAACAACTTAAACAATTCACAGTTTATTCCCTTCTTAAGCAACCAATCAGGATGAGTCTCTTTGTTGATTGTTTTCAGTTACGTCAAGACAGCTTTAACGATGTAGCTATTACACAATGACTATTACTATTCCTGTCGACATATGTGGTAATTTATATACAACAACAAAAGCGTTACTGCTATGTGAAAACGAAAGCAGCTTCCTGGCCAAGCACAGATAGGGAGGGAAAGAACATGAAAAACTGAACTATTTTTTCCTTTTTATTAATTTATTTGAATATACTACACTAAGAATTATCGTTCTGGTACTGTTCATATGTGAATCAGTGTACTGTACAAGCTGGCTGTCAACAACTCTTGTTAGTTTGCTTTTCATTCTACAAACATTAAAACACACATACACCTCACACACATTCCCCACACACATACGCACACACGCACACGTGTGCGCACACACACACACACAGGGGCACACTCACACACACACATACACACGGACACACTCGTACTGTGACACATAGTTCTTCTTTGACACATTTATAGTTGGTTTACTGGGTTGTCTCATTTTGAAATTGTGGCTGGTGTCTGTGACTACCACAGAATACAGAAAGGCTGGCTGCTGCTCCTGAAGCCTATTTACATTCATCTACGCAAAAAAAGAAAATCACTGACTGGTTTGTTTTTGACAATGAGCTGATACGCGTCGGCCATTAGCAAAAAAAAACCTGTGGGGGAAGAAAGGAAACAAAAAAATAAGAACAACTTCTGATCGATTGATTGTGCTTTTTAACCCACAAAGCCACTTCCATATTGAAATGGGCTGTTTGTTGAGGCACCTGCAGAAGATCTAAACACTTTTTTTCTGGTTCTAGAAGAATCTCTAAAGCTATATAACAAGGTCTGGAAGTACAAATAGTCAACATATTTATATATTTATAAATGTAATACAGGTTCACTCCAGGGCTGCCGCGCTTAAAAATAGTCTCTGAACCCCAAAGTTGTGTCCATCCTCCCGATGTCATGGTGTGAAGCCCTTCAATGTCGCCCAATGTATGGAAACGAACAGCGTCCTTTGACAAAAAAGAAAAGAAACTGTCTAATTTTTTACATTTAAGACACCAAAAATACGGAATGGGTTGGAAAGCTGGTGCTGTAAGCAAATAATAATATTTTTTTGTTGGCTAGTTACTGTTTTTCTTTTTGAAAAAACAACAAAGATTCAAATCAAAAGGTGATGACAACAAAAAGGCTCACCCCAGAAATCACGAGAGGCCGGCCGCACTGCCTCTGGATCACCGAGGTCGCCCCGATATCTAAGGACTCCCCATAGTATTTTTTTAAAGTTTTTTTGCGGTGGGTTAACAATGTAATCCTAGCGCCCCCTGCTGGTCAGACAGTTACTTCAGTCTTGCTGGCCGTGCGGTATTGGTGGACGTGTCCCGGGATGTACTGGAGGTGGTCCACTGTGTGGGTCCGTCGCGAGGCGAACGCCTGCCGCTTGGACGCCGTCTGGTGGTTGACGGTCAGGTGGTTGTACGCGTCGTTGGACGCGCTGGGGTGGGAGTGCATTTTGGTCATCTTGTATCGGTCCATGACGGGCGTGGTGGGCATGAACATGTCCGTGTGGGACAGCGCCCGGGACATGGCGGCCTTGTCGCGGTAGTTGGTGCGCTTGAGCGACAGCATGCCGTCGGGGGAGAGCAGGGGATCCTGGGAGTGCAGGCGGTCCTGGGAGTGTAGGCGGTCCTGGGAGTGCAGGCGGTCAGCGGACAGCAGCTGCTCTTCGGAGAGGATGCGTCCACCATAAGAGGACAGGCCGTAGTGGTGAGTGGGCGTGTGTTCGGGGGACAGGACGTGGTCCTGGGACATGGCCCTCTGCACACGGCGGGGGCGTTGCCGGTGTCGTGGCGGGGGCAGGTCCGGCTCCTGACTGATCGTTATGGCGTGCTGGAGACGCCTCTTCCTCGCGTAGTAATCCTCCATGTCCTTATCCCCTGCAGGGGGATACATCATCATCATCACACATTTTTATCTGCATTAAGCCCCGCCCCCCAACCTGCCCCCCACCCTACATGTAACTCCTGCCTGTAATTTGTAGCTTCGCCTCATTTCGTAGTTTTAAGGTTAGACCCAGATTCAATGTAACCTTCAAACAATTTCTCCTCAGCATTCTGTAAACAGTTGAACTACATTGCTGCTACATTTTTATCATACTTACATGAGAGAGAGAGTGAGGGAGACTGACTACTTATGGAGGAGTGCTCGACTGTCCTCCATAGAGAAAACAAAGTGAGAAAAGTATGGAAGGAGAAGTAGATGCCTCATTGCCAGACATGGCTGTGCTCTGATCTATTCCTCATGTGGGAGATAGATGCCTCATCCAGACATTGCTGTGCTCTGATCTATTCCTCATGTGAGAGATAGATGCTGGAGCTGTGGGGCAGATGAGACTCGGTTGCAGTCAGCATCATGCTAGTTAGCATGCCAACCTCATCCACCATAAATCATCTGCCCACCTCAGCAAGACTGTGCACCATCACTCTCATGATGGAGTGTGTGTATGCGTGCGAGAGGAGACAGTGTGTGTGTATGTGTGCATATACATTCAGTTTATGCAATATATAATCACATACATACAATTCCATTTGTCACATGACCAGATAGACAGTTACAACATTTTTAACAGATTTTTAGTTTCAGCGCTCGGACGTTTTACGTTTAAGTATAAGGTACCGCCAGTAGATGATGCATATCTACAAGAGTACCACAAACCCATGTCTACCCCCACTTTCCTGTGTATGGGACGTCTGCCAACGGGATGCCCGTTTGACACCAGGGCCAGAGGTGGAAAGTCCAGGGGTCAGAAAGTCCTACCATGCGTTTCTTCCACCCATGAACTGAGCCAGCGGATTTCACTAATTAGTTCCATCTCCCGACTGAAGAATTGTGCTAATTAGCAAATCCAGGCGATCCAGGCAAATCCAGGCGATATCGGGGAGGACTTTTACTTTCTGAACCTGGATTTTCCACCTTTGACCAGGACCCAGTTCATTTAGACCAGTGGTCTCCAACCCTGTTCCTGGAGAGCTACCGTCCTGTATGTTTTAACTCCAACCCTAACGAAGCACACCTCATTCAACAGCTAGAGATCTTGCTGAGCTGCTAATTAGTAGAATCAGGTGTGCCAAATTAGGGTTGAAATGAAAACCTACAGGACGGTGGCTCTCCAGGAGCAGGGTTGGAGGCCGCTGATTTAGACTAATAGAGACAGTTCACAGAGATGCAGTGGCAATCATATAGTTACGGTCATATAGATACAGTCATATAACTAGTCATATAGTTACGGTCATATAGTTACAGTCATATAAATAGTCATATCGTTACGGTCATATACACATAGTTACACCTCTATGACGTCCTCAGTCCCCCACATGTTGCATGGGCCACGGCTTGCTACCATTGTTAATGTGAAATAGGGAGTGTGATTTTGGCAATGACGGAAAAGAAAGGTGAACACAAAGAGGTGGCTCTCTGACAGCTGTTACATTGGGCTTATCTTTATAAACAGTCCTTCCGTCCTCCATTAACCTCCATGACCACACAGAGCCTCCGACTGATCAATCGTCATCAACAGTACTTCCATCGCTCCACCATTTTGTCATCTCAAAGACATAAGATTCTTATATATCAGCTGTGTATAGTGCACGTCTCCTACTGGTCTTCCCTCCGTGATCTTTCTACACCAATTATAGCCCCGTGTGAAAATATAAAGTGAGACCGCGTCTGGAATTCGCCTGATCGAAAACGTCTCTGGTCCTGGAATGTGAATCGGGACGGAATATTCTGAAGCAAAGACCGGCGGTACTTGCAGATAATTAACGAAAGGCTTCCACTCACTCTGATTAAATTCAATACCCAGCGTATCCATCTCTGTCAGCCATCGATCTCATGCAGAAAGGAGCCCCGGAGAGAAGCCATTGCACAAAGCCGCGCTGGCGAGGCGTCGATTGCAAAGCGATATTTTAGAGGCCGGTTTAGATTTTAGAATTAGACTCGTTTGGAAATGGAACGCCGCGATTCTATCGTTTCGACCTTTCTCAGTGAGAGGATTAACACGGCTTGCTGTTGTTCGGAAATAAGGGAGTTTTTGAAATCCCTTTTTATATGGTGATTTAAAATGAAGCGAGAGTACATTATGAGTCCTTTCTGGCAGTCGTCTTTATGGAGGCTGGGTCATCTCTCAGCGGCATCCTCCTCAGCAGCCACGTCTCTCACGCCTGAAGGACAGTGTGGTCGGCGGAAATATCAAACCCATGCAGTGCCTGCGTTTAGAACAATGCATTTAACCGCCGTTAATTAATTTGCCACCTGTTTGATCGGAGCCCAGCATCTCTCGGGCTCTGTCCAGAATGTTCTTAATGGCTCTGAGCAAAGTGCAAGCTTTCTTTAATGGCTCAGCCCTGTTATCAAATGAGGCAGGAAAAAAACCTGCTTGGAAAAATGAACATCTACTTTTGGAGCGTGAATTCAGCCCAGGGTTTGCAAAGTTAAGACAATGTGCATCAAACAGACTTTTTTTTTATCTTAATTTTTTTCTCAGATAAAAACTGGTAGAGGTGACTGGGTAGTGCAACGGTTAGTGAAATTGGCTTGTAAGGTCTAAGGATTGATTCCCAGGTGGAGCACTGCTGTTGTGCCCTTGGGTAAATAACTGCACCTGAATTGCATTAGTTAATAGCCAGCTGTATAATGGGCTTGTATGTAAAGGCATGTAAGTTGTGTAAGTGGCACTGGATTTGAGCGTCTGCTAAAATGCATAAAATGCCAATGGAATCAGAGCTAATGTCATATCATTTTTTGGACGTGAATCGTGATTCCTGTGGTGGAGTCACTGAGGCAGGATGAGTCATTCTTCAGTCATTCAAGAGGATAACGTGGGGAGATGGGAGAGACTCGTAAGCTCAGAGCATTGACAGACACGCAAATGTATTCATTTTCCACAGGCACTGCTATAGGTGTAATGAGACTGTCAATGCAGCAGCTGCTGTCCGCCGACCGCCTGCACTCCCAGGATCCCCTGCTCTCCCCCGACGGCATGCTGTCGCTCAAGCGCACCAACTACCGCAACAAGGCCGCCATGTCCCGGGCGCTGTCCCACACGGACATGTTCATGCCCACCACGCCCGTCATGGACCGATACAAGATGACCAAAATGCACTCCCACCCCAGCGCGTCCAATGACGCGTACAACCACCAGACCGTCAACCACCAGACGGCGTCCAAGCGGCAGGCGTTCGCCTCGCGACGGACCCACACAGTGGACCACCTCCAGTACATCCCGGGACACGTCCACCAATACCGCACGGCCAGCAAGACTGAAGTAACTGTCTGACCAATGCACCCGTCAATGCACTTCTTCCCCTCGCTGTCTCTCTTTAAGGCGTGATGTATACATCCCTGCAAGGCATTGGCTGGCAAGGCACTGCAAAACACAATGGGCCTGATTTTCGAACACCTTTATATTGTGCAAAGTCTTTTAGCACTCGCAAAACCAGTAACATAACTAAGGATTGGTCATGGTATTTGTTTTGCACCAATCGTTAGTTGTGATATTAGTTTAGTGTGTGCTAAAAGGTTTTGCCCATGCTAAAACTCTTAGTAAATCAGGCTCAATGTGTATATGTACCTACTTAGTTAGGTATGCAAAGGATAGGAATTAAGCTCTTGAGAGAGCACTTACTCAGGTCTGACAAGAATATGTACTTAAGCTCTTGAGAGAGTACTTACTCAGGTCTGGGGAGGATATAAACGTAAGCTCTTGAGGGAGTACTTATACAGGCCTGAGAAAGATAGGAACTTAAGCTCTTGAGAGAGTAGCCTACTTATACAGGCCTGATAAGGATATATACTTAAACTCTTGAGAGAGTAGCCTACTTATACAGGCCTGATAAGGATATATACTTAAACTCTTGAGAGAGTAGCCTACTTATACAGGCCTGATAAGGATATATACTTAAACTCTTGAGAGAGTAGCCTACTTATACAGGCCTGATAAGGATATATACTTAAACTCTTGAGAGAGTACTTAGTCATGTCTGAGAATAATATGTACTTAAGCTCTTGAGAGAGTACTTACTCAGGTCTAAGAAGAATATATACTTAAGCTCTTGAGAGAGTACTTACTCGGTTCTGAGAAGAATATATACTTAAGCTCTTGAGAGAGTACTTACTCGGGTCTGAGAAGAATATATACTTAAGCTCTTGAGAGAGTACTTACTCGGGTCTGAGAAGAATATATACTTAAGCTCTTGAGAGAGTACTTACTCTGGTCTGAGAAGAATATATACTTAAGCTCTTGAGAGAGTACTTCCTCTGGTCTGAAAAGAATATATACTTAAGCTCTTGAGGGAGTACTTACTCAGCTATGAGAAGGATATATAGCTCTTGAGAGAGTACTTACTCAGGTCTGGCTTTAGGGCTATCTCGTAAGAGGGCGGCAGGTGGGAGAGGTTTTGGTAGGACCGGGAGAAGGACAGGTCATATGGCTCTGTCTGAGAGGTCAGGATGTGGTTCGTCCGTTTCTTCTCTGAGGAGAGAGAAAACCATTAACCCATTAAACCATATAATATACTGTATATATATATCATACATTGACCATTATAAACAACAATGTATATAAATAGCTAAATAAATAGCATACAATTTTATCTGTGGCTAGATGAAGGCTTCATTAGGGGTGGAAATATTGAAACATGGCTTTCAAAATTAATTTTAAAAAATGGCACAGCACCTCGCACTAAGCTGAGGATTCCGTGGTCTGATCTGCATTTCGATTCAAAATGACAGCACGGAAAACTTAAGTGTACAGCTCCTAAAACGTCATTACTGGAGCGTGAAAATCGTAGAGCAGATTGGCAAAAACAGCCTGACATTTATTTGGTTTGAGGTCAATTACATCTCATTATATAAATGAAGATGGGCAGAGACAAGCCCCAGATTGGCTTATTAGTTTAAGGCAGAGCATGTCCTGGCTGCGTTAACAGTGTGACCATCCAGTAATTCTGCACTTTAAAAAAACAAATAAAAGTCTTTCGCTTCACATTTGGAAACTAAACAGGAAGTGACAAAAGTAGTTCCTGTTTTTCTGTGGATACGATATGATTACCACACTTATTTTTCTTCCTTTTTTGTTTTTCATTTCGCCACAATTTGCAATCTTGGTTTTTCATTTCCTCTCCGCAAAATAGTACGGCCCCATCATAATTCATTTAGATGTGTCCTCTTACAGTATGCCCTTCTGAAAAATATGACATGAATCTATATTGACCTTCAGATATCAGATTAATGAAAAAAGGGAGGAAGTTTGCCTTTTTTTTCATTTTGAAAGGTCATACATGATCTGAATGAACACTACTGGAAAATAACATGCATACAAAAAAATATAATTTGATTAAAAACTTCTGGAAACTTAAATTTTTTTTTGCTTAACCAGTTTCGGTGCCCGAAAAGAACAAGTAGTTTGTAGCCACAAAACAATGAGTGAATTATTCACACAATCTCTGCCTCTATCAGGGTTTTTGCATTTCACAGAAAATATTTGACTGGGCTAGCCTGGCAGCCAGGCACCTCCATAATGTTAATTTTATTATAAAATGTAAAATGTCATTTCACACTTTAATCAGCTTGACACTGCATGCAACACATCTGTGAGGTCTGTGATGGACAGCAGTTAACAGGAAATTAAATCTCCCAGCGTGTACCATTCAAAGTATATTGAGCATAATAACAGAGGTGTGTGGTCTCTACTTACTGTTTGTGAAATTGGGGTTATGCTCCCAAATTACTTAGGTTAGGGATTATTATACAGAATCAAATGGAACACTGACAAACTGTTTGAGATGGGGTCATGGGGATGGTACGTACATTTTTGGAAAAGAGCAATTGGACATAATTGCCCCACCCCCTCGGAAATGTATCAACTGATCGAGCGGGAACAAAAAGACTGCAGATGTTCAACTGGCCAGGGAAACTGCACGCAAGCAAAGAAGCAGGGCTGCCCTGCCCTACCCTGCCCTGTCTGCCTGGGCAATGTGATGGGCAAGTTGCCCCATGGAACCTCTGTCACAAGTTCAGTCAGGATCCTCCCATCCAGCAGAGGGCACCACTGCACTCCACACAAGGGCATCAGCCAGGTACTCCAATAAGGAAACCTTATGCTGTGTCTGAATCAGAGCCCTATCTACTGTGTCCTGTGTACTAGCATACTGTATACTGCTTACTGCATAATTTTTAGTGACATGTAGTGTGCAAAAAATATCCTCCATACTATTATTAACAAAAACCCAGAAATAAGTATATCATCCGGAGATTTAAAGTACACTACATTTAGGGAATATTTTGCTTAATTAACAACTTTCTCATCCAGTGTACTCAACAGAACAGAAGAGCATTGATTCGGACACAGCCTTAGTCTGTCCAAATCGTATGTTAATAGGCTGCTCTATGGTTTATAATAACGTACTTACCAATTTTAGGTGTATGGGTGAGCTCTAGATGATTGTAATTGTATTGATGGTCACCTGCAGGAGAAAGAGTACCATTATTAGAAATCTGACATACAAACCAAACAAAGAAAAATATCTGTCTGTAGACAGAACGGAGTCAATCTACAAGCCATGGTCTAGACAGTCTAGACAGTCAATTAGATATTAGAGCTTTATGGCATGCGCCATTTTAAAGCACAATCATGATTGAATAATATGTCATTGGAAAGCTGTAGGAAGGCTCACCTAGAGCAACTGCAACAGCTAATTAAAACTATTAGAATGAGATTACAGGTGCTCCAAAGAACGAATCTTACAGACCGGGGCATAACTTTTTGTGTCTGTTACTGAATAAACATGCGCTTATGTATTTAGATCAAGCATCCTGATTGGCCTGTACGCAACCACACCTTTGCCACGCCTTCAACTCTTACATGTAGCGCTAACGCCCCACCCAACCGATCCATAAAGCACTAGCTGCTAGCAGTGCTGTTTGCTACATTAAAATAAGGGCCTACGACACTTCTGCACTAGCATGCAGCGAATCATACAATGACTTGAGATTAATTCACTCATTTGATGAAAACACTGTTTCTCTTCACTGTGAAAGTGACATATCCCGTAGTTCCATCCTGCCCTCCGCTCCAGCGCTTTTGTCACAACAAACTGCATTGGATTGGACAGACACAGCGCTTCGCTTAAATTGCCTAAACTGGTTAAAGACTGCAGAGGTAAACACAACGAGAGTAAAGACCAACTGCACAAGACTAAGGCAGTTTTATGTCATATCAATTTGTGGTTGGTCTTAAGTATTAAGTCTGTTTTGTTTCTAATGGTTATGTATAGCCCTAATTAATTTGGGACTGGCTGTCCAATCGCTTTGAAAATGCACAGATTTAAAAGACACCAAGGGCTTTTTGTGCGAGAAAATGAAAGCAAGGGAAATGCGCCTTTGATTGGACGTATAGATCATTCGCAAAACCGCTTTTGTGCATCATTCGCACAATGGAGGCGTAACTTAACATCCCCCCGTCGTTGTTGTCTTCAAATGCTCGCTGGCTTTCTCCCAAAAACTCAAAATGAAATTCAGATCCCAATTAGATACAGGTCTTAAGAGATAACTGTGAGGTAAACTACTAAAATGTCTTCCTGACAGCATTCCAGGGTAAAGCTTATAATCCATTCACATAAGTATGGCTTTTCGCGGCTGTGGGAGTATGCAGTTTTGATGTTTCTGCTTAGTTGTTCCAGTGAGATGGTTTTGGTGTTATTTCTAAAGAAACATAGAGGATTTTGTTTCATGATTATTTCTCCACTGAGAGATAAAGCGTAGGGGCCAGGGATATCTGCTGTGTAAGACCACAGTCTGACAGCGCTGGGACTTTACACTCAGTGAAAGGAGCGCTGGGTATATTGAACTGTGTATAAATCGTATGGGCAATGCTACAGGTTCCAACAGGGGGGCTGAGTGGGAGAGAGTCAGAAATGGGGGGAGACAGACAGAGAGGGTTGTGTGTGTGTGTGTGTGTGTGTGTGTGTGTGAGAGAGTGAGTTGAGTGTGAGTAAGATAATTTATCCACATTTCAATTTTAATGCAGATTGGCAGACTAGCCTCTTTCCAACTGAACATTTGCTGCAAGCTTTTGACTTAAAGAAGAGACAGCGACAGAAGGACAATATGCCAGGATGCACACTCTCTTTCTGCAATCCTCTGCGACAGGAGGAAAACAACACAGTGTGTGTGGTCCCTGTGGTGTTGTGTTAATTATATATAAAAACAATCCGGTCGGCGTAACGTACCTACGGCAGCCTGTGTTGTGTGAATCCACCAGTCTACCGAATTTGGCTGTTGACTAATCATACTGAGTTAGTGCAGTTATGTTGTTGTATTGAGTCTGTGTGGTTTCATTTTTTTTTTTTTTTTTTCTTGTTTGTGTTTTCTGTAGCATAACTTTTTTCATGTTTCGCAGCCTTTGCGTTCTGTGCTGTATCTCTCGCTTTCCTCTCACGAGTTTTTACTTTCGTTTCTGTACACTTCGTTTGTATTACCCTGCACTAGTAATTATTATATAGGACTTATTAATTACTAACTGGCTAAACACGGGTGTGGTTAACTAATCTACTAACGTCAGGGTTTAATAGAATTATTACTAACACAAACTAACAATTTAGTTCTCATCACGTTTCCACAGCTGTTTAGTGTTTCTTTACGTATCCAGTCATTGTCGTGTTAACTAATTTACTAACTGTAGTTTGATGGTTGGGTAGAGTCTGGGAGATAATGCCATTGTACGTGGATAGAGTGACTCTTCTGGACACTTGTTCTGCCAGCATAAACGACAGACAAAATGTCCTCCTCCTCTGTAATGGCTGCGCAGTTCGTCTGGCGGACTGCAGGATTAAAGCGAGTGGCACGGGGACTGGCAGCGCATCCTTTACTTGGCTGCTTGTCTACAGGAATGTATTCCGAACTGACGGTGGAAGCTGCAGTGATGGGACGGGCCTGTGACAAGGATTGCTCATTTAAAATTGATTTTAAAAAATTTAAATAAGCGTTAAGAATTTGTTTAAGCAAAGTTCAGATTTCCTAGTGCCTAGCACCAGATTTTCCTCTGCCTAGTGCCTAGCCAATGCTGACTGATTAGTTTGCATTCACGACTGGGGGTGGGTGGGGTGTGATTTGGGGAGACTGCGACCACAGGCCAAATTGCCAGTCCGACCGTGCTGTCTGTCCTGTACCCAGCATCACCTTCTCCCATTCGGGGAATGAGCTTCCCACTGCAATGTGTAGGGCAGCAGAGCCCTGGCCCATCTTCCAATGTACGCTGAAAACACACTTCTTTAGACTGCATAGTGACTCCCCTGACCCTCTTAAAGCTATTGTCTTCCTTTTCGGATTTCCTCTTGGGAAAATAATGTTATCGGTATAGCAATGTAAAGATGGATTAGCTCTACAGTGCTATATTTGAGTTTGCTTACAATACTAATCATTTGGTTTGTTTGATTAACTTAACAATTGTCGATCATAGATGGTCCTTTCGCACTTGAAACGAACACAGCGATATTATACAGCGTAATGCACTGTGTACGCTATGTACCAAGCCTGGGATATAATAGTAAGACGGTTTGAAAGTAAAGTGACAGGGTTTTGCTGTGATATGCTCCCTATGGATGGACGGTTACTGCTGTTCTCTCCTCCTCACATCACAAGCGATACAGTTTTACTGCGACACAGCCCTAATGAAACACGCCATTACCGCTCTCTCAGCACAAACAAACATCTTTCTGCATTCCATGTTTTTGATTTTCCTGTATATTACATAACATTACATTGCAATCATTTGGCAGATGCTTTCATCCAAAGCGACGTACAATAAGTGCACGCTGAAGGTCAATGAAGCCACTAAAAAGCAGATTCGACAAAGCACAACGTTCTCATAACGTAGGAATGTGGTGTATGACAGGTATTTTAATAATGTGCGCCCACAGCGCGGGCTCTATTGTCCTTGGGTGCAAAATGATTTCGAAAAGCCACCCTCCAGAGGAAGTGATGTTTTTCAAAGGTGCACTGCTGGGTACAGTTATGTGCAGTGGCGGGCCGTCAGGGCCAGCAAGGCCTTCTCTGCTGGCCTAAACATCATCAGAATATAAATTTAATTTTGATATATTTTTTCCACAAATATGTATTAAATTATTCCCCATTGTCTATTCTCTTCATTTCATAGCTTTCCTCTTGGTTGCGCTGCTTCCAGCCTCAGATCGAGATTTGGAGGGCTGGCCTTTATGTTAGAGCTTTTATCCAATCATATTTCAGCCATAATGTGTTGCCAGGGTCCAAGAAATCTGCCCTTAGGCCTTCAGAATGAACAGTGCGGGCGCCTGTAGCTTAAAGTGAACGGAAACAAACCTGTGGTGTTAACCAATCAGATTTCGAGTTGGCGACACCGGGGCCAGCTAGCAGGCATACGATAACGTCAGCACGTGCACGTCTTTTGATTGGATACGCACTATTGAGAGGCAGAGCTATGCAGAGCTAGCAAACTGAACTTGAACGAGCTCATTTGTGTAGATTTCTACAAGTTGGTTTTTTTCAACCCACAATGGCTGAAGGAGGAGAAGAGATCGATTTGGTCGCAGATATAATTTCAACGCCATTTTCAAGACGAACTTTTCAAGAAAAGCTAGACATCGTCAGAAGAGAACGGCCAACCCTGACGCTAGCGAGCCGACGCTAGCGAGTCAAAGTGGACATTCAAGGCTAGGAATACACTTTCACCACTGTCGCAAATATATCCTCATGAACAAATGCAAATTATTTGTTTGTTTTCTTTTATTTTCAGTGAATAGTTTATGTGTCTTTATCGTCACGTTTCTTAAATGAAACTGCTTTTGGGTGCGACAATGCGCTGTTTAGTGAACAAACTTGTTAAAGCTCACATACTTTTGGTGGACTTAATAAAACTTTGTAGACTAATCCCTTAAAAGCGCCTTTTATTTTAAAGTTTTGACAGTATCCAAGCGATATTAAAGCTGGTAACACTCTTAATTGTAAATGCGGATTTATTTATTATAAATGCTTCGGAAATATTAATATAACTCTGTTGTACTTGACTATGTTAAGGTGATGCAACGCCCGGTTATACTGCGTTTCTGTCTAAATGTATAGTTTCTAGAGCCATGGCGTCATAATGATGGTATTAAGAGGTGGAATAATTCATAATTCAGGTAGGACTGTGTAGGACATCACTGAAGGCCTAGGTGTGAAATGCACGGCCTGCCACTGGTTATGTGGCTTTGGTACAGTGACCAGTAATTTGCAGGGTGAGCAGTAATGGGACTAAAGTGGGAGGGGGTGGGGTTAATGAACCTGTTGCATGCTGGGAACAGTATGCCACAAACAACAAAAAAATATAGAATGCTGAATGAAAGGCAATTTTTGCATACAAATATAACTCCCATGACTGAAACACAAAAAAGTGTTTCATTCACCAACAACCCCTGTGCCAGTGCTTCCACTTCACCCCACAGACAAACCAAAATATTTATTTTCTACATTACTACATAGAACATTTTTACAGGGCTGGCCCAATCCAAGCAAGTTACCATCAGGAGACCCCTCCCTCCTCCCCTTTCTGGAGAAAGGAGACACAAAACTTCAATAAGAGACTTAAAGATGTGCTCTCAAGCCCCACAGAACACATTAACTGAACCTGATCCTATGCCATTACGCTATTATATACCGTGCATTATTTATTCATGCGCATATCAGAGGCTTTTATCTGGGGCATATACAGAGTGTAGATTTAATACATTTTCCACTTAATGGAGCGATATTTACTGAGCCAAAATCAGTGGAATAACATGGAGTTTGAGAGGAAGTAGCACACTAGCGGTCGTCCCCTCTGACGACCGCTGAACTCCTGATCTTTTTCCCGTGTCTAAATGACCATCTTCTCCCTATCCTCCATTTTATGTGTTTGCAAATTTCTCTGGCTGTGGATTGATGTTCTACGAGTCAGAGGGGTCCGCCTGAGACTCCAGGCTGAACTCTCGGACTCTTTCTTCCAGTAATGCGCACCTCTAATTTCGTATTATTCAGTCTGTTATACAGTTTCTCTGTTAGATATTATGCGGTAAAAGCTCCTCAGTGTGAACATTACAACTTACGGATTCAGGTTAGGAACTTCCACACATCTGCAACAGCAGTGTAGCCATTATGATTCTAGCTGGGATACAGCGCTATAACTTGAAAACATAATAATCCAACAACATTACATTACATTATAGGTATTTAGCAGACGCTCTTATCCAGAGCGACTTACACAACCTCTTATTACATTTATCCATTCATACAGCTGGATATATACTGAAGCAATTCAGGTTAAGTACCTTGCTCAAGGGTACAACGGCAGTGTCCTACCTGGGAATCGAACCTGCAACCTTTCAGTTACAAGTCCAGCTCCTTAACCATTATACTACACTGCCGCCCCCATTAAGATGATTTTGGGTTCAAATACAATTCAAATGTTGGGAATCTTCAATTCAAATGCTGTATTTTCGAGAGCATGGTCCATTCAATATACTATCTCCAAGCAACACAATGATTATAAACACACAAGTGTACTGGTTGATAGTATCAACAAGGCATATAGATTAATAATGACGGATGATTCTGTTGGTTTTGTTCATTTCTGATTCATGGCCCTGTCCCACTATTGCATATCGTACTAGCGTATGCCAGCGCATGAAAAATATCACTCATACGCTGACATACGCTAGGGGTACGTTAGGCATAGGTTGTATACGTTTCAAGCACGGTCGCATACGCTGGCATACGGCGAGGCACAGAACGTTTTTTCAGCATGCTTAAAAATTTTGTGCGTTTTCGGACGTATGGTTTATACGCTAAGCATACGCTAGGCATACGCTGAATACGCTAGAATTACGCTAGAGGTACGTTACTCATAGGTCGAGCACGCTGGTCATAGGCTGACATGAAGGTGTACCGTACAGTTATTTTATGAATTTACATACGCAACTCATACGTTTCTCTCATACGCAATAGTGTGACGGGGCCATTAGATTATGACGCTGAGACTTAGACAGAGTTTGCCCCTAGCTTTCTAGAGCAGGTACAGTAAGAATGCAGAGTTATACATGTATTTCCACAAATAGACCCTGCCTGACCTAATTAAGGCACCCGGCGTGTTGCGAAGGGGCATTTACATGACTTCCTTCACTATCTGGGACATTGACACCCAGTGTTAAGAAAATGCGTGTTTGAGCCGCCGCCGTGGTACAGCGGTATAGAGCGCCGACTTTCAGTCGGTGCAGTTGTACTCCGAGGATCGGGGTTCGCGCCCCGGTCCTGCCAGATCCGAGCGTGGCCGGTGCCCTGTGGGAGCAGCAATTGGTGGCTGCTTCCGGGTGGGGAGAGGGGCTCGGAGAGAATCGCTGCGCACAAAAAGGCCTTGGGCAAGTTGGAATCACGGTCAGGAGCTCGAGGAGTCGCGCCCTGTAGAGGACGTGGCGCCCTCCTTCCTACTACCGGCTGACAGGGTTGTATAGTGGTGGTTCTCTAGCGGTTGCTACACAGGGGGAATTGAATTAGAATAGGGGTTCAATTGGCTACTAAATTGGGAGAAAATGGGAAAAAAATCTGAAACAAAAATAAATAAATACATTTTAAAAACGCGCGCGCGTGTGTATCTGTGTCTGTGTGTGTGCCTTCAAAAGTCTGCACCTTTGACCACTGAATTAGCTCATCGGGCGGCAAGAATTGTCACTCTGTCGCTCATACAAGCGGTACACTGTTTGCACACCTGCAGTGAATCACTGCACAGACGAGATGCAAGTGGATTAAAGCACCTTCAGAAATATAGACATTCAGGGCATTACGTCTACCTGCAAACAGAATCATAATGTCAGAGTTTTAAACACCTGAAAACAATTGTAATATTCAGCAGGCGTAGTGCAATGCTTTTCTGGTCAGGGTCACTTTGCTTTTTTATTTTGTGAACTGCGCAGTGGATTCATTTTTCTCCTCTCAGGAAATATTATTACATTTTTGGTTAAAGGCCATTTCATTATTTAAAAAAAGGGGATTATGTGAGCGGGATATGTTTTAGATTACAGTTTTTCACAATTGCTAAAACACAAAACCCAATACTCTAAACCAAATGACCAGTTCCCTAAACACATTTAATACAACTAGCCCCCATTTGCCAAAACCATAAACACATTTCACCTGTAGACACAATTCACAAAACTCAATCCCTTTTCTCATAACTCTAAACACATTTTGTCTTGCTAAAACACATGTTGCAAAAAACTCTGATCAAATGTGCACATTGAAGCTCATGTGATGCAAAATGCTAGCCACAGTCAGCAAAAGTTGAACACAATGAACACACCTGGTGTCATTGATTAAACACAACAACTCAAAATTGAAGACACTTGTTGCAAATGATGTGACCACACCTATATAGGCCAGTGCACAGTTTGCTGAAGGTTCCAAACAGCAACAATGGATGGAGGAGGCAGAGGAAGAGGAGTTTGTGTCAGAGGAGCGAGAGGAGCAGGCCAAGGGGGGAGAGGAGCAGGCCAAGGGGGGAGAGGAGCAGGCCAAGGGGGGAGAGGAGCAGGCCAAGGGGGGAGAGGAGCAGGCCAAGGAGCGAGAGGAGCAGGCCAAGGAGGAAGAGGAGGGGGGCAAGGAGGGAGAGCAAGACAACCACGCACCGTCATTACAGATGAAATGAGAGCAACAGTCATTGACCATGTCATTGTCCACGGCATGTCAATGACCGAAGCGGGACAAAGAGTCCATCCAAACCTTAGCAGGTTCTCAGTGGCCACCATTATCCGGGCATTCAGAGAACACAACAGGTACTGTATGTAGTAGTTTTTTGGTCACTACAGTAGATGTTTATAGTATAGTGGAGTGCAATTGGTTTCACCACAGTATCCTTGCTGTAAAAAGATTGCGGAACATGTCCATTGATGTTTCTATTGAATGCATGTCTTTCTTTTTTACAGAGTATATGTACAATTCAGTAAAATGCATGTTTGTTTCTCTAGAGTTGAAAGAATGCCACGTGGAGGTGGGAGGGCTGCCATATTCTCACCAGTGCAAGAAACCCTCATTGTGGATTATGGTTCGGGAGAACAATACAATCAAACTCCGAGAAATACAGCAGAGAGTCATTGCTGACAATGTCAACTGTCAGAACATTGACAATGTCAGCCTGACCACCATCGACCGAATCCTCCAGCGCCAGAGCGCATGAAGCAGGCCTATAGGGTACTAGTGAATTTGCATTGAGTTGTGATAACTGTATTTTCTTAATTTTCTTAATTTACATACTATTCCTATGAAACACACAAATCTATAAATGCCCAATACATATATTTTGAGAACAGATAAGAAGGTTTCTAAAAATGTGTCCTGACAGTTGTGAAACTGTAAAAAGAACATTCTCACACTCTGAACATTGTGTTTTCAGTTTTTTGTTGTCGTGTGTAATGATGCTTAGTACTGTTTACATTTTTGCAGGCCTTGAGAGGGATTTTGGTGTCAAAGTTTGCTTTTGAGCATATGAGCAACTGTTTTGGTGTGATAGTTTGGTTTTGAGCATATGAGCAACTGTTTTGGTGTGATAGTTTGGTTTTGAGCATATGAGCAACTGTTTTGGTGTGATAGTTTGGTTTTGAAAAGAGAATGTGAGGTTTTGTGTATGTAGCTTGAGAAAAGTGTTTTGTGTTTAGAGTTTTGGGAAAAGGGAGGGCAGTTTCGTGAAATGTGTTTTAGCAATTGTGAAAAACTGTATTAGTTGCCAAGGGCTGTGTACCAGTTTGTAATATAACTGAAACAACACCCGTCACAAAACTAGTAAAACCTTGGTGTGCAGCTTTGTAAACATCATGCTGTAGTAATGATCAATCCTCCTGCATCTTGCAGTCATCTTTATGAAGTCATGAATCATTTACGATGACGGAATAGATATTGGTTTACAATCTGGGATTATAATTTAAAGTTTGTTCCCCAATTGGGGTGCTGTGGCTGTACCCCTGAAGGTTCACATAAGCGAGAAAAAAAAAAAAAAAACACATCAGAAAAAAAAACATTAATTTATTTAAAACCCATCAACAGACAGAATGTTTTCCTTTACACTAATTAAATCACATTTTCTTATCAAATCAAACAAATGCACCCCATGTTAAAAATAATTGAGCATGACATTTCTGACATTTGGAAAAAGAAAACTGAAACATCTTCCCAGGAGGAAGACTCACTGGCAGCATTACATTATGTGTCCAGTTTAGTTCATTCCATAAAACAAATGGGCCTTTGGACGTGAGTGGATGTTCCTTGGCAAACTGAAGCGGAGCTGGTCCATTGAGTCGCTAGCAAGGATAAGCACAGATTTATCTGATGTCTTCTTCAATTCACAAGAAGTAACATCATTCAAAGCTGCCTTCATCCTTGCCTAGACAAGAATCATCTTGATCGGTGAGGCCAGAGGTGGATCCGTCTCCAGACACGCCGTAGTATTGCTTTATTCTGAACACAGCATTGCACAGCATCCAGACACAGGAAAACTTGGATTCCGATGAAAATCCTGCATCCCCATTGGCCGCCTATGCTCAGTCACATGTCTCTCTGAACCTATCACAGAATCAGATCCCCCAGTTGCAACAAATCCCACCAAGCGATTCCGTGAATTAACGTCTCTGTGTGTGAAGAAATCGTTTCAGGCATCAAATTTACTTTGAACGAGTTGGCAGAACCTATCTTAAAATATCTTTTGTAGCCCAACTTATTAATCCTTTTTTTAAAAGATTATAAATACTCCGGTCAAATCCCTTCTGAGCCTCCATGGGAGAGAATAAATGCTTAAGTATTTCTTAATAAGTCCTTTCTATATAACATGGGACTAGTCTTGTTGCCCCTCTCTGTTTGCTCTAAGGGCTAGTATCTTTATATACTGTATGTATCTACAGTGTGGTGTGATGACCAAAACAGAACACATAATTTCATGTTGGACTCACTGAAAGAACACTGTAAAGGACATAACAGTGTTATGGACTATATAGGTTTCACTCTGACTACACGCATTGCTCAAAGCTGCTCTCTTAGGAAACAGGAAGAGTCCAAATTTACTAGTGCAATGAAAACAAGCATGCATTACTAAAGCCTTCATGCAATGTATGGAGAAACTCATTTGCCTAATGCACTCGTAATATAATATTTAAGCATGCGATACGCCACTTCTGAGGACAACATTTACATTATTATGTCATCTTTCATAAACCATTGCATTTACTTTTGACAGATTTTTAAAGAGCCTATGTTATATTCATAAAGGCATTGAAGCATTCTCTGTGAAAGCTCAAATAAACACTCTGTAACGCGCGATCAAAGTATTGGAAATCTGTTGTACAGCAAGATTAGGCTGTTGTAAACCAAACACGCACACAGGCACACATAACAGAATGACATTTGAGCACTGCCAGCAGACCTGGAAGTATCCTGAATACAATTTACCACCTTCCCCTTGAAAATGTCCGAACAAGAATACAATCCTGTGTACAAGATGCTTTGAGTTTATGGGAAGTGGGTCAGGTAGGGGACGAGAATGCAATTAGAGTCACATACAGGATGCTTTGGGTTTATGGGAAGTGGGTCAGGTAGGGGACGAGAATGCAATTAGAGTCACATACAGGATGCTTTGGGTTTATGGGAAGTGGGTCAGGTAGGGGACGAGAATGCAATTAGAGTCACATACAGGATGCTTTGGGTTTATGGGAAGTGGGTCAGGTAGGGGAAGAGAATGCAATTAGAGTCACATACAGGATGCTTTGGGTTTATGGGAAGTGGGTCAGGTAGGGGAAGAGAATGCAATTAGAGTCACATACAGGATGCTTTGGGTTTATGGGAAGTGGGTCAGGTAGGGGAAGAGAATGCAATTAGAGTCACAAGTTTTAGTTCACCAGCCCTTTTGCCACATTCTGGAGACCAATTTCAGATCTCTTGTATCCCAATTTTCTCAAACACCCCACTCACACTCTCAGCCAGGCCTCCCTGGGAGAAGCACCACATCTTCGCCTCTCCAAAAAGTTTCCCCGTCCTACAGCACACCCACACTTCAGTCTAGGAGCCGCCCGATTTTGCAACGACATTGTATAGCCTGGAGGTTTTAAACAAAGGATGCTTCTGAAATAGCATTTAAAATGTGCAGAATTAAATGAGCCATATTGTCCCTCTATCAGTTGAGAACACATAAAAATGACTCCGCCCACGTTTTTCACATAGCGACGAAGCGGCCTGACATCAATGTGGGGGCCTGGCGATAAGTTCCGCGCGTGGAGACAATGACTTGGGGAAGGCTTTGTGCTTGGCTTTTGTGGAAGCGCACAAAGACCGTACAATCCCCCCCCCCCCCCCTGGCACCCCAACCTTGAAGACGTTCTGCCACGGATGTTTAAATAATTACATTTGAGTGTTTGAACACATTTCCTTGATTATATTTGTATTTCTACATAGAGTGTTGTTAATGGGAGATGCTATCTCACAACTTAATGGAGGAGAAATGTCAGCCATTGAAAAGATGCTTCAAACTGGAAAATTACAATGGAGATGCGTTAATGAGTTTATAATTATGAGGTGAGCTTGAATGCACGCCGACATTTAGCTACGTGCCTGTTTTGAATGCAGGAGCTAAATGTCTGCCCATTTAAATTGAATTAGTTTGGGTTTTTTCAATTGAGATGGGGCGTCACTCATTTGGGTGTTTTTCTAAGTATGAAAATGCTATAGCAAGTTGAAAATCCAAGAGAATGAATTAAAGAGTGATTTACTGGTCGAGCGACCGCAGTTGAGAGAAATGTGATCTGTATACAATCTGATGAATGCTAAGCGTTATATGTTCACATTTATTGAAAAAGAGCATCTCACATATGTTGTCATGGGGAATTAGAAATGAGAGTTTGAAGAAGCTTCAAGAAGCCCATGCCAGGTGAAGCTACCATGTAGTCAATCACCAAGAGATGTATGAACCAATTGAAAAATGTTGCTCTCCGTGGGGAGACGCCATCTTTTTTTTTTTTTAGATCAGCGAGTCACCGATAACACATAGCTCTGCCCATTTCAGGGTTCATTGAACTCAGTGTGTAATCACTACTTAACATGAATCAACTTTAATGCCTGTTCAACCTAAAGTTATGCTTTAAAGCCATTTACAGTCGGCATTAGATGTTCCAATCAACATGAATATCTATTATGTGACATTTTTTTCTGCAAAAAACTTTTATTAAAAAATATAGAGTATTCATTTGGCAAATACCCTGTAACATAGGCTTACAACACTTTGAAAATGCTATATGGTCCAACCAAACATGTTCTGTTTTCCACAGGTAGGTACACTTTAGCTCCCCTTTAAAGAGTACTGTATAAGAACAGAATTAATGCAGAAAAGAGGGTCTATAAACCTGAAGGCTGCATGTGTGTTCTAAAGGCCTTACAATTACTGTACACATGTTAAAACTCCTTTATAATGGATTTGTAAAAATTAATTAGTGACGAAATTAATAATAATTTCTTTTGAATTATTTAATTATACTTAATAATTAATGGTTGGAATCCAATTTTTAGCACTTTCCCCCATGTTCTCGAAGATCTTGAAATAGACATTTATGTTTTTTGTAATAAATAATTTATCAGTAAATATTTTTCTTAAGCGCTTCCTTCTCCAGTCTATTGTCACTGAAGGAGCGTAAACTTTCAAGACTTTGCAGCACCACCGAGGCCTATAGATATTCAGCATTTTGTGTGTTTACGATGGCCTATGCAGTGAAAATAAAACTCAAATTTATTTTAAAAGACTGGTTTTCTTTATGATTCTGACTTAATTTGCCGGGGCTTAAACAGCGATGAACTCGGAATAGCTCACTGTAAAAGTGGCCTACATATCTTTCCCACCAATCTTTGCAACAAACTTTCGTCCACCCATACTTAAGTTAGGCCTATTGGAGGTTACGATATGGAAGGATGAGAGTGATGTGAGATATAATTATTTTGAGTTTCTATCTTATGTTGTTTAAGATTATGCTTGTAAAACAGATTTTCAAAAGAATGGCGGATACAAATATTGCACTATACTAAAAGTATACTTAAAGTATATTTTTTTTGCTTGGGTCCTGATGTTTACTTAGTGTATTCAAGCATGGTGCACCATTAAAATGTATTGCAATGTACTATATTATAGCTTGTTATTGGGGTTTTATTATAAATAATTGGTGTCCCACATTCCCAAATGCAAATGAAAAAATGTGTTGTGGCTCAAAGCAAATATAAGGGTGTGTCATGCGTCCTGTGAGGAAGATTTATACGTTTTTTCTTTTTATGTGGTCAGATAACATCTTGAGGATTTCAGATTTCATGTGCTGTGTAAATGTGTTGGGCTAATATCGAAACAGGTAACAGAAGGCAAAATTGCAAAAAGTATTCTACTTTATCTGAATTCACCCTAAATGACGGAACAAGGTGACACGTTCACCCTGTCTAAATTGGTGCAGCAGATATACGTCATTAGAAACTATACCCTAGGCCAGGGGTTCCCAAACTTTTCCATGCCAAGGACCCCCAAATAGCCGTAGCCTCTGGCTGAGGCCCCCCTATTGCGAAATGGCTTTTTTTTTAAAACTTTTAAATTACGCTGGCAAATATAAAAAAATCAAACATACAGCTTCTTGATACACAACACAATACTTTTGACCCTATTTTGATTCCATAATCGGGCCGTTGGCAGCTCAACATAACGCTTTCACTGACAGGCAGACGGTTAGTTATTGGCTGCGATTGAAAGAAGGGCATGGCAAAGACCTCATTTCGATATGAAAGGACTTATAACAATTTATGTTTTATTTTAAACCGGCACAATAATCTTATGAATTGAAATGTATTTTTTTAAATACATTTTATTATTACTTTTTTTTGCATTTTCCATTTCCCTCTCCCTTCCAATTGGCCCCCTTGGCGCCGCGGCCCCCACTTTGAAAACCCCTGCCCTAGGCTACATGTGGACAAACGAGATTTAGGCTACTTACGCAAAGAGCGCAGCTACGAATTGAACGATGCATTTTGCGTTCATGTAAACCACCTTTCAAGATACGATTTCTTAAGGAATTATTAAGAATATTCTTTGCATGTTGTTAGGAATCTGCACACAACATATTGCACACGACATATTTTCTATTATTCCGTTAATTTTGCACCGCCTCTGTGTGTTTTTCTGTTAATTTATTTATTTTTATTCCTGGTGGTTTCCCCTCTATCCACCCGACCTGCCAGGTCAGAGGGTAAGAAATAGCCTAGTGGCGGGAAATTGCTTAAAGAAAAAAACAACTTAAGACAACAGAGAAGGTTTTTATTTAGTTGAGAATTTTGGTTTGGTAGCTCGTTTCGGGTAGGTCGTAATGATAAGCCGTTTTGTGTTTCACACGCATCTTGAAATAACTGCCGGCAGACGTGTCTAACTGTTATTATTTATTTATGTATTTATTGTGTGAATGTCAGTGTCGCCGTTTATCCCGCGTGTATTTTTGTTGTTGTAATCTTCTTTGTCCACCGTCGAGGAAATCGTTTAATTTCTTTGTTATTTGTTTTGCGTGTCATGAGGAAAAAAACATTTAACAGCAAAAACAAGTAGCTACAACGAAAAGGCAGGCCGACCGGACCCGGAGCTTGGGCTGACCGAGAACGATCACCTTGTTGCTGCCAAGTGGAATTAGGCTACCATCCACCGGTGAGTAGCCTACGCTGCTTTTTTTTGTCGCATGGATCCTGGGGTGTTGGATGGGGACTAACGCAACAGACTTTTATATTCCATATATGTTCACCCACTGCTTTGACGTTGCACGCTTGTCTCATAACATGATTCACATTTTAACTGCTATGTTATAGAAGTTGGAAAGCATTCTGTTCTCTCGGCGCATTTATTTGACTTTGTTTACAGTGCCACCGTTGTGTGTACAGTTATCCAGTTTTGATATTTGTGAGGTTAACTGTCAGGGTGCTGTGAATGAATGCGAGCTGTGCGTTAAACTTGAATCTGTTCGGTCCAGCATTTAGGGAGGACAAAGCGAGAGTCAAGCTCCCAGCTAATAACTGCTTCTCTCGCCTTCATCTCCTCCAGGGGTCATTCTCTTTTACAAGCGTTTCGGCGAAAGAAAGATGACTTGGCTGACTGCCCTTCCATTTATCTCCTCACAACCCCCCACCCGTCCCGTAGCCTTCTTAAATCACACTTGTGGAGGCTCTTAAAGCAGTGGGCTGCTAAAGCCACACTCCCATGCGTCTTTCTGTTCTTCGGCTAAATCAATGTAATCAAATATGCATGGAGCCAAAGTCGAGACTACCGGTGCGTTTCTGCTCTGGATTTCATAACGGTGCTGCTTACGTCATTTAACCGAAATTGAAGCACTGACTTTGTGTGACCTTACGTTCGGCAAGAACAGGAGTAACAGTACACTACATGCTGAACCACAATAGCACAAGGGAGAAAATGGAGGAGTCGGTACTGATAATACATGAAGGGTAACCATGACAACTGCATGGGTCACTATGTATGCCCTGAAAATAATCGATACATTCCCTTACTGTTGTCATTTAACAAGAATGGGAAAGCACTATTAAAAAAAAAAAAGAGCTTCCATACAGTAGCCTGCACACGCGTGCATATATAAACACCGCATACGCAAACACTGGCAATCCCTTTCACGTCCAATAAAGACGGCATTGTTGCTGTCCGTCTGTCCACGGTGACTGCTGCGCGCGATTACGTGTACATTTCAGGAACAGCCCGTGCAGAGGATAACTAAGTGATAAAAATGAATCCCACTGAACATTCAGTAGTGATGAGATGTTGCAGATTACAGTTTATGGGGGTTTCTGTGGCACACCTCCTCCATATTCCACACCCCTACTGTGCAGATGTCTTCAGGGGAAATGAAGTTAATGGGTAGATATGGTCTAGAGGTTTCAAGATATTAGGCTGTACACACAGGTTAAAAACAGTGTTAAATTTGGGGTTAAGTAATCAGAAGTCAAAGTTCAGTGGAAAGAGCAAGGTAGACTTGCCATTCTGTAATGAAAATTTACAGCAAACCAGCAATTAAGAGAAATCAACCAGCTGCGGAGTTCATTAGATGTGATCCCAGGCCAAACATTTTATAATTTTTTAATAAAAATCTGTCTGAAAATATGAAATTGGTAAAGTAGGGAAAAATCTATTTTCTAGCGCCTGTATAGCGCATTCAAATGGGCCGTTTTCCAGTCATTGGCTGCAATCAAGTGTTTTCTTCATCTTTTTTTTTCATCTTCATGTTTTCATCAAGTTTATAAATCTGAAGTTCAGCTTCCCTGCAAGAATACATTTCATTTTGAAATGGAAAAGGATATTTTTCTTTTTTGTGACAAAATGCTTAAAAGCATCTCCTTTTAGCACCTTATGTTTTTGTAAGATGGGGAGGGGGAAAAAAGGCAATCGTTTGTTTTTTGTTTTTTTTGTTTTTTTGCGCAATGTCAAACTGCTTTGTTTGAGCACACACAGGGAGACACCATCAGTGATTGTCTGCAGGGGAATACACAGACACACGTAACATCAATCTGAAGGAATACACAGTGGTGCTGATCTAGGGCAAGCCACCGTGTCAGCCATCGAAATCGCACGCAATTAAATGCCCCGGCAGCATCTGTGGACGAGCTCGGTCTTCCACCCGAATATACCTGCAGTCAATAAACCTGCACAAATCAGAGGTCTTCATTTAACACCATGTTCTCGCCTTTAATTAAACCCTGCGCGAGTTTATTCATCTTATTCGTTTAAAGCTGCTCCAGCCAACTCCAGAGTAATTCTGACGATATCGCACTATGAACTATGTTAGTAGCGACGATATCGCACTATGAACGCATGCTTCTGTTGAACACTGATTACAACAGGTAGTTGGCAGCTAGTAACCGTGATTAAATAAATCTCACAGTATTTCTCCCTTTCTCTTGTGTCCCCCTCATCTTTTCCTCTCTTTCATTCCATCCCCCTTTCTCTTTCTCTACTCTTCTCTCCCACTTCACCTTTCTTTCTCACACTTTCACCCCCCCCCCACCCCCACCTCGTCTTTCTTTGTGTCTCTCCCTCCCTTGTGTAATTATCTCTCTCTCACACACACACTCTCACATCTCTCTCTCTCTCTCTCTCTCTCTCCCCCATAATGTCTGTAAGTTTCTGTTGCTCAGTGTGAATGGCCCGTCGGTGCTTTTCCGCGTGTGTTTTGACCCAGCAGAACTGCGGCGGATGTGTTTTGACCCGGCAGAACTGCGGCGGAAGCCTCGCGTCGCCGTTTTGATCTCGCTCTTTCCTTTTGACATTAACGCGAACACGCCGTCGCGCACGTGGGGGGACGACGCGGCGGCCCCGTCGTTTATGAGTTATTAAACGAGCCGGGCGAGAAGATTAATCTCCCCGAGCCGATGACAACCTAACGGCGGAATGCAAATGAAATGGACCAACCCCCGCTCGGTCAGCCTGACATCTTATTTACAGAAATCCCAGCTAATGGCAAACACGTCCACCAATGACGCAACCCCTTATTCTCACTCCCAGCTAATGGCAAACACGTCCACCAATCCCGTGACCTTTTATTCTCACACATCTCCTTGGAGATTTTTGAAATCATTAAAATAATAGGCACCATTATGTACAGAGCATCACCCCCCCCCCCCCCCCTCCTCTTATCCTTGAGCATTATGGTCTTGTCAACTATTGTATCCCCTGACACAAGTCAAATAACCACCCTCTGCAAGCTGTCACTCACGTTCGGGCTCGCAGTGCATACAGAACTGAAAGGAGAGCTTGCTCTAACCATCCCACGGGACCATCTGAAGAAGATTAAGCATGAAATGACAATCTGTTAAAACGCTAAACATCGCAGAAGCATTTAATATCACGCTAATTACACCCCCCAAACCTGCCCCCCCCTGCCTGCACCCGGCAACACTCTACTCACAGCTATTAAAACCAATGCAGTGAAGCTACCGTGCTGTTTTAATTCATATCTAAAAGACCTGAAGTCCTCAAATTAATTGCTGGGTCATACCGTTGTCTAGAGGATTTTTCATATATAGAGTAATGACTCCGGTTGATTTAGTGTGGGGATATCCAACCTTTTATCAGAGTGACATTGTTCTATGTTGGACAGACATTTCAATTGTGTTTGTAACAGGCAATTAAATGGTCTTCAAGCCACCAGGCTGTAGTATGATTTTTTTTTGTTTTGTTTGAACAAGGTAGACAACCTCAACTGTTTTAGGAAAAAATTGTTGGCTGTTTACATGGATAATGTGTAGGACCATAGCTACGTGAGTTTCCATAGGAAAAGATGTTTGCCAAACAATAACTGATATAAGGTCTTCACTGTGTAGTTGCATGGCAACCTTTGCACTGTGACATCATCCAGGGTTCCAATATGCTCTCCAGCATTTCAACCATGCAGGCCCAGGGCAGTGGAAAGCTCGGGGAAACAAATCCAAGGAGGCAAATCCGTGAAGTTTATGAAGTGGCAGGTGAAATAAAAATGTTAAATAAAATGATAAAATCATATTCCTTTACAGAGAGGCAGATGTAATCTGAAACCTGCAGTCATACCATTCTTTTTTTTATTGGCCATGTGATCTCAGTTCTTCCTGTTTCTGACTTTCTGATATCTCTGGTTCAAATACGCTGAGGTGCAGAGATCACAAGCGAATGTAACAAATCTACAGCCACATTTCTTCACTTATAAGCAGGGCATGAAATTTTACTTTTTTTACTCATTGGCTACTAGTAGCTAGAGTAAAATCACCAGCCATTTTGAACATTTTACCAGCCACATTACCTTGTCCAGTATGACACAACCTGGTTGGTTATCTGCCAGAGTACAACATTTTACCAGCATTTACCCTGCTTATAAGACCACTGTCTTTTTTGGAGCAGAAATGTCAAATAACATTTTTTCATATTCATATATCTCTCCCCACCATTTACAGTATTATTTAACTTGAATTTTCTTTTTTAAAAGCATCCGTCCTTAACTAATCCTCAACTCGTTAAAAATGCAGGCTTGCACAGCAAAGCAATTTAGGGTGTAAACAACGTGTCAAAGTGCTTTTTTTTATCATGTTGTTATGCCACTGTTTGATTTGCTTGAGCTCAAAATACTCAAAGCTACATGGAGAAGCCCATTAAAATGGTGGCAGTTAAGCTTCTTCTTTAGAAGAACAGCTTTGTGTAAAACTAATGAATTTTATATTGAAGTGTCCTCTTTGACTATCTAGCCATGTTTGATTAATCCCGCAGTATCATTCGCTTAACTGATGGAAAAGCACCTGGACACAGGTACAGCTGAATAATTTTAAAAAAGAAGAAGAGAAATGTTGGATATATACAGAAACTCCTCGTCATGAAAGAACGTTCAGTTCTTGTAAGAAAAGAAACGCGTTGAGTGCCAAAGAACAGCCTGTGCACTTGAGAAAGAGACCGTTGACAGCTAGAGGACAGGGAAATAATCTGGGAAGCCTTAAAATACCCACTTAACTAGGACAGCGTATAAAGACCTGTGAGGGTTAACGCGAGCCGCATCGGCAGCCTACATCGCCGTAGACCCGCGGCACGCCGTTATGTAACGCGAGCTGTCTGAGGACCAAACTCCGCACTTTGAAGGAGAAGAGGTCAGAGGTCAGAGGTCAGAGAGGTGAGCGACTTGTTTCTGTAACGTACATGTAAAGAGCACCGCCAATCTCGAACGCAAGCAGGCCTGGCGGGGGGATTTCGCGAAGCAGGATTACTGAGTTAGCTGGATAACTGCACTGAGTAAAACCCGCTCTTTTTACTTCAGTCCGTGTTCCAGATTTGGGAGGGTTCCGGCTAACTCACTTAATCCTGCTTTGTGAAACAGGGCCCTGGAAAGTGATTCTTCTGTTTTAGTTTTTATTTTACTGTGCCCTGTGGAAGCAGCTCTTCCCAGAAATCCATGAAAATGTAAAAATTCAGACTTGCGAAAAAAATAAACTGGTTTCAATCTTGACTTTATGCACTGAATCGTAAAACTTTAATAACAAAAACAATCATAGGGCGAACCCTCATGTAACCGTGCAAGTTAGACATTTTAAATGGTTCTGTTATTTTGTAACCGTCTCTATAGTAATATGAGTTGGGCTTTTATTTTTAAATGTCTTGAGACCAAACTTTCTTTGGGAAAGCAAAGTCATTAGGTGATAGAAGCATGAAGCAATCAGTCATTTTGAGTTCACATTGCAAGGTGAGTAAGTCCAAATACATTACAAATGTTTCTGGCTTTCTTGCATTTTTAAAACTATATCTCATTGGGGATATTGCAACAAAGGTTTCAGATTTTGCATGGCTGTTTCCATGACAGTTGGCTAGCCTGGCTCAGGACAGGTATTAGCTAGGACAGATTAGCTGAACATTGTAACTTGTATTAACCAGGTGAATGCACTTAAGTTGCTTCTCTTATGCGAGTCACACTGGATAAACCGCATCTTCCAAATGAATGTAATTTAATGCAAAAAGGACCACTTATTATATTTCATTGGATTTTCTTATTAAAATGTGACCGAGGATGAATAAAAGGAGTTAACATTAGTCTTGAATGTTATTTAAATTGAAATGGAGTAAAACTGAAATTGCTGGTGTTCAGACTTCTGAAACACTAATGAGAGCGAGCGGAAGCTAGCTAATTACTCATTAAACGACAGTTAGAAACGGCATCAATGAGCGAATTTTGAACTGGGATCTTTATGTTGAAAAAACACTTAGTCTGGATGGTGTGAAGCTCTGAAATGTCTAATGTATCTTTTTTTCCCCTGTTCTCTTTTTTTCCATTTCATTCTCTTGTATTTCACGCAATCGTTCTGTCGGTATATCCTGTTTTGGTAGTGCCAGTGAAAGCTTCTGGCTTGGACGGGTCAGGGGCAACACAGTCAGGTGCAAATAGAACATTGTACTGAATTCTCTCTCTCTCTCTCTCCCCCCCCATGAGGGACAAGTTGACCTTTTTGTCTTCCATAGTATTGTTTGTTGGCATTCAGATTAGATATACACTTTTCTTCAAGAAAAGGAGATTTTATTTAGTCAAGCGTATGTTGACCTTTCTCTTTCACACAATTATTTAACGTTTCATTCATTGAGCCCGTTTGTATCCTTGTTCCCAGGGACATAAGTAATCCCATGGAGAGTGACTCAGAGACAAATGGACAGATATTGAAACTTCAGCAAATTACAGAAAGCCTAAATCCATAGCTTACAGCTTTCTAAAAACGAACACCTCTGGAGGTTACAACCAGTGCTTGAAGGGGGGGAAAATAAGTGCACGTAGTCATATGAGTAAAATGTAGAATTCACTGTAATTGTACCAGCATTTGGCTGGTGTTAATTTCATACCCTGACTGGTTACAACCAGCCCCAAATATTTTGGACTTTTCAATGAGTCATTACACTCTTTCTCTCCTACTTCCATCTTCTCTCTCTCTCTCTCTCTCTCTCTCTCTCTCTCTCTCTCTCTCACTTCCCTCTTCCCTCTCTTTCTCTCTCTTTCTCTCTCTCTCTCTCTCTCCCCTCTTCCCTCTCTCTCACTTCCCTCTTCCCTCTCTCTCTCTCTCTCACTTCCCTCTTCCCTCTTCTCTTTCTCTCCCACTTCCCTCTTCTCTCTCTCTCTCTCTCTCTCTCTCTCTCTCTCTCTCCCACTTCCCTCTTCTCTCTCTCTCTCTCACTTCCCTCTTCCCTCTCCTTTTCTCTCTCTCTCTCTTTGTCAGAAATACCAGTGACAAAGGTGAGAATTCTGTGCAACGCCTGAATGATTACCTGCCAGTTTGGCTCGCATCCAGTCCAGTGAAGTGCTTTGAACACACGATTAGAGGGATTTTTAGTTGATCAAACAAAAGTGCTGACTGATCTATACGCCCGCTCTGGCCGGGGGAAGAGAACAGTGAACAGTGAGTCACAACGATACTCGAGATTTACTAACATCCCAATACACGCAGCTCATCCATCAGGTTCCTGTTTATTGATTTTTACACAAGAGTTTAACAGCGTTTATCTCCATCTTTTAATCTATAACTCTTATCTCTGGGGTTAATGATTTCATGTCAGACAAGGCTGAGATCAAACGTCACTTGCAAAAAATTACTCTAGCTTGTCTTATATATACGTATATATATATATATATATTTGCCAATATAGACCAAAAGTAATTGGACAATTGGCTGCTCCGTTGTTTGTAGACCAGCTGTGTGTCGTTGCATCATTAGTTTATGCACACAAAACCTAATGAAAGGTCTAGAGTTGATCTTAGGTGTGAAATTTGCATTTGGAGTCTGTTGTCTGTCAACATGAGGAAAAAGAGGATCAACTGTGTATATACGTATACTATATATACAGGATATGTATCGGTGCGTAGTATAAATATATATACTGTATATACATTGTAAATGGAAAAACTAACAGGACGGTAGATCTCCAGGAACAGGTTGGGGATTCACTTATTCTGAGAATAGTGTCTTCTCAGGGTTTTAACCGGGATTCCGTGGGCCTCACTGCTGCTCGCATTAATGACCGGACTCCCATCTCATTAGCGCTTTTAGCCACAGGGGTAATCTCTGCAGGGCCAGCGCTAGAGTTCTCTCATTCTTTTAACTCCCACGTTTAAAGAGTCTGATTAGGTTTTTAGATCCTGCTTCCTTTATGAACAGTTCCTCTGCCCCCCCACCCCACCCCGTCTCGCTCATTTCAACATGTTGGTTTCACTGGTAGGAAAATCAAACCAGTTGTTTTTCTTCTTGCAAACGATCTATGATGGAGTCAGTAGGGTCCTATGGGATCGGATCCAACGGTGAATAGTGTAACTATAGACTTTCTCCACAGATTAAAAACAAATCTGATCGACAAAAGGCATCTTTTTCTAGTTCAGATGGGGTCTTTCTGTCAGGAATATTTGGGCATCGGTATTTCATGGCTAACTGATGGCTAGTAATGGTCACATGGCATTTTGCTTTGTTTTTATTTAAATTGTGAATGTGGTCATCATTTTTAACGGTTATTGTATTAACTTTACGGTCTGGATTAGATTTTAGATAGAGAAATAACATAAATAAAGAGATTACAGTGTGGTGTAATGTTTTTAAAAAAAAAATGTTTTAATGGCGATCGTGTAAGGTTAAACGGTACCACTGTGCATTTGTCAGTACTTTCTCAGAAGTGTTTCCTGGCAACCTGGTGAAGACTCACTGCCTTTTATTCAATACATTTAAAAAAAATTAATCTGAGAGGCAGAGATGTGGAGGGGGATGATTGACAGGCGCTTTTCTTTTGGCACTGAAGAGCACAACTGCTCCAGCTCCTCGTCGCCCGAGGCCTTTTTCTGCCACACCCTGGTGCTCCTTTGGTTCCGTGACCCAAGGCAAGGAAAGCGTCGCTAAAGCTGTCACCGATGGAAGAGACTCTCTGAGCGCACTGTCAACTCAAGAGACGGGGTGCTGACAGGCAACTGTGACAGAACATCTGTGCTTCCTGTCCCAACAGGAAGGGGGGTGGGCAAGAACTCCTCTTCAAGGGAAAGCGATACAATGAGAAAGGTAAATCTTAATTTAGGAGGAGTGCATGTTGCTGTGGTAACCAGAGTCGAGTGTCTTCAACAAGGCCACTGATACTGAAGTTTGTAGCGATGGACTGAAACCTGACTCACCCCAAGGGGGTGAAATCCAGTAAAACCTGCTCACAGAGTACTGGCACTTGCCCTCCAGAAAACAGTCCATCCATTCCATCCCAGGACTATAAGAATAGGACGGAGAGAGGTCAAGATTTCTGACAGTTACATTACTAGCAGTTAGCCGACAGTCTTATCCAGCGATGCACAACTTTTAGCATATAAATTTTTTTTTACAGCTGGATATATACCGAAGCAATTCAGGTTAACTAACTTGCTCAAGGGTACAACAGCAGTAGGGAATCAAAACTGCAACCTTTGGGTTACAAGCCCAGTTCTCTACCCACTATACTACACTGCTGTCTGCATCCCAGACTCCACTGAAAAACATGGGCACGTCATTTGCAAAGTGTTTTAGAGTACACCGTTTTCAAAGCAGCAGTTAAATAATTACTGCAAGCTGGGGGCGGAGTTATAACAATGAAACACCCGTGTATTTCAGTACGAATGCTTTATGTTTATTGTGTGTAATATGACATTTGACGTGCTCCATTTAACTCTGTTAAATATGAGTCGATTTGATTAAAGTAGAGTCGGCAACGTGTGTCAGAGGGGTAGTTCCCGCTGAGAGCCTCCACATGTGTCTATAGCCCATCCTTTTGGAGAGGTCGTACAGCTCTTATTAAATTACACAGGCAAATTAAATAATAGAGAAATAAATTAGATATGCCCTGTTAAAGATGTTATGGTGAATTTCAAAGGAATTTCATAAAAACGGTTTTGAAATATTAAGTACCCGGTGTAAAAAAAAAAAAAATAGTCATTTCCTGAATTTCATGATTATGAATACATTTCTTATGGTCTTGTACTTCTTTCCGACAGGCAATTCTCATTCAGTGACCGTCTCGAAATTATTTATCATTGCCTTTGCAAGAATTAAACCTAACCGTGGACATTTTTTTTTGCGGGAGGAGATATGTGGTTAAAAATGGCCCATGTGATTGAGGAAAAGAATTACAAGTCAGTTCGGCATTACCTCAGGAAGGCTGTGTTCAGTGTGAATTAAATGACATTTTGTTCTGCGTGAAATCACATCTTGACCCCCAAGCAGCAGTCTGCGTTCAGATATACTTTAAAACCAAGCTCTAGGGACCAAACCTTTAGTTTTGTGACAGTTTCAGCTTTCACGCTTAGCCTGGGCTTAGCCCAAGGTAATTGCTAATATCCCATTACAATGGTCTAATAAGATTAATTATTTGGTCATTGGCTCTTAATAATAATTTAATTACCACCTTTTGAATTTCCCAAACTCAGAACTGCCCTCTTTTTTTTCCTTTTTATTTTTACCATCCTGGTGTATTTTTTTTGTTTTACGTTTTTAACATGGACAAATAATAAAAATGTAAGACATCCAGAGTTTGCATAAAGATGCAGAGTAAAAGTATTGCTTTTCCTCAAAAGATTATATTGACTGTGAATTTCTCATTTCAAATGTATATTTTGCGGTCTGTCAGCTGTGTTGTGTTAATGGGGTAGTCTATGTGCATACTGGGGTTAGTCTATGTGCATCCTGGGGTTAGTCTATGTGCATACTGGGGTTAGTCTATGTGCATACTGGGGTTAGTCTATGCGCATACTGGGGTTAGTCTGTGTGCATACTGGGGTTAGTCTATGTGCATACTGGGGTTAGTCTGTGTGCATACTGGGGTTAGTCTATGTGCATACTAGGGTTAGTCTATGTGCATACTGGGGTTAGTCTATGTGCATACTGGGGTTAGTCTATGCGCATACTGGGGTTAGTCTATGTGCATACTGGGGTTAGTCTATGTGCATACTGGGGTTAGTCTATGTGCATACTGGGGTTAGTCTATGCGCATACTGGGGTTAGTCTATGCGCATACTGGGGTTAGTCTATGCGCATACTGGGGTTAGTCTATGTCAGAGGTAGGCAACCTGGTCTACGCGCATACTGGGGTTAGTCTACGCGCATACTGGGGTTAGTCTATGCGCATACTGGGGTTAGTCTATGCGCATACTGGGGTTAGTCTATGCGCATACTGGGGTTAGTCTATGTGCATAATGGAGTGGAAATCTAGGCATAAATGGACATTTTTACATAAACGGACTTGGCTAACGCCAATATAGCTCAGATTTTACCCGAAAATTTTCACTTTTCAGTAGTTTTCACCTCAACGTCTTGACAGCATTTCACAGACTTCAACACACACATGTTCACAGGACACTCGAGATCTGCGTAGCTAATACAATCGCTATAATATCTTGCAAAGTTGCTACATAAACATGTTATTCATTACTTGTCTCATGTAAGACTCATCGCTTGACATTGTGGATGCTACGATATCCAGCTTTTCAACGTTCAACAATGTACCAGCACCGCGTACGGCGACGCAGGTTGGGAGTGAATCTGACAGCTCGAGTTTCGCCGAGAGCAACTAGCGAGGCGATGGCATGCTTTCTTGTTAAGATTGCAGTTCTCCCTTGTGGACACTATGGGTTTTCAAAGTTACATATTATAGCATCTTTAAGATTATGGAAATTTATGATTTGTTGGGGGGGATTTATAATCTGATAAACATTCTACCATAAATGTGACACATTTTGAACTTTTGAAAATGTTCAAAATATGTGACGAGAAAAAAAATAAGAACCTAACTGCCATGGAATGCCTGGAAGGAGAAATTCTATAGCATTACTCCAGCTGTTCCTGTAAAATGTGGTTGTGTTCTCATAAACTTTAATCAATATATCGCAACATGAGAGCCATGCATAAAAATCTACATTTGTTGGTATGCAAATAGTTCGTAGGCAAACATTAGCAGAAAACCGAGCGTTCAGACGTACTATTTCCAACTCTTTGTTTTCTTGCATTCATAGCCTCTGAGACAGGCCCAAACAGTCCCAGAGACAGGCCCAAACAGTCCCAGAGACAGGCCCAAACAGTCCCAGAGACAGGCCCAAACAGTCCCAGAGACAGGCCCAAACAGTCCCAGAGACAGGCCCAAACAGTCCCTGAGACAGGCCCAAACAGTCCCTGAGACAGGCCCAAACAGTCCCTGAGACAGGCCCAAACAGTCCCAGAGACAGGCCCAAACAGTCCCAGAGACAGGCCCAAACAGGCCCAAACAGTCCCAGAGACAGGCCCAAACAGTCCCTGAGACAGGCCCAAACAGTCCCTGAGACAGGCCCAAACAGTCCCAGAGACAGGCCCAAACAGTCCCAGAGACAGGCCCAAACAGTCCCTGAGACAGGCCCAAACAGTCCCAGAGACAGGCCCAAACAGTCCCAGAGACAGGCCCAAACAGTCCCTGAGACAGGCCCAAACAGTCCCAGAGACAGGCCCAAACAGTCCCAGAGACAGGCCCAAACAGTCCCTGAGACAGGCCCAAACAGTCCCAGAGACAGGCCCAAACAGTCCCTGAGACAGGCCCAAACAGTCCCAGAGACAGGCCCAAACAGTCCCAGAGACAGGCCCAAACAGTCCCAGAGACAGGCCCAAACAGTCCCTGAGACAGGCCCAAACAGTCCCAGAGACAGGCCCAAACAGTCCCAGAGACAGGCCCAAACAGTCCCAGAGACAGGCCCAAACAGTCCCAGAGACAGGCCCAAACAGTCCCAGAGACAGGCCCAAACAGTCCCAGAGACAGGCCCAAACAGTCCCAGAGACATCACTCAAAACGTTTATCAATCGCTCTAAGCCCGAGTGAACCGACTGATATCATCAAATCATCAAATCAAGTTAGATATAAAAAAAATACACTTTAATTTTAATACACTATGTATATATGCAGCATGTTGGTAAACAATTTGCACTAACTGTTATAGAAGCAGACTGTTATATCTAGGGGGGCTTGTCTGAATCTCCGGTTAAGGTATACAATATGACTGTGGTGTAAAAGCTGTCAATGGTTTATAATATACCTATGACCTTTTTTGGTGGTTATGATATAATGACCACCTTAAAGGTAATCATAATAATCTTTATTAAGGAATCTGCTGAAATGGCTGTTCATCAGTTTACAGGTCAGCCGACAGCAAATAGACCATAAACAAAACCAACAATAAATTAGCGAAACTATGTCCGGCTGCCTGGCAGGCTAACAGGTCTGCCTCCCAGTCTCTGCAGTGTCCCTCGGCTGGGGTGTGAATTTCGCACCGTATCGTGCTGCAAATCTTAAATTAGTGGGGACTGGAGTTGTAACCGGAGGGGGCTTGCAGGTTTCAATCCTGGCAATCCAGGCACCATTATTTCAGCTCGTGGAGATGAAGGTACTTGAGCTGAGCAGCCTGGTAAATATGCAGTTGTAATATGGGAAATGTGCGCTGTACAAGTCACCGTGGATGAAGGGTGTTTTCTGAGCGAATGGGTATGTAAATGTAAGATGGCACACCGTGGATGAAGGGTGTTTTCTGAGCGAATGGGTATGTAAATATGAGATGGCACATTACTGCTGCGTTTATGCGCTGTTCTTCACGTCAGGAAAAGTAACACCTTCGAGGTGATTCTTGATTGGGATGGAAAAGTGGGTAAGGGGGGGTCACATGCCCTCCCCGGTGCCCCCCCCCCTCGTCCGCTCACACTATCCGAGTGTCTTGTCTGAAATCGGCACGGTCCCCTTTCGTCAGATGCATGACTGGTTTTCAGGGTTTCATTTAGCACTTTTGTGCTTTTCCAGATTGGTTTCTGAGCTGGGTAAGATTGTCTGGAGGAGGAGGTAACGCTTGTGATTGGGCCCTACTCAAGGTAGTGCGACAAAAGAGACAGAAACGTACAGAATTTGCGATGTTCCGAACAGAAAATCAGTGGTATGGAAGCATTTCGGGTTTAGAAAGAAGGAGGGTGTACTTGACAAAACCGCTGCAATATGCAAGATCTGCCAAGTAGAAATCAGATACACAGGCCATTTTTTATTCAAAATCAAGTAGACGTTAGAGACAAAAAACAAAAATAGTAAGACTATTTCCAATGTCTTACGTTCAATTAATTATTACTACGTTAACTGTCCGATTCACTTAATGAATGTTGTGGAACCTAGATACACCATACCATGCAGAAAACATTTTAGTGAAAAATGTATACCTGCTCTGTATGAAGAGGTGAAGAAAACTGTTCGACTGTCCTTGCAAAACGCTACGAGAGTATCTTTAACTACGGATGGATGGGCATCTTGCTCCACCGAAGGTCTAGATCGTACTAAGATTTAAGAAAGTACTATGCATGACACTAACCTATAGGCTATTTCATTTTTCTTGGCCCAGTTTAGTAAATGTTATACATTTTGCCATTTTAATTTTGTAAATAAAGGAAATGTATTAGGGTACCATGTCTGACACTGTTTGAAAAACAATAACCTAAATAGGGCAACTTTAGAAAATACACTGTTAGTCGTGTTTATTGCTGCATTATTTGCTGCAGACAGCTGCAAAATGTATGGCATGCCTTAACAATAAACATAATGCTGTGAACTTGGTGTAAGGTTCTAATTTAATATTCAATTACTGCTGAATGGATCGGTATCAAATCACATTAGCATACCTATTACATTTTTTAAAAGTATCAAAATTAATCAAACCGAATCTTATCGAATCGAATCGTGGTCAAATGTAAGATGTTATGATGCATCGAACCTTTGCCTAAAGAATCGTAATCGAATCGTTATGGGATTGAATCATCCCACCCCTACCAACAGTCATCAAGTAATGATGAAGTGGGTATAAGCTCTTAAAACAGGAGTCTTTAATCTTTCCCAGGAAGGGCCGGTGTGGGTGCAGAATTTTGTTCCAACCAAGCAGTTACACACCTGATTCTACTAATCAACCATTAGTCACTGCTAAGGACCTTGATTAGTAGAATCAGGTGTGTTACTGCTTGGTTGGAACAAAAGCCTGCACCCACACCGGCCCTTACTGAATAAGATTGAAGACCCCAGCCTTAAACCATGCCTACTAACTTGCTGGCACTGGTTTTTCATTTTCACTCAAAAATAGTATTAGTCTGCCATTGAATTAATTTATAATTCTGTGCAATAAGCATGAATAAACATGATCAAAATATGAAATGCGATAGAAATTTCTTTTCATGTCAAGACTTGACAGATGGCTTCAAAGACTTATTATCCATCAGATTATCCATCACATGCCAGTTTTGAAGTTCTTACCCCTTTGGAACTGTAAGACCTTCAAGCCATTTATTTTTCAGGCTAATGTTTTCGTTATATGTTTTTGCATGCGTATAAATGCTAAGAATCACCTTAAACAACAACATGCCTACATCATACTAATATGCACACAATCTATAAGAGTGACATCATACAAATGTGCACACAATCTATAAGAGTGACACTACACTAAAGTAATTAGCCGTTATTTTTGTGATGCACAATGGATAATTTAATGGGTCTATTCATAGTGCAGGTGCTATAATAGACACAGCAATGAATCATTTGATAACACTTCAAAATAAGTAGTTAATATTCAACCCTTTACTCACTCATTTAAAAGGTGAGCATTTTCACAATTTTTTTGTAAATGTTACCTAACCATTTCCAAATGTCTGTTGCCATTAAGGTAATAACAGCTGCCTAATTAGGTCCCTCAACTTCATAAGCTATTAGCCGTTAATTAATCACTCATTATCTGAGCCGATACAGTTCCAAGGGCTATGTCAGACTTTTTTGTCACTTAATCGGTGACTGCCGCAAAAGGCACTCAGCAAGGCTTATCTGCTTCCGCGCGACTAAACGACAACATTGGCGGCGGTGGGAAATGGTGGGTTTTTAACACAGCGTGTTGGCTAAGCCCAGATTCCCCCGGCTGATGAACGCGCCATACCCGCTGCGGCCCAATAAAAACAGCTGTTGCACTTTAATCGCCCACTTCTCTCAATGGTTCAGTGCGTTCCGGAACGTTCTGTGGATTCCCTCTCCCCCTCCCCCCTCCCCCCCAGGAGAGCTACGATTGACTCTAACGGCACTGAAAACCAGCCGAACCACTTCTCTCGCCCTTCCCATCTTGTTCAGCTCCCTCCATTTTGCTGCCATGCCATATCAAAGAGAGCACTACAGAGGTGCGAAAAACACATTTTCCACATTTGCCAACCGTTTGCCGTTGATTGATCCACAGCACATTTAATAGAATTTCACTTTTTTTTCCTGCTGCTCGATCTATTCTTTTTTTTTCTTCATTTTTTTTTTAAAGGCTTTTAAATTTCTCTGATTGCTGCAGGATAGTTGTGGATTGGCACGGGTTTGTTGACCGCACACAAATGTGTCTCAAGGACAGTGTGATCCTGGGGAAAGGCAAGAGGCGGAACCACACGGGCGCCTTCAAGTGGAGACGGGTTTGGAAGACGTACAAAAGCTCTCGACCTTTTCCGCACGCAGAGCTGCACCGAGGCAGTCTTGGCTGTTACTGTTATATACACAAAGCTGGTGTTTGTGTCGTATGACTGTGTAGTACATGGGTCTGCAACTTTGGTCCTGGAGAGCCCCAAGCTCTGCTGATCTTTGTTTTCACCTTAAAATCAGCACCCAATTTGGAGCCATGTAACCAGGTGAAGTGAGTTTGCCGTGTAATCAACTGCTCTAATTGATTAATTAAGTGCAGAGTAAGAAGGAAAACCAGCCAAGCCTGTGGCTGTCCAGGAGCAGGGTTGGAGACCCCTGATGCAGTGCAATGGTTTAGGGACCTGGGCTTGTAACCTGCAGGTTGCAGGTTCGATTCCCAGGTAGGACGCTGCCATTGTCCCTTTGAATAAGGTATTTAACCTAAAGAGCTTCAGTATTCAGCTGTATAAATGGATACTATGTAAAAAACGCAAGGCATTGTGTAAGTCTCTCTGGATAAGGCCGCTGATCGCTCAATAGCAGACATTTCATGAGGACAGTTGATCAGAGGAAGAAGATTCAGTGGCTCGAGCATCTCCTACATTCATTTTGACTAATTAATCGGTCCAGTTATGTCATTACGAGCTCAGGTCTAAGAAAATGTGAAACGTATGACTTGCCGTCAATTTAAAATGCAAATCTATGACCGTGGTTTTCAAGTCCGGGGGACCTACTGTATATAGATGTATAGATTAATCACTGCCCATTTCCCCATTGCAACCCCATTTGAGGGATGATCCCCATATTCAATAATATTTACACAAAATAAATGTTTTGGCAGGCTTCAGTTGTGCAAAGAAGGGCTGGACAGAGCCTGCTATTTTTGGTTTTGTGATGTTTTTGTTTCTGACGATGGGTGAGTCATGGTTGGTTGAGTGGAGTACCCTTTGTAGTTTTTTGTAATATGGCCTTATCTTTCTCCTCAATAATTGTAATCATTGCACATTATATAAAAAAAACAACCAGTTTGTGAGGAACACGTTTTAAAGAGATTAAAGTTACAGTAAAAAAAAAAAAATGGAATAAAAAATTCTCAGTAAAGGTGAAACTAACGATTCAAATGCTTTGGCACGCTGCCTTCATGTGTTTTAACCTTTAGCCTCATCTTAACGGAAAGACGCAGGGTTTATTACCGTAGTTCCTCAATCCCTTTGATCCATACGCCCTTTTTGTTTAATTTAGAGGCTAAATGAAAGTGCTATCCACTTCTATTCACAACTACCAAGTGACCGTCCGCAGTATCGGTGTTGCCTTGACCGAGACGCTAGGGCAGCGGGATTCTTTTTTTCCCCGACCACCTCACAATGCGTTAGTTACACTGACGCGCCAGAGCTTATATTTCACTCAAGATGAGCAAGCTGAGTTTGTTTGATGAAAAGACACTGGCTCCGCTGCTTTGCATTAGCCCCGGGGTGTCTGCGTTATTGATGGCTTTGGAGAGGGCCTTGTGATTGCAGGCTCTTCTATTGACTGTCACCTATCTGGTAATTGCCTGCGCTTCACTGTTTGCCATGGATGATTTAAGAAGCGTTCGCATCATCCGCTCAACCTGCAGCCCGAGAGCGGGGCTGCCGCGCTATGTCAGTGCGCCGTGAGGAAAAAACGACGTCTGACCCCATCCCGTTTAGAGCAAGAGCACTTTAATTTGTAATAACGGGCTGAATGGCTGAATGCATCCCTGCAAACAGCGCTTTAACCACCCATCTGTAATGCTTCGCAGCTTGGTGTCAGCAGTGGGATTTATCTTTTTTCTTCTGAAGGAGGAGGGGTGTCGCTTCCTCCCTTTAGAGAGCCGCCGCGGTGGTCAAAGTCCAAGGTAAACGCGTCCCTTTTGGAGGAAAGATTACACTCTCTGTAAGTGTGAAACACCCATTGCGTTTGTGCTTTAGTCCAGGTGCTATAACTGAATTCGTCTTGTCTTCCCTCATGATAGCGGCACTGGACGTGTGTGCTCTTCAGAGTACCCTGTGTTTAATTACAAGCGCACAGCAGCAAGCTTCTTTTAAAGGCTTTTTGAAGCAGTATTTATTTACCATGGAATGGTCTTGTCCCCCATTTAGCAAAGTGATAATTTCTTGATGGGTTCCAAACCAATATATCACACCTTGAATGCAGGTCTTTGGTCATTCCAACAGAGACCTACAGTTTCCCCGTCACCTCTTATTTCCTGTATCATAGACTACTGACACTACTAGACTACTGACACTACTGTTCATTTCCCAGGAGCAGCCCACTGTAGTCATATGTTAACACAGCTAAATTTAGATTGAGACACTATCTGGGGAAAAAACATTTTGTCATCCTATAAAAACGTAGCTCACCAACTAATATGGTTTATTGTTCAAAATAAGTGCATGGTTCCTTCCTGACCGTCTTTACTAAATGTACGTTTCTAAGGGAAAAAAAACTTGGTAGGTGGTCCAGAGTGCATTGAGTACCTACAGGCTCATGTTCTAGGAAGGCCAGCTTGTAATGTATTTCTGGATTGTGGATGGTGGATTGTAGATTGTGGATGTGGATTTAGATGTGGGTTGTGTATGTAGATATGAATTGTGGATGCAGATTGTGGATTGTATGATGTGGATGTGATGGTGGATTGTAGAATGGGCATGTGGATGTGATTGTGGAATGTGGATTGTGGTTGATGAATGGAGGATTGTAGATTGTGGAATGTGGGATTGTGGATGGCGGATTGTGGATGTAGATGTGGATTGTGTATTGCGGATGTCGACATGGATTGTGGATGTGGATTGTGGATGTAGATGTTGATTGTGTATGTAGATATGAATTGTGGATACGGATTGTAGGATGTGGATGTGGTGGTGGATTGTAGAATGTGCATGTGGATGTGATTGTGGATGTGATCGTGGATGTAGATATGAATTGTGGATGCCGATTGTGGATGTGCTTTCCTGATTATTGTGCTTGGAGATGCCCACCTCTCCAGAGTGTCTACTTTTTTGGTGATGAATCCCAAATTCAATGAAACCTACAAAGGAAATGGCCAGGATTGAATCTACATTTGTCCTTAACGTGACTGGAAAAAACGGCAATCACTGAGACTAACCTGACTGAGTTTGCAGAGAAAAAGTGTAAATCGAAGGTTAGGACTGATATTGATTGAATACAGATTTTTACTGGCAAGCTTGACAGATAAGAAATCCATCCTTAAAGACTGAGCAGAGCATGTGATTAATATGAAATCTATTTGCTTACTTCCTTTATATTGTGGTTTCGGACAGTAGTGAATAGAGGGTTCGTTAGCGTGTAGATTATTTGCAGTGTGTTTTCTTTATTTTGTTAGAAATGTTTTTAAAGCATTCTTTTTTTTGAAGGGCAGGAACAAAATTTTAAGAACCTTTGTTTGGTTGTTGCAATCATTTTTCCCCCCCTTTTTCAAGGTCAAAGGTCGTATTGTGAAGTGCACACCCCTTTCAGAAATGTCACATTCACACAATCGGCAGAACATCTTGGCAAGGGTTCCCCATAGGGGGATATGATATTTTTCCCACATGACTGCTGCATGACCTCTGTAGTGCGCTCTGCTGGTATAAACAGCGTGCATATGGAGGAGGGGCCAATGTTTAAAAATGTCCAAGTAAAATGAGGCTTTCTTAAACAGTCGAGCGCACATACAAACCAGCTGTATGAATAAATGAATACTGATCAACCGTAATTCACGCGTGACTCCAGCATGACTTCATACACTGGGAATGACTAAATTCTTGTTGTAGTTTCAGAAATTGTCAATCTTTGTGTGTGAGGCCAATTATTGTGTTGTTTTTCTATAGTTTGCCCTTAGTAATTTATTCCTGGTTAATGCCCCAGTCTTCTCAATAGCGAGATTACAGATAAAGCGGTGATGGGGTTTTCCGTCACCTGCCGTAATTCACTTGGGCTCGGAGCACAGCCTTCCGTAATGAGGAACATTATTATGCTAATTTGTGAGAGTTGAGGAAACGTGGTTTTAAAGCTTAAACCTTTTTAATTTATTAGGGACAACTGCAGCTGCCGCGCGGTTTTGTAACTCTGCCAGCTGTGTCCGAACGTCTCGACATTTAGAAAACCTTTTTTTTTTTTTCAGGTGTTTTAATTATTGCTTTAAACGAACTGAAAAATGTATCGCCGTGGGAACAAAAACCATAACATTAACAACTGATGTAATTAATATTAGACAGATTTCCTACCTGCTGCATTTTTTTAATATAATGAGCTCGCTAGGAAAATGTGGGGAAACTTGTTTAGGAAGAAAGCATGCTTTAGCAAGAAAGAAAAAATGTGTATTTTTAATTAGTATCTTATGGGGTGCCCATAATGAATATATGTGCACCAGAGTTTGTCTGCATACAATGACACTATGGGCCTGATTTACAAAGACCTTTTAAAAAATAAAAAATAAACTTTTTGCACATGCAAAACTAATAACACGGCCAATGATTGGTGCAAAACAAGTACCATGACCAATCATCGGTCATGTTATTGGTTTTGCACACACTAAAGGCCTGAGTAAATCGGGCTTGAATTAATTGATGTGTGTATATGTTGCGATCCTTGTGTCGGTGTAGCTACAACAGCAGTTACTCCAGAGGCACAAATTGTGTAGAAAAACACAGATAAATAGAGTGTCAGTTGAGTGGTCTCTTTTGCACATAATTGCGTTGGAAGAACAATTTGCAACAAGCTCTGATTAACCATTTTGGCTGCAGTCAAATCTCCTTTGAGTTCATTAATTTGAAAAGCTAGCAAGTCGGTAGACCTAACTCAAACTCATTGCACTCTATATTCTAATGGAATGCCTCATTCCATTATCATTCACCATATATAGAACAAGAATGAGAGAGAGGGAGGGAGGGGGAGAGGGGAACAGAGAGACAGAGCAAAGGAATTGAGCAAAGGGGGAAGGAGAGAGGAGCGTTGGAGAAAGGAAGCCGGAGAGTCAGCGGAGTGATGAACTAATTTAGTTTACAAATGATTCATCTTAGATTGTTTGGAATAAAAATCAGACTCGTGCCACTTTTGAGCGGACTGTTACATTTCACCAGGACAGGACAGGACCAGGACTGTTACATTTTTCAAGATGCTTTTCTTATGTGGGTCAGGACAGCTTGGCATGTAACCATGGAAGTGAAGATAGAACTTCTGTAAATCTTAGAGGGACACAAACATTGATATAGGGCTGGGTGCTAAACCATAACAATTATTATCAAATTTTTTTTTTGCACACTAACCAAGCTATTTTGTGAGTAAATTTGTGATGTGAAGCAACTTAACAGGTTCCTTGCCAGGGAGGATAGATGAGAAACAAACCAAAACTGTAGTGAATGGGCGCAACCGATATAGGAAGTACTACTCCATAGAGTTGAAATGTGACTGCCCACTTTTTCTGTGTGGAGCATTGCATTGTGGGATTCCCTTCTTACTGGAAGCTTGCATTTTATACCCTTGATGGAAGGGGAGGATAAACGAGGGAGTGAGGGAATATAATTTCCTCTTTCTTAAATTGGAACTGAATCCCACTAGGTGTGGCTGCCATATTTCATCCTGCCATTTTTGGGGATTCCCCCCTTGAAGCAAGGCAAGGGGACAAGCGACGGGCATAAGATTTGGATCCGGGTCTGCCACTGTGGCTCAGGTAACTTAGATGTTCTCTTGTACTATAAATTGCCATGCTTAAGAGCATCTGCTAAATGACCTGCTATCATTTTCACTGAATGAAGCTAACACCTGCTTTCCCTTGTGTGTTAAAATACCTGCATGTAAAAACCTCTCCTTAAACTGCCGTCAGCCAGAATAAATCGCATCACGCATTTCTTTCACGCGTTTATCATTTAAAAGCGGTAAGCCACACTTTTCTCATAGTTAATGTATGCTATTGCAGCAGTATAGCAAATACAGTCTCTGTAAATCTGGCCCTATAGGAGTGTAACCAGCTCTGTTAGCAGGATGCTAACTTTAGCGTTCCACCTCTGATTCCATATTCATCTTCTGGAACAGGGGGTCACACTTTAAACAAAGTCTCTCATATAAAGGCATGGCAGATGTCATGCTTCATAAAGGGTGACATAACGCCTTCTTATGCAACGTTATGCCAAATGCGTCACAGTTGGCCTAGCGTCATACATAAGCATGTTTTATGCCATAATATTTAGCCATTAGCCAGGTGACATTGTTGGTTATGCCACATTTGGCATAGCATGTTGCATAAGAAGGTGTTATGTCCCCCTTCATCAAGCATGACATTATCAAGCATAAGCATGCTTATGTATGTTTTATGAAGCCATGTCACATTTATGAATGCTTTATATATGCGATATAAAGCCTTTATATGAGAGACTTTGTTTAAAGTGTGACCGAACAAAGTCACAATCTAAGACTAGCCGTTTTCTTAGAAACCGATATCTCAACCATCCATTCACTGCTCTGTCTGTGAACTGCCATGTTTTGTTTTTTTTTCTCCCTACGGAGGCTCCAAGACGGCACCAGAAGCTGAGTGTTGATGTTATGTGAAGCAGCCAGTTTCATCATCTTCAAATCCATGTGCGCGTCAAAAAAATGTCAAAATAAATACATGATTTAGAAGATTTACAGAAGACTTACAGAACAAACAAGGAGAGTGCACATGCAGTCAAAAGCACCTTCGTTTTAGACTTCCCGCTTCAGAACTAAACTAAATCAATTTAAATCTTACATCTCGGCAGGGTAAGAGTTCCGAGCCTACGATTGTGTGAGCTTCTTCTGTCAAAGGCTAACCTCACCAAGCAATGCAGTTTGAATTGAGTTTTCTCCCTGAGAAATAACAGTAAGCAAAACCATTTTTGATCCCTGTGGGGCGGGGGAGGGAGGGAGGGGGCTCTCCTGTCTCGAAAGCCAGGCTATAAGATTCCAAAGTGGCTGGAGTTTTTAGCAGACCTGAAACTCGACGCCGTTATCGTTCCCTGCCCTACTTTCGCTGACCGATATGAAGCGAGGGACAGCGGGTGAGATAATGGTCCCTGGTTTAATTCCTTTCTCTGCCGGTAACGTTGGGAGCCATGCTGTCTGAACCCTTCCCCCGACTTCGACAGAGATGACGAACCACAATGGGTCTCGCAAAAGCGATACGTTCCCCGCGGAGCCCGCGTTGGCACGGGTGCGATTTCAGCAAACGGAGCTATTTATTATCTCTCGAGATTTAGGACGTCGGTCGGGTCAATAAGTGACGACTCCACGAGACAAAAGAAATATCGGGAGGGATAATAATTAGGATCGTTATTAAAAGTTGGCTCCTGTTAACTGCATTTGCTCTGGACATTTGCAAAATGATGAACTCAAGCAGAATATGCACAAAGCAGGAATAATTGCACTCGGCAGCATTAAAACTGGACTGTGCAATAAAATGGAGTTTGCAGTAATCCAATATGCAGTAAAAAGTAATTGACTTTATTTGATTTAACATTAACATATTAACATATTGAGCAACACATGTAAGCATAAATATTAATATAGCTATGGAATGGAAGTCAATGTTTTTAAAAGGAAAAACTCACAAAATTGAACTTATATATTCAATGTACTTATTGAACCTATGTGAAGACTGGTTTGTCCTGCTTTAACAGGTTTGCTGCAAATACTCAGAACTGAAGAGCATTCCGGTCTTATATAAAGGGGGTGAACTAGCAGGATTCCCCAAAACCTGATGATGAAATTAAATCAAGAGAATTTGATAGGAATGCTTTGGTTTTATATCTATTTAGGCTCATCTATTCAGCAATCCTAATGAACCAAAATGAGGTCAGAGCGGCAAGAAAAGAGAATGAACCTTGACCCCGTGATCTTCAAAGAACATCAGCAATTACCGTATGCTACCATCTGTGAAATTCGCCTTTCTGCTGCACCCGTTTTTTGGGGGAATGAAAAAGGCGGTTCAGCGGCTCATTCGTTCATACGTTCCGACACAACATTGCACCCTTAACAAAATATTTTGAACCTGAAAATCAACACCAGCTATTGTACCACATAGTTTAATTTGACGCTGTTGTGCAGAAGGGGGTAATCTCAATAAATTATGCACAGCTATTACACGTAATAGCGCAGTAGAATGAACGTCTCAATCCCAAAGTCAATTTGAAAGGTAATATTTCACATATTTTACGCAGAGGAGAGTGAGTGTAGACGGGACAGGGGGGAATATGAGAGGCCAATTAAATTGGTCCTGTTGACAAGACGCATAAATCACTACCATTCTCACCTCTGCAATTTTCCACACAAACTGTAGAGAATATACTGCATTTCGCAACGTTCTCCTCAAATGGCTAACGGGACGTGAGACCTACGCTAATACTGCATAGATAATGATTACAGATTATCAAAAGGCTGCATTGTACTTTACATTTTAAAGATAGATTTAGAATAAAATGTCTGATACTTGATTTTAGTGTTAGTAGCTCAGAATGACATTCCAGAAGTATTTTATGTGCTTATGTAATGCCTTCCCTATATTATTTATATGAGTATTATATTTGATATACAGTACTGTCCAAAATTCTTAAGCACCCTAGATTTTTCATATACATTTTTTTTTTGTGTTTATTTTTGGTCTTCTGCATTAGTGTGTCAGTAGAAAAGAGCACATTTTTGATTTCTAAACATTCATTTTCCAAAAGATTTAGAGTTCTGCAACAGATGGTATGGCTTCCGCAGAGCCCCCATCTCAACATCATCGAGGCTGTCTGGGATTACCCACAGAGCCCCGATCTCAACATCATCGAGGCTGTCTGGGATTACCCACAGAGCCCCGATCTCAACATCATCCAGGCTGTCTGGGATTACCCACAGAGCCCTGATCTCAACATCATCGAGGCTGTCTGGGATTACCTGAACAGACAGAAGCAAGCGAGACAGCCAAAGTCTGCAGAAGAACTGTGGCAAGTTCTCCAAGATGCTTGGAACAACCTACCAGCTGATTTTCTTATAAAACTACACAACAGCGCACCTAAAATAATTTATGCAGTTTTAAAGTCAAAGGGTGGTCACAGCAAACATTGATTTGATTTAGTTTTTTTACTGTTTACTGCTCTTTGTAGTCAATTATTTGATATTTCTAAACTTTTAATTTCATTATTTTTGAAAGCACCGTCGCTTTACTGAATTTTTTTACATTGCCTGAGACCTTTGCACAGTACTGTCTAGCATTTGGTTTGGGATGGGATGATTACCTGTTGCTCCTGAGCAGTTCAGGTGTTTGGCCCACATGCACCACTAGCATGAGGAAGCAACAGAAGAGAAGAAAAGAGAAAAAATGTCCGTTTGAATGATTTGAGGTGCTAAAAAGTCGCCGTGTTCAGTCGCTAACAAACTGGATTGGCTGGATCAGCACGGCTGTGTGCATCCCTGCGAAGCCGATCACAGATAACGGAAGGCTATAAAAATAAGAAAATTGGCAGCAGAAAGCTCTTGAGCAGTCACCCGGCGCCAGCGATGTGGGGCGTTTAATGAGCCCAGATGAAAAGCCTCGCCGCGGCGTGTGAAGAGCGCCGTGATTGAGGTTTGTTCTTCGCCGGCGGACCTGCGCCTGCCGAACTGCGAAGCGTCCCTCCTTCTTTCTCCTGCTTCTCTCGCCTTCTCGGATGCGTTAACCAGCTCCACCACGCCTCTGCATCCTGGCGATTTTCCCGGGAAGGCGCGGTGGGGCGAGTACGGATAAGCACGGCGGCCAGCTGTCATTTTTCACGCCTCCAACTCCTTTGATACATTTATTATAATTTTTTATTATTTATTTATTTTTGTTACATTTTCTGTTTCCGTGTTGCACGGGTGTGAAACTCCAGTCCTGGAGGGCCGCAGTGTGTGCTGGTTTAACTCCAGTCCTGGAGGGCCGCAGTGTGTGCTGGTTTAACTCCAGTCCTGGAGGGCCGCAGTGTGTGCTGGTTTAACTCCAGTCCTGGAGGGCCGCAGTGTGTGCTGGTTTAACTCCAGTCCTGGAGGGCCGCAGTGTGTGCTGGTTTAACTCCAGTCCTGGAGGGCCGCAGTGTGTGCTGGTTTAACTCCAGTCCTGGAGGGCCGCAGTGTGTGCTGGTTTAACTCCAGTCCTGGAGGGCCGCAGTGTGTGCTGGTTTAACTCCAGTCCTGGAGGGCCACAGCCTTTGCTGGTTTAACTCCGGTCCTGGAGGGCCGCAGTGTGTGCTGGTTTAACTCCAGTCCTGGAGGGCCACAGTCTTTGCTGGTTTAACTCCTGTCCTGGAGGGCCGCAGTGTGTGCTGGTTTAACTCCAGTCCTGGAGGGCCACAGTCTTTGCTGGTTTAACTCTGGTCCTGGAGGGCCGCAGTGTGTGCTGGTTTAACTCCAGTCCTGGAGGGCCACAGTCTTTGCTGGTTTAACTCCTGTCCTGGAGGGCCGCACTGTGTGCTGGTTTAACTCCAGTCCTGGAGGGCCGCAGTGTGTGCTGGTTTAACTCCAGTCCTGGAGGGCCGCAGTGTGTGCTGGTTTAACTCCAGTCCTGGAGGGCCGCAGTGTGTGCTGGTTTAACTCCGGTCCTGGAGGGCTGCACTGTGTGCTGGTTTAACTCCAGTCCTGGAGGGCCACAGTCTTTGCTGGTTTAACTCCAGTCCTGGAGGGCCACAGTCTTTGCTGGTTTAACTCCAGTTCTGGAGGGTCGCAGTGTGTGCTGGTGTTTGGTTTGTTTTAGCACAACCAATTAATTTAAGTCGTTGATTGGCTAAAGGGTCCACGCAGTTTGACACCCCTGCTCTACTGCCCTGAAAGTAATACACCATCGGCTCAATGTCCAAAACATCTGCGCCCTTTAGAGTTTCCAAACCGGTGTGGACCTGGCCAGGCCTCCAAACTGCAGGTTACCAGCTTCTTGAATGGGCACTCTACCCTTGCGTCATGTAATGTGTACCAATGTTTTTTCTCATACACAATGTGTCTGAAAGCCCTCAGTCTGCCCAGTTCTGAGCATGTGTAAGCACTGTTTTGCAGTGCATTGTGGGTACGGAGTTGGACAGCTGCACTGGGGGTGGAGGTGGATAACTTGGGAGTGCTGAGGGCCAGTTGTGCGGGATCAAGTGTAGGAGGCATTTCCTGTCTGTTTTTCTGAGTCGCCATGGGATCGAGTCGGCCAAGAGCTAAACGAAGACTTGCATCGTCGGCCAGCGGATTCGCCCTAATTATTATTTCCGTGGCTATGGCTCATTAGCATCCGAGAGGAAAGCCTGTCAGAAACGATGGGATTCTTTTTGGAAGACGTTCCTGTCGTTCCGATGAGCCAGACGGAGATGAGAAATCTGGTGTGGGAAGCGGCATATGTCTGTGAAGCCGGCCAGGATGTGTATCTACACCTTCTTCATTTCCTCCTCTGCATGCGTGTGTGTGTGTGTGTGTGTGTGTGTGTGTGTGCACGTGCGTGTGCATACGCTCCTCATGTGTATCTACACCGTCTTCATTGCCTCCTCTGCATGTGCGTGTGTGTGTGCACGTGCGTGCGCATACGCTCGTCAATGTACTTTCTTTTCATATCGAGATCTTGTTAACCTTTTTATTAATGTTAATAATAATATATTTTTTTGTAGTCTATATTAATGGATCAGGGAGCCGGAATAAGACACGGACAAGAAAATTATCCAAATTACCCAAGGCTTACCACTAGTTTCAATATTCGGAATATTCCCTTTTCTGTCAGGTATCTTTGACTGCTATCGTTCAGCCTTGGATCTTGAATTTTAGAGGTCGGAGGTCACCTGCATTTCCATGCTGTGGAAAATGTGTCTACTTTAAAAGAGATTCTCAAACGGCATCCTGTGCCGAGCTTATCTGTGCTCCGCATCTCGCTGGTTGTGTCTCGAGTTAGTATTCTGTGTGCTCGTCGTGGTTACGGTCCCTGCTGTTGCCCTGTTTTCATCCTGCTGACGAAGGCATTTCCATTCAATGCTAATTCAGCCTGGCCTTGCGCACTGGCAAGCCTGTTAAACATACTGACAAGTTGACTGCAAAAAGAAGAAATAAAAATTGAAATCTTGACCAATACATGATTACTACTGGTGAGAGAAACTCACTGGTGTTTTCTGCAAAAAAAAAATTCAACCTTCAACAATGAGAGGGATTTATTAAGGAGCTAAATTAATGAACGCATGAAAATAGCACCAACCGAAGGAATACCCCACAGCTCGACCCTGGCGTTCAGGTTTTAAGTGGACCAATGCCTTTGTAGGATGCACTACTGAATGTGCACGGCCCCTCCAAGGCATCTGAAGGCTCCACTGCGTCTTTATCAAAGCTAAAACAGGCCACGCCAAGACTTGAGGCTTGGAAGAGGCTTGGAAGGTGGAAATAATGCTAGCCTCCAGGCTTTGGAAAATGCACTGCAGCATCTATAGTATGTTGTAAGGTCACCTAGACTTCATGGTTCATAAGACCTTCACAGGGAAAAAAACTCAAACCTGGACAATCATCAGGACGTAAAAGCACCGCCCTAGCTGTACATACTGTTCCTACAAATTCATCTGCTGACAGAGTCCACTCCCGATCGATTTCTTTCATTTCTCCCTGTCAGGTTCTACAATATCGGGGGAAAGATAAGCAATGGCCAGCCTTTATTTCTGATTATAACATTACATAACTTAATGATGAGAACGGGCCATTCAGCCAAACAATGCTCGCCATTTTCTTACCACTGAAGGGTGCCTAGCACTCACCGTTTACCTTCACACTAGATAGTATCTAACGCCGTGTCAAACCTGGTGTTGAAAACCCCCAGCAAACCCTTCAGCAAACTTTTAAAGATTTCTAGGGACTGACGGACAAAGTCTCCAGCCTCATCTGCTTTTTAAAACTGGCCCTGTCTCTGAAACACCACCAGAAGGCATGTTCCTAGCTCTCAAATCCAGACCTGGTGGGCGCAAGCTCGCCGTTTTCTCGGGGCGCGCGCGGAACTCTCTGACACTCGGCGCGGATGAGGAATCCCTCAAGACAACCGGTTCCTGGAAAATGGAAATACATCTGAAACGTATCTATTTCAAAAATGGAAGTCGTCCATCTGATTCTTACAGTATCGTGTGTTTTTTTTTTTCCCCCCTGAGAGACAGACATATAAAATGGATGGCAAGAAAGCAGTGCAGTTTTCATGGCAAACAGCACTAGCTTATTAAACGCAGTGGAGTGGGAGGGGGAGGGGGGGGAGGTGTGGGAAGAAAACAAGAGCCGTTTGTTTAGCTTGGCCTGTAGACATCATTAGGACAGAGACGAGGAGATGTTTTTTTTCTTCCTTTTTTCCCCTCTTTTTTTCCCTTTTTTTTTTTTTCCCCTCAGCTGATCGAAGCCAAATCTGTGATTGCTCCGAAAGGTTTTTCTCCCTCCCATTTACACACCCGGGGGGCCCTTTCTCTTTCTCTCTCTCTCTCCCTCCCCTGTAATAACACACAGCGTTTAAACAGGGTGGGGGGGTTTGGCAGTGAGGTGGAAGCCCCAGTGGAGCACAGGTGTGCGAAAGGGCGATAATGGAAGGCCTTGCACAGGTGCGGTGAGTCTGGGGGACGGCTGTAATAAGATTAAAAAAGGTAATATAAAATAAAGTCTGCCGGAGAGCCGGAACCGCGATAACACCCCACAGGTGCGATAAGGCGTTAAGTATATCCACTCTTCCCAGGTTGAAATTTTGAAGCTGACCCCCATCCAACAAAGCTCTCCAGAGCCACTCTCTGAATTAAATAAAAGTAAATAATAAAAAAATTGTCCTTTTTTTTTGTTTTTACTTATTTTTAAATGGCAAATAAGTTCCTCCTGCTTCAGTGTTGATGGTTGAATGCATCTTTGTGCGGTTAATTAATGCCCTTAGTCTCACAGGGGATATCTATCTTTCCTGGGATGCACCAGAGAGAGAGAGAGAGAACACAATGCTATCAAGATTACCTCTGTGCTAACACTGCGAGGCGAACGCTCGTTTCTGTTCAGAACGCGAGGACTATCATGTTCCATTTCATCCCAGATGAGACCAGGGATTCTGTCAAAAACTTGGCTGCATTCAAGAGTTTAGTTTAACAATGACCCGGAGATGCTGTTTTTTCCTTTCTCCTCTATTATGTGCTAATCCAATTTTTTAATGGGGAAAATATCAAATACGTTTTCTTTTTTAATTGCCTTTTTTTCGGAAAGGAAAACTCTGTGTGTGGCGACTGGCTGTCATTAGAGATATTTTGTCTTTTTTTACGACAAGAAAGGGAGAGAAAAAAAAGCCCTTAACTCGTTCGAGGAGTGGCATCAGACATCCCGCTGCCTGCTACGTCAATTTGTAATTACTTTCTGAAAACAGAAAACTTATCGGTAAATAGCAGGTGCTACTGACAGTCTCCACTTTCAAATGAGGTATGTTCAGTTGGTATCGTGTGCTCACAGACCGATCTTTCTCCATCTCCTCCTGTCAATCAGACGACACCACCCCCTCCTCCTCTCCAAGCAGGAGTTGTTTTCCCCTCTTAAGAAGCAGAGGAGCTCGTTAATGCCAGCGGGTACTGGTGTACGTGGGGAAGGAGACGCTCCTCATTGAACACATTTATATTGTTCTATTGATAATAAATAATTGTAATTACTTTGGCCATTTAGCAGGGGCTCTTATCTAGAGTGACTTACATGGATTACGTCCTTAACATACAATCCCTTTATGTGGCTGGGGGTTTACTGTGTAGCAGTTCAGGTCAAGAGAATTTTCCAAGCGCCCTACTTGGGATTCAACCCAACAACCTTCTCAGTTGTAAGCAGGGACGCCCGTCGTAGTGGGGGGACTGCCTACCCAGGGCCCCAAGGTGGCGAGGAGCCATCAGAAGGCCTGGACTAAAGAATTTGTTTTGGGAAGGGGGCCTGCAGAGACTGCATTTACACAGGGCCCAGTAAACATCCCCGTTGCCAAGCTCTCGCTGTACATCACTTGCCGCAGTGCGAATCTGAAGCAATTCTGGACTGCTTGGTGATGATGAGTTATACTCATCCGGCTACGATTTTAGTCTAAAATTCATATAAAATAATATTAATAATGATAACTGCATTTAATATGGCCAAAAAAATAATCGTAAAAACCACATGTATGTAAAAGGGGGGAAATTACTTTAAAGTTCAAACTCAAACTGCCGTAACTGTCAAACTGCTGGAGATTAGCAGAGTTGGGCTTGGTTAGTACTTGCGTGGGAAACCTTTTGGGAAAAAGAAGTTGCTGTTGGAAGAGGTTTTGGCTGGGCTAGTAGGGAGCACTCTTTACTCTTGGACCAAATACAATTCTAATGCTGTAGAAGGCGTTGTTCTTTGGATGAGACTGTAAACCAGGGCTACTGAACTCCAGGTCCTGCACGCCGCAGTGTCTGCAGGCGTTTGCTCCAACCGTGGAGTTACGCCACCTGTTTTCACTAATGAGCTTACTTCCTGAACCGAGGAGGTAAAATAATTTAGTGATCAGGTGGTGTAGTGCATGGCTGGAGAAAAGGCCCGCACTGCGGCAAGCAGGACCTGGAGTTGAGTAGCGCCGCGGTAAAACTGAGGCGCTCGCGCCCTCATTTCAAAAAAAGAGTACGGGCCCTAACCTCTGCTCGTACCTCAGCAGCTGATTGACTGCACGGTGTCTTGAATTTTTTATAACTTTGATTTCCCAGGGTGTCACTGAATGCAAAGTTATCAGTTGACCTACCTGGGCCAATGCAGGCGAAAGTCAAATGAAATGAATAGAAGCATAAATACGGTGTCTGAGCAGCGGGGATAAATGGCGGTGTTCCTCAGTGGTATTCCAGCGGTAGCTCGGGCATTAACCCTTTCTTTACCAGTAGCGGCTGAAAACGCCTGCCGAAAACGTTCGCAGTTGACGTGCGAGCAGAAAGGGTTGGTGAGGACCGTACATCGGAGTGACCTATGCGAGGACTATGCTATCATACGTATCATACGCGTGTTATGCTATGCTATCATACGTATCATACGCGTGTTATGCTATGCTATCATACGTATCATACGCGTGTTATGCTATGCTATCATACGTATCATACGCGTGTTATGCTATGCTATCATACGTATCATACGCGTGTTATGCTATGCTATCATACGTATCTTTCTTTATGTTTGCGTCCATGTGTTGTGCCACAGTAGCCTTGTTAGTCGTCCTGCACGAGACCATTTTCTGTATAAATAAACGATAAATGATGAATTATTGGCATGGATATTATAGAATAGATAAAAAGGTCGATTATTGCACTTGAGGGGATTAATACTAACGAGGTCTTAATAACCAATGGTTCTTCTATCCCCTGATTGTTAAAAAGCTGTCGGCACTGGAAGTCATTTTCTTTCTGAGCAGGTATGTGTTTGGCTAATGGGACATACCCCCATTAAGCAGTGCTTGGGTACATATGTTCGTCCCAGTTTTCCACTGTACGTTACACTTACAAAAAAAACGTCTCTGTTCTGAAGTCGCGTATGTATATGCGGGGAGAGTCGATTATGTAGATATTTAATATTTTCTGCTTTGTGAGAATGTCTCTGCAGTCTCAGAAGCACATACACGTAGCCCCCCCCACCATCACCACTACCCCCCACCAGCCCCCAATTCAGAATCCATGTAGCACTTCAAATTGCATGGATGTTGTGCGTCATGCGCATACGTATTTAAGATCGCCGGCTCTGATCCACGGTCAGCCGCTTCAAAAAAACAAGACTAATGCGGTGACTAATGCAGAAGAATTAATGCATGGATTTCTTTGGATGTGGGGATGGTTGTCTTTCTATTAAATTCCAGCTGAGGGGAGAGGTGGGGGGGCATCCGGCATGATGTACATTTGCTTAATAGACACAAGCTAGACTGCTGCTGGGTCTCTCATCACCTCCATTAGAATATTTCCATAATAAGACTATCTCAGTCACCGGCTCTTATGCCTTTATCGCTACGCTATTACCATCTGCGTGAGCTGACTCCGTCATCAAACGACGCAGCTGAAAGGTGAGCTAACGTGGCTCATGCCCCTGGCCTGGAACTGGCTTTGATAAGAAAACGTTTAAACGGGCGGGTTCTTCGTGCGTGATCGTGGTCTGAGGAAGACTTGTTCTCTTGGTTCCTGTAAAACTAGCGTACATGCCTTTAGCTTTCTGTCCTCCTTTATGCAGCCAACCTAGAATCTTGCTGGCTGGAAAACCTGAAATGGAATGAGGATCGGGAACGCCAACGTATTATAGATGCGTCGTGCCTCTGTTTTGGACTTTTCGACTGATTTTTTTTTTTTTGTGTGGCAATCTCACGCAATGCGCAGCTCTTGTCTGCCAAGGTGAAAGCAGCCCAGGGGAGGGAGGACAAAGAGCACGACCCACAGCCTCATTTATCAAACTATAATATATATAATATACTGTATATATTCATTTATCAATCTTGTGCAGAAATCTGATCACAAACATGCACATTATTATAAATACAGAATACATAGTTTGTCGGTTTTATTAAATAATTTTTTTGAGCTGATAAGGAATCATGTAAACTCCTCAATGCTTATCCTTCTCGGCTAATTGGAAATGGTTACAATCCAGAGAGAGTCATGCGTAGGGATTTAAATTTGCAGCGTTGGCTGTATTGTGAAACAAAAAGGTCCCCCGAATGTGTAAATCCAGGAAAGCACTCGTGCACAACCGTATATGAAATTGCTCTGGATATGAAGCTCGACAGTATGTGCATTACGGGGTCTTCAACGCCCTCATATCGAACTGCTTTGAATGCCACGCTTGAGAGTGTGCGCACGTGACGCGTCTCTTTGAACCGGCCGTGTCAGATTGCTCTCCATATCAAGCTTGACAGTATACGGACGCGTCCGACCTCCTCGTATCGGAACCGTTATGGATATGGAGCGTGAAAGGGAGAACGGCGTTCAGGAAGAGGGGATGTCGTTCGACGTCCGAGCGAAGGCAAGGTCGGCCCCGAGAGTACGGCGTTGTGGAATGCCAAGGCACTGCGTCCCTCAGGGCGAGCAGCACCGGTGTCCGATAAAAATTAAAAAAAGCAATTAAACAGGACGCACCTCAGTGAACGCCACCGGGTGAAGGAGGTGGGGGGGGTGGGGGGTTGGAGCGGAAGAAAAAGTGCCCCTTGAGGAGCAGCCAGAACGAGGCCGCATTCAACTCTGAATGCTGTTGGGGAAAAAATAGATTGATGAAGATTGAGAGAATAGAACATGCTGACTGTGTTTTGTGGCGGATTTTGTTCTACTGCGCTAATGTTGGCTGACTCCAGTCGTGTCAGTATCTTTAAACACACATCAGCAGAAAGGAGAGGATTACTAGTCAAGCTGCCAGTAAGGTTATCCAGCATACCGATGGTATTCCTGCTTTACATAAAGAAGCATACATACAGTACAACAAAAACACATACAATAATCATCTTCAACACGTCAGCCATTTTCAAGACTTGTTTTTGTACTTTTTGAGCTTTGCGTACGCCATTATCTAGGTCAACTTGCATGTTTTAAAGTTATCTGTTATCTGTTGTACAGATTCATATTTGCTGATGAATTTCTGGGCTCCGCTGCGCCCTGTGGTGTGTTTTGTGGGCTCTAACTATGTTGTAACTAATTGTCTAAGGGCCTGTTTTACTATGACCGTCAGCATGTGCAAAAACTAATAACACAACTAATGATTGGAGCAAAAGAAATAGCATGACTAATCATTGGTCATGTTATTAGTTTTGCGCATACTAAAAGGTTTTGCTTAGTAAAGCTAGACACTTAGGGCCTGATTTACTAAGTGTCTCTTTTTATCGTTTTGACTTATCTCTGTAAGCACAAGGACTGTATTGAGGAGCTCTGGAATTACCCTGCTGTTTTATTCATTCGCTATGTTTGTGGACTCTCACACAGCGCTGCCGCTGGCGGTGTGATCAACTGTAGAAGAGAATTTCTGTTACAATTTGGACGACAACATCCTCCGAATTACGTTCCGGATGCTTCACTTTTCAAACTGATTCCAGCGTGGCTGAAAATAGCAAAAAGTAGAAAACGGGGTGGAAAGCTTAAAAGACTTGGCAACAACCTTCCCCTCCCCACACAACGCCGCTTTTTACTGCTCAATCGCTTCGGGGAGAAGCTGACGAAATCTTTGCCACACTAAGGCTGCAACGGGAATACGGAGAAGTGCGCATTGTTGCCATCGCCGAGACGTGGCTCCAGAGCCACATTCAGGTTAATGAAACTTGCCCACAGGGATTTGCCATCTTCAAGGCAAGATAGAGACCTGGATGTAACTGGGAAATATTGTGGAGTGGGTGTTTGTCTGCTGGTAAAACATTAGTGGTGCAAAACAACTCCGAAAGGGGAGAAGTACACTCATACCTGCCAACATTTAGTTTTTAAAATACACAACATTGTTTGGGGGGGAGGTCCTGTCTGGCTCCCCCCCCCCGAGAAGAACATTTGGTCAATTTTAACAGCCAAATGTATCAATTTGGTGCACTTTGAGATGCAAATTTAAAGACTAGATACACAATTACTTGTGATTGGAACGTGGGAAATAGATAGAATTTTGGCTCGTGGCTTTTCTGGCTAGACAGCTACCTAACATGCAGAAACGTGGTCTGACGAAAAATATTTGTAAACTTTTTGTCCGTGGACAAGACTATACCGAAACCATCACAACGCGTGTTATCCTGTTCTGCCCCAAAGCTCAGCCCTGTCTTAAGTGGAATTGAACTTGAAAACTACAATAAAAACAAGTTGAATACTTGTTTGTTTATTGACTATAAAGCCTCTGAATCTAATTGGCTTGCTATTAAATGTTTGCTACCTCTGTTGATTCTTCCTCTTTGTCTTCTCTGTTTTTTCTCAGTAAATTAGTTTAAATGGTAGATCGTGTTATGTGGCGTAGAAGCTAAATGTGCGGGGCGATGCCAGACTAGAGACTGTTAAAAAACGGAGAAGCTGCAGGGAAGGGAAACGGGAAACCCCGCCGTGAACACAGCGGGTTGCATTTTGCCATAGATTTGCGCTGCGTTACATTGTGGGGCGGCTGTGGCTTAGGAGGTAGAGCGGGTCGTCCGCCCTGCACATTTGGCTTCTACGCCAAAAACAATAACAATAAACAACTTGTTTTTTTTTGTAGTTTAAATTTTTCTTTTCCACAAACTTAAGACAGGGGTGGGGGTCCCATCCCGCTCCTCCGGTCCACATGTCGAAGTGTCCTTGGGGCAAGACACTGACCCCCCAAATTGCTCCAATGAGCAGCTAGCGCGCCTTTCATGGTGTGCCGCCATTGGTGGTTGAGGCGAGTTTCCCCCTCATTGTAAGCGCTTTGAGTGTCGAGAAAGGCGCTATATAAATGCCAATAATGATTAATTAATTATTATTATATGAGAAAATAATATCATAACACAGTTGAGAGCTTGGCTAGCTTGTTGTCATGATCCGACTTGTTTGTGTCCATTTGTTCATGTTTTCTGCGATCTCGCATTCTCTTTCTTTCTGTCTCCAGCTTCACTTCCTTGTTGATTATTGTTAACTAATCTACTAATTTAGTAACACTAGTCAGATAATTACTAACACACTAATCTGCTAACCATGTCTCATGTGATTTACTAATTAACTAATTTACTAACTCTAGGATGGGATAATTACTAACAGACTAATTGACTAATGATCTTCGTCTCGTTTTCCCAAGCTGTTCTTAATTTCTCTCTGTTCTCAAGCTAAGCGTTTGCACCTGTCTACACCTGCATTTAAGCCAGTGTTTTCCTGTCTTCCTCGCAAAATCGTTGCCTTGACTTGTCTTGCACTTTTGAGCGTTTATTTCCAAGCCTGATTCTTGTTGATTACGAACTTGAACGCTCCTAATAAAGACCCTTGCGGGTTATTTATTATATTCCACGTTTCTGAATCGTGCACTTTGGGTCCAAACCACCTTGTTCCGTCACACTTGTTGCTTTAAACAATATGTATCTATTATAGTGTGCCACAGAGGGTTTGACTTTCACAAACATACCAACCACGTCAATCTCCTCAGGATCGTGAGGAAATGCAGCCTCTGTCTCGGAGATGCACTCGCGCATCGGTGTGTGAGTGTGAGTGTGTGTGTGTGTGTGTGTGTGTGTGTGTGTGTGTGAGTGAGTGTGAGTGTGTGTGTGTGTGTGTGAGTGTGTGAGAGTGTGAGTGTGTGTGTGTGTGTGTGTGAGTATGTGTGTATGAGTGTGTGTGAGTGTGTGAGTGTGTGAGTGTGTGAGAGTGTGAGTGTGTGTGAGTGTGAGTGTGTGTGTGAGAGTGTGTGACTGTGTGTGTGTGTGTGAGTGTGTGTGTGTGTGTGTGTGTGTGTGTGTGTGTGTGTGTGTGTGTGTGTGTGAGTGTGTGTGTGTGTGTGTGAGTGTGTGACTGTGTGTGTGAGTGTGTGACTGTGTGTGTGTGTGTGTATGTGTATGTGTGTGTGTGTGACTGTGTGTGTGTGTGTGTGTGTGTGTGAGAGTGTGAGTGTGTGTGTGTGTATGTGAGTGTGTGACTGTGTGTGTGAGTGTGTGACTGTGTGTGTGTGTGTGTGACTGTGTATGTGTTTGTGTGTGTGTGTGTGTGTGTGTGACTGTGTGTGTGTGTGTGTGAGTGTGTGTGTATGAGTGTGTGACTGTGTATGTGTGTGTGTGTGTGTGAGTGTGTGAGTGTGTGTGAGTGTGTTCATGTAGTCATAAGAGAGGGGCTTTTTTTGAAGCGACAGAGTTACGCTACACACAAAGTAGTCTACAGTTTGTATTTCTGGTGGTAGAAATTAAACTGTGGCAACTCTGCTTACGTTTAAACGATCTGACAAGACTGATTGATCTGTTCATGATGAATTCTCATAATAAACTTTGAGGGCCGGGGAAATTACGCGAGTTTCCTGGGAGAAACGAGCAAACGGGAGGACGCCGGTAGATGGCTTTAAAATACGGTATAAACCCGGCAAGTTGGCAGGTTTGTACACTTGACATACGGACGCCTCTCAGAATTGAACCCGCCGTGTGTTTGTGTTTATTAAAAGAAGTACATGTAAATACTGTGCGGTTTTAACTTATCCGGAGCAGCTGAGACCAGGCCCTGCTCACGGGCCAATAAGGATTTCACTCTCTACGACTCTGCACTCTCACACATGCAGGCCGAGACACGAGCCAAGATGACTGGCGGCCAATGTAAATACCACCTACGGATTAATCTCCGGGGCCACGTGAGATTGATAAATGACATCAGTGTTTCTCATGTGGAGACATGGAAAAACACCCCCCCACCACCACCCTTTCCAGTGGGTATTTATTGCGGGCCAGCTGGTCGGGCAGTTCTCCATCAAATAAATCTGTTCAGGGGAAAAGTCGGTCAATCCCCCCCCCCCCTCTCCTGCTCCATCAATCACCGGGGAGAAGTGAAGGAGGTGGGGATGGAGGTGATCCAAAAGCTCTGAGCCTCCCTTCATCTCCCTCTCATCCGGAGACTATAACTCACAGCACCGCCCGGCTCCCTTCTAACCCGGTCCTCACAACCCCGGTCCTCACAACCCCGGTCCTCTGTTCCATGATGTGTGTCGCCCGGCTACATACACTCGGCAAGTTCAAAGCGGCTGTGGCTGGCTTTAAAATATTGATACTTTGGCTCCATAGAAGTGAGCGTATTTACTAACCCCAGCATACGTGTTAGCATTCGCGTGCTCAAATCATGGAGGTGGCCGGGTGGCCCGCTGGCGAATATTTATTTGTACTTCCATAATGTAACTCTCAAAGAGATGAGGGATCGGTTTTGTTCGTGGGTGTTTCTCAAAGCTTCATTTTTTGTATTTGTAGAGCGTGAAGTCATATTGTCTTTGCGCTGCATGTCACCGTCGGCAACAGAAAAGGCACTTCACCGATGTCACCCATCATTTCACAGTGCTTTCACAAGAACTCGCACCATTGGACCGTTCCCTGGAATCTGGGACATCACACACACTTTTTTTTTTTCTTCTTTTTTTTTGTGTCAGAGAAATATAAAGTGTCCTTTTTTGAAATCCTGAATTTCATCACTGGAGCCCAAGATTGCCCCGGTCCAATGTGTCTCTCTTTGCTGCTCTCTTTGATTTGAAGTCTCCACTGTTTTATAGCCAAATGGCACAAGACTCAAGCTAGTTCTGATTGCAGCATAATGTCAAATCTAATGCTACAACTGACATTGTTGCCAGTTTGCTGTGTTTCAAGGGTTAATTTTAAGTGGCAAAAACCTCACATATTCCAGTGGCCATGCCTACACTATAATTGGGAGATTATTCAGTTTTATGGAAAAGGTCAATAAATATTATGAAAAAACCTCCCCAGGGAGAAGTGTGCAATTGTTGTCATCAAGCATGCGTGAAATAACAAGCTCCCAACGGCGATTATTGAATACTCCGTACTCCCAACAAAACACACCCTGCTTTTGTATATGGCCAGGCAGAGTGACAGCAGGCTTAAATTCTGTGGTTAATGCAGCTGAGAGATTGCAGTTCTCTAATGTTCTACATACACGCCAGCAGGAAGCACCGTTATCCTGTCCAAGGAGAATACCTACTGTAGGACGTTGGTAGGTCCAGTTCGTCCTGCCAGGCCATCTGACCAGCGATGTCTACTGAGTGCTGTGCTGTGGAGACATGGTAATAGATGACTTCAACTAATGAACCATGACCTCAAAAATCATTGACCACAGAGGGTCAGCTAAACCGTGCTAATTTCATTTTTAATACACAATTTAATTCATGTGATACACACACACCAACAATCCTACACACACAAACATCGAGACACTCACACTTCCAATACACTTGCTGTCCTATAGATATAAAGCATAAAACCAAAATGAAGAACGTTTCATGCATTTTACTTAATTTCACCGATTGAGGATTTTACCTTATTTTTCTTCACTTTTTGGACACAAGTCTATGGACTCAAGTGTTTGACTGATTTGACTTTTGGATGGTGCGCAAGCCACCCACTGCTGACGAAGCAGAACAGTAATGGATGTAAATCTAATTTATTTTATTTATTTATTTTTACACCCGCGCATTGTTACATTTTTGCACCAATTTAGAAATTAAAGGGTCATATAAAAATACCATGCAACAACAACTGACGATTCATCAACAGAACAGATGTCATTGCTGGCAAGATAGCTACAGCACGCTCCTCAACTAAGTAGCAAGCTGGCTAGTAAGCATTCTTACTATGAGGCTGGCCATGTACGTGGCTATCTACAGTAACTTGGTAATTTAACATGGTGGATGTAAAGTGAAAGCTAGCTACCTGCCGTCCACTTTCAATATTTTTAGCCTGGAAATATAACAGAATGTTACAATTAGCCAGCTGTGATTAACAGGCAACTGTACGCAGCAGCAATCCAATGTTCTAGCTGCCCATTATGTGTGTTGTAGTTGGATGCTAGCATGACTGTCTCCTTTTAGTTTTGCAAGTCCCCTGAATTTAAGCCTCGGTTCCCGCAGTGCATGTAAACTCCCCTGAGTCATTAGCGTGTGCATTTTGACGGAATGGAACACCTATCTTATGTTAAAATCTCGCAAAAACTGCACACTTGCCAACGAAATCCACCCCCCCCACACACACACACACACAGTTTGACAGTTCTTCTACTCCTACTCCTAAACGTTTTTCTCCTGGACGTCCCCGGTGAAATGCGCCCATATGTCTCCTGGGAAGCAGTATTGCCAGGAATTGGCTGTCTGAGATGGTTACGATAAAGTCAGCTGCCTGATATGAAAAGTTCACTACATAACCGTGAGTTTTGAGTTGGAGCAATATCTCTTAATGTCATAGATACCGACCGGAAATTTTACTTGAGCTCAGAGTTTTGTTAGTTCCGCTTAAAGCTGCATACGTCCACTGATCCAGTTCTGCCGTGCATAGACGAACACATTCTGCTGCTATTATTTGGAATGGATAATTTCTTAATTAGACTGTCATAGTCATTGTGGGAGTTCTGTTTCCTAGCCCTGAAAAATGAGACGTGCAGTTTCTCGTCAGGCAAGGAAAAGGGGAGAGGATGCTGGGAAAAACTAGCAAAAAAATAAAAAATAAAAACGCCGGCGTGAAAAAACAGCTCTGCAAGCGCAGCCCGGCCCCTTCCAGTGCTCTTTATTTTAAAATGAGGGGGTTGTCACAGTAACTGTCAGCGTGGGGGGGGGGAGGGGTGCGGAAGGGGGGTTGCGGCGAACGGTACCTTTGAGCGGTCCTCGTCCCAGCGTGACGAACCCCGAGGAGATGTAGTTGTGGTCCGGGACCCCGCCGCGGAAATTCTCCTTCCCGTAGTGTCCTGAGGGGGGACGGGAAGGGGGGGGGACGAGGGTTTTAGACACAGATCCGAGCCCACGGCCATTCATCACCGTTACTGTTCCCACTTTACTCACTTCTCTGTGTATGACATTGCAGATGGAGGGTGTGATGTCAACTCCCAGGTTATTCTTTTCTCTTTTTATTGATTTTATTGATCTTGTTCTTACACACACACACACGCACACACACATACTTGCCCATTCAGTGCACACAGGAATTTGAAACCTTGATAAGGATGGATGGTGAGTTCATATTTTGTATGACAGGATTGTTATGTGAAGGGGTGTGGGGAAAGCCAGGGAACATATTGTGTTTGACCTACTAAGCTTATGCAAATCAGTCAAAGAATGGCTGTTGGCTTATCCAAGTCCACGTTTAAAAAGAAATGTAGAAATACCCAACAATCAAATTTGACAAAGCAGTAATGTGATAACAGCACGGTAACATGGTAATTATTTTTTTAAATGGACTGCGGTGTAACAGCCTGTCTTTCGTGCAGCTTGATGCGTTGAACAGTGAGTCACACAATCTGCATCAGAAATATGCTAACCAGCTCTCAACAGCCCATCAAACGCATCTCTGGGCCTTCAGACATGGTAAGCAGCTGTTGTGTTTTATTTTTTTACACCATGATGACCACGTCTCCTTGCTGCTCATGATGACCACGTCTCCTTGCTGCTCATTACAGGATGATCTGTAATACGGCAGCAAATCTGCCAAATACCTTCCGTGACATGACTGGGGGAAAAGTCTACCGGAAAAAGTCGACAAGCCGAGATGCAATGACGCTACAATCATTAAGAATTAATGGGCTCTGAGAAACGGCGAGAAGAGTGGATGTCTCTTAGAGGTCAAAGGAAGTGGGGGAGCAGGGTGGGGGGGGGTTGAGGTTGAGAGAGTGGGAGAATTTCAGCTCATATACTGCGGCGGGTTTTTTAACAAGCTCGTTTTCTGGGCCCAAAGCCACGTCTAATGTTATTGAGAGAGATCTTGGCATTGATTTGTATTATGGAAATGCTCTCCGTGGCCTGAGTAAATTCTGTGCAAGGAGCTGCCTCATTTATGCATAATCTGCATGCGTCCACACTGCATGCGTCCACACTGCATGCGCTCCACACTGCATGCGGTCCACATGCATATATTGGAGCCCAACAGATTATAGATTTTTCGGGATGAAGCCGTTGCTTTTGAGACCAGGCCCGCCGATTACTTTCATGAAATCAGTACCATTTACATTCTGAGAGAAAAATGCTAAGTGCTTGAACAAAATATAAAATGTTAAATGTACTCGATTTTGAAATTACAGCGCTTGTAATGGACAAAAGTCTACATACACACAAGTAAGGAGTCTTTTCGTGTGAAAGAATGAATCCTAATCGTAGGAACTCATTTTTGTTTTTTTGATCAAGGCGTTCAGTTGAGCTGACATTTACTGTTTTGGATTTTTGACTGATCTGTGGTTTAAAACAAAATAGTTTCACCCCTTAAGAGTATTACGTTTTTCACCATTTACACAAACTTTCTATAACTCTTAATTTACCGACAAGGTCGAGTAGGAAGCAATTTCCTAATTTACAGAAATTTACTTGGGTATCAAGTAGCAGGAAGCGAAGTTTAGCTGGTTCACTGTAGGGGTCAACCAGGTGGCTACATAGAGACATGTGACTCTGGACCTTGGGCAGGGCCCTGGAGTCAACACATGAGCTCCCACTATATGGCCCAAGAGATCTTTAATCACCTCAGGGAGTCTTGACGAGCCGCTCGGCGTCTCATTTCAAAGACAGAGTTTTGTCGAGAGGGTGGTTGTGGTGGAGAATGGGGAATGGGTGAAGGTTATAGCTGGAGGGCGTTGTGCTACTGCAACAGAATCGCTCTATCTGGCTTTGACGGCAATGAATTTCTGCGCCCCGAATCTAGGACATCTTAGTAGGGCACCAAGCAAGCGAGGTGAGACGGGGGAGCAGGCATCCGGAGGCTGTCAGAAAAGTGGGGGGGGGGGATGGCGCCACCAAAATAAATAACTAAATAAATAAGACTCGTCTCCAGACAAAAGCATGCGTCTTCCTCAGAAGACATTCAATAGCATCTTCGTTTTTAGCTAGAGCAGTCCAAATTTTCTCCCTGAATCATATGGGTATTATAACATATAAGGTATAGCATTAGCCCCCCCCAAATCAACAATATTAAATTGCCTTGTGTCTTATATTCAGGCAAGGGAATTGGACACTATAGCCTGTTGAGAGGCCACTAGACCAGTCATGAGGAGCTCTACATCGACGATAACACCGCCAGTTCATTGTCATTACGCATCCAATGCCATAGGGGGCGATCACACAAAATACTGTGTGAAATCTGGGTCATACAAATGAATGGGACACAACAGGAGTCACGTAGCACGCTCTTTTGCCTCTTTTCTCTATTTTCTACTGAAACGATGAACGAAGCAATCCTCCATCAGATCTGGATCGGGTTGCAAGAACTAACTGATGGTCTGTGTGTTTTATTTTTTGTAAATATATTATTGGACAGCACAGTGTAGAGAGACTGGAAGAATGGGAGCAAGAGTGCGAAGACACGTGACGGGACGAAGGTCGCGCGGCCGGTTTCGAACCGCTGACATCGCGGCTCGCGGTGAGCGTGTGGACGGTGCTCTTACAGGCTACGCCACCGAGACACCCGACGGTGGTTTGTTTTTTAAGATGTTATTCCAGGAGCACTGGACCAAGCACTGCTGTCAAGCAGGTTATCAGCTAGTGCCTTTTAAGTAACATAAACTGGGAGCAGTCACTATATTAGTTTAATTAAGAGACTAATTCACTGTTTCACGGCGGTGAATTCAAGTGTGTGGGGGGGGGGAAAGAAGACTCACAGAGAAGGGATCCTCTGGGAAACACCATTGTGTACCTCTGAGCGATTTGACATGCCAGAACTCAAGCATCTGTGGAGCACTGAACATGTGAAACTGAAACGGCATCTCATCTTATTTACCTTACTCAAACCGGCGGCCATTTTGAAAATAAGGCAAAGTAAGCAACCGAGTGCAAAGGGTCTGCAGCTGTGTCATCGGAGAGCTGCACGGTTTGCTGGTTTTTATTGTTACTTGGCACTGAATTGATGAGTGAAAAAGTTGATTATACAGTTGACTCACCCTGCCTTGTTTCTGGGGTCTGAATTGTCGATTTTGATGTAAAAAAAACCCCCAGCAGACCATGACCATGTGGCTCTCCAGGACCAGGGTTGCCATTTGCTAATTCAGGGGATGGCAACCCTGGCCCTGGAGGGTCTGCTAGTTTCGCCAACAGCTAGTTGTCTGTTCACCTTTTATTCTGTTGATTAACTCTAAATGCAATTTCTATAGCTTTCAATTGGACTGGTATGTTCATTTATTCATCTGTAGTCAATTATAAATTGATTTCTCAGTTAAACATCCTCCAGACTTGTTATCCAGCCACACTCCTCAAGTGTGAGAAAATCGAAAGAAATTCCCAGCGATCCTATCCTCGTTTTTACTTGAAAATTACTTTAATGAGTAAGGTTGTTGAGGATAATTTGTTAGTTAAAAAGTACCCTAGAGTATAAGTTCAATGGGGAAAACGACTATTCTTATTCTGATATTTATTGACTCATAAATTATATTTTTACAATTCTCCTTCTGTGCATACTCTCCTCATCAAATACACACTCTGTCAGCTAGGGGTCGGAGTGTCATTCACTTTAAAGAGCAAACGGATAAGACAGGGAGGGAGGGAAGAACCCACAGAGCTGACTTAGCTCATAATCAATGTATTTACAAGCTTTGTGTCTGGACTGGAGCTAAAAGCAGACAGCGAGGAATCTATTCTCCTAATCTGCGCTTCTCTTTCACAAGAATGGGAGAGAAATGGGGGCGGGAAAAACGTAAGAAAAAGGTGCGGGGTAATAGGAAGGACGGTCGAACACCGAAATAAAATGGCAGAGGCAATCATGAGCCGAGGGTCATCTCCTGAGAAGAAACTGTTATATTTTTCTAGCTAAAAATATCACATCTAGCTAAAAAAGAGGGAAATATTACCAAAATGAAGAGAACAAAGATTCTCCAATGAAAGTTTCAAGGGAGGGAAATTAAGGGATGACTCAACCCAACAGGAAGTAACCTAAAACGGTTGCTATAGAGACGGGGAATGAGGGAACAGGCCAGTGCTCTGCTACGTAAAGAAGTGTAATGGTATGGGGTCTTTGCTGGTGACACTGTTGGACGACTTATCTGGAATTGAAGGCACACTTAACCAGCATGCCTACCACGGCATTCTGCAGTGACGCGCCATCCCATCTGGCTTTCATTTTCCTATTGAATGGAAAAATAAGTCTGGAGAAACGACCCTTGAAGTGATCCATCCATATCTACTGCATATCTGGCAGCAGAGTGATGGTTTGAGGCTTGTTTGATACCTCAGACCCTTGATGACTTAGAGCCATTTAGCCAACCATGTGTTCCATACTATTCCCATTTAAGTTACATCTTAATCTAGTCCCGCCCCCCAATTCCCATGGAGATCTAAATGCAGAGAGGTTATAGTATCGCTTGTAGGAGTACCTAAAAATATATCAAGAGTCTTTTGATATTGTTGGGTCACAGACATCAGGAAGTCATGGCATGCAAAGGATATGCAACCAAATATGAAATATGATGACTTTATTTCAATTTATGTTAATTACCAAAAAATGGGGGGGTAAATAAAAGGCTACAATTGCGAAAGTAGAAATATAATGAAATAAAAATAGTAGTTTGTAACATTATCAATGTCTTGACTGTATTTTTTTATCAATTTAATGCTACCTTGGTGAATAAAACTCAATGTCTTTCAAAAACATAAAAATGTCTCAGTGATTCCAAACTTTTGAACGGTAGTGTATATATATATATATACATACATGCATACATCCAGAAAGATATACAGTTTATTGAACCACAATTATAATAGATGATGCAGAGAAGATGGAAGAATTCAAGGTCAATGGCAATAGAATTCCACATTAGAATAGCAATAGAATTCTAAAACGACGTCATTGCTCTGTGAACCAGACATCAAGATCCACTCCTGTTTTTCCAACGATCCCTATTGCGGCAGAGAATCACCCAGACCTAATTGGTGAGCGGGAAGGTTACCAGGAGGGTCATAAACAAGTTTACTTTGCCCTAATAGAAACGGTAGCACTTTTGCGGGCTGCCGAGAGCTATGTGATATTAATTAGAGTTGATTGGCTGGCGGCGCTGCCTCCCACGGATTGGACTATAACATAACTGCCAGGAAGGTGCAGTTAATTACCTTTCAATGGTCAGGAAACAAATGCTGTGAGAATCTGAGGCGAGTCTGTGTTCCACCTCCCTCTCTTACGGGTTTAAAAAAATCATCGGGAAAGATTAGTCTACAACCCAATGATGCTGGTGTTCTGCATTTAACCTCGTGTTACCCTCGGGTTAAAAATGCCCCTTTCCTGAGTTTAACAGCACTGAAACCGTTTAACAGTGACTGAAAACTCCCTAAATTATATTTTTTCAGCATGAAATTTGGAGTGACCCTACCATTAGAAAAAAGTTCAACGTTGGCCTTTTTTACATTTTCATAAAAGCCGTACACCATCATGGTACAAAAATTGTCCTACGAGACCATTTTAGCTCTGCACTTATATAATCAAATTCATAATTAAAATGAAGCACCACACATCACTTAGGGCAAAAAAATAATCTATTATGATGTGTTTTGTGGTCAAAATGAGTGTTGTAGACCAACAAAACTGTCACTGTCTTCACGGTCTGGACTGTGAAGTAGGAAAGCACAGTTATTCAACAGATTATTGATTTATTGATGAATGACGTGTTTGTACATGTAAATTGAATGAAAAAGCTTTACCACGAGGGGTCTGGTGAGGGTGGGCCATCTTTGACCCTGTGGACACGGGGTGCATATGTAATATGAGTGAAGACATAAAGGGTTAATGCAGCTGTTAAGGTAGCGAGGTCATGCTATCAGCACCCCCTTGCATGGTTTAACCGCAAATATTTGTTCATGTTTTTTTCAATAATATTTTTTGTATTACCCTTGCAAATGTGGCAATTAATCATTTTCATGTTGTTAACATGATTCCATGATAAGATACCACCTGCTACAGTGCATCATAAATTAATTATAAAATTAATATTTTGTACCACATCATTGAAAGAGAGCAATACTATTTCTGTGTCAGAATTTACAACTTTGCTAGCTATTTTAGCCGGCTAGTAACTAGTCGGCTAATTACCAAAATTTGAAGCCTCTTCCAATCCTGCCATTGCTTTTGGATATCGATAACCGTGTATACTGTTGACAATATACAGTAGGAGCTGATGTCATTTATGTAAAATTTCTTCAGATGGCATATTATTACTAAGTTCTTTACTGCCTGCTAAGTTTGGCCCTGTTGAAATTTAGCTTTTCTCAAGCATTTTGTTGTGTCATTTTTTAAAACTCCATTGTTACAACGAGGTTCATAACATAAACGTTACCGCTTCTGTGCACTTCAATGATTTACGATACAGTTGTATACTGCCTTTCATTACCAGCTCTCAATGTTAACAAGAGGAAAAGGGGGTAACAATAAGCTTATGTCCTTACCCTGGCCATTCCACCAGTAGCTTTATGAATCCATATATAATACTGGTGCGGAGACTTTGTGAGATGCAGAGCTGTTACCATCAATGTTTTTAATAACAAACATGTGTTTCGTCTTGAAGCCCTACTGCCAGTATAATATTGGGCAAAGCTTTGCACACAGTGTACTGGGGTGAGGCGCCAGAGAATTTATTAAACCAATACCGCCGACTAATATAAGGATGAGTTTAGAGCATTTGGGCATCCAATCTTTGAGCGAAAGCTGAGAGATTAATCTCTGATTACACAGTACATGGCACACGTGGAATATAAAAGGGATGAATCACTTCATCAGACGGGAGAAAATGCCGAGTTTATGGAATAACAAGAGAGCGCAAATGCATCTAACCAACAAAGAGCATTCATGATGAAAGAGGAAGTGGGTGGGGCAGCTCTGCTGAAGAATGATTCTCAGATACACCGGCTTTACTTTAATGCACATTAGGGATGTTAACAATTAATCGACTATCAATTAATTGCTAATAAGAATTTAATCGATAAGATTTCAAATTAAACGATTAACTGAACAATCTGCGGTCTTGTTTCAACGGGAGTTTTTGTGTGAAATGTGATCGTGATTTAAGGTCTCCACGCGAGAGCGCCTGTGGTTTGCAATACCTTGCAATACCTGTGGTGCTGTTTTGAAGTATAACTACTTCGTTAATGTAGCTTATCACCTGAAAAGCGTATATCCAACCGTGCTGCCAGGGCAAAGTGGATCGCGACCTACCATAACCTCAGTGTTGCCAAAGAGGGTGTGTGACGATAGACGAGCGGAGAGTAGGCTATTACTCAGAGGGTATGCAACATGGTTGAAAAGGACATGATGGCAATAAGCACTGTTGACGGTGAGGGATTTTGAGAGCTAATACACAGGCTGCGCACACGACTCACTCCCGACCACATAGATATGCTTATGAATAAAAATACGTAGGTCTATCTAGTATGCATATGAGGAGCCTATTCAAAACATAATAGCCTATGTTTTAAGTTGACTGTTCTAGGCTAGGTCTACTAGTTTAACTGTCGCCTTTCAATTTCAAGAGCGATTATGTTAATGCTGCAAGTGCCTAGCGGAGCAACGGTTTCGCTTGCAACAGATGAGACGGAGCACAATTTCTTTTCTGTTAAAGTAGCCTATACACGCCTTCATATTCTATTTTTGTTATGCTACAATAATGCCTGTTTCTAAAATGTTACAATAAATCTTTGATTGAGGAATATAACATGCATTTTGTATTCTGTCTATCATAAGCTATATTTAGCTTTTATGTTATCAATTAATCAACGATTGTTAAGGTTAACAACTATCGATTAAGGAAATTCCTTAAAATTTGCATCCCTAATGCACATCATTGGCTTGTACAAACGTCCCTTAATGCAGATGTTTAGAGAGAAGCGGTAGATGTATATGAACCAATCACACGGGCCCCCAGCAATCTGGACCCAGATGGCAGCCTATAGAGCAGGGGTGTCCAATCTTTTCCGAAAAGGTGTATTTGTTCTAGGTTAAAATAAAAACTTGTTGCCACATCGACCATTTTGGATAAGATTGGACACCCCAACTCCAGGTCGACAGTTTGGGAGGCATAAGCCCACTAAGGGGACTGTAATGAGTGGATTTTTAAACATATATCACCCCCCCCCCCAGAGTCATGGCCAGAAATGTTAAGAGAGAAACAAATACAGGTCCCAAAGAGCACAGTGGCCACCATCATTCGTAAAATGGAAGTTTGGAACCACCAAGAATCTTCCTAGACCTGGCCGCCCTGCCAAACTGAGCAATCGGGGAAGACGGGCCTTGGCCAGGGAGGTGAGCAGGAACCCGAGGGTCACTCTGACAGAGCTCCAGCATATCCTTGTGGAGATGGGAGAACCTTTCAGAAGATCAACCATCCAGGCAGCACTCCACCAATCAGGCCTTTATGGTAGAGTGGCCAGACGGAAGCCCCTCCTTAGTAAAAGGCACATCACAGCCTGCTTGGAGTTTGCCAAAAGGCACATAGAGGACTCTCAAACCATGAGAATCAAGATTCTCTGGTCTGATTAAACTAAAATGGAACTTTTTGGCCTGAATACCAAGTGTCACGTCTAGAGGAAACCAGGCACCGCTCATCACCTGGCTAATACCATCCCTACAGTGAAGCATGGCGGTGGCATGATGTGGGGATGTTTTTCAGCAGCAGGAATGGGCGACTAGTCCTGATAGAGGGAAATATTAATGCAGCTAAGTACACCGAGATCCTTGAAGAAAACCTGCTCCAGAGCGCTCTGGACCTCAGACTGGGCGAAGGTTTACCTTCCAACATGACAATGACCTGAAGCACACAGTCAAGAGAACAAAGGAGTGGCTTCAGAGAAAGTCTGTGCATGTCCTTGAGTGGCCCAGCCAGAGCCCAGACCTGAATCGAATTGAACATCTGTGGAAAGAGCTGAAAATGGCTGTGTACCGACGCTCCCCATCCAACCTGACGGAGCTGGCAAGGATATGCCAAGAGGAATGGGCAAAAATGTCCAGAAACAAGTGTGCCAAGCTCGTAGCTTCTTTCCCAAGACGCCTTGAAGCTGAAATCGCTGCCTAAGGTGCAACAACCAAGTATTAGGCTAAGGGTGTGTACAGATATGTAACCCTTAAATAACATATTTTTGTCAGTAAAATAAAATTGCATATTTTCTAAAAACCTGTTTTCACTTCGTCATTATTGGCTATTGTGTGTAGATGTTTGAGGCAAAAAATTTACTCAATCTATTGTAGTATAAGTCTAACGGAATAAAACGTGGAGAAGGTGAAAGGGGTGTGCAGACTTTCCGGCTTGACTGTATACTCATATTACTTCATCATTGGTAATATTACATAATGTAATTAATTTATAATATTACAGGATTCATACAAAGTTGCCAAATTGGCTCTGTGCTTATGTTAGACTATGGCCCTTATGTTCGACTATGGCCCTGTCTTTTTTTAGAAATATTAATAACTGTTCTTGCTGCAGATTTACAGCTGGTGGTTTAACTCTATCTATTGACCTACCTGGAATTTATGAAAGAAAATGGAATCTTAAATCAAATTATTTATAGAGACTATATGACAATGGATACAAACAACCAGCGCCTATCGAAAATAGCAAAAGCGTTCTTTAGAGGCTCTTTTCTAGCGCAAAGGACAATGATAATCTATGTGGAAACAGTAAAAACTAGAACACAATGTGTAAAGTGCAGAGAAATAACACGAGACCAATCCGTCAGAATTGAATGTCAAATAAATAAATAAATAAACTATGCAAATCTATTTAATCCTAAACAAAGAGAATGTGAATACAGGCACCCAGTCTGTTTATAGATGTTTTATAAAGCATGGATATAAATGTTTTATAACAGCTTGGCTATATTAACATTTAATAATAATGTAATTTAATAATGTGTCCTCAAACTCAATTTCCATGTGCAAAGATACTTAAATAACTTAGGGATTAATGTTGCACTCATGGAATTGTACAGGATATTATATTTGTTTGATAATCAGGATTCCTCCCCGAGATAAATCTTCCTCTGCTTTCTTTAGCCGAACAAAAGGTTTTTGGTAAAACAGAAGAAGGGGTTGTTGTTATTGTCAATTTCCCCTGGCTGGAATATTACTTGGGCTTAATGGGGTCACAGTGTAAGTACCCTTCTTTTTCGGGACACCTCGTCATCTTCCAGCTGGAAATCCTTTAAGGCTGTCCGGTTTTCTACTCCCGCCCCTGACATGAAACCTCATTAGCTGAAGATATCAGGACAGTGATGCTAATGATGGTGTGTTTAACTGTAACAGACCCTCCTCACCGGCTGTATTTAACTGTAATAGACCCTCCTCACCAGCTGTATTTAACTGTAACAGACCCTCCTCACCGGCTGTATTTAACTGTAATGTATTTAACTGTAACAGACCCTCCTCACCGGCTGTATTTAACTGTAACAGACCCTCCTCACCGGCTGTATTTAACTGTAACAGACCCTCCTCACCAGCTGTATTTAACTGTAACAGACCCTCCTCACCGGCTGTATTTAACTGTAACAGACCCTCCTCACCAGCTGTATTTAACTGTAACAGACCCTCCTCACCGGCTGTATTTAACTCTCACAGGGCCTGCTCACCAGCTGTATTTAACTGTAACAGACCCTCCTCACCGGCTGTATTTAACTGTAATAGACCCTCCTCACCAGCTGTATTTAACTGTAACAGACCCTCCTCACCGGCTGTATTTAACTGTAACAGACCCTCCTCACCGGCTGTATTTAACGGAAACAGACCCTCCTCACCAGCTGTATTTAACTGTAACAGACCCTCCTCACCGGCTGTATTTAACTGTAACAGACCCTCCTCACCGGCTGTATTTAACTGTAACAGACCCTCCTCACCGGCTGTATTTAACTGTAACAGACCCTCCTCACCGGCTGTATTTAACTGTAACAGACCCACCTCACCAGCTGTATTTAACTGTAACAGACCCTCCTCACCGGCTGTATTTAACTGTAACAGACCCTCCTCACCAGCTGTATTTAACTGTAACAGACCCTCCTCACCGGCTGTATTTAACGGTAACAGACCCACCTCACCGGCTGTATTTAACTGTAACAGACCCTCCTCACTGGCTGTATTTAACTGTAACAGACCCTCCTCACCGGCTGTATTTAACTGTAACAGACCCTCCTCACAGGCTGTATTTAACTGTAACAGACCCTCCTCACTGGCTGTATTTAACTGTAACAGACCCTCCTCACCAGCTGTATTTAACTGTAACAGACCCTCCTCACTGGCTGTATTTAACTGTAACAGACCCTCCTCACCGGCTGTATTTAACTGTAACAGACCCTCCTCACCGGCTGTATTTATCTGTAATAGACCCTCCTCACCAGCTGTATTTAACTGTAACAGACCCATCTCACCAGCTGTATTTAACGGTAACAGACCCACCTCACCGGCTGTATTTAACTGTAACAGACCCTCCTCACCGGCTGTTCTTAAGATGTCAAACTGTTTTGCCAGTTTTCCACTAGCATAAAACCTGCCTCCTGCATTATGTATAAAAAAATATGTTTTAACATTTTTTAGAAATTCTCATCATCCAACCTACAATTTACAACTCTATTCCAATGATCTGAGCAGGAAACTGCTTATCAGGGGATTAACATCTCTCCATGTTTCAGGAAATTTTGTGAAAATTAATGGATATCGTTAAGGGTGATTTCGAGAGCTAGTGCTGTCTTCCGGCATCTGGATTAGATCATATAACTCTCATGTAAAGGAATATACCACCAATATCACTGTTCGCCTTTCACACATAAAACAAGATAATGGATCTGTACAGCATTTTATGGCAGGAGAAAGGGCAAGAATAAGAATAAACTCCAGTCAGCTATAAATAAAGAGGTCTGGCAGTGGTTAGTTTTTGATTTTATTTCTGGGGAGTACCACTCTGATAAATATATGGTAAAAAGCTATGAAATTGCATGGACTTCTTTTGCGTCAGATGAGATTTGCGGCTCTCGTTGCCATTTGTGTCTCGTTTGCCGCAGGGTTCGGGGTTTCACAAATAATCACTAATTTCTCTGATACGATCCTTAACTGGTATACAAATAAAGATTATTTTAAGATGAATATGTGTTTCAAACTCCTAGTCTCCATAGGACACATTGGACACAAGAGAAGCCCACATTGAATATAAAAGTCTCAGACAGTTGTATCGATTCCCAGTAATTGTGTACTGCCCACCTTTTTATGTTATGTTTTAGAAAAATATTTTCAGTGCAAAAATTTTTTTTTTTTAAATTTAAAAAAGATTCCCACTATTGAGCTTTTTACAATAATCACAGCAGAATGAGTCGAGGGGCTTTTGCTGTTTGGCTCGTCTGATGAAATGCACAGCAGTGCATTGTAATCGGTAAAATAAACGGAATTTTTGTACATCAACAAGACTGGAAGATGCATTGTAGAGCCGTATCTTTAATGTAGAGGATGGATAATGTGTCTCAAAACGTGCAAAGCTGGGCTCTTGTGTGTACACCTTTTGAGCCGGTCCACCTCCTAAAAGATCCCGAGGCTTTGGGAGAAGAGGGGCAGGACGTGGGGGAAGGTTTTGAATTTTTTTGGCAAACCATTGACTTCACGCCTACACAATATCTCCCAGCTGCAGACATTAAAGATTGTGTAGCCCTGGGCCTTTCAGGACAAAACCCATCAGAATAGTGCAGAATGCAGCCAGGAAAAAATGATATTAGAGGGGATATCAGATTAAGCTCCATCTCTCTGAAATTGGTATGGAACCGCTCTGCACGTACTTCCCCGTGGAGAGGGTTACCGGGCAGAATACATAACAAAGCTGGGCTGTTTATGAGCCGCTCACGGCAGCCGCTTATGCGCTGATATTATCAAACGGCCCGGCCCGGCTTACCTAAATAACTGCATTTAATGAGTTTACTTAATACTGACAGCAAAAACAGGGCGGAGCACGATAAGTGTGTGCGTGTGCGTGTGTGCGTGCGCGCGCATGCGGGTTCTCTCAGTAACTTACCTGGTTAAATAAATGTAAATGTCTTTGTATGTTTCGCTATTTCGATCTATATGCTGTGATATTTTGGTTGATTAATATATGGTTTTATAACTACAGTTGCACTATATGCTGAATTTTTGCACACTGAATAAAGTTCCTACCAATAAGAATAAAAAAATAATTATTGTATAAGTACACACTGACGCTCCTTTGCATCTGTTTTTCTAAACATTACAGAAAGATCCAATATTGTAAGTAATTTTGAGTTTCATATAAAGAAAAGTGATTGAGTGCTCATTTCAGTCTGGATCAACCTGCTGCTGCTATTCTCTTCATTTCAGTGTTTTATTACACATTAAATAAATGGCACAAATACATTACAGATTTTTTACAGCATTGCAGTAAAGTTGATGTGACTAACAATACCGTTGCAACATTTTTTCACCAGTTATGTTTTACTGCCCTTGAAGCACAACTGCGTTATAAAAAGGTCAAGATCACACTTTTACCGTATCTCCACAGGAAAACATTTACAAGGACACGTATATAACCCAAGAAGACAACATTTTCACAACTATCATACAACCTAATTTTATTTTTATGTAATTTGGCTAGCTGGGCAGAGGTAGTAACACTGAGACCAAATTAAAATTAAATTGTGATCCCCTCCACTCCCGTTAGACACTTTCAAGCCAAAAATAATTTGCATGGATAATTTTTTTAAACCATTATGCATTACATTACATTACATTTATTTGGCAGACGCTTTTATCCAAAGCGACGTACAATTAGTGCATATTGAAGGTCATAGACACAATCTACAAAGCAAATCCAACAAAGCACAACTTTCTCACAACGTAGGAGCTATCGCTAGTAGTCAACAGAATACAGTCGGCTATACATTCTAAGCTATGAAATAGCAAAACCAAATAGAAAATGAACAGAAAGAATATACTATATATTTGGCCTTATATATGTAGTTAATCAAGGTGGAGTCTGAAAAAGTGTGTTTTTAGACCACGACGGAAAACAGACAGCGTTTCAGCAGAGCGCAACGGAGCGGGGAGTTCATTCCACCACTGAGGAGCTAGAGTGGAGAAGCTCCGCAGTCGGGACGAGCGAGTGCCGTTGACACGGAGTGTCATGGTGTGCTTGCAAAATGAGTAGCCTACGCTCACATTTTTATTTTCCTTTCTTTATAGATTCAGAGGCTTTATTGCTGTGTGAGTTTCCACACTGCTGGTGTACATTTAACACCCTAGGGTGTTAAATGTACACCGTCGTTTCTGCTGTGCAGGTGAAGGTGATCTCAGGCTTGGGCTCACTGGTGCTCACCACAATGGGGGGTGACATCGTGTGACCAGGGGTACAAGCAAGCTGTGCTTTACAGCTTTGCGCTTTATTTGCCAAACTGGCTGATTCGTGGATTTGAAAAGCCGACTGGCATTTTGGCTTTTTTTCTAAAATTGTGCCAGATGTACTAGAACTAGGCATATTTGTGTTTCCTCGGTGACTGGTTTGCTGAAAGATGCCCATTGGCTCCGGTAGTTTTCTGGGGGGGGTTGGGGTGGGGGGGTGTTCCAGATTTTTGACGACACTGGTTTTAATTTTGTTCTTGTAACGTTCTGGTTTTTGCTTCTTTGGCAGCTTGGCTTGGGATCTTTAAATCAACCCGGCCGCCCTGTCATGAACACACGCTGAAAATCGACTAAACGTACCATAAATATTTTGATGACTCACGATGCGAAAACTCAGGGGGTCCAGTGTCTCGCTCGTCTCACGGTGTTGCCTCGCTCGTCTCACGGTGTTGCGTTCTCATGAAGAGACGGGGGCATTTTCAGTGTTGTCGAAACATTGGCTAATTGGTGAACTTGCGATTGACAAGAAAGAAGCTACCAACAGACCATTTAATTTTAAAGTACATAAACGCATGTAAATCAGTGTGTAACTGCCCTTTCTCATCTCTGAATAATTACACTGCCGTTCCCACTGTCCGTTTACAGCAGAAAGATATTTTATAAAGTCTTCATAGATAATCGCGATTTGTCGGGTGTATTTATTACAAACCTAAAATAAATGTTTCTTTTTTATTTAATATCTTTATAAATACTGTTTGACATATCACATATGGCATGTCTTTTTGCAGAAATCTTCAGAAATAGTGCCATTTCATGCATATTGAAGTAGAGAAATGCCATAGGCTGGTCAACAGGATAAAGGTCACTACTGCTGTCCTTAAGAACGCTCAAAGTGGTGTAATTCCACACAAAAATCACAACTAGGCCTGGTTCGAGTTTTCTGGGAGAACATTAATCATGCGTTACATTTGTGAACCACTTTGGGGTCTCATTTTATCAATCCAGGCCGCAAAACTCCTGAGGTTTGAGGCAAAGGTTGTGGACTGTGAGAGCTGTTGGTTTGCCAACATGGCCAACTCCCACGCTTCAATATCGAATGGTAGCCACGTTTGTTTCCACAGCAACCAATATTTTCACTTGATCTTGACAAGCAGAAGAGGATATTTAGGCCAAAATTCAATATAACTACAAAGTGCTTTCTACTGAATGTAAAAACGGTGTAATAATTAGTCAAGTGTTACATTATTACAGTATCAAATTATTACGTACAAAATATTTGCGAGTTCATTTCACTCACATTATGGACACACTACAGCAGTACAGCCAAGTATTTTAAAGAGTTTTTCAATGTTCCATATATACCAAAAGTTCACTGTTCCCAGACTGATGCCTCTGAACCGCATGTGCACCAACAGTATATACCTGCAGTACATGTCTTAGCAGTTAGAGGCATTGGAATGATAGATAAGATAAGACTAGCATCTGCTATCAAAGCAGAACAAGAGTGAGGCAGTCTCAAACGGGGGATTCTTCCAAGATGGCCACCATTAACGGAAAATCCCCTAAATCAGACAAGCAAACATTTGATGTTCAGGCGCAGGTCTAGCTTGAAAGAAGCAGAAAAGCCCCGGAAGCTTCCAGTCATCCTCACTGCTCTCAATCTGGCAGAGTCCTTTTTAATGATTGCGTTTGATTTTTTATTACACGTCGCTTTAAGTTCCTGTGCCAAAATGCCCAGGGTATTTTAATGTGCAGTAAGACGGTCTAAATTTATGTTACCATATACAGTTCAGTTTCCCAAGATGCAGGCAAAAATTCTTATAAGCAGCCGATGTTTCCGGAAAGATCAATGAGTCCCTTCATCCAAAGAGCCTTGCCTCAGATCCACCCTTTCATCCTAGCACTTCTTACGGTAGTAAGTCAAAGATTGTAGACACCACTGTAGCATAGTGAATGACCCTGGCTGTTTACCCCCTGGTGCCATTTTCTGGTTAGCATTGGGGCCTTATCTATCATGGTTAAGGAACAGAACTCATCAGCAAAAGGTTCAATTTCACAGGCCACATATGCCATTGAGCGAGATACTTAACATGCGATCTGTTTCAGTGGCTCCCAACATCCAGCAAATATGGAGCGGTGAGAAAGCTATGTAATTCAATTGCCACGGCGATAAATAATGTCATTCAAATTCAATCCATGCATGACAGGGATTCAATTTTCCCCCGGCCGCGGTGCTATTCCTCAAGAATAACAGTGGGATTATGTGCACTCACCGTGGGTGGGCTTTATGGCGTGAACCGGGGTGTAGTGGTTCTTGGTGGTCCTCATCGGCGTGTTCTCCTTGGGCGAGCCGTCCACCGCCGCCATGTTTTCCTGCTCGTGCTGAGATATCGGAACGGTCCCTTGTTGCCGCAAGATGTCCGCCAGTGCCCTGCGGGGGAGACAAAAAAAGACGCTGTGAACACGATACTCTTCTAACAGTAGATTACACAGCAACCATTTTAATCGTCATACCACGGTGTCCCTAGAAGGTTAGGTAGGTGTGTTTAGTTCACACAATTTGGGATTTGGGGACAAGGGGGTCCTGTAGTCTGCTTGGCGTAGGTCCTGAGAATCACACAATTTGGGGGGTAAATTAAGCTGCTCTTTGGCCTTGTCCTTCCACTGAGTCTTCCTGAGAACAGGTGGATCTACCCTTGAGGGACTGAGGGGGAAAGAACGCTGTATCCAGGCTTCTCCACAATGTGTTCCTCCAAACCTGTTCCTGGAGATCTACCGTCCTGTCGGTTTTCACTCAAACCCAAACAAAGCGCCCCTGATTCAACAGCTAGAGATGTCATTGAGCTGCTAAATAGTAGAATCAGGTGTGCCAAATTAGAGTTGAAATTAAAACCTAAGTTCACAATTTACAGCATTGTTGCGTGTTTTCTGAAAATAAGTATGTTTTAAAAGAAATCTAATCCAACTACCACAGAGATTGCGGGTGAATCGTCACCGAATTGCGTGCAGAGCTTATGACTTGTAAATGTAACGAGTCGCCTGGAGGCTCATCCAATTAGGACACAATTCCAATGCGCGGCTGAGATCGAGAGTTTGATATTGAATCCAGCCAGCTGTGGCTGACGGACCTGATGTGTGTGGCATGGGTTTGGCTGTATCGTTGGCCCAATAAGAGAGGGATTCACCCAGCCGTGCCCACGTCTCGTAGCACGCCAATAAACCCTCATCAACGGGGCACCTGCAACCTGCCTGTACACGCTGCTCGTAAAACCCGAAGCTCGACCGTAGCGAACCCGAGCTGAAGTAAGGGCTGCATGGACAGTGTGCGGGCAGCTTGGTTTTGGAACAAAACTGGGTTAGCCGCTTAACTGTGTCAAAGCCGCCACGCAGCACACACCTCCCTTCTGTTCCCTCTCTTTCTCTTTCTCTATGACACCGTGCGTGACATTGGGAGTGCGTATTAATAGCCTCTCTCGTCCGGAGTGGGTATGCAGTTTTTTGTAACATTTTTTAAAATATATCGCCTCTTATCCACAGACAATAAATGACCTGATTTTACGATGCCCCAGCTGGCTGTGGTGCCCTCTGTGGCAGGGCGGGGCGGGGCAGGGACAGGGGGGGGCGGGGGGGATCTGCATTTCACATAATTTGACGTTAAAACATTCTGCTGCTCCCAATATTTGTGATCTAATCTAACTCCAAACATTGTATGACTCTGCAGTTCATTCTGAGTGACTACCGCAAAGAGATCTGCATTCTCTCACACAGGAAACTAAATAGTAAGTTACCAATTACTACTGTATTAAAAAGAATCTATAACCACTTATCTCTTATTTTATTCATTGCTTTTAGTCTCCTCCATGAGCATTAATGATGGAGAATAAAATTGGTTCAGATGTCAATTTTGCTTCTAATTAACAAGCCTTTGTGTCCTGGGTGTAAGGTCATTGATTAGTGATTGCTGGGTTCTTATCCAAAAAAGCCAAATATCGGCGTCAGCCCGAAGAGAGCGCAGCTCGCTACTAAAGGAATGCTGATTTGTAAGAGCTTGGACTTGGGGCATGAGGACTGAATTCTCTTCATATGTGAAACTGAAATATACCAGTCTTGAAAGGCAATATAACTGGAATCCTGCCTCAATAATGATGCTCGCTGAGGTACTTCTGTCAACTGAGAATGAATGGAAGATGGATTGTTATCTATACCTGGATTTTTTGTTCCATTAGTGGGTGCAGCAACCAAATAAATCTGATCCCAGCTTATGGTCAGTGTGTGTGTGTGTGTGTGTGTGTGTTTTTGATTCATCAAAATGGCCACCTTTTGCAGTAATATTTGCTTAGCATATTCGTGCCATTTTAGTCACTTTTTTTACAAGAGCAGTGATTTGGTTGTGAAAGTTCACTCCGACGCTGCTGCTGAAGCTCCTGCACTTGTGGGTTGCTTGTTTTTGAGCTTTCTGTCCATTTCGTCCCAAGCTGTGCTGATTACACTTCACTTGTGGGGAAAATGGAAATCATTTGTTCACTTGTTTATTTAGCCAAATAGGGCTTTTTTATGAGCTCCAAAATTTAGGTCACTATCCTGTGAGGTAAACGGTTATTTTTAACTTCTTGTGCTATTTTATGTTATTTACAAAAGTTAAACTGCTTAACTGACACTAAAAGCAGAGTACTGAAAAGACAAGTAATGTGTACTAAAACATTTTACCGATAATGTGTGTATGTGTCTGTGTGTGTCTGTGTCTCTTTGTGTGTGTGTGTGTGTCTCTGCGTGTGTGTGTGTGTGTGAGAGAGAGTGTGTGTGTGTGTGTGTGTGTCTCTGCGTGTGTGTGTGAGTGTGAGTGTGTGTGTGTGTGTGTTTAATTAAAATGTATTTTTTAATCAAGCTCATGCTGAAACTGCAGGGTAGATGACTTTATTTCAGGCGTCTGTCATTCAGGTGTGTCTCAGTAAAAGTATCTGTTATAATAATTTATGCATTCGATTTTATTCTGCACGCCCTATCAACGGTACCATACTGCGATAAGCTGGCAGCCCGTGATTAGCACAGATTCGTTTTAATGCTTTGCAGCACTGTTGAGATTATTAAACTCCCAACAAGAATTACAGACCAGTAGACTGCCGGTGGAGAGTAAGCTCATAATCGGGTCATCCTCTATTCTCCCTGATCGTTACAGTAAACCGCAAATCAGATCATAACACATTGGTTGTTTTAATTGAATAAACAAGCCATGTGAAACCCATTAAAAACTCTTCCAAACTGTTCATTACGGGAGCTGTAAACAGTTCATACTCCCGTTCACACATCATTTTCACCCTCAGGGAGCTGTAAACAGTTCATACTCCGGTTCACACATCATTTTCACCCTCAGGGAGCTGTAAACTGTTCTTCCTCGGGTTCACACATCATTTTCACCCTCAGAGAGCTGTAAACTGTTCTTACTCCGGTTCACACATCATTTTCACCCTCAGGGAGCTGTAAACTGTTCTTACTCCGGTTCACACATCATTTTCACCCTCAGGGAGCTGTAAACAGTTCATACTCCGGTTCACACATCATTTTCACCCTCAGGGAGCTGTAAACTGTTCTTCCTCGGGTTCACACATCATTTTCACCCTCAGAGAGCTGTAAACTGTTCTTACTCCGGTTCACACATCATTTTCACCCTCAGGGAGCTGTAAACAGTTCATACTCCGGTTCACACATCATTGTCACCCTCAGGGAGCTGTAAACTCTTCTTACTCCGGTTCACACATCATTGTCACCCTCAGAGAGCTGTAAACTGTTCTTACTCCGGTTCACACATCATTTTCACCCTCAGGGAGCTGTAAACTGTTCTTACTCCGGTTCACACATCATTTTCACCCTCAGAGAGCTGTAAACTGTTCTTACTCCGGTTCACACATCATTGTCACCCTCAGAGAGCTGTAAACAGTTCATACTCCGGTTCACACATCATTTTCACCCTCAGAGAGCTGTAAACTGTTCTTACTCCGGTTCACACATCATTTTCACCCTCAGAGAGCTGTAAACTGTTCTTACTCCGGTTCACACATCATTTTCACCCTCAGGGAGCTGTAAACTGTTCTTACTCCGGTTCACACATCATTTTCACCCTCAGGGAGCTGTAAACTGTTCTTCCTCGGGTTCACACATCATTTTCACCCTCAGAGAGCTGTAAACTGTTCTTACTCCGGTTCACACATCATTTTCACCCTCAGGGAGCTGTAAACAGTTCATACTCCGGTTCACACATCATTTTCACCCTCAGGGAGCTGTAAACTGTTCTTCCTCGGGTTCACACATCATTTTCACCCTCAGAGAGCTGTAAACTGTTCTTACTCCGGTTCACACATCATTTTCACCCTCAGGGAGCTGTAAACAGTTCATACTCCGGTTCACACATCATTGTCACCCTCAGGGAGCTGTAAACTCTTCTTACTCCGGTTCACACATCATTGTCACCCTCAGAGAGCTGTAAACTGTTCTTACTCCGGTTCACACATCATTTTCACCCTCAGGGAGCTGTAAACTGTTCTTACTCCGGTTCACACATCATTTTCACCCTCAGAGAGCTGTAAACTGTTCTTACTCCGGTTCACACATCATTTTCACCCTCAGGGAGCTGTAAACAGTTCATACTCCGGTTCACACATCATTTTCACCCTCAGAGAGCTGTAAACTGTTCTTACTCCGGTTCACACATCATTTTCACCCTCAGAGAGCTGTAAACTGTTCTTACTCCGGTTCACACATCATTTTCACCCTCAGGGAGCTGTAAACTGTTCTTACTCCGGTTCACACATCATTTTCACCCTCAGGGAGCTGTAAACTGTTCTTACTCCGGTTCACACATCATTTTCACCCTCAGGGAGCTGTAAACTGTTCTTACTCCGGTTCACACATCATTTTCACCCTCAGGGAGCTGTAAACTGTTCTTACTCCGGTTCACACATCATTTTCACCCTCAGGGAGCTGTAAACTGTTCTTACTCCGGTTCACATATCATTTTCACCCTCAGAGAGCTGTAAACTGTTCTTACTCCGGTTCACACATCATTTTCACCCTCAGGGAGCTGTAAACTGTTCTTACTCCGGTTCACGCATCATTTTCACCCTCAAATCAAGGTCTTTTTTTGTTGGGTATTTGCTTATTGTTTGTTTATTCACAGAAATCAAATCAGGGGAAAAGGTTTCTGGAATGAGTGTTTGGAGAGAAGATGCTATTTTATGCCTTCATTTTGCAATTTTCAAATATTTTTTAACCAACTGTCATCCATGATTTTTATACTTGTCCGATTCCTGCAACACCAACATTAATTTGGGGAAATGAGGATTTTGGAAGAAAGCGCAACTGACACAGTTGACGGGCAGATTGCAGGTGTCCAATCAACTGAAGGCGTCCCTGTTAAGCAATGAGGTGAAAGGGTAATATGCCCATTTAAACCCTTCCTGGCAAAGCTTGGTTACCATAGATACCAAATCATGCATCACCCATTGGTACTTTAGGCTACGGTTAGCACTAGCATGGTCTGGGTTTAGTCTAGGCCATAGGACAGATTACTGCATTATCCACAAGCACCATCGTTTTTGTAAGCAACTTACTTTTTCTGGGGGGGGGGGGGGGGGGGGGGGGGGAAAAACTTTTTCTTTGTAAAATAAAGTTACTTGTGATTTATTCATTTATTCATGTTAATAAAGTCCTGTTGGCTTCTGTATGGCTGTTGGATGTTTTTGAGAACTTACACTTGTTATTACAAGCAGTAAATAGGGCCATCTATTCTATTTATCTATATAATGTATTATATTAGACATTATTGCTGGTACTTCTCTATTATTGCTCTTGTGCACACAGGGGGAAAGGGGTGGGGGGCCTAAATATGCTACATTTCTAAAGATATGGGAAAGTACTACATTTCTACTTTCTCCCAGCCTATTACCTCATTATAGACTGCATGAGTCGTAACCATGGCTGCCTGTGATTGAGCATTCTCTACTTTAAGTGTGAATAATCAAACACACGTTCCCATTTCTCATGTGTGATTTAAAAGTTCATAAAAATAAATATATATATATATATTTCAGGATTTCAACTCTGGCCAGGTCTGTTATTTACTTGTACAAACTGAGGTTAGTTAAAGGGCTTGCATGCATCACCTAGTGCAACGCATTGGCCTGGGCAGTGTTGCCAAATCTTCTAAAATCACCTTTTATTATGAACACAAAATTAATTTGTAACAGCTTAGAGTGGAAAACATTGTACTGTATAATGTAACTTATAAATAAATAAATCACGCTGATGATATATCAAATTGATAAAATCTCATTTGTTGGCTTTGGGTTCAACAGAACACTTGTGGGTCTGTGAATGTCACGGCTGCAGCAACTGAGCTTATCCAGCGTACTATCACAACTCCTGGGCTGTGTCCGAATCAGAGCCCTATCTACTGCATCCTGTCTCCTGTGTACTAGCAGCTGTGTACTGTTTAGTATGCGACTTGCAGCATGTAAAAAAATATTATACTGTGTTCCAACTGTTCTGGGTAAGTGTCGTAGGACGTCGCATGTCGTTTTTGTTGTTGAAGGAAAACGGCAGCAAAGCTGCCCCTCATTTTTAAAGCAAAGCTGCATATCATATTTGTGCGACCAAAATGTTTGCTCATTATTTCTTAAAACTATGCTCCCAAATATGCTCCGAGAAACCCCAGAAGTAAGTATACAACTTAAGTAAACTTAAGAAACCTACTGAACAACTTTCTCATCTAGTGTACTCAACAAGCATACTCGCTGGTATGGACGTGCACCGTTTCGCACACAGCCCTGTTCTGATATACAGAACCAATCGTCAGCTGAATTGGGAGACCATTTTTACATGACTCATTCACTCATTAAGATAGCTGAGTCACCTCATTATTTATAATGTAGATAGCCTGTAGTGGCACTCAGATTCGAACAGTGATGCTAAGAGAGATATCTCGCATTCCATTCTTTCAGGAAACCATTGCTAATAATTCCCTTTCAAATTTGGACCTCTCTTAAAAACTGAAACTTTGTGCCAATAAGATAGCCGATCTAAGTTCAGATTAATGGCGCTCTCAGCCCAGTTCTCCTGGGTTTATATCTTGGAGGAAGGCAATCCTGCCAGCAAAGATAATTTGGATGTCAGTATACAGTATGCAAGACAGTATTGGGGAAAGCATATCTAAAAACGGCACGCTGCCATAACTACATTATAACAGGGCATTCATTCCCAGCACACAGTGCGCGTGCGTGCATGTGTGTGTGTGTTTGTGTGTGCGTGCGTGTGCGTGCACGCTTTGAGAGGTATAAAGGTGTGGGTGTGCGTGCGTGTGTGTGTGTGTGTGTGCGTGCATGTGCGTGCACGCTTTGAGAGGTATAAAGGTGTGGGTGTGCGTGCGTGCGCGCGTGTGTGTGCATGCATGCTTTGAGAGGTAGAAAGGTGTGTGCGTGCGTGTGTGTGTGTGCATGTGCTTGTGCGTGCATGCTTTGAGAGGTAGAAGGGTGTGCATGCGTGTGTGTGTGTGCATGCATGCTTTGAGAGGTAGAAAGGTGTGGGCGTGCATGCGTGCGTGCGTGTGTGTGTGTGCATGTGCGTGCATGGTTTGAGAGGTAGAAGGGTGTGCGTGCGTGCGCGTGTGTGTGTGCATGTGCGTGCATGTGCGTGCACGCTTTGAGAGGTATAAAGGTGTGGGTGTGCGTGCGTGCGCGCGTGTGTGTGCATGCATGCTTTGAGAGGTAGAAAGGTGTGTGCGTGCGTGTGTGTGTGTGCATGTGCTTGTGCGTGCATGCTTTGAGAGGTAGAAGGGTGTGCATGCGTGTGTGTGTGTGCATGCATGCTTTGAGAGGTAGAAAGGTGTGGGCGTGCATGCGTGCGTGCGTGTGTGTGTGTGTGCATGTGCGTGCATGGTTTGAGAGGTAGAAGGGTGTGCGTGCGTGCGCGTGTGTGTGTGCATGTGCGGGCATGCTTTGAGAGGTAGAAAGGTGTGTGCATGTGTGTGTGCATGCATGCTTTGAGAGGTATAAAGGTGTGTGTGTGCATGTGCGTGCGTGTGTGTGTGCATGTGCGTGCGTGTGTGTGTGCATGTGCGTGCACGCTTTATGAGAAGGAGAGAGATCTGAAGTAGCAGCAGTTTGATATGTTTGGTAAGAGTGGGTTTCACTGCCTTGGGGGGATTTTCTGATCTCTCCTCATTGGGTCAGCTTAAGTGGTTCTGCAAAGGCAGGTCATACACAGTCCAGCACTGCAGACTCAGCAACAGCCCATCAGCGAGATGGAGAAAGGGCTCGGCTATCTTCCTTCAACAGCAGCAATGGGAGTCACCACACATAACATTTCTGTCAATGGCGAGAGAACCAACGTGTGAGAGAACTTAACTAAAGACGTAAAAAGCTTACTGCAGCCTTCATTTAGAGACTGCAATTTTCCTCTCCGTATGTTCTCAAAAACAACACCGCTTCCCAACTGTGTTGGAAATGAGCAGCGCTGGTGGAACTGTTCATATAGGGCATCCAAAAAGGCGTCTAAGCATGGGGTATCTCATTGCAAAAGCAGTGTTTTTGCAGTGAACCTGATGGTGCGTCGACCCTTCTCCCGGAGAGAAAGCTTCACAGAGAGTTTAATAGAGCTGGGGAGCAGTCTGTGGCTCTCTTTCTAAAGCGTTCATTTACCGCCAACTTTCACCACTGCCGTCACAAAGAGGCGTTCAGTCACCCAGCTCCCAAAAAGCCAGCTCTCCATAATGGAAGAGTCGCTCTATAAGCTCTCAATCTCATCTGGTGCCCCGAACAGGGAGTCGACGCTGTGGGTACGGCGTTAGCGCATTCTGGGGCGTGGCTAAGAAACGGTACTAGTGCCGAAAACTCGCCTTTTTTGTGAAATCGTGGTCGTGTGAGACGTCACTTTTCAGACTCAAGGCGATGCGACTCGTGATAAGAAAGAATCGGGACTCCCCGGGGTTAGGGGGCGGGGGGAGGAGTCACGCTATCATCTGTGACATCACAGAACCATGACAGGATGTAACTGTGGGTCTGCCCACACTGTGTCCCTGCAGAGGCCGGATGTCTCTGCCTCTGTTCAGCCATGACAAACGGCACCACAAAATAAATGTTTTTTTAATTTTTAATTTTTTTGTTTGTTTTGTTTTGTTGGCTGATTGTCAAGTGTGGCAATTTGAGAGGAACTCTCCTGTTTGTTTTTTTCGTTGTTTCAAAGACGTTACTCTTGCCGTACAGAATGCACCGGTCCATATGCGGTCCTTCTCTTGTGACTGTGCCCAACCTTTTATCTCTGTCCTCCTAACAGAGCTCAAATCTATTGATTGACCAGCGTGAGTTTCCCGATACTTTAGAGAACTGTTTTTACTGACAGTACCTCCAATAGTCCTTACAATACAGTGACAATACTGCAATATCTCTCTTAATACATGGTCATTGGGGAAAGTATGATGCCAATCGCATAATTGAATATTGAATGCGTTTTTATTTTCTACCTGACGTGCATTAGTTCTAATGCTCAAAGATCAATATCACGACAGGGTTCCCTCAATCTCCTCTTGGCAGCAGATGAAACTGCTGAGGTTAATGAAGACACGACCAGGAGGGGGCTTGAAATTTGAACATATGCTATGTTCATATCAATCAAAATGAAGGAACCATTAAAAAAATGATATGGATGTAGCCTACATGTAAGGCATGAAAAGGTTAATTTTGGAATATTTCACTGCTATATGTAGCTGCCCTGTTTTCTGAAATGATATTTTGCAATAAAACAGAATTTGTAGATGCGTAAATCGATTACAACCGCCGAGTGTTTTTTTTCTTTTTCTTCTTCTACATTTAAAGTTTTCTTTGGCTCGGTTGCATCTTAAGCTGCTCGGTGTCGAAGACTTCGAGGTACTTATTTTCATTAAAATCAACTTTTAGACCCAATAAATGTGTTCGGGACACGAAGTAAATGATCGTCTGGCGGGGAATTCGGGAGAATGCGTACCTCCTCTCCTCCACCCTCGCGGTTATCTTAACAGCCCCTGAAAACGATTTCTTTCTCATTCGCCACAGAGGCAATCAGTTCACATCGCTTCATCCTAATCCGCCTGTAACTTTTTCCACCCCTCACATATTCTGTTCTCAAGCAGATTTAAGGACTGACCGCGGGTAACCCTCAACCCTCCGCCTATTGCAGGTAGCCTACATAGTATGGCACTACAGAGCACACCGAAACAGGCCATCAGTAGGACAGTTTAATCAATTATTCATTTCAATTTAAAGCTGGAATATGAGAATCAATAATATTAAATCGCCAAACATTTAAACAATTTATGTCTGATTACCCGCACTTGACCTCGTGTATAAATAATATAAATTATTCCCATAAGAGTTATAGCCGAAGATTGAAGTCTATTTAATGCATGTATTACGGGTTTTGGTGTTCGGATGCAGTTTATTTTCAACCAGTTGATTTTGTGCTTTTTATGCCTGTAGCCTATATGGACGAGCTAAAACGGGGCGATTTTTTTTTTTTGCAGACGTCTCTCTGACCTGCTCTAGTTTAACGTTTTAAAATAGCACCCCGGTTAAACACAGGCGTAATATTAAACTATTAGGCTACTTGTATTGACACAATATACACATGAAACCTACGGAATATGTTTAACATCCGTATAGTTGGCAGTTAAAGGGTTCTGGTAAGTGAAATGATATGTAATTCACTTTTATTACGCAAAGCGAAAGATACACAGAGGTGCACACGTATTAAGTTAAAATGCCGTTGCTTACCTGTGGACATTCATTTCCTGCGGTGGTCTTGTAGCTTTGTCATAGGCCACTTTTGCAGAAATCCCAAGGGTGATGATAAAAGCTATGACCCCACAGGTGATGTAGACCGTTGTGTTCGTTTGATCCAGATTTGGATCGTAAGTGTCACCCGTCGGCACAGGTGAGGGAGGCTGAGTTTTCACCCAGTCGGGTGTGTTGTAGTTTGTACAGGTCTTCTGGTCTAAACGGTTCCCCTTAAATTGACAACAGAAGCGCAAGAAGCAACTTCCACAGCAATAACGATGGTCTGTGTTGTTGCATTCGAACTCTTTGTCGAACTGCCCGCTCACGTCGTAGTAACCCAGGCACGTCTCGTGGTTGCCTGTGGCGGGCGGCTGGACCTGCGTGATCCTGCGGGTAGTCGGTGTTGGAACGACGGTGCTATTCAGCTCCTTCTGAATCCGCTTGGGGACGTTCTTATTTTTCTTTCCCGTAGCCACACATAATACATTCAGCGGGTCCAAATATATCAAAAGTAACAAAAGGTGTTGTATCCCCATGACGCGTGTCTTGTTTTTTTGTTTTTTTGACGCCAGCTGGTTTGATCTTTTCCTTTCTTAGTAGCCTATCCCTGTTCTTGTCACGAGAAAAGACTACAGCTTATCCACTCTGGTCGTCGCAAGTCTGACAGCCGAGCCTTGCGCTTTCCCGCGGGGATTCATTCCCGATGCTCTTCTCCTGCCTCCCGCTATTGAGACAGCCATACTCTGACTGATAGAGGGACGGCTCTTTCACCCGTCAAGATCGGCAGGAGAGAGGTGTCAATCATCTTGCTTCTCCCGACGACTGGAGACATGTTCTGTAATCGTTGGGGTGTTCTGGAGTGGGGGGACATCAATATTCTTTTGTTTGTTTTAGTTTGTTTGGAATTCAGTTGGAAAAAAACTGGGCGTTCCAGTCCCCACCGGTGGTTCTAGATACTGTCGCTTAGAACTACATTGATTACATTGTCCAGTTGAATGTTGCCCTGGACACAAGGAAAGTGAAGTGTACACAAAAATCAATTATTGATCGCACTCCTTACAAATCTAAGGCTGTCTTTGCCAAAATAGAAAAGGCAATTGACCAAATTCAACTCATGAACTTAAAATGGTACGTTAATTAGTGTCGCTGTACTTTGATGCTTTTGTACTGTACATTATAAACTAATCCATCCGACAGGGAGAAATCGGAGACGCACGTCTTTAAACGTGAATTCAAAGTATATGCGGCACGAGATATTCCGCTCGCTGCACACGAATTGTTTCAGCACCACGGACAGCTGACATTGCTCAGTAGGACGTTCAATTTAAAGACGCGTTGGAAACTTATAACAAACAAACATATTCAAACAAAAGGTGCATAAGATTTAATTGCGAAAAATGTACATGTACGGAGTAATTGAAAAAATAAAAACTCAACAGATGTGAAGAAGAAAATGTTGAAGCTATGATGTTTCGATACTGAAATAACAAATGGAAATTTAAAACGTGCTGCAGCGAGTCAAAACACAAAGGAGGGCTCGAATAACGGTAATTGTCCAACAGAACAGTACTCACCCAGCGATGCCGTCTCCAGCTGTTGAGTGTTTCAGTACTGGCAGTGAATCAGAGAACCCCCTGCGTTCAGCCGGAGACCCTGCGAGGTTCCGCCCCCGTCGCTCTCTCGCGCCACTTCAGCGCCCACGTCACCAATACACCAGGTACCACATTTAATTACAAATCACTCTCGACAACAGCGCGACCAGTTCTGCCTGCAGGCTACACTCAATAACTGTACCGTCCTGCTACTGCATTAGTGAACCTCTTTCACTCCGAGATGCACGTTGTCTTTTTTTCGCCCTCAGGACACGTAAAGACGCGCTTACATTGTATGGTTCTCGTGCGTCGAATGTAATAGTGTGTGTATGTACTGTAGCCTACTGATTGCGGCACGCGACTGGGTGTTGCATAGTCTTTGTCTGCCTGGAGCAAAAACTGTCGCTGTGATCACCACTCCCCCCTAACCAACATACAATTAAAATCCATACCAAGTATATACATTTGTATTGATACATATTGTAATTGGCACCTATATCAACATAGCACCTATTTATTAAAAACTAAATATTGAGACCTGTGAGTGCGATAGAGGAGAGGATAAAAACTTGAATTTTAATGATTCTGCACCTGATTTGATTGATCAGCATGATAGGTAAATAATTAGATCAATAGATAGATTATTGTCCTCATATTGTCGATCCCCAAAACATAAGCCAATAAAACATGATGCATTGAATAATACATCATACAGGAGAGAACACTCTGACAGTAACCGCAGTAACTGGACACCATGTGCCAATCCAGTAACTGCCATTTTATAATGGATTCCTTTTTACCAACTTATTGTGCCATTGACTGTACAGTAATTTGTATGCACTTCATATTACAATTATTCATATAGCAGAAACATTGGCAATAAGCATCAGCTTTTTCAATATTTTTAAATGTACTGTATGTGTGTTTCTAGTGTATAATTACAGTGATTTATGTAGAAGCGCACTCATGGTTTGTATGGAGTGTTGCACAGACTGTCACTTTGTTTGTTTGCAGCAATGAACTCTCCTGGTGTCATCAAATATGTATTTCACTCTTGTGCAGCTGGTTGTTATGGTCAACATGCATTTACTCAACAGTTTAAGAGGAGGCCGATGTAATCTAAGCATTGCAGTATGGACATGCAAGTTTAGGTACAGAAAATAAATACATTGGTGTGGGGGTTCTTAAAATGGAATCTCAACTCGTAGAACCCACATCTCACGCATGTGTGCATGTACTCACTCGCATACGCGCGCACACAAAACAACACGTTGTCACATTGTCTGGGTCATGGGGAAAATGGATGGAAAAGCGTCCTTTGAGGTCAGAACGCCTAATCGCAGAGATTGTGCTCCATGTCATTAAATCATTGAAGGAGTAAAAGTCCTGAACATGTGCAAAGCTGTGTCGCCCCTGACATTTTTTAGAAACTCGGGGCCGTGGATGGAGGGGGAGGGGTTGGTACTAAATTTTTGGTGAATGGCACTCTCTCTTACCTCATGCTTTGGACAACAGGGTTTGGGAATGATGTGTCTGTCAGAGGACCGGGCCTCGCCGGAGTGCCGAGCACAAAGGGAATGGGTAGAGAAAGCCAACATCAGCCACAACCACTGACGAGCAACCACAGCAACATGATTGGCTCAGAAATAACACGACCATATTTCTCCACCAGGGGGGCATAAGGCAATTAGTTATATTATAGGGTTTTTATTTATTTATTTTATTACCTTTTTTTACTATTTGGGATTCAAATCTTCTGTTGCACTGAGTGACTTGAATTCACTGAACACTCATATTAACTCACTGAACTTTCTATGAATGTGAACTATTTATTTTCCGGGGTTAGGATGCATTAAAGTGTCAGCGCTAAATAGAGCCGAGCTTATGCTCCGGCTGCCTCCAATAATATTGGAAAATGCAACAGCTTTCACAGCGTATTAATACTCTGCTGTATGAATGCATAAATGCATAAACCAATATCACAGACCATTATTCATGTGGCTTTGCAGTTGCCCTTATCCTCGGCAAACCCATACATCTAAGCATAGAACACAGCATCTTACTCAGCTTATGAGCACAAAGCCCAGTCCAGAAGCTACAGTATGTTCTGACTTCCACATGCTGTTGGGTTGTTGGCCTCGCCTGCCTCCTGCTCCACATTCTCACCTCCAGGGGGGTGTTTCACAAAGCAGGATTACTGAGTTAGCTGGATAACTGCACTGAGTAAAACCCGGAACAGCTCTTTTATGCTTCAGTCCATGTTCCAGGTTTGGGAGGATTCCGTGCAGTTATCCAGCTAACTCACTAATCTTGCTTTGTGAAATACCCCACAGGTACGGGTAGCACTGTCAGTTAGCACACGGGTACACCCACTGATCCTGGCATTGCATGCTTGCAGCAATAAGAATACTAACTGTTTAAAAAAAAGGTTAAAAGGAACGTCCCAAAAGATTGATCTTGTTCCCATTTAATGAAGGGTGCCTTGATAGATCTGTATAGAACAAGCCCCTGTTCATAAATCAATGCCGTTTGTTCCACAATTCACTGCCGGCACTGAAACACAATACAATTTCAAGGGGGGGAAAAAAAGGACGTATTTAATTTGACTTTTCAAAATATCTATTTTATTCATCCAGAGAATCTATAAACCATTATAATATAAATGTTATTACCTTGCAAAGACATGTGTAGAATGATTTGCAGATATGCACTCATTAAGTGTCAGCAAACACAGCTGGTTATTAACGATGCGGTATTTGCAGTATGCTGTAGTGTGTTTGTTACATGTTCATTTTAAGCACAAATCACGATGATTGTGGGGAAACGGCGACTCAGTATAATGAGAGTCTGTATTAACGATGATAAAATGCGTTGCATAAATGTGGACTCTGGAAAGGCCGCCACGGTGCCGTAGCGGTAAAAGAGCAGATTTTCAGTCTGTGCAGTTGCTCTCCGAGGATCAGGGGTTTGCGCCCCCGGACCTGCCAGATCCGAGTATAGCCGGGGCACCTTGAGGGAGCGGCAGTTGACGGCCGCTCCCGGGGTGGGGGGAGGGACTTGGCGAGAATCGCCGCTCACAAAGCGGCCCTGGGTGAGTTGGAATCGCAGACTGGATCTTGAGGAGTCGCGCCCTGAAAAGGACGTGGCGCCCTCCTTCCTACTACCAGCTAACGGGGTTGTGTAGCGGCGATTATCATGCGGTTGCTACATGGGGGGAATCGGAAAAAACGACAATTATTTTAAAATGTGGACTGAAATATGAAAGAAAAAAAAAACTTTGGGCAGAAAGTTTACGTTCAGGAATGTCACCTTTCAGAAACTGATGACCTACATCCTGGAGTCTTTACAAAAGTTCCACTTGCCATGAATGAGGAAATGTCAATGTCATTTTGTATATATTATATACATGAAAGAGGTTCATTGTGGCAGGGAGAGAGGGGAGGAAAAGGTTGGAAAGTGTGTGTGTGTTGTGTGTGTGTGTGTGTGTGTGTGTGTGTGTGTGTGTGTTGTGTGTGTTTTTTTTTTTTTTTTTTTTTTTTTCCCCCCCCCCCCCCCCCCCCCCCCTTCATCAGGTTTCATATTAGATCAGGTTAGGGGGGGGGGGTGGGGTGGGGATTGGGTGGGGGGAAGGGGGGGGAGAGGGGGGGGGGGAGGGGGGGGGGGAATGATGATGATATTTCACTCTGTTTTTTTTTGGATTTTTTATGATGCCATTCCTCTCTCCTCCAAAAAATAATTATTTTTGTTTTTTTTTTTTTTTTTGTAAAGTTTGCTCTCTCCTCTATTTTGTAAATAATGAATAAATAAATAAAAAATTGATCACAAAAAAAAAAAAAAAGTGCCACTTGCACTCGTGTTTCTTGAAGAGCACAGTATAGGAAAGAAGTTTGGCACAACCTAATGCTGAAAAATGAGTGGCCAGCAATTTGTGAAAAAGAGGTGTGACCATCTATTTGCCAATCAGTTTCTGCAGCCTAATTTTTAGATCTGCTCCGAGCTGATTGGTGGCATGATGCTCGCAAAATTCTATTGTAAAATATAAATGTTTGCTATAAATTACTTTTACGATATTTTGTTTGATTAAATTTTTTGGCAGCCTTGTTTTTTTTGAATGTGTTGTAAACTGAAAAAGCCTACTCGTTCTCATGTTTACGAGTTGTGTATTTTTCCAAAAAAGTGCCTTTTTTCTTTCTTCTGCTGTCATTGCAACTTTAAGTCGTTTGCTTTTCCAACTTTTTCTTAATTCGGTAAAGCATGTGAGCGTGTGAGAATTGTCTTGCTGGAATTTATGTGCGGTCCTCAGAACTCAATCTGTGTAATGAAAAGTGTTATTTTGCTTTTGTTTATGACGTGGGGAGCGATGGTGGGTAATACGCTGCCGCGTTACAGACTCATGGACTGCAGGTTGTGCGGATAGCTCATAAACGCAGGGGCACAAGAGGAGAACAGCAGCGCGCCGCAATAAACAGCAGGCGCTCTGTCCGAAGCTGGTTCTCTGTATGAAGCTGGCGCTCTTTCTGAAGCTGGTTCTCTGCATGAAGCTGGTTGTCTGTATGAAGCTGGCGCTCTTTCTGAAGCTGGTTCTCTGCATGAAGCTGGTTGTCTGTATGAAGCTGGCGCTCTTTCTGAAGCTGGTTCTCTGTATGATGCTGGCTCTCTGTATGAAGCTGGCTCTCTGTATGAAGCTGGCGCTCTTTCTGAAGCTGGTTTTCTGTATGAAGCTGGCTCTCTGTATGAAGCTGGTTCTCTGTATGAAGCTGGTGCTCGTTCTGAAGCTGGTTCTCTGTATGAAGCTGGTTCTCTGTATGAAGCTGGCGCTCTTTCTGAAGCTGGTTCTCTGTATGAAGCTGGCGCTCTTTCTGAAGCTGGTTCTCTGCATGAAGCTGGTTGTCTGTATGAAGCTGGCGCTCTTTCTGAAGCTGGTTCTCTGTATGAAGCTGGCTCTCTGTATGAAGCTGGTTCTCTGTATGAAGCTGGTGCTCGTTCTGAAGCTGGTTCTCTGTATGAAGCTGGCGCTCTTTCTGAAGCTGGTTCTCTGTATGAAGCTGGCTTTTTGCATGAAGCTTGCTTTCTGTATGAAGCTGGCTCTCTGCATGAAGCTGGCTCTCTGTCTGAAGCTGACATTCTGTATGAAGCTGGGTCTCTGTATGAAGCTGGTTCTCGGTATGAAGCTTGCTTTCTGTATAAGGCTGGCTTTCTGTCTGAAGCTGGGTCTCTGTATGAAGCTGGTTTTCTGTATGAAGCTGGCTTTCTGTATGAAGCTGGCTCTCTGTCTGAAGCTGGCATTCTGTCTGATGCTGGCTCTCTGTATGAAGCTGGTTCTCGGTATGAAGCTTGCTTTCTGTATAAGGCTGGCTTTCTGTCTGAAGCTGGGTCTCTGTATGAAGCTGGTTTTCTGTATGAAGCTGGCTTTCTGTATGAAGCTGGCTCTCTGTCTGAAGCTGGCATTCTGTCTGATGCTGGCTCTCTGTATGAAGCTGGCTCTCTGTCTGAAGCTGGCATTCTGTTTGATGCTGGTTCTCTGTATGAAGCTAACTCTGTCTGAAGCTTGCTTTCTGCATGAAGCTGGCTTTCTGTATGAAGCTGGCTCTCTGTCTGAAGCTGGTATTCTGTCTGATGCTGGCTCTCTGTATGAAGCTGACTCTCTGTCTGAAGCTGGCATTCTGTCTGAAGCTGGTTCTCTGTATGAAGCTGGTTCTTTGTCTGAAGCTAAGTCCTCCTGTTGTCCCGCCCACCCCGCCTTTACTCTCTTTGTGATGCACGAGGAAGCATTCACGATCACGTGAGACGGGCATCAAACAAACGGTTTCTGTTTTAGTAAGAGGCGAGACAACCAAGCAAAGTACGCCCCAAATTCAGCTGGAGGTTCAGTGGGTGTGCCATTTAGCCATACCACCCTGGAACTTTCTCCTGGCCTACAGCTGAAGCTCAGTGGGCATGGGCTTAGCTAATGCTAGCGTGGGAGTCCTTGTGGGGAAGCCGGTTTGCTGCAGGAGGTGCTGTTTTTTGGCCAGTAGAAGGCAGTTTTAAGTCGGAAAACTTACTTTGAAGATGGGGATGCTGCAATGATGTATTTTTTTTTTTTGAAAGAGATATTAAACTCAGCTTGAGGCTCATTGTTCAGTTCATCATCTGCTGGCCAAAAGCAGGACAATATGGAGAATAGGAATGAGGCGGAAACATAAAACCACGGGCCGCCGGGTGACACGTCCTGATAAAGCTCCTGCGGAACGGGATCATCGCTGTCTCTGTGCCAGCTGTGGCCGCGAGGCCGCCCACGTTCGCCTCCCCCACCGCCACACGGGCACATCTGCTTTATTGGGCGCCCACAGTCTGCCTACGCCATGGGCAGGGGACACATTTACTCTGACTAATGTTTGGATTCTTTCAGTTATCTTTGCGAGGCACTGTGGGCGCACAAAAAGCAGACGGACTTTCCCGTCGACGGCTGGCGTGCGTTTCACGCGTCAGCGTCGGTCATCTGCGACTTGTGCTGAGTGAACTGCGCCACCAGCTGGTCGTCTGCAGTCACTGCATGCTGTCATGGTCTGGTGCTGCTGCTGAGTGTGTGTGTGTGTGTGTGTGTGTGTGTGTGTGTGTGTGTGTGTGTGTGTGAGTGTGTGTGTGTGTGTGTGTGTGTGTGTGTGAGCGAGAGAGAGAGACAAAGACAGTGAATGTGATGGTCGCCCTAGGCAAAGTTACAGAATAACACCACAACCATGACACTGGAAGAGTTGTGTGTCGGATCTTGAGAAAGCTCAAATTACAGAATATCCTGAGGCGATATCGGGTGACCGATTAATTATTATGATGTGGTCATTTTTGTAGAGGTTATTGATGCAGCTTTCTATAAATAGCCCATTTTCTTCATGTATAAAATGGCCGATCCTTTGAGAGGGATTGATAATGATTTATGCAGGGCATGGCTTACATACGACAGTCAGTCGATACAAACAGCTGGATATTTACAAAAGCAATTCAGGGTTCATTAACAAAGCAGGCCAACCTCTTACTTAAGCTTGAGCGAGGAGTGCGTTTGCCTAATCTGTGGCCTGCTCTGCCTCGCCGTGGCTCGGGGGGTTCAGAGACCGCTCTGTGACGCATTCTTATTTCACTTCCGGCAGACGATCTAATGGATGCGAAGGGGTTACCACCCTGGCGACGGGCTGGACATTCGCACAAATCGATCGCTGCGGAGGCGCCAGGCGGTGGTGAATCTCGAGGAGAGAAACCTGGTCAAAGAAGTGGCCTCGTCTGTCCCCGTCTCCTTTTTAAAACAGTACGGAGTGTGCGGTTTCCGGACCCGACTGTGGGGTTACGGCAGGTCACCTTCATTTGCCATGCAGAGCGTCGCGCCGCTCGACTTAGCCGCTCGCATTGTGAGAATCCCCGGGGTCTCGCTGCTCCTGCATGCTAACGGCTCCCTCCCAATCAATAACCATTTTAAATGCAAATGTCACAGCTTTATAATGACATCCTGCAGTGCTGGCCGGACACAGGTAAAGAGGAAGGTAATAATAATTAATGGGGGAGACGTAAGGAACTGGGAAAATCCATCAAAACCTCGACAAGAGAGTCAATTTGCCCGGTCGGGTGCTCCAGCCCCGCGACGCGGACTTGTTCGTATTTACGACCCCCTTTTTATGGTCAGTTACACTGCGACATGAGACCTGGAACTCCGCATCGGCTAACGGAGCGCTCGTTCTGTGCGTAAACACATTTCTTCTCTAACTTCACTCTCTCTCTTTCTGATCTGCCTGAGAAATGGCACTGATGAGGCTTTTGGGTGGCGCATCTAGCTAAGCACGGGCACTGTTCACAGGTCACAGGTCACAGGTCACAGTGCACAGGTCACAGTGCACAGGTCACCGTGCAATCCAATCCTGTATGCCCACCAGAATTATTGGCGACTTCAATTAATATGAGCAAAAAGTGGCAGGACTAAATTCAAGTTTATTGTTTATCAAATGTCTTCTTTGCTTTGAAAAATTGGGAAATTATATAGTTTATTGTGATACCATTGATCAGAGGAAAAACAAATCTTTAGTGCAAAATAGTTTTTATTTTGAAGGTGTGTCACAATTATTGGCATCCCTGTATTTAGTACTTTTTGCACCCTCCCTTTGCCAAGGTAACAACACTGAGCAGTGGTGGTTTTATCTTGTATGGCGCCCTGGGCGAACCGTCCCTTCAGCGCCCCCCCGCCAACAAAAATTGTGTGTCTATCCACCACCCCCCCAACAATTTTTATTCAGACATTTGAACAACACAAATAGATAATCATAACATTTAAAACTAACAAAGAATTGGCTAATTCTAGGCATAAGACACCCCAAAGACTCAATATATCACAAAAGATACAAAATATCAGCATAATATAGTCTTTTAAGTTTGCCTACAGCTTTGGAAATTCCCCTTACTGAGCTCAGGACCTAGTCAATACAATCACAGAAAACCTTTATGATGTCACCTCAATGAAATTTAACCAAATCAATAATGTGCTAGTTAGGTTGTAATCGTTTTGCTGAAGGCTACACACATTATCATGATCAGAGTTGAGGGTAATGCAGGTTATAATAATCCGATTTGGGGGTAATAATATCAGTTTTTCGGGTAACGTGGTAATATAACGCATTACTATATAAATGTGTGTAAATTAGCAACGCGTTACTCAACCTAATATTGTAGGCTACGTTTCATGCTGCGTTTGATATGCTAAGGCTATTTATTACGAAGAACTCTCCAACTGATTAATAATCAAGTGTGAAAGCCCTATATTTAATTTGAGTAGCTTTTCATATTTATCAATGTTGTTTTAAAAGCAACATTTTGAACACCCTGTTACTACGTTTATATTGTCAATTGAAACGAGGTGAATACGTTTAAGAAGGTTAAATTAATCTGTTGAATTAATCTCAGTCAACTTTAATGTAACAAAAGTGCAAAGCATTACCACGCGCTATTTGATAGATTCCCCCGCTCCCCCTACCTCGGGCTTCCAGTGGGGAGACCTGAGGTCAACCAACCCCCGCCCCCCTCCCCATCTCGTACTTCTGAGTGGGGAGACCTTCCCAGGCGCAGGCAGTAACCTGCCTAGCTCATAAACTAGAATCAGGGCGCCCACTCCGACAAGGTAAATTGACCCACACGGTGACATATCATTGACGTGAATGACGTGCAAATGAGCGATAGAAAACCAATCGCGCAAATGTCAACATTTCAAATATTTTTGTGCGGGCACCCCGTGCCGCCCCCGGCAAGATGCCACTCAGGGCGCCTGCTCATGTCGCCCATACCTAAACCCGCCACTGACACTGAGGTTGGAGAACAAGAGAGTTTTTGGTCCTTACTTGTGGACTCCCCTCTTCAGCTCACCCACATGTTTTCGATGGGGTTCAGGTCGGAGGACTGGAATGGCCATTGCGAAGCCTTTATTCTATTGTCAGTGAACCATTTTTGTGTAGATTTTGAGGTGTGCTTTGGATCATTGCCCTGCTGGAAGATGAAACCACGACTCACTTTCAGCCTTCTGACAGCCAGATTTTGATCTAAAATCTCCTGGTGTTTGATGAAGTCCATGATGCCATGTGATGTATCCTAACAAGGTTACCAGGGCCTTTGGAGGAAGAACAGCCCCACAACCCACCACCGCACTTCACAGTGGGGATTAGGTTGTTTTCTGCATAACTATGCCTCTTTTGCATTACATTACAGTCATTTAGCAGATGCTTTTATCCAAAGCAACGTTTTTATCTTTTTATTATGCCAAACTCACCTCAGGTATTTATTGCCAAAAAGCTCAGTTTTTGTCTCGTCTGACCATAGCACCCAGTTCCAATCAAAATTTCCGCTAACATTTAGCAAACTCTAGGCCCTTACATTTGTCGTATGATGACTAAATAGCTTGTTGGCATAGAGGTGTGACGTCTAACAGAACCCAGGATGCAACCAGCTTCTGCAATTCTCAAGCTGTGATTACTGGTGAAATGTTGCCTCTGGAACCGCCCTCTTCACTGGGCGTGGGGGCAAACTGCATGATTAAAAGCCGGGTTTTGCTGGCGGCAAACTGCGTGACTAAAAGCCGGGTTTTGCTGGGGGCAAACTGCGTGACTAAAAGCCGGGTTTTGCTCATTTTTTGCAGGGTTGGCAATAATTATAGTGGGAGCTGTAGACTAGGATTAATCCGGATGCCTTTGCATGTGACACTAATGGCGCGAGTGTATCGGAGGAGTACGTGTGCTTCATCTTCACCTTGCATTGGGGTAAATAGCAGAGCAATGACGTGAGGGGCACAATTACAGAACCCAAATTGAAGAAACAAAAAAATTGAATAGAATACAGAGTGGAATTTGCACATTTTGTCCAATTCTTAGAGAGTAGACACAGATATTGTTAAAAGCATAACCCACAATACCGGAACGATGACAAACGCTGACTCCAGAAACTAACACAGTTTACTAAAAAAAATTGTAAATCCTTTTATAATCATGGCAAGCCACGGGAGAATACACAGTTTGGCCGTGAGCTAGAGGAACAGGCAAACATAACATCATTAGTCTAAATATAATAAATGATCAGAGGGAAGGCATGAATATTTGACCCTGCTTACTTTCTTAAATAAATTGGGCTCTAAATTACTAAAACATACCAATTATTGACTTAGAAAGGTGCTAACAATGCAAAAAAGAAGTTATTTCAGACACTTATAGCGCTTAAATCATTTAATAAGGAAACAAAGAGGCAGAAGGCACAACCTTTCTAACGCAGAAACGGAGGTTTGTTTAGTTTCAGAGATGAAAAAGTTACAATTGCAAAAAATGGGGTAAACATGGAGCATAGTGACTGGGCTCATACCTGCACTCAGGTACGCTCAATGCTGGAAGAAGCCCGAGGTCAAAAGCATTGAGCGCAGGTATAAGTCCAGTGTTTTTCAGCACTTTAAGCAAGTGCAACTTGAGCACCTTAAAAAAAAGAAGAAAATCAATGAACCGCAAAAGTTTCTTCTTTCTACTTTTTCTTTATTTATCTTAACGCTCCTGCTGGTTTTTTTTACACCGCCTGCTATTCACTGATACATAAAACATGTAAAATATATTATGCCTCAGTGGGAAAGATATTTTGTTTAGAAAGCATTCGTAATCAAGCGCAGCGCTTTATGACAGCCGACACAGAGTGATGCGCTATTAAAAGGCAAAACGGAAAAGGTGATATATTAATCTGTGTCTGTGGAATATGAATAAATAAAGCAAAAATAAAAAAAATTATAAAAATAAAGCATGACGTGGGTTATACCTGTAGTGCTGCACATGGGCGGATGCATGATTTATAGAAGTTACACGCGTACATGTGTAACATACGTGTGGGCATCGTTTCCATTGCTGCAGATCATGCGCTCGTAATGGATTCTCCTATGTACAAGCATTTACAAAAATAGCATTGTGTTCCTCTATTCGGGGCGGCGGGGGAGTCTCTGACCGGTTGTTTTTTTTTCCGCCCTTTTGTTAGTACTGTTAAGTGAGCAGAAGGGCTGGAAAGAGAGTGGCTAGCTTCTGACGCGGGGGTCCAGTAATTCCCATTTTGTCTTAACCTAGAAGGAACACTGTGACTTTGTTGCTATGCGCTCGCGAAGCTAGCTTGTGCCGGCTCCTGTCCTATCCTGTTAATGCACATCAGCTTTGTGAGTGCAACAATTTTCTGTTATTTTGAAGGTAATCGCTGCATTGTGTCTATTTATTTAAAAAAATAAGTATAAATGGACCCCACATTCTAAGGTCTGTCTCCTGCCTGCAACCTAATTGTTCCACTTTGTTTTCTGCGATAATACGCTTAAGTGAAAATTTCTAGTCATTTCGTAGCCGCGGGAGATTTATGTTGCTTTCAGGTGAGATTTTCCACCAAGGACCTGTCTGACTCATTTTGATGGATAGGTCTAATTGTCTGTTGCCGAGTTGAGCGACTGTATTGATGAGAACTCAACAACAATCCTTTCTGGCCTTGATAAGATCAGAGAAGAAAGATTGTGCAGCGGACGAGCGAGGGTGCGTGGATGTCGAGACTGTCCCTCCGAGCAACATAAACCGCTTTGCATTGCCGTTCTGTTTCTCCATAATGTTTTTTTGGTGGTCCTGCTTCTTTTTTTCTTTTTGTTTTCCCCCCCACGCGGTTCTGTTTCATCTACAGCTTTGTTTAATTTTAAATGTCATTGTCCTTGTTTACAAGCAAATCCACTGAGCCGTGTAGACTCCGAAGGCGTTTTAACCGTGGGTATTGCCCTTGCGTTTCCTGGAAATTAATTGTGTTTTGGATTGTATCTAACGACTGCTCAATACTACATACAGTCTACGGTCTACTTTTTCTATGAAATACACATACGTGTATGTATACATACATATTTTGCTGTCTATTCTGGGAGGGTTTTTTTTGGTTTGTCTTATATAAGGAACCCTTTATAGTTCTTTATGGAACTCTTTATGCTAGGTGTGAAAAGTACGAAAGCTCCCAGATTGGACCATTTTGACCAAAAAAACCCCCTTGAACTAGGTAGGGTTTGTCTATGGAGACACAGAGGTGAGAAAAAAAAACACACACTTTCACTGTTTGAGCTTCTGTTACTTTGTTTCAATAGTACTTACTGACTAATTCTGACTCTTGGCAAACAAACTCCCAAGGGTAATCTTACAGAAGAGACCAGGATTACGCCTGCACTCAAAGGGGTTTAAGAACAGTAGCCATTTTATTTTTGGGCATGCGTTCAAAAAAGGTGGTGCTAGAGTGGTTAAACCACAGATGTTGCAGGGGGGATTAGCCTCCTGTTTGAGAGCGGGAGAGGACAGGTCTCTGACAGCCGTCAGCGACGGTGACATCACTTCATACTCACTGTCCCAACACGCCAGTGACACATTCCTGTCAGGAGCCATCACTCCAGTCACTCTGTCACTCTAATTAAAACTACCAGCACCAGCGAAGCTGTTTAATCGTCCCAATTTTGCTGTTTAGGAGGCGCTTATTCTTCCTTCGGATGAGAGGGTGGGTGTCTGGCACTTAAAAGTAAGCAGGCTTTCTTTTAGAAGTAGCACCTGCTGCCACAGCTTCAGAGCTCGATGTATTCTCTGTGAATGTTCCAAAGAGAATACAAAATGAGAAACTCGGTTTATCAGAGAATTATGTCACATAGGACGGGGTGCAAAGGATCATGGGATACTAATAGTTCAGAATCAACTTTTTATATTTTTTATGGTGGGAGACTTTTTTTTAAGGTTAGAGAGCTTTTTTTTCCCCAAAATACTTTTTTGTTTTGTTTAGATTTTATAAACAGTCATTTAATACATACAGACTGTTTTAAATATTGACCCTTAGTTACATAAATATCCAGATAAAATCATCACTTATTTTTGATTTTGTGGGGGGGGAAAAAACATTGTATCCACTACCATGTGCTGATGTATGCACACAGCGTCGATAATAAGTACCAATTACATATCTTGGGGTTAAGTCAAATTTTCACCTAGCCACTAATATTAAATTGGCCTCAAAATCTAGGCCATCGGTCAACCTGGGCTGCTTTTAAATCAAAATGTACAGTAAACACCCACCAACACTCATACACTCAAACTCACTTAAAATGAAAAAGAGTTGCCATGTGAAGCACTGTTTATCAGCACTACTTCAGGTCTTTCAACAGCCACTTCATAAATCGCTTCAGGAGCAAACAACACTACCGTTCTATGTGCAGGCCGTTGTTGTTGAAAAACGGGCAGTCCGGACAAACTTCCTTTGGCTAGCCTTGCTTTCCACCCACCCCCTCAAAAGCAGTGCATGTTGGGACATTTTTGATCCGTCAGATTCTGCCGTGTGATCCCCCGAGCGCTGTTGCTCTCCTGGAATGATGCGACACAGCTGGGGGACGTTGAGGGAACGTTGAGGGAACGCTTTCGAGCGTGCTGCGACACAGCCCCGGACAGGCCTCAATAACTCAAATGGCGGGCAGTTCCGCCAGGCCCGTCTGGATGCGCACACGCCACACGCTAGATCTTTTATTGATTGCACTTCTAAAAGTGAGTGACAGTCTATGTGTTTTCGGGGCGCTGGGAAATTGAAAACCAGCGCGGTGGAACGGTCCCAAGCATTTTTGTATATTCGTACTTCACGCATCGCTCATTTGTACGTGCAGCGCTTCATGTGACTTCTGACTGTCCACCCTAAACTCAGCACATTTCAAACTATTTTATGGGCAGGGCTAAAACATAATAATCATCTTTCTTCTTGAAAATATCTTGTTGATGTGTTGTGAACGCATGTCCGTTCAATCATAATATTGTTCACAGAAGGGATCTATCTATCTCCTGGTAGTTACTGATTAAGATGTGGGTTTTGCCATATTCCAGATGTGTTGCAAGTTTTACATTATTCCAAGTGTTTACATGCAGGTGAAATAATTGGCTGATGTCTGCTATAGACAGAGCTGGCATTGTGCATGAATAGGAATCACTGGGGTAGGGTTACTTCAGTGTTAACCCTTTGAAGAGTCGGTTTTTTGGAATGTTTTTTTTTCTCAAAATTCGAAGTCCGTGTTCTAGAGGTCCATTGATTTAAATGACCAGTAGTTAAGAACATTCTAATCACATATTTATGATCTTACACCTTATAGGTCACTAGCAGGGTCCCCAGTAACCTATTTTACATTACACTTTAGGCATTTAGCTGACGCTGTTATCCGCAACTTGCAATTAGCACACAAAGAAAAGGCCAAGATTTGTAAATAGCCAACATTCCACGTAGCAATTAAGGAGAGCGCAATAGTCGGGACAAAACACACTGGCAATAGAATAGATGATCCCTTTTCACTAGAATTATCATGTGGAAGGGAAGGAAGAGAGGGTTATTTATTCATTTATTTAGGGGGGGGGGGGTACACTCATTTTGTTTTCTCTTTAAATCAGTTCAGACCTAAAGAAACAGGAAGGCAGAGTTTGCACTTCTTACTAAGTGTCTCTAAGTCAGTGGTTCCCAACCCTGGTCCTGGAGTACCCCTGTGTGTGCAGGTTTTCGTTCCAACCACAATTGCAATCCCAATATTCTAAGCTGTTAATTTATCATGTTTAGAGGGATTATTTACCCTCTAAAAATCACATTATAAAAGACATGGCTATACATGCCATGAATAATACATTTTCCAGGTTCACATTATGCTTATTGTGTTATATTGCAAACAATTACAAAAAAGAGGTAAAGACTGAGGTGAATGGGCTCTTAATTAGTATGTGGATGGGTTGACACTGATTGACTGATGTGTATAGTATGTGGATGGGCTGACACTGATTGACTGATGTTTATAGTATGTGGATGGGCTGACACTGATTGACTGATGTTTATAGTATGTGGATGGACTGACACTGACTGACTGATGTGTATAGTATGTGGATGGGTTGACACTGATTGACTGATGTTTATAGTATGTGGATGGACTGACACTGACTGACTGATGTGTATAGTATGTGGATGGGTTGACACTGATTGACTGATGTTTATAGTATGTGGATGGACTGACACTGACTGACTGATATGTATAGTATGTGGATGGGCTGACACTGACTGACTGATGTGTATAGTATGTGGATGGGTTGACACTGATTGACTGATGTTTATAGTATGTGGATGGGCTGACACTGATTGACTGATGTTTATAGTATGTGGATGGGTTGACACTGATTGACTGATGTTTATAGTATGTGGATGGGTTGACACTGACTGACTAATGTTTATAGTATGTGGATGGGTTGACACTGACTGACTGATATGTATAGTGTGTGGATGGGCTGACACTGATTGACTGATGTGTATAGTATGTGGATGGGCTGACACTGATTGACTGATGTGTATAGTATGTGGATGGGCTGACACTGATTGACTGATGTTTATAGTATGTGGATGGGTTGACACTGACTGACTGATGTTTATAGTATGTGGATGGGTTGACACTGATTGACTGATGTTTATAGTATGTGGATGGGCTGACACTGATTGACTGATGTTTATAGTATGTGGATGGGTTGACACTGATTGACTGATGTTTATAGTATGTGGATGGGCTGACACTGATTGACTGATGTTTATAGTATGTGGATGGGTTGACACTGATTGACTGATGTTTATAGTATGTGGATGGGTTGACACTGACTGACTAATGTTTATAGTATGTGGATGGGTTGACACTGACTGACTGATATGTATAGTGTGTGGATGGGCTGACACTGATTGACTGATGTGTATAGTATGTGGATGGGCTGACACTGATTGACTGATGTGTATAGTATGTGGATGGGCTGACACTGATTGACTGATGTGTATAGTATGTGGATGGGCTGACACTGATTGACTGATGTTTATAGTATGTGGATGGGTTGACACTGATTGACTGATGTTTATAGTATGTGGATGGGTTGACACTGATTGACTGATGTTTATAGTATGTGGATGGGCTGACACTGACTGACTGATGTGCATAGTATGTGGATGGGTTGACACTGATTGACTGATGTGTATAGTATGTGGATGGGTTGACACTGATTGACTGATGTTTATAGTATGTGGATGGGTTGACACTGATTGACTGATGTGTATAGTATGTGGATGGGTTGACACTGATTGACTGATGTTTATAGTATGTGGATGGGTTGACACTGACTGACTGATGTGTATAGTATGTGGATGGGCTGACACTGATTGACTGATGTTTATAGTATGTGGATGGGTTGACACTGACTGACTGATGTGTATAGTATGTGGATGGGCTGACACTGATTGACTGATGTTTATAGTATGTGGATGGGCTGACACTGATTGACTGATGTTTATAGTATGTGGATGGGTTGACACTGATTGACTGATGTGTATAGTATGTGGATGGGTTGACACTGATTGACTGATGTTTATAGTATGTGGATGGGTTGACACTGATTGACTGATGTTTATAGTATGTGAGGGTTGACACTGATTGACTGATGTTTATAGTATGTGGATGGGTTGACACTGATTGACTGATGTGTATAGTATGTGGATGGGTTGACACTGATTGACTGATGTGTATAGTATGTGGATGGGTTGACACTGATTGACTGATGTGTATAGTATGTGGATGGGTTGACACTGATTGACTGATGTTTATAGTATGTGGGGGTTGACACTGATTGACTGATGTTTATAGTATGTGGATGGGTTGACACTGACTGACTGATGTGTATAGTATGTGGATGGGTTGACACTGACTGACTGATGTGTATAGTATGTGGATGGGTTGACACTGACTGACTGATGTGTATAGTATGTGGATGGGTTGACACTGACTGACTGATGTTTATAGTATGTGGATGGGTTGACACTGATTGACTGATGTTTATAGTATGTGGATGGGTTGACACTGATTGACTGATGTTTATAGTATGTGGATGGACTGACACAGTGGGCTCAGCTTGAGAGCCACTATGCAGATCCCTGGGCGTAGATATTAAGATGATTTACTGAAAGAAATCCATGAATCTGCCTAGAATCTGTGCAGCCATTCACAGTGAGACTGCTCCCATCAGCCAATCACGGACACTCTGACAGGAGTCTGCCAGCTGTTAACGGTTGCTTGGACACGCGGCAAAAAGTGAGCCGTTTCTTTGAGGCGCGGCTCCGGGTGAGAGACGGCGCTCAGGCCGTCTGACGCTTAATGAATCCCTGATGAAAGGGAAATACAGTTAACAAGTGCAGGGACAGGGGGAGTCGGCAGGGAGAATAAATCGCCCCCGCGGCTCGCCGAAAATCGGGGACTTGCACGGAACCAATTGATTCGGGGGTCTAATGACACTGAAGGATTAGGGCCTGGTTATCAGCCCCTGTTAAGAAATTCATTTCCAATACCACCGCTGCAGCCATTATTTCTCAGAGTGAGGACTCAAATGGTTTTGAAAAAGAATATTGCATAATTGTGAAAGAAAGGAATGAATTCTTACATTGCAGGAAAGATCATTTAAAATATTGCCTCCAAGAAAGAATATGGCATACATTGCTAATGTCACAACTGCAGTTCGTAGCACGTAGCACTTAGCCCAGGGATGGGCAACTCCAGGCCTTGTGGGCCGCTGTGTATGCAGGTTTTTGCAGCCACCACCCTGGCTCAATCAGCTAATTAGTCATATACACCAACACAGATTCACTTGTAAATTATCAGATGCTGAAATTCTACAAAACATGCATACAGGCACAAGAACATTCATCTAGCTAAAATATCAGTAAATATCATGTAAACTATTGGGATAATTCAATAATTGGTAATTGGCAAAAACCTGCATGAAAACCGGCCCGTGAGGTCTGGAGTTGCCCGTGCCTGACTCCGGGCCCCAGGATTTGGACGAGGGTGTTCGGAGGTGCGAGAGAGTATGAGAATGACGGCTTACGTTCATCTCAGTGAGCTGGTGTATGGGCCTGTCTATGTGAATGGATTTCAGGTGGAAAGTAGTCATGTAAATAACCTGATGTGTTTTGTAACAATTGTCTAAATGTATGAAATGACTCTGCATTACTAGTAAATGTGATGTTCTGTGTAATGTAATGTGTCTTATGCAGCAGTGCTTGTATGTCCAAGACAAATTTCCCTTTGGGACTAAAGCTTTCCTATCCTATCTTCATCGGTTGATGGAATTGCTCATCCTGGTACAACAAAATTATGACCCTGTGACAACCCCCAAATTGGCAATTAGAGAAAGTGCAAGTGGTATCGCACAATTTGCGCAATCCTCTTATGTTGCCATAGCAATTTCTTAATGAATCATCCACAAGAGGATTGTTTATGTTTTAATGCAGCAATGATGCATGGTATGTTTTGACCAGTCTTAAAAATGTTGTTTCACATATTCATATTCTATTCTGTCAGCTTAGCAAAAGGCTCGTCTAGCAATTTCATAAAGTCAACTCATTTTCATTTGTAACATGTAGATTATTCTTCTCAATTAGGTGAAGTCACCAATATTCTAAAGTCAGATGAAGTCAGGCGAGTGTAAATGCCTCAGATGACGTCTGACGTCTTAATTTCAGAAGCCCTTTGCGGTATGTGCAGAACGGGGGACCGTACTTTATCTGGAGATCATTCTAGAACAAAGGCCCGTAACTTTATGGCTCTAATCACTATTGATATTTGCAACTTTATATTTTTAAATTAGATTATCTTCGTAACATGTCAATTATTTTCCGTCTCATAATTAATTCCGGACTCGACCTGCTCATGAATATTCATTGCGCAGAGATGGAGAACAGTCTCATTAGCGCGGACAGGAATGGCCTCATTAGCGCAGACAGGAACAGGTAGTGCCATCTCGTGTGTACAGTACATTATCTTTCATGGCGGTGTCAAGCCGTTGATGCGCTGGCATATTGACAGGGAAACTGAGAGCCTGTTACCAAAGATCTCTCGTTGGCTGACAACGCTACGGCATTTGAAGTTGTCAGGAGTCTCTCCTAGAGTCTTGAGGAACTAAAATAAAATAGTTTACTAATTTATTACATTTTTTTTTTATATCATCCGGTTTTGATTGCAAAACCCTGTTATATCCTTGGCTTGTTATCGGACACCTCCATCCTCGGCAGCAAACTTATCTCACACTTGGTACATTATCCATTCTTAAAGCCAGATATTGACCAAAGCCGTTCTGCTATCTCGCACGTAGACACAACAGCCCCCCTAGGCCCCCGGGATTCCAATCTGTTGCTTAACCACTGTGCGATAGGTCTTTATCTCAATAGGACACAATGAAATACCCTGCCCTTGTTTCCCTCAGGAGCGTTTTGACAGCTGCACCTACTCTGATACGGCCGAGTCACAGCTGTGACGAGTGACGCTGTAATGTCAGAGTGGGGGGTGGGTGGTTTTTGTGGGTTGGGAAAGGGGGAACATACCTATATTAACTGTCTCCAAGTTACCTATTCTTAATGAGACACGGAGAGCAGGAAGAGGTTAGACGGTAAATCATTACTCTGCCAAAGGGTGAATAACATGGCTTCCCATCTCTTTTCTCTTGAGATTGACGCTCGACTCCTCTTTACATCCTCGGTACAGAACGTAAAGGAAATAAACCTCAGGCTACTCTCAAATGGCTGCGTAGCGCTTATCAAAACCGTCTAATAACCAAGGTCAGGAGGGTCGTCTTGGATTTCGAATCAAATCCTCGGTCACTGCAGACGCTACCCTGTAGTGTCTAATACCCTTTTATTCCCTTTTTCTTTTTTTTCCCTTATTTTTAGCTACAGGCCATTCTTGTCGCTGCAGTACCCTCCATCGATTCGGAAAAGGTTGTACACTTGCGTTTGCTTCTTCCAAAAACGTGTGAGGTCGGCCGTCTCTTTGATTTACTTACTGCCGTCTGTGGTTGCTCCGCCCAATTGAGGGGCGGGGGGGGGCTGTCATTTTGAACCTCCAAATCCTGGTGCTATGCCTAATTATGCGTGACATCACACACGGTGCGCGTTTGATCCACACCGCGGGCGGTGAAGCTCTATGTGTCATACGTGTGTCCCGCAAAGGTGAATAATACATAAAAATATGGATGAAGGGTGAATGGTAAAACACAGGAAATGACATCATAAGACAGGAGAAAAATAAAAGGGCGCTGTCCCTTTACTGGGGAGGGGTCAGAAGAGGACGCAGTGCTGGACCTTCTCCATCAGAGTGACTGTGTGTGTGTGTGTGCGTGTGCGTGCGTGCGTGCGTGCGTGCGTGTGTGCGTGCGTGCGTGTGTTCCTGGGCTTATTGGAAGCAGTCAGTCAGTGTGAGGGCCTGTCAGTGACTCTGGGCTCCTGCAGGAGGACAGCTTTCTCCTCCCTCTGCACCCCCTGGGGCTCCTTCTGTCTGACAGGCTGAGACACTGCTGCTGAGGTTGTACGCAGCCACAGGCTAACGTGCACGTGTGGGTGAACACACACGCCCGCATATACATAAGCCAGCAAACACGCGCATACATGCACACAAACGCACATACACACACGCACATGTACATAAGCGTGCACAAACGCACATGCATGCACACAAACGCACATACACACACATGTACAAAAGCGTGCACAAACGCACATACACACACAAACATAAGCGTGCACACACGCACACACACACACACACACACACATACACACACACATACATAAGCATGTGCACACATGCACACACACGCACATACACACACACACGCACATACATAAGCGTGCACACACACACATACACACACACACACACACACACACACATACATACGCGTGCACACACACACATACACACACACACACACACACACACACACACACACACACCCTTTACACTTCTGGCACATTGGGGTTTTCTACTGCAGGTCTCCCCCACCCTGTACTGCGCCCTCCTCCTCCTCCCTGATGAAGGACCGAGCGCTCTCTCTTCCTCCTTCACTCCCTCTCCAGCTATTCTCATCCTTTCCTCTTCTTCACTTTGTTTCTTTCAAAGAAAATGTAAAAACCTCCCCGTCTTATATAATCTTTGTGAAATGATAGGCAAAATGCCAAGCACAAACACAGTCGCTGAAGGGGGGAGGTACACAATGATTCAAACGGCTGGCATATGTTTGCGAAAGGCGCTGTCACATATCCGCGGTGTCAGTTTGGCGGCTGGGGAGCCGAAATGGCCGCCAGTGCGGACCCGCGGCCGAGCTTTAATGTTAATTATATGTAGGAGCGATCAGAGTGAATGACAAAGACCGCTGTGTGCTTTCTCAATGCACTGAAGTGCTGGAGGGGGAGGGGGCTGGGTTTGCAAGATGACTGGAACAAACACGTTCCTTTGGCGTCCCTCTTTCATGGGAAAAGGGAAAGCCGCCTCCTCCCCCCCCCCTCGGATTTGGAAGCCGGTTTACTGCGCTACCTGATAGCCGGAGCACCAGACTATTCGAGGCCAAAAGTCAGGAGGCCTTTTCGATCACAACGGAACAAAATCAAAACCAGGACAACAAGGCCAAACACAAGGAGACCAGATCATTCATGCATCAGGATTCATACACATTTGATCTATTCTCTCCGTTCATTAAGCATTAGCATTAGCATTGGCATCTGTGAAGGATACGCATCTTGCTATCTGTCCAAACTACATTTCTCACACCAGTTTGAGGTCTGTAGTTTAGTCGGTACCAGGTGGGTTGATGGGCTCTGGGTCCGCCCGCTCTCACGAATGGCTGGCTGCCATTTCCTCCGGTTGTTCTTGAATGTGCCAAACAGGCCGGGGCTTTGCTGGTACTATCGATTCTTGGCGAAAAGGGCCGCACTCGAGCCCCGCAGCCAGCATTCGCCTTTCGCCCATGCGCCTGGGCGAGTGGCCTTGGAAAATGTGCGTCGGCCGCATGAATAAACAGAAACTCTAGACACAAAACTGTCACCACTTGTAACACAGGCTGTCCAACATTCAAAACATTGCATTATGCATTCATATCTTTAAAGAAACCTTGCACTCAGAGAATCATTGGTTCAAACAACTAATTTATCATGAAATACCATAGGAACATTTCTTTAGATCACCCACACACAAGATACCGATAATTTCACTGTTTAGTTGTTCGTACAATCATCAAATATTGTAGTACAAAATATGTGATACATGTTTCATAATGGTGCAATGAGGAGGGTCACTTGTTGATGCGGGCGCCTGTCATACACTTTCCACCTCCATGTGGAGAAAAATTCCTCAATTGGGTTGAGGAATGGAGAGTATGGGGGCAAGTACACGGTGGTGAATTGTGGATGGGCCTGGAACCATGCCTGCACCAGTTGAGCATGGTGAAATCTGACATTGTCCCACACAATGACATAGGTCACGCCAACAGCTCTACAGACTAGGGTTAGCTCATCAAGGAAGGCTACGAGGAGCTCTGCATTGTATGAGCCGATACGAGGTCTGCGTCCCACCACACCATCTTCTGATATCGCCGCACACATGGTGATGTTGGCCCCACGTTGTCCGGGTACTTGGATGGTCCGACCCCTCCTCCTCATCTTGGCCATGTTGAAGCCTGCCTCATCCACGAAAACAAATTTGTGATGGTTCTCATCAGCATCCAGGGCCATAACCCTCTATGTAAAAAGACATGTTGGAAAGAGAATTACTGATTACAGTACAATGATGGGGAATTTTCCACAAACAGGCATCATGACACTGAACATACCTGAACATATTCAATCCTCAGTTGCTTCACCCTGTCAGCATTTCTCTCAAAAGGCACACGGTATGGCTGTTTTATGGAAACCTGGTGCCTTTTCAGGATGCGTGTAATGGTTGGCAAACTTATGGCGTCCACATTGTTGAAAGTGTCTTCATTGTCCAGGATATGCTGTCTGATTTCGGTAAGGTGAATGTCATTTCCGGCCCGCACCAAGTTGACCACAGCCTGCTCTTGTTCATCAGTCAGGAGTCTTCCTCTGCCTCCACTATTTGGTCTAGTCTCAATTCTGTCAGAAAAATTACAGGAGGAACGTGCCGTCATACTGTAGAACACAGTTACATAGTCACATCTCCTACTCTGCGCTACACATTGGCATGCAGTATCCAGTCATTTGACAATTGAGAGTAGCCTACAGTACTGTAATGTTTACTGTGGTGCATGCTGAAGACTTACCGGTTCTCATTGCGGAAGGTTCTGATGATTGAGGCCACGGTTGATGTTCTGAGGTTTGGCTGAATCATTCTTTGGTTTATTTGTATTGTATCCAAGCAATTGGAATACATGTTAGAGTTTAGAAAAAATGTGCATTTTGATCATCGGTTGTGAGTTTTGTGTCTAGAGTTTTGAAAAATGACATCAAGGTTCTGAAACTAGTGTCAAAGCGATTGGAAAAAACTAGTTTATCCGACTGACGCGCAGAGAAGAGAATTGGCTAAAACGTGCGGTAGGTTTGAGTCAGCAGGGGGCAGTAAAGCGTGCGGTAGGTTTGAGTCAGCAGGGGGCAGTAAAGCGTGCGGTAGGTTTGAGTCAGCAGGGGGCAGTAAAACGTGCGGTAGGTTTGAGTCAGCAGGGGGCAGTAAAGCGTGCGGTAGGTTTGAGTCAGCAGGGGGCAGTAAAGCGTGCTGTAGGTTTGAGTCAACAGGGGGCAGTAAAGCGTGCGGTAGGTTTGAGTCAGCAGGGGGCAGTAAAGCGTGCGGTAGGTTTGAGTCAGCAGGGGGCAGTAAAGCGTGCTGTAGGTTTGAGTCAACAGGGGGCAGTAAAGCGTGCGGTAGGTTTGAGTCAGCAGGGGGCAGTAAAGCGTGCGGTAGGTTTGAGTCAACAGGGGGCAGTAAAGCATGCGGTAGGTTTGAGTCAACAGGGGGCAGTAAAGCGTGCGGTAGGTTTGAGTCAACAGGGGGCAGTAAAGCGTGCGGTAGGTTTGAGTCAGCAGGGGGCAGTAAAGCGTGCGGTAGGTTTGAGTCAACAGGGGGCAGTAAAGCGTGCGGTAGGTTTGAGTCAACAGGGGGCAGTAAAGCGTGCGGTAGGTTTGAGTCAGCAGGGGGCAGTAAAGTGTGCGGTAGGTTTGAGTCAACAGGGGGCAGTAAAGCGTGCGGTAGGTTTGAGTCAGCAGGGGGCAGTAAAACGTGCGGTAGGTTTGAGTCAACAGGGGGCAGTAAAGCGTGCGGTAGATTTGAGTCAGCAGGGGGCAGTAAAGCGTGCGGTAGGTTTGAGTCAACAGGGGGCAGTAAAGCGTGCGGTAGGTTTGAGTCAACAGGGGGCAGTAAAGCGTGCTGTGGGTTAGAGAGTTCTGTGCGTCTCCAGTACTACGCAGGAGTTAAATGTGGGACTGTGTTGGTATGTACGGGCCGCTGCTGAAATTTGCCTTTCATTAATTCCAGTGCTCTTATTAAAGGCGCTTTAGGTGGAAGGAACCTGGATACGCTGGATGAGGAATGATACGGACCTGCTGATGTATTTATCACAATGAAGCCAGGTAGGGGAGGGGAGCCATATATTACTCGGCAGGGACAAGACGAGCACGGGGGATAAATTATTTTTCTCTTAAACAAATATAGATGGATTGCCCCTGCTCCCTGGATGTTGAATTAAAAAATGCCATATATTTACCCCCTCGGAAGTGCCTCGCATGCAAAGCTGCGCCATTAAGGCCGTATGCAGGACTGAATTATAAATAGTCTGCATTGCTGTTGTGTTGGGGGCTCATTAGGAATTTCTCGGAGAGACCCGAAGCGGTAAAGGCCAGTCTGCCCGCTAAAGGTACAGGAGTGTGATGTTCTGCCTCGTCCGTATTTTTCCAGAGTTGCGCATTAAGGAAGGCGTGGGCGCGCAGCAATAAACTGACTAATCGCAGAGCGGAGCCCGGGCCGAGGCTGAAGACTCCTAAGGCTTGTGCTGTGGGGCAATTAGCCTTTAGCACACAGTGTGTGTGTGTGTTTGTGTGTGCATGTGTGTGTCTGTGTGTGTGTGTGTGTGTGTGTGTGCGCGCGTATGTGTGTGTGTGTGTGTGTGTGTGTGGGGAGGGACATGGCACTTAACCACCTAAACCAACCAATCACAGTCTTGATTGAATGAGCTCAGCTTGCCTCCTCTGATCTGAGAGCATTAGTGGCAGAAAGAGAACTGAAAAAGCGCTGCTGGACTGTGCCCCTCCGGGACCACGACCCCACCAGCTTTTATCTAATCCGTCACCATCTCCCGTTCGAGCCAGCTGTCAATACGCCCTCAATACATCCTTTAAGAATGTAATGTGTTCATAAGTGGGCATCTTCGATCTCTCCTCATCTCTAACCGATGCCAGGACGGAGCCGTCTGCTTCATCTTACATTACTAATTCAGAAGAGGCGCGGAAATATCAGAAGAGGAGAGAGAGGGAGAACTCGGCTCAGCGGTGCAGAATCTGGCTTTATTGCTCCCTAACACTGTTATCTCAACTTCTAACAGCGTTATACAGCCATCTGGAGATGCTCCCACCGCAGAACTATTTCAGTCCGGCTGGATGTCCCCGTGGCCTAGCCCCTAGCCCCTCTGATCGATGTTAAATAAATGTGCCCCGGCTCAGTGCATATATTTATGGAGCCCTGTTATTGGGCTTCCAAGCCAGAAGCCTGCGAGCTCATTATTCTTCTGCAGTAGTCTTCCCAGCCAAAATGGCCAGGGGCCCATAATTCCTGTCTGAGACATCCTTGGTTTGAAAGTGACCATGAGTATCTGTGTGTGTTCTTTTTCTAGTTCATTCTTTATTTCATCGTTGAAAGACTTTACTTTGAAATGCAGCTGCTCTTAGGCTAAAGACCGTTCACATTTATGGGTTGCTGGGTGGCCCTTTCGGATAAGGGTACACGCTGTGGTGCAGGGGTGAGCCGCGCGGTCTCCGATCAAATCTGGACCACGCCAGTGCCGACTCAGGCTGGTAGCTCCACAGGGTGACGCGCGTAATTGGCGTTTATGTTGCCCAGGGTACGGGATGGTTGAGTCAGTTAGGGGTTCTCTTGTCATTGGTATCTAGTGACCCCCGCTAATCGATCGGGCCCCTCATGGACTGCACGCTAAAGCCATACGTGAAAGGTCTTTCTCCGACTCCACTCTATGCAAGCTTAGCTGTAGTCTGTGTTGTGACAAGAAGCTGTGACACCACATGTTGTGAAGGAGAACCATGAATGCTCAGTGTGAACCTGCTCTCATCTGTAAAGAGAACAGGGCGCCGATGGAGAACCTGCCAATTCTGGTGTTCTCTGGCAAATGCCAATCGAGCTGCACGGTGCTGGGGTGTGAGCACAGGTCCCACTACAGGACGTCGGGCCCTCATGCCACCCTCACGGAGTCTGTTTCTGACAGTTTGGTCAGAAACATGCACACGAGTAGCCCGCTGGAGGTCATTTTGTAGGCCTCTGGCAGTGCTCCTCCTGTTCCTCCTCGCACAAAGGAGCAGATACCGGTCCTGCCGCTGGGTTGTTGCCCTTCTACGGCCCTGTCCAGCTCTCCTCGTGTAATGGCCCATCTCCCGGTATCTCCTCCACGCTCTTGAGACTGTGCTGGGAGACACAGAAAACCTTCTTGCGACAGCACGTATGGATGTGCCATCCTGGAGGAGCTGGACTACTTGTGCAACCTGAATGGGCTGCAGGTACCTCATGCTACCAGTAGTGACAAGGGCACTAGCAAAATGCAAAACTAGAGAAAAATCAGTCAGGAAGGATAAGGAGAGAGAAATGGTCTGTGGCCCCCACCTGTAAAACCATTTACTTTTTGGGGGTTGTCTTGCTGTTGCCTCTCCTGTCCATCTGTTGTCACTTTCATTTGCACCAAAGCAGATCGATATCCCAGAAGTTTAATTGACTTGGTGTTATACTGTGTTGATTAAGTGTTCCCTTAATTTCTTTGAGCAGTGTATGTAAAAATTTAAAGGCACAGTCAACTTAGTGTATGTAAACTTCTGACCCACTGGAATTAAAAGTGAAATAATCTGTCTGTAAACAATGGTTGGAAAAATTACTTGTGTCATGCACAAAGTAGATGTCCTAACTGACTTGCCAACACTATAGTTTGCTAACATAAAATTTGTGGAGTGGTTAAAAATGAGTTTTAATGACTTCAACCTAAGTGTATGTAAACTTCCGAATTCAACTGTATGTATCGTACATGTGTCCCGCAAAAGTGAATAATGCATAAAGATATGGATGAAGGGTGAAGAGTAAAACACAGGAAATGATGTCATAAGACAGGAGAAAAGGGGCTGGTACTTTACTGGGGAAGCATCAGAAGGGCAGGGCGCAGTGCTGGACCTCCTCCATCACCGTGACTGTGTAGTGAAATGGTGCTAGATAATATGTAGTTTGCAGGTAAATGGTGAGCACTAGGTACCCTTTAGTGGTAGGAAAATGGTGAGCATTGTTGGAGTGAATGGCCTGTTCTCATCATTAAGAGTTATGGACTACACTCTGTACACTCTTCCAAATCAGCCCAGTAATGTCTGTGGTTTCAGACATTCAGTAATGTCTGTGGTTTCAGACATTCAGTAATGTCTGTGGTTTGAGACATTACAAATTAGGGAGGGATAAAACTATCTGTTATCTGTTCAGACTCACAACTTTTTTTTCGTCATTGTTTGCATGCATCTATACACTGCGGCAGTAAGTTTTGTTGAGAACATTTAATTGGGCACACGCTTAGCACTGTGTTACTAAGGGTCTCGTTTCGTGGACGAAACCAATAATTTGTGCGTCATCGCATGAGGGTCTATGCACAGACGAGCATGCTGGGGGAAAAATAGCGCTAATCGTTCGCAGTCACACCGGCGCTTGCATAAAATTTGAATGCAGGGTACCCTTCAGTAGCGAGTGAATTAATTTAAACAGGAAACAGTCGTAGTGTCGCCGTCTGAAAATTATGGCATATGCAGCATGGACCGCTTTGGATGAGAGATAGGACGACCACCGTGACGCTGGATCATAGTGTGGCGAACTGTGTTGGGGAAGCTACTTTGAAAGCATAGCTTTGCAAGCTACCAATTACTTCACACTGGTAGCAGTTGAACTACAGCAAAGCTACCCCAGGGAGAAATCTAGTTTGGTTAACTAAAGCTACTTAGAAAAAGTAGTTCAAACTACTGATCAAATTGACAATGTACATGTGATATGAAATTTATAACAAAATATAATACAAAAAAGTCACATGCCAGCAAAAAATGCCACTCAATTTATTGCAAAAAGTGTCCACTTGTTCACACGTCATACATAAACCAAAAAAAAAAAATACCCCACTATTCATGGGAAAGTTCAAGGAATGTCAGCTTTGGTTTTGTATACAATGTACATCAGTCAGACACCTGCCTTCCAGAAACTAAAGTCCAGGTGGGGGTATTGCACCAAGCAGGATTACTCAGTTAGCCAGGTAACTTCTAAAATAGCATGCAACAACTTCTCTGAACATTTGTTAATAAATAGCAATAATCAATACTTAAGAGTAATTTTAGTTTTACAAATTCAGATTCAAAACATCAAAAACTATAGCCAAATATTTTTCATAGGTGTGCTGACAATCCAGCTTCCTGGAATACCCCCGAGACCTAAACCTGTCCTAAACAAAACAATCCCATCTGGGCTTTTCACAAGGACAAAATTGCAAGTTGTAGTTTCAGTAGTTAACAACACAAAAAATGGCAAAAAAGTAATTTAACTACTTGAATCACTAGGCAAATAGGAATGTAGTTGAACTACCAGCAAGCTCCTGCAAAATGTAGTTAAACTACTAGTTTAATTACATGTAGTTCACTACTCCCCAACACTGGTGGCGAATCCTACGCCATTGATGTAATGAGGACCATGTCAGCACTGTCCATATCCGGGAATCCCGTGGAGCGTGCAACAATATGCCACAGCATCGCCAGGGAGCCAGGGAATCTGCTATCCTATCCTATCCTGTGGTTGGTCTGCCTGTGATGTCAGTCCAGTTGTGTAACTGCACTTTTGGCAGCGGGAGCTTGCAGCTACGGTGGGCTGATCTGACGTGTCGTGTGACTATAACCCTAAATAACAACTTGTAATCACAGTAAAGCACACACTGCATTAATACAGTACTCTCACCACGCTTGTTATATACGCCCACCTGCGGTGGCTTTCCTTCTTCGGCAAATAGCAGAAAACTTTGTGGGGGAAAAGCCGATTAAAGCAGAAGTTAAAATGGCACAACTGGTCTGGAGTCGAGGTGGCTGTCACCTGGTCACTGAGGCTTTACACATGCATGACTTCTGCTAAATAGCCACCATTTTGTTTTTCACTTACATTCTCGAATACAGTAAGTTTAGCACACTGTAACCTTGTATCGTAAAAAAACGGTCATATGTAACAAATTTACATTGTCACGTGCACGACGTTGGTTTAGGTAAAGATAAACTTCATCGAAATAAATAAACACAATAAAAAAAAATAAAATACCATTCCTTGCCCTTCTGGAGTGAGGGTGGATGTTGCAGGGACAGGACGTGCCGACGGTTGTGATTTGGCATACCAGATAGGGGAGAACAACGGGGAAAAGAACAAAGCCACAAAAAAAAGGGTAAACTGCAAACCCTGCTGCTGTGATGAAAAGGATTCTGGGACTCCTCCGTGCGCGGCGTTACGAAACGAAGAATGTGTTTGCCACACACAGAAGGAAGAAGATAAAAAATCTTCAGCAATCTGTTTAATTGGGGTTTTCAATTCAAACTCTTTTTAGCTCCTGCTTCCGGCTGCAAAAAAAAACAGACCAGAAATTCTTACTGAGCCGAACAATATTCACCTCCTTAATGTATGCCATAATTCTGTCTATTAAGCAAGAGATTACAGTCATGATAATAACTTCTGACTGTGGCCTTATCAGGGTGTGAAATTAACACCCGCCACCAGCCAAAAGCTGGTAAAATTCTGATTGTGGCTGGTAAAGTTTTTGCTACTTTGACCGTTAACCAACCAGGTTGTGTTATAATATTATTGTAAAATGTAATGTGGCTGGTAAAATGGCTGGTGATTTTTATAACGCACTCTGGCCAAAGTTAAGTTCAAACCCTGTCCCTTATGCTCCGCAGCATGGTACACACAATCGGCCATAGCACTGGCCAAACAGGGAGGCTTCCGGTCAGCAGGGCTGTCCCTGCCTCTTTGTGCGAGAGCGGCTCCTCTGGTCAGTCAAACACGGGCAGCGGCCGTGCTTCTGCAACACAGTGTCTGCACAGCTGCAGAGAGAGAGCCAGCTGGCTGCTTGTGCCCCGTGGAGGACGCAGAGTAGAGGCAGCCTCATGAATATGATCAGACATTCCAGTTATGGGAGAATAGGAAATAATCGGAGGTATAGGAAATGGGTAGAAAAGAGTGAAACGTATGAATCAATGGAATGAATGCAGATAAACGTTCTACCGGTGCTTTTTTGAAGGGGCGGTGTGATTAGCTGAAATATAACCCGGGATTACCCCAGGCAGGGGAGCGGAGGGGGTAAGACAGAGGGATCGTAACAATGGAGAGACGGAGAGGGAGAGAGACAGAAAGAGAGAGAGAAAATGGGCCAGTGTATTCCTGGAGAAGGAGCGATCCTCCCTCAAGCTTCAGAGGTGGTAAACTGGGTGAAATGTTAATTCTGGCCTCCCCCGCTGTCTGCCTGGGCCGGCTTGATTAATGCACCCCGCCCCCGCCCCCTCCCTCCCTCCCCCGTCCTGAGCTGGCAGAACCAGGACAAGCACATTCCATTCACCTTCGTCATCATCTTCATCATCCTCACTACCTGCCTTCCACCCTGCTCTTAATCCCCAATTTAAAGGTATACATAAATACTGATGCACACATACACACGTACGTAGACACACACCACCTACGTATATTTCATTGATGCTATGCAAAACTCCAAAAATTATGACACTGCAAAAACTGTCAAATAGCACATCCCGTATGCACTGTGGCAGGGTGGTGGTTTCCACAGTAAGCAGAGGCCAGAACATGCTACGATACTGTGCTATAAGCCCTCGATCTGAAAGCCTCTCAGTACGTCAGGGGTTAATTGTTTTTCCCCCCGCTCTGATATTTCATCAGGGGAGATGGACCAGTTCTAAAATAAAACGAGCGGGGATGTCCAGGGAAGCCGGCCCCGTTTTTCTGGGGTTTTTTTCTTCACCGTGCACTACGAGAATCATCGTTTCCCATCCCGCTCATGTTATTATAGGGTGAGATAAGAAATCCATCATTTGATTCATATTTAAATAAGTTGAAGAATACTGCACATATTACTATTTTCCCCCACCCCCATCAAGGGCATACGCATAACAATTCAAATGCTGTGCAAAGGCAGCAAAAAATAATTTTCTATAACAGCCATGCATATATTACTACATATATTACCTTTCTAAAACAGAGGCACACACGCACACACACACACACATTCTTTTTTTTTTTTTCAAAGTCTAACCTTGCAGTTCGAAGGATTTTCTCTGTCGACAAGCACGCACCCACGCGCACTAATGTAAAATTATGAAGGTAAACGTACGTACTTGCTGCACGTTCAAATCAACAGCATGCTAAAACAGGAAAGCGCTTTTCCGTTTACAGACTCTGTTCTTTCAAGTTCACTGAGGTGAGGAACCCCGGGGCTTCTACCGCCTTGACAGGGAAAACTATTTAAACTCCCGCCGGCAACAGGCCTGCACTTCTCCCCCCCCCCTTGCCCCCCCCCCCCCCCCCAGAGGTTTGCCACATTCATATTTAAGTACAAACAAAGAAAGGAAGGAAGAAATTAAACGGCAAGTCAAGTTGAACGCTATAATTTACAGTACTTTTTTTTTGTGGATGTTTGAACGTGTTGTCTTCCATATCGGGTGTAAATATACCTTACGAATTTATTAGTGCACATTATATTTAAGCTTTATAAATAATTGAAATGGGAGAGGGCATTGCTTTTTGGAAACACTTCTTAACGAATAACACATTTCAGGCTGCTGTTCACACATAAGTAAATAAGCCATATTGAATTAAAAAAACATAACGTTTGTTTCCGTTCGCATGAGGACTTCAGAGAAAGTTATTACTCAAGTAATACACAAAGTTAAAGCTTTATTTTTGTATTATTTTTTATTTAATGCCCTTAAAAAACCTCCACATGCTTACACTGTGCAGAGCTGGCAGCAAGCACATTGTCCTGGCAGAAAATCTGCCAGGAAACTCTAGCCAAACTGAAACTGAATTTGTGCCTTCCCCGCTATACGTGGAGTAAAATGACAAAAAAAAGAATTTTATTGTAGAAGAAAAAACATGACACCATAATAAATTTGAACACATCACTTGCACACGTTAACAAAGGTATCAATGATGACAACTACTGTTTACATGATAGGTAATGCTAATGCTAACTATTCACCGTCCATCTGGGCAATGCTACGGCTAACCATGCACCGTCCACCTGGGTAATGCTAATGCTAACTATTCACTGTCCATCTGGGCAATGCTACGGCTAACCATGCACCGTCCACCTGGGTAATGCTAATGCTAACTATTCACCGTCCATCTGGGCAATGCTACGGCTAACCATGCACCATCCACCTGGGCAATGCTAATGCTAACTATTCACCGTCCATCTGGGTAATGCTACGGCTAACCATGCACCGTCCACCTGGGTAATGCTAATGCTAACTATTCACCGTCCATCTGGGCAATGCTACGGCTAACCATGCACCGTCCACCTGGGTAATGCTAACTATGCATCGTCCTTCTGGGCAATGCTACGGCTAACTATGTACGTCCTTCTGGGTAATACTAGGGCTAACCATGCACCGTCCTTCTGCGCAATGCTACGGCTAACTTTGCACATCTTTCTGGGCAATACTAAGGCTAACTATCGTCGTCAGGACAAATGCTGGCACTGCTACAATCCAGATTTTGGGGCACCACGGCAGGGCAGTGGGTAGCACTGTCACCTCACAGGTACGAATCCTGGCCGTGGGCCTTTCTGTGTGGAGTTTGTATGTTCTCCCCGTGTCTGCGTGGGTTTCCTCCGGGTACTCCGGTTTCCTCCCACAGATGGAAGATGGAGTCCACATGCAGTTTAGGGTTGTGTCAACAGGGCATGCAAGCACAGTCGGCATACCCTGTATAAATAAAAGCTACATTAAACAGATTTGAGACCATGGGGCTCACCACCACACTAAAAACAAATGCCAGACCACTCCAGAGTCCCAGAATGCATTTTTCTGGGCCGAGGGTTGGAGAGCGCTTCAGCATTGGGGGCCGAGCCACGGCCTCAGACCTCTTAATTCCACTGTTCCAGAGGCACGTCCTGGCGGGACGTATTACAGGGCAGCTCTCCCGCTAAACTGACCCCCGTAATTAAATTAGGAGGATGAACGCGGGCTTCCCGAGACCCTCTCCTCCGGACCCTGGGCCCTGAGAGCGAACGAGCAGCTAGTGGGAGACGGTGGGCCAGACTGCACCTGGCTTTATCGCCATGTCGGCCAGATTAACTGTCCCTAAAAACTCTTCCAAAAGAGGCGGGAGGGGGGGTGCTTTACGGGGGTGATTAAGCCGGGATACGAGGGTGGCGGGGTGGTGGCGCATGAGGATCCCGCTCGGAGGGATTTTCAGCCTCCCCGGATTTATTGATTGTGCTCCTTGTACGGATCCCGACTTGGCTCACCACACCGCGGAACTGCATCTGTCATCATTGTTTTATCGCCTCATCATGATTCTGTTTAGTTCCTCTGCAGCCTTTTTGGTTATTTCAGTATCATATTTCACCTGCCGTCCTCTTATTGGTTTCGTTCTGGCCCGGCGTCTATGTAGAACGTGTAGTTTATTTCTTAACCTCTTCTGTTTGTTGATATTGGCTGTATTACACAGCTTCATAAGTAACTGCAGTGGGAAGGCTAGCAACGAGCACACTATCATTACTCACACAGCTGCTTCTTTGCACCACAAAACTGCAAGTTTGCCTGCAACAATCCCATCTCTCATGCTAGTACTCTGAATTATTGAATTTTTTTAGATGATGACTATGTCATCATACTCCTGTCTTTGAGGAAAGTAACTTTTACTGAGAATAAAAAAATTTATTTCGATAACAGAAATGAATGCAAGAGCCATGAGCATCTAGAAGCATCTAGAAGCATTCCTTTCCGTCTGGATAAGAGCATCTGTGTAATATGCTGCTGTGGTAATATGCTGCTTTTGTAATATGCTGCTGTGGTAATATGCTGCTGTGGTAATATGCTGCTGTTGTAATATGCTGCTGTTGTAATATGCTGCTGTGGTAATATGCTGCTGTTGTAATATGCTGCTGTGGTAATATGCTGCTGTGGTAATATGTTGCTGTGGTAATATGCTGCTGTGGTAATATGCTGCTGTGGTAATATGCTGCTGTGGTAATATGCTGCTTTTGTAATATGCTGCTGTTGTAATATGCTGCTGTGGTAATATGCTGCTGTTGTAATATGCTGCTGTGGTAATATGTTGCTGTGGTAATATGCTGCTGTTGTAATATGCTGCTGTGGTAATATGCTGCTGTTGTAATATGCTGCTGTGGTAATATGCTGCTGTTGTAATATGCTGCTGTTGTAATATGCTGCTGTGGTAATATGCTGCTGTTGTAATATGCTGCTGTGGTAATATGCTGCTTTTGTAATATGCTGCTGTTGTAATATGCTGCTGTGGTAATATGTTGCTGTGGTAATATGCTGCTTTTGTAATATGCTGCTGTGGTAATATGCTGCTGTTGTAATATGCTGCTGTGGTAATATGTTGCTGTGGTAATATGCTGCTTTTGTAATATGCTGCTGTGGTAATATGCTGCTGTTGTAATATGCTGCTGTGGTAATATGCTGCTTTTGTAATATGCTGCTGTTGTAATATGCTGCTGTTGTAATATGCTGCTGTTGTAATATGCTGCTTTTGTAATATGCTGCTGTTGTAATATGCTGCTTTTGTAATATGCTGCTGTGGTAATATGCTGCTGTTGTAATATGCTGCTTTTGTAATATTTACAAATATTTACCATGCACTTGTGATACTGAGTGAAAGCTCAGTTTGGGGTGTGTGGGACGGTTCTGCAGGAGATGGCTGGGTTCTGAGATGGCTAGGTTCTCAAAAAGGTCAACATTGAGCCGCTGCGCGAAACAAATGGACGGAGGGTGAGCGGGAGAGGCCTACACACTCTGTTGGTTCTGATCGCCGTAAGGCCCCAAATTGGACTGGCTCTATGGCTGAGAGGCTGCCGCCTTTATTGCCTGCCCTGCCGCTTCATGCCGCTGCTCTCTCTGTCCCCACAACATCCCATAACAAGTGGTGCAGTACGGGAAAGGACACGGCATTAAAGTAGACGTTTGTAGACGGGGATGGGGGGAGGGGGAGGGGTAGGCTGTCGTGTGTTTGATTCAGTGTTTTGCAGGGGGGCGGGTGAGGGGCGAGTGCGTATTTGTTTCTTGTTCTGGAGAAGGTGTGTTGTGTGTTTTTTGTCATTGTTTTGCAAGGGGGCGGGGTTGTTTGCTTGGTTCATCATTTTGAAGAGGGGAGATTGTGCATTTGTTTCTGGTGAGGACATTATCCATTCAGCAATATAATGCTACACCATACAAAATATATTCATTTTGCCACCATAATATGCAGTTTTATTCCATGCATAAATATACATATCCAGTATATAGTACTTTTTTTTAAAGTAATGGACAATCGCAAAATGATTACTAATCAAGTTATGTTCAAGCTATAAAATACAGCAGTTTAGTATCTGTTTAATAAAATGTAATTAAAAGGTAATTGTTATACAATATGGTGAACAGGTTCTTAAGCAGCTTGCAGCTCTGCTAAATGGTCAATGGACTGAGAGATATGGATTTTATTGATTTCCTCTCCACATTTTATAGGGCCTGTAGGTCTACCTGTAGGACTATGTTGTTTTTTTAACAGGTTGAAAATAATGAACATTTTTGCATGATACTTTATGAATTGGTACATGGCTGTATCACAGTTGTATAGTTTATAAAACAGCCTCACACAGTAATACTCGATATCAGGGGTGCGTCCCAATTAGTGTTGGGACGATAATAGAGTACTCAAGTGACTATGTCACGCTGGTTTTGGAAGTAAATTCCCCATTCATTTAGAGCATAGACTTTTACCTAAAGCTTACTTTACCATTTCTACTTTACCAAACCAATTCTACTGATTATATCTTACCGTCAATTTCCCGGATTGTTCAATATAACGCCCGTTCGCAAACTATGGACCAGCTTCAAGTATATTTAACGTTTCAGTATTTTCTTGTGATTATATCAGTGCTGGAACTGTTTAAAAACTCGATGTCCCATAATTCTCTCCGAACGTGCAGCCTTGTCTCCAGACTTGGTCATATAACGTTAGCCAGCAGTAGCACACAGCTCCATTTTTAAACACTTTTTTCTAATGTTAGCTAGCTAGCTTCAAGGACTAAAAGCTAGAATTGCTTTATGTGGTTAGCCTTAGCACATAAGCACTTAGTTTCTGACCTTGTTGGGCGGGCTTCTCTACTTAGCAAGCTAACGTCAGCTCATCTTCAGCTGCAGTACTCCCATCTGCCCAAGAATGTCCAGACAGACGAGATGATCATATCTTATTGGTCGAGAACCACCCGTGTGTTGCAGTACTGGATATGCAGTCTGTTAACGTGGACTACAAGTCAAAGTACAATGATTAATGCATTAATTTAAAAAATAAAAATTGGAACATGCGATATATGGTCTATATTCTTGTACCACACAGGCTAATCCAGGAACGTTTCGGCTCATTCTATGAGTCAGATTTAAAGAAATAGTCGATAGTCTCCGAAGCCCATTCTATTCTTCCAAAGGGAATTTACTTCCGAAACCACACTTCGCCCACGACTGACATACTCAATTGGGTACTCTATGAAATTTTGTGCCACGATAATTGTGTGAAAATTTATCACGATAATAGTTTTTGGACGATAATCACATTTTAAGCAAATTACCCCTTAAAATATATTTTTTAAATACCATGGACACATTTGAAATGTAAACAATTGTATTTAATGTTGAAAATACATTATGTTCTGTTCTCCCTACGATTGGTAGGTTGCATTTAACTACATTTCCCATGCACCCCTAACGTGACTGCTTGGTTCGCGCAAGAGATCATCGCGGATGACACCAAATACTATTATGGTCGCGTCTCTCATTTACTCCACTGTAGCAAGAGTGGTAAGTCTGCTTGAGCATCGCCCGGAGCAAAAAAAAATTACGGTGATCACGATAATAACGATAATGACGATAAAAACGTCATGTAAAAAAACGTTTTCGTCATTATTGTCGAAGACATTGTTGACGATAATATGTCTTTATCGATAATCGTGCCAACACTAGTCCCAATATTCTTCACTCTCCACCTCCTTTTCTCCACACCCCCACTACCACTCCTCTCCTCCCTGGAAGTATGCAAAACTACCTGAATGTTTCGAGTGCAAGTATTTGCATGTGCAGTATACAATGTACCTGACATTTGCGGTTTGTGTCGAGACATTAATTAATATGTAACCATTAATACGTAATAAAGATGTAATCAGCAACATTAGATTAAAACACAAAGATCGGTTTCCGGGGCACGGAGGAGACGAGGTAGTAGTGGAGGAAAGGAGGGTGCATTTTTCGAGTATTGGGATGCACCCCAGGTTGTCCAGAAAGCAGGGTGTACTCTTTCCAATGGAGGTGTTGATGCTTTTTACCTGAAGGGAAATGCGGTTCTTGTTAACAGCAGATTCATCTCCCAGGTGGCAACAGGCCAGCCCCCTGATTACAGAAAAACTAACAAGAGTTTACAAATACCACCTTGATTTGTTCAGCAGCATAGGCAGCAAAGCAACGCTGTTCATGATTAATTAACTTGATGTGCGCGGAGCAATTAGCTGTTTACAATCTCGAACGGGGGCTTGCAGATAACGGATGATGTATTGCGGAATTTCAACCGCCTTGAAGACCAGCTGGTTCCCCCTAATACAGGTATCCATCACAGGCTCGTTGTTCCGTGTGTGTGTGTGTGTGTGTGTGACAGGGCTTCGAGAAGCAACACACCCACTGGGTTTACGCTGCGGTGGGTTGACATTTCTGTATTGTGAGTTTGTTTTTATGTCTGTTCATGAGATGGGCCACTAATCTGTGAAAACAGAGAGTCTAAGAAAATTGAGTTTTGTTTTCTGAAAACAAAGTTGTTTAGCTGCGTAAAAAAGTTTGTGTATGAATATAATTTTCAAGTATTCTTGAGTATGCTAGAAAATAAGATAATCACAGAATACAGTAAATCTGTTCAAATTGTACACTATGTTATAGTGCATACCTTGTTTTTAACGCAACATAAATTGCTGCGGAACACAGTGATTCTGCCCTCGTTAGAAACGCCGCCAGCAACCATGTCCAAGCAGTCATGCACACCAATGTGATGTCCGTCTAAAGCTGGCCTCTGAATATTAATTTATGGACCGGGTTCAGGTCAAGGACATCAAGTTTGTGGAAGAGGCAAGGTTTTTAGGAGACTGTGTTTTTATCTGTCTGCAGCCAGAGCTTGTTCAGTTGAGTGTTTCATTGGGTCAATGTCAAAATTAACACAAGCAACCAAATTTAGCAGAGAAACTGTGGGTGGCAGTATAGTGCAATGGGTATTTGGGTAAGGATCTGGGCTTGTAACCAATAGGTTACAGGTTAGATTCTCGTGTACGAACACTGTCGCTGTGCCCCTGAGCGAGGTACCTAGCCTGCATTGCTTTGGTCCAGGTGTATATATGGATACCATGTAGAAGAGGAAGAACAAAACTGAAGTCATAGATATAGAACCATAGATATGACATATGTCATAGTTTTGCACAATTTTTGAGACCATACCCAGGTAAGATGGTGGCCAGTAACCATGGTTCTATTTCTATTAACCAATCATCAGCTATCTGGCTTCTGAGACCCAATTATGACATCATGGTGTAAGATGGCTGCCAAAGTGTTCCATTTCAGAATTCCAAATTACTATTACATTACATGACATGTCACATATATGGTTTTATATCTATGGCTGAAGTTGTATAAGTCACTCTGAATAAGTCTGCTAAATGCTGGTAATGTAATGTAACCCTAAGATTAGGTTTTTTTCTTAGATTTCACCTGGATGATTCATTCACTGGTGAAGCGCAAAGCGCACCACAAAGCCTTTTAACCGCGCACTGCCGTTTTCTCAATGCTCTGTCCGCCCGAGCAATTTACGATCACCCCGCACGTAGCCGTCTCGTTTTAAATCAAGTTCAATTGATTTATCAATGGACGAGAGCGACCTGCCACACAACTCTGCGTGGCACTGCATTTTCAATGCTAAATTCACTTAACAGCTTGATGATTGAGATCAGCTTGCACAGCTATTTTTCATTAAAGGCTAAATTCAGGTTATTATTCCATGAATAAGTATTATCACACCTTAGTGCCCTGAGAGTCAAATGTCGTGCAATGGATGAATCAAAGAATCAAAGAATCACACTGTTCTTGTATTATTTCTCCAAAAAAACAGCTTTTTGGACCAAACTCCAAATCTCTCACGGATGCTCATATGCTATTATTTCAGTTCATTCTTATTATAGTACTGGAGATCAGAATGATATACCGTGTATCTGTGCAGGTTTAGCACGCTTGACCTTCACAGAGACTCACGGTACAATGTGTGAGACAAGTAAAGTAATAAAAAGAGAGTTTACAAATCCTAACATAACGATTTTAAAATCCCACAGCAGGCCACAGCAATAAACCGGATTATACTACAATTCATAAACTCAATGTTTCATACAAAAACAACCGCATTCCTACCAAAACAAAAACAAAGCAGCTATAGTTCTCACACACAAACACAACACCTATGTGCCTAGCTTTAATACTGGTGACACACACACACCCTTTTTCTTTTTTTATGGGGGTTCATATGGGCAGAAATGTATAAAACATTAAGGCTATAATTATGGTTTATATCAACAGAGAGAAAGAGTGCAAGTAACTAAGATGTAGAGTCAAATCTCTGTGAGCTTTAGTAGAAACGAGTCAAGTATCACATCCGAATACACAATTGCAACATTCAGTTGACAAGCATACGGCTATGCAGTGGACAGCACGCCCGCAATCTGATGTTTTTTATTTTTGCCTCATAAGTCAAACTGTGTACACGTACAGTAGATGGATGGTCAGTGAGACTGAGCTCTTGTTAAGAGACTGCAGGTCTGTTCCCTCAATAATCACCTCGCCGAGCAATCACTTCACTAGCTTAAATAAGATGTGAAGTGCTGCTGTTGTTTTTTTCCTCCTCCTATTGGTATTCAAAGGTTTTTTGTTTTTTTGTTGTCAGGGAAAAGGTTCCCCCGAAATTGTGTCAATAATTTATTGCAATACATTATAGGAGAGGCCAGAGCCTTGACATCTTTGTCACGCGTTCAAGGTAGCCATGGTAATCACTGCCTACCTCCTGAAAAACAAGCATGCAAAGCACTTCTGCCAGTGTGTGTGTGTGTGCATACATATGTGTGTGTGTGTGTTAATGTTTTCCGTACTCTGAAATGAGTGAAGTCAGATGAAGGCAGCCACTCCCCCCTGTACACTTTAAAAAAAAACTGTATTTTTACAGTTAATTGTTTGTAAAGATTCACAGGATTTCACGGACAAAGTCATGCACAGAGTCACCCACAAAGCGACAGAATTTATATAGTTAAATAACGGGACTTATGCAGTTTTTTTCCATTCATTAAATGTTTTTTCACTGGCAACATTGCTGCTCTTTTTTATTTAGTTTATTTTTTTTTAACAGTGTATGTACCATGTCTACCCTGCACATCCGTCCTTACAATACAGTTGCTAATTATTTGCATGAATTTGAAAACAAATTTTTGTCATGGTTTTTGGTAGCCTTCTGTTATTTCAGCGGTCGTTCTTCCTTGGAGCGGCACAAGGGCGCTATTTATATTTTTTTCCGTCATACATTCCAGTTTTAATTAGTTCTATCCCGGTAATTATTCCCACGCGCCTGTTTTTGGTTTTCCGTGGGCTATTTAAACACGGTTCTTTTTTCTTCCGGTGCTTCGATATTGTCAATGCCATTTGACATTGAAACTGGTAAGGTATAGGATTATGAAGCGACCACTTCACTTTTAAGCTTGCTTTTTAGCTGCATTAGAGTGTTCCTGAGTTGGATTTTGTTTTCTCTGCTGCGCTAGCTGTCCTTCATTCTGGTTTTCGCTTCTGTTTTCTTTGAGACAGATTGCCTTTATTTACTCTCTTTGCTTACCTCTCTAGTGCTCTCCCGTATTGAGAGTGAGAGGCTTCTTTCCTTTTTTTTCTGCTTCTCGTTAGTTTATTTATACCTCTGTTTAAATCGCTTTCTCTTATTGAGAGCGAGAGGTATTCTTATTTTACTCGGATCTCGAGTTTGCCCTTTTTTGGGTTGTTCTTATTTTGTTACGCCCCAGATGCAGAGACCCAATAGCAGACAAGGATTAGGCAAGAACAAGGTTTATTTCAAGTCCAGGGTCAAAAGCCAGGAGATCAGATATCGAGACAATACAAAAACAGAAGGCAATAGAGTAGTCAGGAGTCCAAAAATCGAAAAACCGGGGAAGCACAGGCAGAGGTACAAAAACGGCAGGCAAAGGCAAAGTCGAAAAACAAGCAAACAGTCGAAACCAAAAAGCAATAAGGCAAACAAACAGAATCACAAGGCTAAATCGAGGTCATACGGAAAGGGTGTCTCAGGTATATCAATAAATCTCTGGCTTTATAATCGCAGGCTCAGGAAATAAGGGTAACGTTCTGACGGGGAACAAACAGATTTGTGGGTCTTATATACACAGAGGAAAGGGAGGAGTAACAAACGACGTGAGGTTAACACATTAGTAACAATGATTCAATCACGCGAACATCACAAAAACATGGAAGGGACTCGGAAACATGTATAGCAAACAATGGGCTCGAAGAAGAGCGGAGTGTGCTCAGTAATCACGAGAGGTGAAGTCTACATACAAACAGCTGGAGCGATTTACAGAGATAGCGGAAAAACTGGTTAGCTGTTAGTATCTAACTATAAGACAGACAGTTAGTCGTTAGTAAACATTTATGTTAATTGGTTTAGTAAGTGCACTTAATTAATAAAGCACCCGAGTGATTGTTAGCGCGAGTTAGTAATCTATACAATTATACGTAAAGGAAATCAGGAAGTAACAGAAAACGAAACTACGGAAATACAGTGTTAACCCTCGGAAAATCCCGAAGTCACCCAAACAGTGCATACACGAGACAGGGGAAAACAAACACACGAATGCGACTCGGACAACCCACTAACAGAGGGGAATGCAATAATGAATGATAAACAATAATACAAACAGACAGAGATAAGTACAGAACATAACATATTTGGCTTATGCCGGGAGTGTTTTCCCATTCTTTATTTTTTGTGTCTATTTCCCTCTCCTTGTGTGGATCTGTCCGCTTTAGTGGTCTAACACAACGGTGTACACTTTTAGATTTCTTGGCTGTCGCGCCTGGTTCTCCAAACATGACACTCCCCTTACAATTTAGCTTAGTTATCTTCCTTCCTTTGAAGATCACAGCAAAAAAAATCCATTATTTTCATTCAATTTCAACCATTTCTAAGATTAGCACATACACATGTCAGATTTGGGTTAAAGTTGAGCCTGGCTGAGAGGCACTATGCAGTAGACTGTTTGACTGATCTCAGTGGAATCTTTCTTTGATTCGCTCGTCACCCTCAGAAGGTCTTATTGATAGTGACACAGGTATCGGGGGAAAGGTGCGCTGCTCACCGTTGTTAGCGCAGGCTGTCAGCGGCTCGGACGTCTCGCCCATTTCACGCCGACAGCCGTTTCTTTCCATGAGGACGGGGAGGAAAATACCCAGAATTCAGTGCAATCCCAACTGCAGGTTGTTCGCTGTAACAGTGCTGTAGGCCTGTGTGCCTGTGTAATTATTATTCAGAACATTTGAGATGTGTGCTCTCGCCGTTAATAAACCTGTGGTGCTGCAAATGAGAGGGACGCGTCTCGCTCACTCCCCAGCACTGAAAAGGGCAGAGTAAACACTGCCCATAGAGTATCAGCACCTCCTGCAGAAGAGGGGGCATGGCCCTGGTCAGGATGCAGTCGGGGTACCATCGTTTGATTCCCCAGCTGAAGTGACTGACACTCAAAACACCTTTCAGCTCATGACTCATCCATGTTTCAAGTGATATTTCTTTCTTTTTTTTGGTGGAAAACTTCCAGTCAGACAACTTCTGCAGTCACATTTTCTTGTTCCTGTTATGTTTTATCTTCACCGCACACGGCGGTTAAATTCTCGATGTGTTTCTGTGCTGCGCTATAATTTTAAAAGCAGCAAAGTGGTAGGAGACAAAAAAAAGAAGCACTTTCTTTACAATACTGGATCAGTAGCCTTGGCAAAAAAAAATAAAAAAAAAATATATATATATATATATATTCAGACTGCATAGGTTCTGCTTCTTGGTCGCGATAGAGAGTCTTGTTAAGCGGAAGCTAATGACAGTACGGATCTTGGAAACAGATTAGAACTAAGAGCTGCTGCAATGCAGGTGCTCTGAGCCAGTAATCTAGGGCACTCTCCCCACAGGTCTAAATGCACTGATTGTGAAAGGGTGGTGCTAAATTGAAGGAAGCGGCTCTGCTTTTCAGACGAGGTTAAGACGTAACCATGGGCGCGAACAGAAAAAAAAAGAAAGGCCAGAACCTGTGTTCTGGATGCCAGGAGTGAAGCGGGGGAAACGATAACAACCGACAACTCAGATCTTGAAAAATGACATCAATCTCGGCAACAGAAATAAAACTTCCACGGAGGCCGAGTCACCCCACAACACCGTATATTCACTCAGTCGCTAGTCACCCCACAACACCGTATATTCACTCAGTCGCTAGTCACCCCACAACACCGTATATTCACTCAGTCGCTAGTCACCCCACAACACCGTATATTCACTCAGTCGCTAGTCACCCCACAACACCGTATATTCACTCAGTCGCTAGTCACCCCACAACACCGTATATTCACTCAGTCGCTAGTCACCCCACAACACCGTATATTCACTCAGTCGCTAGTCACCCCACAACACCGTATATTCACTCAGTCGCTAGTCACCCCACAACACCGTATATTCACTCAGTCGCTAGTCACCCCACAACACCGTATATTCACTCAGTCGCTAGTCACCCCACAACACCGTATATTCACTCAGTCGCTAGTCACCCCACAACACCGTATATTCACTCAGTCGCTAGTCACCCCACAACACCGTATATTCACTCAGTCGCTAGTCACCCCACAACACCGTATATTCACTCAGTCGCTAGTCACCCCACAACACCGTATATTCACTCAGTCGCTAGTCACCCCACAACACCGTATATTCACTCAGTCGCTAGTCACCCCACAACACCGTATATTCACTCAGTCGCTAGTCACCCCACAACACCGTATATTCACTCGGTCGCTCTCCACATTATTACCCTTCTTAACAGCCAGCCCCTTTTACTGACACAGGTGAAGTATCTTGCTCAAGGGAATACATTTTGTGCCCTAGTCGGGAGTTGAATCCACGGCGTTCCGCCACAGGGGATCTTCCCCAAACACCGCTCAACCCTTCCTTACGATAACAACACCTCTAAGCTCTCATTTCGAACCCTTAACCCAGGGAAGTGGACCGCCTGTGGACAGGGATACGGCCCACACATTTGTTTTCTGCATGCTTTACAACTGAGAAGTCTTTCCCCCCGTATAATACTCAAGACAAGATAAGATGACACAAAACTCAATTAGCATATAAAGATATAAAAAAATAGCAAAAATATGAATAATTATTTTCAGCTCATTAACGATCTTCGGTGATAATCGTAGACATTAAATAGAGCTCTCATCAACGCAGACATGATGGTTTTCCATTTGGATACGCATGAAAAAAAAACATGGAATATTTGGGACCCACTGTCGGAGCAGAGCACTCAGACTCGTCTGTGAGAAAATATGACTATAGGTTGTTTTAAATAATTGATCTATTTGTGGGAACAGCTGCGAAAGACAGCGTGTGTGCACCGCAGTCCACTTAGACAGAATTTCCAGCTTTTATCTGATCAGACGAGGGGACTGCTGGAATGTCATTGAGAGCCGCTGCCGCAAATAAAATCTGACAAGCAAAAAAAAAAAGAGAGACCGGCTGAAAGCCCTGTTGTTCAATTCAAAGGAATCTTGTGTGCGACCGTTTAGAAATCCATTTAAAATCCACTCCACGGGAGTATTCACGGAGGGCACGGTTGCCAGACTGAATTTCGATGCAAGATCATCTCTCTTCTCTGATCTAAAGGACTTTTAAAATGGCTTTTTGTTGTGGGAAGCGGTCCAGAACCGGACCGGGGGAAGTTGGCGGAAAAAGGCAGCGCTGTTAAATAAATGCTTGGAACGGCCGCCGATGTTACAGATCCTTCTGCTCCCTCCGATCAGAGATTTCTCCATTAGCGGGAACCGTGACGGTGTTCACTTTTTAACTGAAAGGCTGTGAACTCAATGCGCCGCCATTAAAAGATGATAAAAATTATGAAATGCCACGGACGGTGTGATGGATGACGGAGAAGCAGCGGACAAGCTGTTATGTGCGTTTTATACGGTTCTTTTCAAACGAGGGTCAAAATAAATACAAATGCACATAAAAACAACATTACAAATGAATAACGATAATGTATCAAAACAAAATTAGGGGAAATAGATTTGCAACAAATGTTGGTTTAAAAACTTTTTAGCAACAAAGTAGAAATGGCCAGAGCAGCCCTGATTGAGCGAGATATGGTACAGTTGCCGAACTACGCAAACAAAGACATTTGATTGCCTAACAGCCTTTGTAAAGAAAGAAAGAAAATTCTAAAACTAGGCCCAAAATAGGCATTGCTGCTGACTGGAGGGTTTGTGGAGACAATCTGAGCAGGCAGTTATGTTCATGAGATCTCTACTAAAATAGTGTGCTTAACTAGCCTGACAAGGGCACTGAGCTACTCCAAGGCTGATTATTAATTGACCTCAGCAATGCATGATGCGATGTGTAGTTCCTTATGCCTTGTGCATGGCTGCATGTCCATGGTTTTAGTAAGCAGCAGGAACCACAATTACACTTGTAGAAAAAAGCACATCCATTTGAGTAAAGCGGATACTGGTAGTTTGCAGAGCTCCCGGCTCCCGGCCCCTGCTTTTGACCTTGCAAATAATACGCTGGCACCCGGAGCCTCTCTAATAAACAGACGCAATATAACAAGATGTGTTTTTTCTCTCTCTCTCTCTCTCTGGTGATAATAACACTTTTGGTTTTGTTTAGGCTGCCGGCTTTAACGCCGTTTTCTCATTTCACATGCGGTGCCGTAACAGTATTACCGAGTTGGCGCACGGCACCCTGACATTAACGCTGTTAGAATAACTTTTTCCCGAAGTAGGCTGGAGAAGGAGTGACGTAACTACTGTAGCTGCGTAATCGCAAACGAAGGGGGCAGAGAGATTAATCAGCCAGAGTATCTGCTCGAAATGTCAAAAGTTGCATCCTGCAGGCAGAGACAGCAAGGGACCACATGCAGGTATGAGCTCACTTCGCCCGTACCCTGAGATAGCTTAAAAACAGGCCGCAGCAGAGCGCTTGACTGCTGGCACACCCGTACACACAAGCTGGGCGGGTTATTCAAGTGAAGAGAGAAAGGGAAAAATGCGGTGTGCGGGAGAGATAGGCCTCCATCTGACGTGAGATCCATCGCTCTTGTGTGTTCCAGCGATGCGAACCGCTGTGCCGTGCCAGTGAAGCCAATTTGGACTTGATTCTGAGCCCTCAGCTGCCCCCCTGGGTCTGGCTGTAAGGTCCGGCGCTGTTACACTCCGTCAGCCGCTATAATTAGTGTGAGCAGCCAACCGCGGACACAGACCGCGCCCCGCTCAATTACAAGTGACATTCTGCAGAGGCGGGGGGGGACACACATCGCGTTTTGGGTGGGGGGGGGGCGAAAAGGGGCGTCAGGCCCTGAAACGGCCGGCACCCCCCAAAACGCGATGTGTGTCAGAGAGGGAGTCAGAGAGCGGGCATCTGCTCACAGGAGCGTATCAAAAGACTGGCATCTCCGCCCACGCGCGGCCTGAATTCTTAGCAGTTCCAGAGCGTGACTCTCTCTCGTCTACGTAACAATCGAACTCCGCCGCTCCCCAGCCGCGCCGTCGCTAAGACGCACCTTGCCTCGGAGGCACCTGCGACTGACTGGACAGCGTTCGAAAACGACGCCGCATTCCGGGCGCATGACATCCGCGCGCGAACGGGGAATGTTGCGACGACGGACTGCGTTCCTACGCGTCACTTCCTGTCGCAGCCGTCGCCAGCATTTCACCAGAGAAAAAGAAAGGCAAACGATAAAGCATTAAAAGACACACGGGCACGAAGCTCATCATTGGCTTATTTCACTCTGACTGTGAAAAGCCTCCCCCGTCATACTTTTGTTACCGCATCGCGTCACACTCGCGGCCCTTTGAAGTGAGACGGCGTAGGTAATAAATAAAACCGGCCTGTCAGCTCGGATTCCTCTGGCTTTAACCGGGATGCTGCGTGAAGCTAAAAGCCTCTATGGAGCAGACCCAGATCCCCGCATGATAAACTGTGCATCAGGCTCTCAGACACCAGAATGAATTGGCTGCGTAGTGCAGGGAACGCTCTCGACTAATTCACACAAGAGGTCAGTCCTGGCCGCGTAAAATAGGGCCACGCAAGAGAGGCGGGCAGCGAGTGAGGTCATCGCCAGGAAAACACCCCCGTCTTCCTCTCATGTACCAGCCTCGTCTTCCTCTCTCGCGAAAAAGCCCCATCTTTCCTCTCTCATGGAATAGCCTTGTCTTCTTCCGTCTCGCACCTGAGTGGCTCAGTCAGTAAAGGCTCTAGTCAGGGCCTAATAAAGGCTTTAGTCTGGGCCTAGTGCAGGCTGACTGCTTGAGTCTAGTTCAAACCTTACCTCACAAGCCAGCTATGATAGCATAATAGGTAGGGAGCTGGACTTGCAACTCCAAAGTCATGAGTTCAATTCTCAGGTGCAACACTTTTGTTGCACCCTTGAGTTAAGGTACTTATCCATGCATAAAGCAGTGGTCCCCAACCCTGTTACTGGAGATCTGTTTGCTTTCACTCCAACCCTAACAAAGCACACCTGATTCAACAGCTAGGGATCTCATTGAGCTGCTAATTAGTTGAATCAGGTGTGCCAAAATAGGATTGAAATTGGCGACCACTGCCATAAAGGGATACTGTGTTTATAAAAAAAGAAAATAATGTTTGTAAGTTGCAACTCCAAAGAGGTTGTGAGTTAAATTCCCAGGTGTGGCTCTTCTGTTGTACCCTTGAGCAAAGGTATTTATCCTAAATTGCTTCAGTATATATATCCAGCTGTATAAAGAGATAATGTTGGTTTTTTTTTGTTTTTTTTAAAGGTTTTACGTTGCTATGGATAAGCGCCTCTGCTAAATGGCGGTAATTTACTGTAATCTAATTCACTCCTGGCTCTCAAGCTTTGTAAAAACATGCTGGGATTACGCAAACAAAGCAATGGGAAGCGGTCGACTCACCACCGTTCTCTAATGCTGTTCTTCCCTGTTCTAAATTAAGCAATTTTCTTTTCCATTTATCTGGTCAAAATCACACCCTTCCTTGAGCAATTCATGTAATTTATTCTTGCATAAAGCAACTAATATTAAATTCATTCAGCTGTCCTGGACATATGATGATGAATCCATCGGTGACTTATGGACAAACACCACAGCGGCGTGGATTTAATGCCCTCCCGGAGACCGTAAAACACTTTCTCTGCAATTAAACTAATCGCTGTGATGGAACCCTGCACTTGAAACAAAAGAATTTGCCAAAAATAATTTAAGAATTTATACACAGGCTCCTATCTGTCTATGCAAATTGAGTTTTTTTTGTTTTTTTTATCCCTCCAGTTGGGAATTTCTTTGAAATATTTTGATCTAAAGACTAACGGCCCATGTTGAGCCTAATCAAGTTCAGCTGAGACTTTATTTCCTCGTTAATGAGTGCAGAGACGGCGTGAGACAGGAGCTGGGTTACGCCGTGTAACAGGCGACAGTTGACCAAGCACAGAACTCTCAGCTAATGGGGCTGACGGAATGTTCCCAAAGAAGCTAAAGAACAAAAAACAACTACAGGAAAAAAAACAAAATGGCTGAATCGCGCCGGGGATGCGCACTGGTAGGCGATGAATCAACCGGAGAGCGTCCTTCACCCAGCCTTCCTCTAACGCAAGGGCACAGATGTCCCTCGCGCAACAATGGCCAGTCCTCGTCCCAAAGAATCCCATCCAGCAGGTCCTCCAGCACTCTATAAATAGCCAGTAATCTCAGAACATGTGGGCGGGGCTAGTGGGAAGAGGGTTACAGAGTAAAATCTTTACCAACGTATTCAATATATTCGAGGAATTAAATGTTTAAGTGTTAAGGTATTTAAAAGGGTAAATTCATGAGACATCTTGAATAGGCTGTGCCTCACCTGTGCCGTCATAGCTATTCATATTTAAATAAAACTCTTTATTTGTATGTAGGTCACGTTCATCCTCGAGGCGCTCTTGAATCCAGCCATTCAGGTTAAGTGCCTCGCTCATGGGTACAAGGTCAGTGCACCACCTGGGGTTCAAACCCGTGACCTTCTGGCCGCGGGTCTGCCTCCCTGGGCGCTTGGTCTGAAAGATCGCCACGTCGCCGCTGATTGGCCCTCTTCTTTGGGAGGTGCGCCTCTGGGACGGGAGCCGAAGGACGTCGTCTGCCTTTCAATGAACCTCGGCGTTCCCCGTCCCCCTGCGTCAGGCGCTGTGAGGTCTGCTGTGCCTCGCGACAGCCGGAACTTTCCGGGAAATGTGAACGAGAGCTTCACCAGACGGAAAAACCGCAGTTATGCACCAATCGTTAAGCCTAGTGGGTATACCAGGTAAAGCTTTCCTGGGCACTAGTGGGTTCAGTTTGGGGGGGGTGGGGGGGGGCACCTAGAGGGGAGGCGTGTAGGTTGTGTGGGGGGGCATACATTTTTCCCTGTATAAATAATTTCTAGATCCGTCCCTGAGCCTAATCCAAAAAAACATTAAATGCTACGTCGTACATTTTGTTACATCGGTTACAAAGCCGATGTATTTCACTCATCAGAATACATGCGAGTATCACACAGATCGATAATAGACACCGTTTTATTACAAACCCAGAACCCCAGGGCAACGCACGTACAGAGGCTCCCAACAGAGAGCCGTTTCCATCTGGCTGCCTCTCTTGAAACTGCCTTTTGGACGGTGCCCGTCCTCTTTCAGGAAAAATTGTTATGCCAGCCGTGTCTACGGCTAGAATTAACAAGGCTAAGAAGCAGTACATTAAAGGCCTGGGCGGCAGCAGAAATGGGCAAGCTAATTAAAACGGCTTGATAACTCAATTGAGTATTGATTGTGTATGGTTTTTCTTCCGGCTGATTTGCGTGACTCATCTTAATGCTGTTTTTTTGGTGGAGGTGGGGGAGGAAGGCGTTATAGATGAAAATGTGGTGATGTTATTGTTAATACATTGACTGGAAATCAATAAAAGGCCAATCCCTTGCAAAAAAAACTAATGTGGATTCCTTTTTGCAAGGCAAAGACGGTAATTTTTTTAATGGTATCCATCCACAAAGATAAGGTAATGACAGCAAAATTAGACGGAAATTAAGTTTATAGTTAATCCTCACACATAAGCACTTCTCGTGGTGGGAAGCCACTGTTAGAGTGTGAACAGAATTGATCCATAACCTGCTTATTTCTGGTCAGGGTGGCAGGGGATTAGAGCCTACCCCCTGGACAGGTCGCCAATCCATCTCAGGGCATGCACACCGTTCACTCACACACTCACACACTCATACCTACATTCAATTTATAGTCTCCAATTACCCTAACCTGCATGTCTTTGGACTGTGGGAGGAAACTGGTTTGGACACGGGGAGAACATGCAAACTCCACACAGAAAGGCCCTCGGCCGGTATTCAAACCACAACCTTTTTGCTGAGAGATGACAAAATGAAATATCAAGAAAAAATTCTATATATACTTATATTTGTATTGTATATCGTTCTTATTTTGTGGAAAAAAAAGTAGGTAGCTTTTTGGTTCAAATGTGAATAACAGGATAGCAGCTACATGACTAACTAGCTAACTGCCCATTTCTCACTGCATTGCATTGTTACTGTGGGGGTGTTATGTCATGTAGGCTATGTAGGCAACACAGGCAGCCTTTTATGAGAGGTGCAGCCTATAGGGGTTTTATTGAGGTTCCGATACAGACAGGACAAGTTGGACGTCCATATGCGCAACCACTCCAACAGACACTAATGCCCTCCTCACTTGGTATAGCCTTTTATTATTTTTTTTAATTATTTGTTATTTCCGTAATCATTTGTATTTATCAGCAAACTTAAGTAATTCAAGGGATTTGATTAAAATAATGCCTTGCATTTATATAGCGCCTTTTTCACCAGCCGGCGACTCAAATCGCTTTACAATGATGAGGGGGAAACTCGCCTCTACCACCACCAATGTGTAGCACCCACCTGGGTGATGCAATGGCAGCCATTTTTCGCCAGAATGCTCACCACACCTCAGCTGAGGTGGAAATTAAACTGGGGGATGATTAGGTGGCAGATTGAAAGAGCCAGGTTGTGAATTTAGCCAAGGCACCGGGGAAACCCCTACTCTTTACGATAAGTGTCACGGGATCTTTAATGACCACAGTGAGTCAGGACCTCGGTTTAACATCTCATCCGAAAGACGGCATCTCTTACAGCACAGTGTCCCCATCACTGCACTGGGGCATTGGGGTTTATTTGACCAGAGGGAAGATTGCTCCCTACTGGCCCACCAGCACAACCAATGCTTGAGAGTATACAGGTGAAAGTACAAAACTACACTGCATACTTTGTGAGGTCCACTGTTGCACACTTTGTGAGGTCCACTGTTGCATACTTTGTGAGGTCCACTGTTGCATACTTTGTGAGGTCTACTGTTGTCTATTTTGTGAGGTCCACTGTTGCATACTTTGTGAGGTCCACTGTTGTCTATTTTGTGAGGTCCACTGTTGCATACTTTGTGAGGTCCACTGTTGCCCACTTTGTGAGGTCCACTGTTGCCTATTTTGTGAGGTCCACTGTTGCACACTTTGTGAGGTCCACTGTTGCACACTTTGTGAGGTCCACTGTTGCACACTTTGTGAGGTCCACTGTTGCACACTTTGTGAGGTCCACTGTTGTCTATTTTGTGAGGTCCACTGTTGCACACTTTGTGAGGTCCGCTGTTGCACACTTTGTGAGGTCCACTGTTGCACACTGTCAGGGCACCTGGTGCATCCCCTAAAACAAAATCTAGGGGTAAACACTGTTCTGGGTTTAAATATCTAAACAATGGATTCCTAAAGTGTGGGCTGAGACCATTTGTGTGGTTAAGGATCATCACAAGACTCTTTTTAAACCCTTCTACACTTACACACTTTCCTAGCCAAACATGTTAACCCTTGCAAAAGTAAGATGGTACGCAAGGTTGTTTTGACATATTTTAAATATATTTCCGTTTCATACTGGGAAAATAGGCTACGTTTGGTAACTTTGGTTGCATTTTAACAGAGCGACTGAGCGAGTTGCAAAAAATGTATTCTCTCATTTAATTGATTGAGAGCTTGGAATTTTTCGGAATTACTGATCTGGATGATCGCTTCATTGCTTACCTCTTCAAAATGAGAGACAGTAAAATATGTCCTTTAAAAAAAACTGTTTAGAATTATTCCCGCAACTGGATTTATTTTGTTTTCTGTACTTAATTCGAGCGGGAAACTGACAGGCTCGCTTTATGGAAAGCGTGTGCGACTGCGCATTGAAGGGAATGACTGGCGCCTCATTAGCTGGAGAGTGTGCGTCGAGGGTGACGCCGGGCGTGTGAATAATGAAAGAGGCGAAGGAACGGCGATCGCATGTTCAGGGTTGTACAGAAACTGTGTGATCGCAGTCCCCCAATCCTCAGAAATAAGCCCACGGTAAACACAACACGGGTACGGATGAGCAGCGAGTGAGCGAGCGATGAGTGAACACGCTCCGCAGGCCAACGCAGTAGCAGCATTTCGCTGCCGTTCCTCTCTGGAGACCGGCCAGACGTGAGACGAATCCACATCTTTGACATTTAAACCACCTTTTGGTCCGAAGGTGAGTGACAGTGGGAATTGACCAATTAGGAGTTGCTGTAGAGATGTGGATTGGAGACTTAAATACTGGAGAAAACAACAGATATTGTGCCTAATCTCCCGAACGTGCCTGGGGATGTTCGAGCACACACGGGCTTGCATTGTGCCCATTATAACAGTACAACGTTACAGACCATGATTTACATTAAAGAAACGGGAGTTAGATGGAAAGTTACATTTCCGGCCATAAGCCTCTTACCTGATTTCCCTTGGGATCAGCTAGCATGGCATCTTGGCTAATGAGATGAGCTGGCACCATCCCAGATCGCCATTTAGCGCAAACCACAATCCCACTCAATTCCAACAGAGGACACTCATTATGTAAAACCCTTTATTGTAGCCACATTGTATATTATAATTTAATACAAATCCCATGCTTATCACACTAAAATCACGAACACACTAATATAGCGTACAAAATGTTAAGGTAGTGCCCAGAATAGATTGACAAATGAACACACGGACAATGGCTAGATGCTTAGTTGTGGAGTCTTAAATTGATGAAATAGCCTGCTGAAGTCTATTGATCTGTTGTTTCTCTCCACTTGAACTGCACTGAGGTAGTCAGATGTAAGCACATTTATGCTATATTTAAAATAGCCAGCTAGATGACCTCTTTCCTTTTAAAATAAATTTTGTTAAGGCTTTTCCAGCTTTATTGGACAGCGCAGTGTAGAGAGAGAGGTAGAAAGGGGAGCGAGAGAGAGGGAGAGACATGCAACAGAGATCGCACGGCCGGATTCGAACCGCCAACGTCACGGCTCGCAGCACATATGGACAGTGCTCTACAGGCAATACCACGAGACACACAACACCTCCACAGGAAATTGGAGATGGCTAAGGCACACTGTGAGATTTAGTACTGCTTCCCAGGTGGAAATTCACAGGACGAGGTAATAATTATACAGCCGGAGCCATAGATCCTTCTCATTAGCATATAAAACAGGACAGCCATTTTAGCTGAAAAACTTCAACCTGTTTAACTTAGGAAACTTTAAAGTGTTCAAGAACTGTTTGCAGGCGATCGTTACCTGTTCCTTTCAACACATCTCATAACAAACCAGTAACCCGTGAATTAAAACCCCTTCACCTGTAAGCAGGTTGTTTGGGGATGGTTTGCTTGGATTTTTTTTTTTTGTGGGATCTTTTTTGTCTGAAGTATTTGCTTGCTGGCAGAGATACTTTGGGACCAGCGGCATCAGCATTTTGCCCACAGGGTATCCCGCAGGTTGAGACAGGTCTGTCCCGGGTCTGTCCCGGGACGTTTGTATAGCTCAGGGGGATACTCAAGTCTGGCCCACGATGCCAGCATTCCTGCTGGTTTTATTTTCTACCTGATAATTAGTTTATTGATCGATTAATTCCAATGATCAGCCATAAATTGAACTCACCTGGTGTTCCCAGGTTTAAGTCAGACCTGATTAGAGGTGAAGAATGAAATCCCCACAGGCCAGATTTGAGTATCCCTGGTACAGCTTTAGGGAACAACTTAGTAAGGAGGAATATTTTCATTTTTAAGTATTAATTTTTGAGTCCGATTCTTTTTTTTTTGGCCAACAGCATGTAGTGTGTGAGAGAGGGCAGCAGGGCTATTAATAGCAGTATTAATATAATCGAAGTATTAATAACTGGACTGTCAGAGCTGTGTGCTGCTGCCTTTGCTGATCTAATAAAAAGTTGCTCACCTCCAGGCTACACCCATATAGATTTTTATAGTGTATTTAATTACCTTTTTTGCAAAAAAAAAAAGAATGATCGCTGAAGTGTATATTACGGGATCAAGGTTTAGCCTCAGAAAAACAATTACAGCAGGCTCATTCATCCGCCGTCCTGCTCTAGGCTCAGTGCCCCATCACTGCTGCAGACACACACGTGCACACACTCGCACGCTCGCGCACACACTCGTACGCACGCTCGCACACACACTCGTACGCACGCTCGCGCACACACTCGTACGCACGCTCGCGCACACACTCGTACGCACGCTCGCACACACTCCCACCCGTAGCACACTAAAAAAACTTAATATATGTGCGCTCTGTTCATAGCCTTGTAAAGGACTGAATAGGCAGCCTTCAGGGGCTTTCAACCTCTTTGCCGGCTTCTTTCACGCCATTTTGTGGGGAGATTTATCGCCATTACTGAGGGGGGAAACGCAGTGGAGTCAGACCCTTGTGCTCCATCAAGAAGCGAACGGGCTTCCTGCTTACAAGTCACAGGTCAGAGCTGAAAACAACACACTACAATACGACCATAAAATGACGTTGTAATGCCGATACAATTCACATTCAGATTAATGGGATTGACTGTGACATGAGCTGGCTGCATTCTTTTATAAAGATATAAAAATAAACGTATTTTACGTAGACAAGCCCATTGTGCCAAGAGAATCGGATTCTGCAGTTTGTTCCTGAGTAAAATAGCCCTGTGGGGCTATGTTATTTTATTATTAAAATAACCCCATTGAGGCTCACAGACGTTCAGGTTGGAGGCCATGCATGAACATCAGTCACCACCACGATGCTGGGATGATTTACGTGTGTGTGTTTGTCTGCAGTATCTTGCCTTCACTGCGTTTGCATAAAGACCGTGGAGATGGAATGAGAAGCTGCAAACGGTATCTGTCAAACGGCATAATGGCAGTTATTCGGCTGCGTCTCAAATGGTCCACGAGTGACCTATACGGTGGACTAACAAGGGTGTCAGCCATTTGCCAGTAATTGGTAGACACCCTAGGTATTGCACTATAAGGAACTAGAGGACCACTTGAGACATAGTTTTTAACTCTGGTGTGGGTGCAGGTTTTTGATTTAGCCCAGCACTACGACACCTGATTCAACTAATTAACGAACCTTAGTCTTCAGTCAAGACCTTGGAATTTGAGTCAACTTCGTCAAAAAGATCCTTGTGCTCCATCAAGAAGCAAACGGGCTTCCTGCTTACAAGTCACAGGTCAGAGCTGAAAACAACACACTACAATACGACCATAAAATGACGTTGTAATGCCGATACAATTCACATTCAGATTAATGGGTTTTGAGTGTGAACCCTTTTCTCACAAATGGGGGCACTAAAAATCCCAGGATGAAACCCTTATTTTTGGGGTTTTGTTGAGGGGATTTAGAAGCACACTCATCTGCAGAACTCTGCACTCATCCGACAATTTCAGGAAGTAACCCGGAAGTAAAAACAAAAACTTGTTGTACAAGACATTTAGGGTTCATTCCAATCGCTTATTTTCACTCCTTGCATCCTTTCCTTGGGTCCTTTCTTCGCTCCTTAGCTCCGCCCAATGGAGGACGCGAGGAAAGGATGCAAAGATCAGATAAGAGAATGAAGGAATCGAGGCAACATGCATTAGGCAAATGGAACGTCATTGCTCAATCAAGCGTCAGCGTCATATTGTGCTTATGTGCTTAACTATAATGCTTTTTAGCCTCTTTTTCATGAATAAATGTGTTTTTTGTTAGTTATAAAGAACGAGTGTCATTATGGATTAGCGCTTTATAATAAATGGAAAGGAATGGTACAATTGCATTTGTGTAGGAGTGTGCCTGCGACGTGGCAGATGTGGAGAGTGGTGGATCATTTATACACATCATGCGTTCTGAGAAAAGGCTTCCGCAAAGGCTACACTCGTGTTTCCTCACTGAAGCATCCTCCGGGAGCCTCCTTGTTCCCCACTCCTCGCTCTGCCGTGGAGCATTGAGCGGTTTGTATTGTCCTTAAAGATGGCGAACCTGGATCGATTTCCGGGTCAGGCGAGGAACAAGGAGAAGAGGATGGATAAAATAAGTGATTGGAATCCACCCAGAGTGTACATGCATGTCCGGCCCGTTTCGGATAAGATTGGACACCCCTGCTTCAGCCGATGTCATGTTCTTATGCGGTTTGGGACAGGGCATTTTTAGCCATATCATGTAGCCCACCAGGGCTCTGTGTTCACTTGCGTGTGTAAATGTGTTTGGAACGTGTTTAAATTCTAAATCACATTAACAACAAGGTTCTACAGTAGAGCAGCAGAAACGGCAGGTTTTGAATAATTTTTCATAATTATAATTAAACAATGCAAGCAGACATGATAACTAAGCGATTGTGATTCCTCACTGAGAGTCACTTAATTTAACATGCGGGGAGTTTTCACGTTAGAATATCGTTAGCGTGTCCGTGATGCGCATGAATACCCTCGCGTTTGTGACATCTTTAGCGTGTCCGTGATGCGCATGAATACCCTCGCGTTTGTGACATCTTTAGCGTGTCCGTGATGCGCATGAATACCCTCGGGTTTGTGGGGCTGCCAGATTTGCCGCCGCAGCCATTCTGTCAACCTTTGACCTTTGGGCGAAGGGCGTTCGTTTGTCTGTCCTCTTACACCCCGAGGTCAGGGGGCTTTCGGGCCCGTGTTCTGTGATGGGACACAGCGTGTTCTGTGTTGGGACGTTGCATGTCGTGTGTTGGGACGCTGTATGTTGTGTGTTGGGACGCTGTATGTTGTGTGTTGGGATGCTGTATGTTGTGTGTTGGGACGCTGTATGTTGTGTGTTGGGATGTTGTGTGTTGGGATGTTGCGTCGTGTGTTGGGATGCTGCATGTTGTGTGTTGGGACGTTGCATGTTGTGTGTTGGGATGCTGTATGTTGTGTGTTGGGACGTTGTGTGTTGGGAAGCTGTATGTTGTGTGTTGGGATGCTGTATGTTGTGTGTTGGGACGTTGTGTGTTGGGAAGCTGTATGTTGTGTGTTGGGATGCTGTATGTTGTGTGTTGGGACGCTGTATGTTGTGTGTTGGGACGCTGTATGTTGTGTGTTGGGACGCTGTATGTTGTGTGTTGGGACGCTGTATGTTGTGTGTTGGGACGCTGTATGTTGTGTGTTGGGACGCTGTATGTTGTGTGTTGGGATGCTGTATGTTGTGTGTTGGGACGTTGTGTGTTGGGAAGCTGTATGTTGTGTGTTGGGACGCTGTATGTTGTGTGTTGGGATGCTGTATGTTGTATGTTGAGACGCTGTATGTTGTGTGTTGGGACGTTGCATGTTGTATGTTGGGACGCTGCATGTTGTATGGTGGGACGCTGCATGTTGTATGTTGGGACGCTGCATGTTGTATGTTGAGACGCTGTATGTTGTGTGTTGGGACGTTGCATGTTGTGTGTTGGGACGTTGCATGTTGTGTGTTGGGACGCTGCATGTTGTATGTTGAGACGCTGTATGTTGTCTGTTGGGACGTTGCATGTTGGGACGCTGCATGTTGTATGTTGAGACGCTGTATGTTGTGTGTTGGGACGCTGCATGTTGTATGTTGAGACGCTGCATGTTGTATGTTGGGACGCTGCATGTTGTATGTTGAGACGCTGCATGTTGTATGTTGAGACGCTGTATGTTGTATGTTGGGACGCTGCATGTTGTATGTTGGGACGCTGCATGTTGTATGTTGGGACGCTGCATGTTGTATGTTGAGACGCTGCATGTTGTATGTTGAGATGTTGTATGTTGAGACGCTGCATGTTGTATGGTGGGACGCTGCATGTTGTATGTTGGGACGCTGCATGTTGTGTGTTGAGACGCTGCATGTTGTGTGTTGAGACGCTGCATGTTGTATGTTGAGACGCTGCATGTTGTATGTTGGGACGCTGCATGTTGTATGTTGGGACGCTGCATGTTGTATGTTGGGACGCTGCATGTTGTGTGTTGGGACGCTGTATGTTGTGTGTTGGGATGCTGTGTGTTGGGACGCTGCATGTTGTGTGTTGGGACGCTGTATGTTGTGTGTTGGGATGCTGTGTGTTGGGACGCTGCATGTTGTGTGTTGGGAAGCTGAATTAATACGGCGGCAGTCGCAGTGCCACTGCGTCAGAGTGTCCCTCGGGGGCCCGAGTCTGTCGAGAGAGCACCGTCCATGCGTCGCCGTGGAAACGTGGGCCTGAATTTCAATAGGGTGATGGGGGCGGGGGTGTGGGGGGGGGGTGTGAGGGTTTGTGTCGTGTCCAATGAGCAGTGCTGTGGCACAGCATGTGGAAGATACACAAGCCTAATATCCGAGGAAATGTGAAACATTATATATATACAGAGGATACGAGCATATGTAAGCGAACTTGAAACTTCCAGGAAACACAAATGCTGTAATCTTTCAAACTGCCAAAGAGTCTTTTTACGTTATAGCCATAACGGTGTTTGCTTTGTTTTTGCCACTCTGGCGAGGTAGGAATTGATTTTTCTCGAAGAAACAAAAAGGAATCAGGTTGTTCTTCGGTGATGTCAGCTATTTTCACAGCAATGAGCAAGATGTAGAGGAACAGCACGGGGGTGGGGGTTGGGGGGTTTGTGTGTGGTTGGGATACATTTTAGGAAATGCCACGTCTCATATTTAATCTGCACACACAACGCAGTGACTATATACAGTATTTTTTTCTGTAAACTGTGATGAATAATGTCTCCCCAAAGAGGGAAAACCTCCTTTTGGGAGTTCAATCAATTCTGAGTCCCAGACGACTCCAGAATGGATGTCTGAAATTCTGTTCAAATTTCACATTTAAAGGAGCTGCTGTGTGGCGCACCCCGTTAAGGCTCTGTTCTAGTGCATGGATGGGCCCCATGGTCTGGTATCTGTTAAGGCTCTGTTCTAGTGCATGGATGGGCCCTATGGTCTGGTATCTGTTAAGGCTCTGTTCTAGTGCATGGATGGGCCCCATAGTCTGGTATCTGGTGGGCCCCATGGTCTGGTATCTGCTAAGGCTCTGTTCTAGTGCATGGATGGGCCCCATGGTCTGGTATCTGTTAAGGCTCTGTTCTAGTGCATGGATGGGCCCCATGGTCTGGTATCTGTTAAGGCTCTGTTCTAGTGCATGGATGGGCCCCATGGTCTGGTATCTGTTAAGGCTCTGTTCTAGTGCATGGATGAGCCCCATGGTCTGGTATCTGTTAAGGCTCTGTTCTAGTGCATGGATGAGCCCCATGGTCTGGTATCTGTTAAGGCTCTGTTCTAGTGCATGGATGGGCCCCATGGTCTGGTATCTGTTAAGGCTCTGTTCTAGTGTATGGATGGGCCCCATGGTCTGGTATCTGTTAAGGCTCTGTTCTAGTGCATGGATGAGCCCCATGGTCTGGTATCTGTTAAGGCTCTGTTCTAGTGCATGGATGGGCCCCATGGTCTGGTATCTGTTAAGGCTCTGTTCTAGTGCATGGATGGGCCCCATGGTCTGGTATCTGTTAAGGCTCTGTTCTAGTGCATGGATGGGCCCCATGGTCTGGTATCTGCTAAGGCTCTGTTCTAGTGCATGGATGGGCCCCATGGTCTGGTATCTGCTAAGGCTCTGTTCTAGTGCATGGATGAGCCCCATGGTCTGGTATCTGCTAAGGCTCTGTTCTAGTGCATGGATGAGCCCCATGGTCTGCTATCTGTTAAGGCTCTGTTCTAGTGCATGGATGGGCCCCATGGTCTGGTATCTGCTAAGGCTCTGTTCTAGTGCATGGATGAGCCCCATGGTTTGGTATCTGTTAAGGCACTGTTCTAGTGCATGGATGGGCCCCATGGTCTGCTATCTGCTAAGGCTCTGTTCTAGTGCATGGATGAGCCCCATGGTCTGGTATCTGCTAAGGCTCTGTTCTAGTGCATGGATGGGCCCCATGGTCTGGTATCTGTTAAGGCTCTGTTCTAGTGCATGGATGGGCCCCATGGTCTGGTATCTGTTAAGGCTCTGTTCTAGTGCATGGATGAGCCCCATGGTCTGGTATCTGTTAAGGCACTGTTCTAGTGCATGGATGGGCCCCATGGTCTGGTATCTGTTAAGGCTCTGTTCTAGTGCATGGATGGGCCCCATGGTCTGGTATCTGTTAAGGCTCTGTTCTAGTGCATGGATGGGCCCCATGGTCTGGTATCTGTTAAGGCTCTGTTCTAGTGCATGGATGGGCCCCATGGTCTGGTATCTGTTAAGGCTCTGTTCTAGTGCATGGATGGGCCCCATGGTCTGGTATCTGTTAAGGCTCTGTTCTAGTGCATGGATGAGCCCCATGGTCTGGTATCTGTTAAGGCACTGTTCTAGTGCATGGATGGGCCCCATGGTCTGCTATCTGCTAAGGCTCTGTTCTAGTGCATGGATGAGCCCCATGGTCTGGTATCTGTTAAGGCTCTGTTCTAGTGCATGGATGGGCCCCATGGTCTGGTATCTGTTAAGGCTCTGTTCTAGTGCATGGATGAGCCCCATGGTCTGGTATCTGTTAAGGCTCTGTTCTAGTGCATGGATGGGCCCCATGGTCTGGTATCTGTTAAGGCTCTGTTCTAGTGCATGGATGAGCCCCATGGTCTGGTATCTGTTAAGGCTCTGTTCTAGTGCATGGATGAGCCCCATGGTCTGGTATCAGTTAAGGCTCTGTTCTACTGAATGGATGGGCCCCATGGTCTGGTATCTGTTAAGGCTCTGTTCTAGTGCATGGATGGGCCCCATGGTCTGGTATCTGCTAAGGCTCTGTTCTAGTGCATGGATGGGCCCCACGGTCTGGTATCTGCTAAGGCTCTGTTCTAGTGCATGGATGGGCCCCATGGTCTGGTATCTGTTAAGGCTCTGTTCTAGTGCATGGATGGGCCCCATGGTCTGGTATCTGCTAAGGCACTGTTCTAGTGCATGGATGGGCCCCATGGTCTGGTATCTGCTAAGGCTCTGTTCTAGTGCATGGATGGGCCCCACGGTCTGGTATCTGCTAAGGCTCTGTTCTAGTGCATGGATGAGCCCCATGGTCTGGTATCTGTTAAGGCTCTGTTCTAGTGCATGGATGGGCCCCATGGTCTGGTATCTGCTAAGGCTCTGTTCTAGTGCATGGATGAGCCCCATGGTCTGGTATCTGCTAAGGCACTGTTCCAGTGCATTATGCAACGATAAAGTAACTTTGGCAAAAAAAAAATGTGGATGCCATTTTAACAGTCTCAAAGGTCTCAAGCAACTTTCAAGTCTCTGCAAGTTTCATACCTTACAGAAATGACTCGAAACCGATGGCTGCCCAGAAGGTAGGAAAAACAAATTGTATGAAATGTAAAAAACTATTGCATGCTTTGCAAATTTAATTGGCTTGCAGCAATGTAAAGTACGCAAAATGTGTAGCAAACAAAGCTAAAATACCATTATGGTCCTTTCAAGCCATTTAACAACAGATGAATGGGCCATGTGTACAATGTTTATGATATATACTGTATATTGTACATTGCTAATCGATCTAAAGTGCAGGTTAAAAGATTATTACTTTAGTGACATGACAATCAGAAAAATTTATTCCCTATAATTAGTCTCCGTCTCCATTGAGAACACACCTCTCTTTTAACTGGGAATAATTACACTGCTTAGATGTGAGGTGTGGTACAATTAATTAGCTCATCAAACAGCCTCTTCTCCATATTACATTCTCACATTTTAAATTAAGCATTGTTGTCAAAATGTTACATAACGCAATATAATCACTTAGCATGTATGGGCTTGGTTAATAAATACAGGATAGATCCAGTTAAGCAAATTAGCTGACTTGTCTAACATGTCCAACCACAGTACAACAAAACAGTTTTAAAGACCTTAACAAAGTGATAAAACTGTATCCTCACAGCCAGCCAAAATAATTACACATAACAGATACGAGATTTAAAAACCCAGCAAAATGCCAGGGAATCAATACACTGCCCAATGAGGTGGCAGCTGAGCTAGCGAGATGCTATTACAAAATTCAAATATAAAAGCGTCTGCCAAATAATTGTAATGTAACGTAATGTAATGTTTGGTTGCACATCAAGGGGCCATTGCCTTTTAGCGCTTTGTGAATCCGGCCCAACGCTTCTTTTCCCTCATCCCAATATTCTTTTCCCTGGGAATTTCTCATTCATTTTGTGCGCCAGTCAAACTCAGACACAAAGATTAAATAGTAATAATCTAATGATAAACTGCTGATCGTTCGTCTGAGAACGACCGGAGGTGCGCCCCGTAAGGCGCCCCCGTTTTTATCCTCATTTCTGCTTGATAGACTCTCTGCTGCTGACAAAGCTTGGAAATGACATTCGAGAATAAAGCCCTGAGACTTGCCTTTCAGAGAGGCTCATTCACGCCTGCCAGTCCACAATAAGAATAAGAGAATTTGCATGATGGAAAATGAGAAATTTGGTTTTGTGTGTGTGTGTGGGGGGGGGGGGGGGTAGGGAGTTTGGAAGGGGAGGTGGGGGTTTGCAGGTTGTAGAGTGTGGTGAGTCATAGTGTTTCTGAAAGGATGAGTTCATTAGTTTTTTTAAAGATATTGAAATAAGAGCAGGGACACAGAGGCCTGTTTTTTTAAAATCTGGGTCAGCATTAAAAACATAAATCATTAATGTATAATCACTGAATGAAAGGTGTTGCTTCCTTTGTTTATGTGCGCATGTGGATGCTTGTATTTGTGTGTAAACTAGGGATTGTGGGAAGGCAGAATTGGATACTCACAGTTAAATCAGCCCTTATTCTAGAATCAAAGTAAGTCAGTAACTCGACTCTTTACTCATTTCGCACGGAAGTCTGATGTTTCTGCGGAATCCGAGACGTCGCCTCCCTGAGACGACGTCGTCCAGGGGGACTTCACGAGCGGGATGAAAGGCAGTCGCTGTGTCGCGTACATCTCTACCTGACGTGATGCGGTCCCAGGAAACAGCGGGAAGGCAGGCAGCTGCTGGAGACGCCGTGTTGTACAGACGCTTATGCGAGCAAACAACAAAACTGTGACACGTTTGGTTTCATTGTCATTTTATCTTTTCAGGGATCTGGCTCTGAACGTCTTAATATCGTCATATACAGTAAGCGCAATTCTGTGCCACGTGCAAAGCATAAGACGGGTGTTTCTTTACCGCCATAGTTACCTTTGACATTATCTTTCGGGGTCCATGGTAAGTGAGAAAGGTAATAGGTCACAGGTTAACCAGAGAGCTCCAGCTTCTTTGACTGCTGAAGCCTTCAGCAAACTTCCAGGGGATGAAGGGACACTCCCAAGAAAAAGCCCAGGTGTGAGGCCCGCATAACAACCACTTAAAGACTACATAAAGACCACCACTTTGGTACATTGAGGTACAGCTTAAACCCCCCCCCCCCCCCCCCCAGGGGGCTGCATAAGGGCTGTTCAGAAGCCACTCGTGCGTCTGTTAAAAACTGCTAAGAGACCGCCTCGACACCGCAGTGAGCTTGAGCGACAGGCTTGAGATTTAAGAAGCTTTGCTCTTCTGTGTTGCAGTTTTTCCCCAATTAAATTTAGCCCCCGAAGGTTTTTTTGGGACTCGTCAAACCCCAAGAAGAAAAACCGGCCCGTTAATCTAAAATAACGGCATTTGAACGCCATCAATTTCCACATCTTGCATTTTCCAACTGTCGTGTTGGAGAATACCTTAACCCTGCTGCCGGTATCAAAAATCAAGCGCGTGGAGCTCGGAGTGCAGTATTCAGAGTCTCCTGCAGGAGTGCGCGAGCTTTTCGAGTGACCTCTCCGACCCCCCCCTCCTCGGTTGGCAGGATCACACCAGAACGATGATGGAATCACAGAGCCGTCTGACAACCCCTTTATCTGAACAGTTGCTGCAGCAGATGGTTCGCCCATAAAAGCCAAACAAAGTAACAAATTGGGGGGGAGAAAAACGCCCAGGTGCGAGGAATGACTTTGGAGCGCTTTGTTTTTCAGGTAAAATATATTTTTAAATAATAATGATAACGGTCTGAGAGAAAGCTTCTGGTTTTTTTTTATCACTCATCTCAGACATGAACAGAAGGTTACGTGTCATTGAAGGTTAGGCAGACATGTTTCTTTGTGTTTAGTTTTTTGCTCAAATTGTTGTCTTCACGCATCATCGTGATGCGGCTGCAGATTTTCTCACGTCGTTGCGCTGGCCTTTCTCCGGTCCCGGTTGCCCGTACGACGCACTGCAACATGTCCCGGGCCCTGCACACTGCAGATTCTCACAGCGATTTCAGTTTGTTTCCTATGTAGCATCCATTCTTATGGTTAGTGTGAATCGGCTCCAGCTTGATCACATGGTCATTACAAGGCCCCCCCGTTTTCTGAAAGTTTGTCAGTAGGATCTAGCGTGACGTCAAGAGGCTAGAGTTCTCATTCTGAAAAGATCCAAGCGCTTACAATCCTGAACTAGAGTTTCTGTGCTTTAGATAAGCAAAATCACACAAGAGGGAGTGCCGTTATGCTGTATATCAGCATGGCTGTGATTCGCTTCGAGTGTGATATTGCTTCTATACAGCCGTTCTACTAGCCTGTAAAATATCGATCAAGTAATGCTCGAGAAGACAGATTATGATTTTGTTGTTTATTTGGCTCTGCCAAACAAATATAGTTCCTTCAGAATTCCAATTTTAAACACCGCCCCCCAGACAATGTATCAATAAGAATGTAAACAATGTGGAGTTATCCTGGCTGGTGATGAGGTCCAAGTGATTTTATACTGTGTATTAGCACTCATGGAGTGCTTCTCAGCCAATCACAATGCACGGTCAGAACTCATTGTATAATTCCCATTAGATTCCACGCCTACAGTCTAAAGGGCAAACGCAACCTTGCTGAAGGGTTCAACATCAGTGTTCTGCTTGAATTTTAGATTGGACCCCCCACACACTCACTCACTCAGACACTCACTCACTCACTCACTCACACACTCACTCACACTCACTCACTCACTCACACACTCACACTCTCACACACACACACACTCACACACACACTCACTCACACACACTCACTCACACACACTCACTCTCACTCTCACACACACACACACACACACTCACTCACTCACTCACTCACTCACTCACTCACACACACTCACTCACACACACACTCACTCACTCTCACTCTCACTCTCACTCTCACTCTCTCTCACTCTCTCTCACTCTCTCTCACACACACACACACACACACACACACACACACACACACACACACACTCACTCACTCAGACACTCACTCACTCACTCTCTCTCACACACACACACACACACACACACACACACACACACACACACACACACACTCACTCACTCAGACACTCACTCACTCACTCACTCTCACACACACACACACACACACACACACACAAATATGGGGCTAAATGAGGCCTGGCACATGGGAGGCAGTGATCCACCATGTCTAATGCACATTTTCTGCAAGTCTCTTTGCCTGAAAACAACTTATAAGCATAATCAATGTGATATTTAACTGCCCAGGGCTATAATACTGATCACTCGTAGGACGGTATTGTACTACACAGGGCATTTGGATCTAAATCTGTTGGATCCTTTGTCATTCTGAGATTACAAAGTTATGGAATGGTAGTCTGTAATGCCTTTTTCATTTCGCTTGGCATTTGGTTGAAGGGTAAAGGATTTTCACTTTAATTTCCAAAAATCCTTTTTCTAAATTTTTTTTTATTTTTTTTTAAATAAGGATACTGCACTGGACCTGAAGTCTGATTCCACGTCAGGGTGCGATTTAATTTTGCATACACCCCAAACCACAAGTTTTCCATTCATTCAAACAAGATGGCTGACCCCTCCAAAATGCCAGGCTCAGCTGGCCAAAGGGTCACGTGACAGGCAGCCTTCTGGACCCATGACCTTTGTGAATTTCAGAGTCCCAGGTTTGCGGTTTCTTTGAATAAACGGTCCATCCTGTCTGCATTCAGGCAGTTTTCCTCAGGTTCTCTTTAAAGGTCAACCACCCCGTAGCTTTTGTGAATAATTTATTCCCTCTATTTCTCTTATGGAAATGAAAACCCAAAAATCAATCGTGCGTGCATAATGTTCACATTTTTAAAATGTCTTTTCTATGGTATTTTTGAACCACAGTCAGTCCAATTAGTGGATGATCAATATGCTAAATCAACCTCAGAACGGTGAAAGACGACGGTGATGGTATCATGGGGCGGCAGTGTAGTATAATGGTTAAGGAACTGGCCTTGTAACCGAAAGGTTGCAGGTTCGATTCCCAGGTAGGACACTGCCGTTGTATCCTTGAGCAAGGTACTTAACCTGAATTGCTTCAGTATATATATCCAGCTGTATAAATGGATAATATGTAAAAGAAAAATGCTAAAAAGTTGTGTAAGTCGCTCTGGATAAGAGCGTCTGCTAAATGCCTATAATGTAATGTAATGTAATAATCATACTGAGGTGTCTTCTGGAAACTTCGTAGTTTTTTTTCGCTCTGGTAAGTACCAATCAAAACAAACAAAAATAAATGAATTACCAATTTCCATAGAATGCTTGAAGGACAACCCAGCACATTGACACATACAAATACAGTTGTTGGGGTAAGTACAGTATGCGATTCTGTCATCACCTACAGTCAAGCCGGAAAGTCTGAATACCCCTTTCACCTTCTCCATGTTTTATTACATTACAGACAGTTTCTACAATAGATTCTACAATAAATTCTACACAAAATAGCCCATTATGACAAAGTGTAAACATGTTTTAGAAATTTTTGCAAATGTATTAAAAATCGAAAACTGAAATCTTTACTTTACATAAGTATTCATACCCTTTGCTTTAACATATTTTTAAAGTATCATATTTAATATTTGGTCGCATATCCTTTGCATGCTGTTACTTCCTGAAGTCTGTGACCCATCAACATCAAAAGACTCTCGATATCTTATTTCCAGGTACTGTTACAAGCGATACTATAAGCTCTCTGCATTTGAATAGATCTCTATGGGAATTGGGGGGTGAGACTAGATTCAGCTGTAAATTACACTGGTACAGTATGGAACACATGGCTGGCTAAATGGCTGTAAGTCATCAAAGGTCTGAGCTATCGAACGAGCCCCAAACCATCACTCTGTGGCCAGATATGGAGTAGATGTGGATGGATCACTGCAAGGGTTATTTTTCCTGACTCATTTTCCTATAGAACTCTATGGGGAAAAAAGTCAGGAGAAACTACCCTTAAAGGGATCCATCCACATCTACTCCATATCTGGCCGCAGAGTGATGGTTTGGGGCTCGTTTGATACCTTAGACTCTTGATGACGTACAGCCATTTCGCCAGTCATGTGTTCCATGTGTGATTTTTAATACATTTGCAAAACGTTTAAAAATAACTTTGTCATTACGGGCTATTTTGTGTAGAATTTTGAGACAAAAAATGAACTCAATCTATTGTAGAATATGTCTGTAATGTAATAAAACGTGGAGAAGGTGAAAGGGGTATTCAGACTTTCCGGCTTGACTGTATATCACCTCAGCACCTCAGACAAATTCCCAGTTTTCTTTACAAGTTTAGAAAGGATGGGGGAAGGGGTGGGGGGTTATTTTGACCAGGGCCAGAATGACCAGTGTCTGAATTGACGCCCTTCCATACGATTGAGTATGGGAGTAAATATGTGTGCAACATTTGTGAGTGTGAATGCTTACAAATTTCATGTATGTGATTGTGTATAGACTGTTTACACTACATATGTTGTTTATATAGTGCACTGTACTACGTGATGCATACTTATTTTCACCATATACAGTAATGAGTAAATGCGCAAAAAAAAGTTTATAGGAACATTTCATCGGACTTGAAGCAGAACTTGTGATTTGAACGGCACATGAGCAGTCGCTCAAAGTTTTTGTCTGAGAGGCGATTGCTTTTGGCGGTAAAAACGTTCCTCCCGACGCCGAAAAGACGCTCGCAGGCAGCACTGGCCGGCACACCTGTGTTATACTTCAAAAACACTCTTCTCAATCTTGGAAAACCTACAAATGCCATCACCAAGGAGGTCTCGGATGAGTGTAGGAACAGCTCAACCTCATTTAGGTCCCCGTCCTTCTTTTTGGGGAAGAATGAGGCGATATCATCCTCTTCACTCGACGGATCTTCCGTCTCTGGATTAAGGTGACCTGGGAGAGACGTAGTCTGAAGTCTCCTGACTTCCTCTTTGAGGCTTGACTTGACGCTGTCCTTGCGGTCTGAAGGGATGTATTCCATCCGAAACATGGGGTGCGACACGGTCGCCATGAGACTCCTTCTGTTCTCAAAGACGTGGCCTAGCCTTCGCTTCACTCCCCCGATGAGAGCGTCGACTAAGGGCTCGCAGTACTGGAGGCCTGATTCCCGCTTTACCTTCTGCAGTTTCTGAAGAAGGATGGAAATGGTGGGCAGCAGAACTCCATAATAGGCCATCTTGTCTGACTGCAAGACATCGAGCGCTTTTGCCAAAGGAGCCATTGTCTGAAAACAATTGAAAACATTTCAGTTAGAAACTACAGTGAAATATGGATATACAGTAGAACCTCGTCCTATTCCGGAACTCAGTAATCCAGAAACACTGATGAATGGTGTAACAATCAAGAAATGGCATTCTAATTATGCCTTACTAATTCCAAGCATTAACCCTAATGGGCAAGTAGGCCTATTTAACCGAAGCACAATAACTTTCATAGATTTTTTAAAAATGCAAATTATTATTATACAAAGGGACACGTCTTGGCACTATTACCAGGGTGTGAAATTAACACCAGTCAAATGCTGGTAACATTTTTATTTAGCAGTCACTTTTGCAGGTTACCAACCAGGTTGTGTTATATTGTAAAGGTAATGTGGCTGGTAAAATGTTGAAAATGGCTGTTGATTTCTAGAATCCACAAGCCACTCTGGCCAGTGGGTGAAAAAGCTAATTTCTGCACCCCGACTATTACTACAGGAAACTATTTGGAGAAATTAATAATATTGATAATAAAAGTTTGATATACCTCTCCTGGCATAAGTTGCACACTTGGGGGGGAAAGCAGTGACTTGCCCAGCCTCACCACTAAAGACAATGCTACCCACCTGTTCCTGCAAGCTAAATAAAACACTTTTAATATTTAATACTTTTTTTTTAAAATAACTAAGTTTTTGAACTGCTCTTTCCTATTTAAAGGTTCCTCAATTTTAAAGGAGCCTCATGCTGTTATGCTTCTACCTTTTATTAACACGTTTCTTGGTTAATAGCTTAGTTTCTCTGAAACATAGGCTGCACACTTGTTATCTTTTGCTATTTCAAGTCATGGTTTTTAATGTTTTCATTTTTGAAAGAAAAAAATGAAAAGATGAAGCATTTCTTTCTGGAGCTATCAGCTATAGGTACACATCTGCATTTAATGCGTGTGCCCAAGTTAGTTGACCGGAACTCCTGCATCTGATTTGATGTCTTGTAGATACAAAATTAAAGTAACCTATGTGACGGATTGGTTCACAATCAAAGGATTAACATGATTTAGAATGTATTATGATGTCACTTTAGAATGCCTTATGATGTCACTTTAGAATGCATTATGATGTCACTTCCACTCCCGCTCCTGAAGAATTTGTATTACTGAGGTTCTACTTCATTGTGATGTCTGTTTTGCAACAATTTAGCGTATGTTCATGGATTAGTTTCGTGAACCACGGCGGATATAAAGCGGACATGTACCGTGACGTATTCCTGGATGAATGTCAGCTCTGCTTTCTTGAATTTCGGCACATCAAGTCTTCCACACACCTCATCGAGGTTGTGTTCTCTCCCGGCCGTGCAAGTCTTCAATCGCTCCAGTGCCTGGAAAGTAGAGTTCCACCGTGTCACGTTAGGAACTTTGAGCTGGCATCCGAGCCCTTCTTGAATGATGTCTGAAGCTTCGGTGCTTCGATTCTGCTTGTTCCAGAAAGCCTGGCATTTTGCAAGTGCCGCTTTTGATATTCTTTTGAAGGATTCTGATGATTTCGTAGCCTCTTCAGCGTCTTTTGTGGCCACGAGGTTGAGAGTGTGACAAGCGCACCTTTGATGTGGCGGCAAGCGGTAGTCCCCGACGTTATCGCTTTCACTGAAAATTTCGGTGACTTCAGAGAACTGTAAGCCATCTTCATCAACGTCTTCTCCATCT